>CM024580.1:18794125-19994125 GCA_014182395.1 Eucalyptus sp. ANBG9806169 | reverse complement strand
GTGGGAGAATGTAAGAGTTTTCCTAATGTGGACTACATTAATTGATATTGTAATTTACCGTTTAACGTTTACCGTTTTACGAGGATTGGTCTAAAGTGAGATAGAAGGTTTCTTAATTAGTCTAATATGGGCTGGCTAGTGTGGGCCGAGTTGAGCTTGGCCCGTAATGAGGGGGCATGGCTGGAAACTCTATAAATAGTGTTCAAGTCTCTCCTCTAACCCTAATTCTCACATGTATCCTCACCTAAGGGGCGTTTACCTAACGTTAAACGTGAGGGGGGCTGCCTCATTGAGCCAGTGATACGGAGGGCAATAGAGGAGAATGACTTGATGCGTGGATCCCCTTGATATGTGGGAAATCCCTTTTCTGCTTCCGCTTTATGAATGATGGATCCCAAAACAGGTGTGTTAATCTTTCTACTCAATTATGCATATTCTTATTCTGGTTATGGAGATCTTGGGGTTGCACAAGTTGCATCCAACACATCCATCCTAATATATCTAACATTTATTTCCTAGCATTGCACTGTTGTGGGGCTGCAACAACGAGCTCATAATTCTGGGAAATAATTATCCCTCAAATTGAACATCATGTCACCAACACAGGACTCTTGTTTCTAAAATTGCCGATATTTGTCCGCCCACTCCTCACTTACAAAAAGAAGAAAGAAAGATTCTATCAGCAACTACCATAGGGACATTTTGTAGTCTTCGATGCACCAATTTTGTTCTTGTTATGTGCAATCAATGCTTTAAAAATTAAGTTATTCGATATACATACATAATAAGTTATTTGAAGGCACTCGTTAACAAGACTCAAGAAAAGAAAAAAAAAAAAAAAGACATTTGATATTCTAAACCAAAAATGTGCAAATTTGGAAGTAAACAGTTAACCAAACCATCTATCAAACTCCATCCCACCCTATGATTTCTCTCCTTCAAACACATTTCAAAGTTTTCCTAACTTCCTTTCCTCCATGTTTGATAGCTGTTACTCGTTAGTGTCCCAAATGAATAGAGCATCCTCTTTCAAGATATAGAACGACACCCGAGTTTGCTATTCTTGAAGACTTTTGGCTCGACTCTATTTAGTATTATACGGTTTATGTTGCATTAATGACTATCGTCCAAGGGAACGAATGACACCCTCTATATAAGCACACCTTACCATTCAATTGACTTCATTCACATTATACACACTCTCTTTCTTTTTCCTTGCAGGGAAGGTTCAAAAAGAGCAAAGACCCATCATGGGAACGCTTCCGAAGTTGCATGTCCTTCTCCTAATTTCGACAAAGTGCTCTTCTTTTCCATGGCCCAACTCAAGCCTCGTGGTCGCTCAGCAACTTTATGCCGATTCCCGGTGGATCGTCGACGGTGATGGGAGAAGGGTAAAGCTCGCTTGTGTGAACTGGCGGCGCACCTCCAGCCGCTGCTGGCGAGGGGCCGAGCAAGCTACCGGCCGACACGATTGCCAGGAAGATTAGAGAAATGGGGTTCAATTGCGTGAGGCTCACATGGGCACTCGAGTTGCCTATGAATGAGACACTCGCTTCTCTTACTGATGACCCAATCGTTCCAGAACCTCGGATTGTTGGAATCTCTAGCCGGCATTAAGTCCAATAACCCTTCCCTTATTAATCTTCCTTTAATGGAAGCCTACAAGGTACCATTAGTTTTTGTCTCTTCTGATTTTAAGGACAAACGCATTGCCCAATTTGCGTCCTATGGATATGAAATTTTTAATACGATGTGAGACGAGTAATAGTTGCTAGAGCTTGTGAAGTCATATCATAAGTATGTCCTTTCCGGAAATCTCTTGTCTCAGTCCATGATGACAAGCCTTAGAAACAACCAAGTGATGGTGATACTCGACAATCACATAACCACGCCGGGTTGGTGCTGCAGTGGAGAGGACGACAACGGCTTTTTTTCGGTGATAAGTACTTCAACCCACAAGTTTGGATGCAAGGTTTGCACAAGATGGCGACCATGGCTACCGGCTTTAGCAATGTGATTGGCATGAGCCTGAGGAACGAGCTTCGTGGTCCCAGACAAAATGTCGATGATTGGTACAAGTATGTTCCATCGCTCTTTATTATATATGTTCGAGTTGGAAGTGATTTTCTCAGAAACTTATTGTAGGGGTCGGTCGGATCCCCTAAAACCGGATTCGGCACCTAAACCGAACCCCTAAATCATATGCGGAAGATAAGCCCGGGAATCTAACGTATCACCGATCAAAAGCACACCACGGATTCGAGCGTACCTTGTTGGCCACAGATTAGACACCGATGCCGTATTGAGGAAGAGATTTCAGTCCCGTTCGATCCGATGTCGAAGATTCGGCGTGAAGTGGAAATGGCGTCACTTCTTGGATTTTGGAGAGAGAGAACTTTAAGAGAATGAACAATGTTCTTGCACTTATGCCAAGAGGTGCGTTCCTCTCTCTCTCTATTTCCTTAAATAGGTTGCCCTTTCCACGGGCCTAATTCCCGTGGGCTGGGCCCTTAGGCCCATCGTGGCCGGGCCAGCTTAGGCCCATCAATAAATCCATCATCTCCCACTCGCACATGGTGGTTCAAAAACCAGCATGGGCGGATAGGCCCAACTTAGGCCCATCAACTGAAAATCCCTCTTTTCCTCTTTCAACATTCATACCGGTGAATAATCCGTGCGACCAGCATACTTTGAGAGCTCGTTGCTATACATCTGTTAGGAATATATAGCAGCTCATAATGGGCATCATTTTCCGAGTAAATTTAGTATGCAGTACCCTAGATCGATCGATCACATTTATATCTCTCTTAATCTCATTTAAACAATGATATATATATTGTATTCACAATTATGATTATCCCAAAGACATTCATAATTGGTCGACCTGTGAACACAAAACCACAATGTGATTCTACAAATCCGATCTTCCTCTTTCCTTCAAACTCTCAATTTCAGTTCAACTTGCTTTTCTAGAAATGTCCCATTAGATCGAATCAACTCATGACCATTGGCAACATTCTAAGATAGCAAACACTAAATAGAAATCTAGAGAATAAGTAAGAGTCATGAGGGCACTAAAAATTGAGGAACTCTTTTCCTCAAGAGTCTCACACGTCATAAAAGTTGAGATCAAACTTTTGTCACTCTTATAGGTCGTCTCATGCATACGTAGTATGAAATACGTATTACGGTATTAACTCCTTTCCCATGGAGCGTATGTCTACACAATCAATACCGTACAGATGATAGTTCAGACATACCCAATGTCTAACTTGAGTTCACGTATTTACTCATTCACAAAATTCATCGAACTCACATCGGCATCTTAGACAGATAAAGTAAAATGTGTGGGTTATTTTACTTTCGGACATCGTAAGCATTATGTCCTCATCTTAACACTCAGTTAAGGCGACATATTTATTTTAAGCTTGAGCTCTCGATTATCACTTAGATAATAAGCTTAAAAACAGTCTCATCTCTATCTATCACATAGTAAATAGAGGCGATTACCCGTGTGAGTGGGCTAATCTCTTATCTGTCCGACATACTTTCTCAACATAATATAATGCACTAAACATTAAGATGCATAAAGATCAAACAAAAGATTCATAGGCATTAATAATGAAACAACACTAGTTCATACATGTGAACAACTCGGGAAAATACAATCCAAGTACATCGACTCTACGCAATCCTAGAGATTTCACATGACCACAAAACACATCTCTAGGTATTGGCTTTGTCATAGGATCTGCCAACATTCTATGCGTAGATATGTACTGCAAGTTCACATCCTTTCGTGCAACCATATCTTTTGACAAAGTCATACTTGGTATCTATATGTTTGGTCTTGCCATGATATTTTGGATCTTTGGTGTACGCTATAGCTGCTTGGCTATCACAATTAACTAATAATTGATTTGCAGCTTTCTCAATAACACCTAAGTGATCCAAAAAATCTCTAAAGCCAAACTCATTCTTATATTACTGCTGATAATGCCACGAACTCATCTTCCTTCGTGGACAAGGCTATACACGTTTGTTTCTTACTGCTCCAACATATGGTGCCATTATTCAATAAGGAAACAAAACTAGAGGTAGATTTCCTTTCGTCTAAACCTCCTCCCTAAAAAGTTTCAGGATAGCCTTTGAGTCGCAGATCCTTTCCTTGATAACTCATCGTATAATCAGCAGTTCCCTTTAGATACCTCAGTATTCTCTTTACAGCTTTCCAATGTGCTGGACCTGGATTGGATTGGTATCTACTCACCATTCCAACTGCAAAACATATGTCGGGTCTTGTACACATCATAGCGTATATCAAGCTCCCAACTGCACTAGCATAAGGAACATGTTTCATCTGTTCCTTTTCTTGTGGAGTCCTTGGACACAGTCTATGGCTCAATCCTTCACCTTTCGCAATAGGAGTGTTTATGGGTTTACTATCTTGCATACGAAATCGTTCAAGAACTTTATTTATATATGTTTCTTGCGAAAGAGACAACGATCTCTTCGAACGATCTCTTGAAATCTTAACTCCAAGAATGTATGCAGCCTCACCCATATCCTTCATTTCAAAGTTGGAAGACAACCAACTCTTGACGGTATGAACAAACTCCATATTGCTTCCGGCAATCAGTATATCATCAACATATAATGATATGATCACAAAATGATCCTTGGATCTTTTGATATATACACAATGATCCTCATCAATCATTGTAAAATCATATGCCATTATGGCATTATGAAAACGTATATACCATTGTCTCGATGATCGCTTAAGGCCGTATATCGACCTCAAAAGTCGACACACCTTTTCTTCTTGGCCTTTTACCATGAAACCAGTTGGTTGTTCCATGTATATTTCTTCCTCTAATTCTCCATTGAGGAAAGCAGTCTTTACATCCATCGATGTAATTCAAGATCCAAACTAGATACTATTGCCGAATAATGCGAATCGAGGTAAATCTAACTACGGGAGAAAACGTATCTTCATAATCAATCCCTTCCTGTTGATTATACCCCTTCGCTACAAGGCGAGCCTTATGCCCTTCTATCGAGCCATCAGCCTTTCGCTTTACTTTGAGAACCCATTTGTTCCCAATAGCTCTGCGTCCTTTTGGAAGATCAACCGGTTCCCGAGACTTGGTTTGATTTCATTGACTCCATTTCCTCTTCCATTGCATGAATCCATTTTTCCTTACTAGGGCAATTTAGAGCCTCATTAATATTTCTAGGCTCATCCTCATCTTGTGGAGCAACCATAAAAGTTTCCCCTTCAATGTCAAAACGTCGACGGGGAATACTTTGGCGACTTGTTCGCCGTATGGGAGTTTGTGCTCTTTGCACATCATTCCCCATTATGCTCCCATGGGATTAGATAATGATGTCGTCTCGGCATGTGGTTGCAATTGAGAATGAGTCGAATTCAATTCATCACTTCTCATATTACTCCCACTTGGACGAACTCCACTAAGATCATTATCTTGATCCGAGGTTTCAAATAGGGTGTTGTCTTCCCCTATTTCGCCCTTCTTAGGAAATTCATCCTCTAAGAATGTGACATCCCGTGATTCAAATTCAGTTATACTCCCACTTTCCTGCTCACCTATGAACACATACCCTTTTGAGTGTTCTGAGTATCTTATGAAAATACTCTTCTTTCCTCTGGGACCCAATTTCCCAAACTTGTGAGAGGATTCAAGTGTATAGGCAGCACAACCCCATGGCTTAAGAAAACTTAAGTCTGGTTTTCTACCTATCCATAACTCATATGGAGTGGAAGCAACTGATTTGGAAGGCACACGGTTAAGTATATATGCAGCAGATAACAACGCATCACTCCAAAAGGTGATAGGCAAGTTAGCATGCCCCATCATGGACCTAACCATTTCTAGTAGGGTTCTGTTTCTTCTCTCTGCAACACCATTTTGTTGAGGAGTATATGGAATAGATAACTGTCTTTCTATTCCTTTTTCATCACATAATTTTCTGAACTCATCGATAAATATTCTCGACCTCGATCGGATCTCAATGCTTTTATTTTCTTGTCTAATTGATTCTCTACCAGGTTCATAAACCTTTTGAAACAACTTATTGCTTCAGATTTGTGAGAAATCAAATAGACATATCCGAATCGAGTATAATCATCTATAAAAGTGATGAAATAAACAGCCCCATGCCTTCCTCTCACATTCATTGGACCACAGATATCAGAATGGATTAAATGCAGAGGAAATTCAGCTCTTTTACCTTTTCCAAATGGTTTCCTTGTCGTTTTCCCTTCTAGGCAATGCTTACCGATGGGCAAATCGACTCTTTCAATATTGCCCAACAAGCCCTCTTGGCTAGTCTGTTCATACGCTGTTGGCCAATATGACCAAGTCTAGCATGCCACACATTCACATCATTATCATATGAATTGTGAGACGTGAGAAGGGAATAACAAACATTTGCATTAATATAATCAATATCCAATACAATGAAACCATCCAGAAAATAACCATGACCATAGTAGTTTGTATACAAATACAAATCTACACATTTATTATGGAAGTTCTTATTAAAACCTAATTTAACCAACACTAAAACAGACACTAAATTCCGACGAATCTCCGGAGCATACAACACATCATGAAGGAACAAAGTGCGTCCATCACGCATATTCGGTTGGCATGTGCCAATTCCTTTCACTTCAGCTCTGGAGTTGTTCCCCACATAGATCCACTTAGTTCCAGTAGGTACTCGTCGGAATTCCACGAAGGATCCTCTATCCTTCGCTACATGGTCTGTCGCTCCTGAATCCACAGTCCACGAGAGGATTAGATTCAGTCAAGAATACAGAACTTGACACATACGCAAAGTTCCCAATTGTACCAAGGGTGTGTACCTTCTTTGGCTCGCGACAATCGCGGGCATAGTGACCCTTCGGTCACGGTTGTAACATTTCACCCTTGAGATATTCTTCACATGAGGACGTTTTCCTCTCTTTTGTTGGTTAATTTTTGGTTTCTTGCAAGAAGGACTTGATCCCTTGCATTTCCACATATTGAACGAATCAATGCGCTTGCGCTTAGAGCATGAAGCCCCTTCTGAGCTTAAAGCAACACAGAAAAAATCCGTTTTCTTGCTCTAATGCCTTGAGGCGATGATCAGCTAACTCAAGGTGGCGCACAGCATCCTCTAGATCTTCCATAACATGGTCAAGAGCTTTTAGTGCTATTTGCTTTTCCAGCACACATTGAATTTTCATTTGCCAAATTTCATAGTTGTCACCTTTGAGCTTTTCTCCTTTACTCAGCTCGGCAACTATGCTCTTTATGGTGAAGCCATTGATCCGAACACATCGAGACATATATGCACGAGTTATTAATGCCTATCACTTATGCATCTATTTTGCACAAACTCATCATATTAATTAATAATTTTAAGTAAGGTTTCAGAATCAAAAGGTCACTATGTTTCCAATCATCCTCCAAAAAATCCTAACTTAAAACTATCATTAATATGATTGTCATATGCAAAATCAATTCTATGAAGTTACAAAAAAAACTTCAATTACTACCCACATCTAACTACCCACAGCAACCAGCAATCACAGAAAGCAGCAGATAATTGACATACAATATAACAATAAGGCTTTCACATAATATTGCTAACATATAGGTTGCTACAAACAATCACAATCAGGTAGTTAACTTTACATAAGATGTTCACCAAGAACATTGAATAAAGACAAGTCATAACATCTATAAACGAGGCATCATGCAACTAATAGGGAAAGCAGCTACATGGTCCAATTTCTTTTTCTTTTTCTCTCGTAAAATTCTCGGGCATTCTTGACAGCCACGGAAAAAACAGACGGATATCCCTTAGGATTTCTCCTACGCACATTCGCCCCCGGCCCAATCGAAGTCATTCCTTGGGTCGCAGTCTTTGTGGCTCCAACCCGATGGTATTCATCTACGAATTCCATTACTAGCGCCTTATAGCTAGTAAATCCTTTGACCTCCCGTAGGCGATTCAACACTCCTTGC
This sequence comes from Eucalyptus sp. ANBG9806169, assembly GCA_014182395.1. Taxonomy (NCBI): domain Eukaryota; kingdom Viridiplantae; phylum Streptophyta; class Magnoliopsida; order Myrtales; family Myrtaceae; genus Eucalyptus; species Eucalyptus sp. ANBG9806169. The sequence goes on along the minus strand of CM024580.1, from coordinate 19,986,086 downwards.
CATCCTTGTGGAAGAGTGTTCATAAAGGATCGCATCATCTGAATATCTCGCATGGGGTAACCGTTCCAAATGACTTCCTGAATTTTATTGTTGACCTCTATGACATGATCAATTATGTCGTCACTCTCCCATCGATAACCATTCAGATTGGCTATCAACCTTGTAAGCCTTTCCTTCTGTTCATCTGACATCGTGCGCACAGATGCGCGCGGCTTACGGGGAGGCATTGTTCCTGCAACAAATGCAGAACAAAAATGGATTACATATAATCCACATAGGCATAATTGAAAAAAGGAACAAATTCCTTTTTTTTTTTTTTTTTTTTTTTTTTTTTTTTTGGGTCAACGGTCAACGGTCAACGCTCGGTCAACGGTCAACAGTCAAGTCAACGGTCAAAGGTCAACGGTCAACAGAAGTCAACGAGTCAACGGTCAACCTTCGAAGTCAACGGTCAACGGGTCAACGGTCAACCGGCGGGGTCGTTGGACGGTCCGGCGGTCCGGTCGAGCGGTCCGGCGGTCGGACCCCGGTCGAGCCGGTCGGACCCGGTCGCCAGGTCGGACCGGCCGACCGCACGTGCGGAGCGCGTGCATGGGATGACGTCATGCGAGCGTCACCCGCACGTGCCGCGCACGTGCCAGGCGGTCGGGTCGGGTCGCCGGTCGGGTTGCCGGCCGGTGACCGTCCGGCCAACCGACGTCGGCGATGACGTCAGCGATGACGTCACCCCGGTGGTTAACGACCGTTGGGTGACGTCATGCTGACGTCACCACGCGTCGGTCCGTGGACCGGCGCGTGCCGGTTCGCCGGCCGGCGGCGCGCATGCGCCGGTTCGTCACCGGCGCGTGGCCCGCACGCGCTGGACGAACCAGCGCGTCTGGGCGCGTCGCGCCCACGCGCAGCGCCTTCTGGCCGCGCGTGGGGGCGCGTGCGGTGTCCCCCGGCGGCGCACGACGTGTCGCCGGACTCGTCTCGACGTCTCCTTCGTCCCTGTGCAATCAGATTTTTGTTTCGACTTACGAAAAATCGAAAATACATGCGAACAACTCTCGGGTGTCGGGATTCCTTGCCCCGATCCGTACGGCCGAAGTTCATTTGCGAAAAAATCAATCAAGAAACTTCATGCAACATGATACAAGTCGGGAAAAACGCTAACACGGGCTCTGATACCAATGTAGGGGTCGGTCGGATCCCCTAAAACCGGATTCGAGCGTACCTTGTTGGCCACAGATTAGACACCGATGCCGTATTGAGGAAGAGATTTCAGTCCCGTTCGATCCGATGTCGAAGATTCGGCGTGAAGTGGAAATGGCGTCACTTCTTGGATTTTGGAGAGAGAACTTTAAGAGAATGAACAATGTTCTTGCACTTATGCCAAGAGGTGCGTTCCTCTCTCTCTCTATTTCCTTAAATAGGTTGCCCTTTCCACGGGCCTAATTCCCGTGGGCTGGGCCCTTAGGCCCATCGTGGCCGGGCCAGCTTAGGCCCATCAATAAATCCATCACCTATTTGATTCGCATTGGTTGGTAAGAAGTCAATGTGCTCATACATCTCAAGACGTATGATAACAACCGCTAATACTGCGCCGGTTTTGATTCGATGGGGGTGCTGTGTATAGGTATATGCAACAAGGTGCGGAAACCGTGCACGCGGCAAACCCTGATGTCCTCGTCATCCTTTCCGGCCTCAATTACGACACAGTGCTTTCGTTTCTCCGGAACAGACCGGTCAGCCTCTCTTTCACGAAGAAACTGGTGTTCGAGATGCACTGGTACGGGTTCACCAACGGCGAGGCGTGGCAATCCGGAAACCCGAACGATGTGTGCAAAGCAGTGTCGAACGAGGTAATGAGCCAGTCCGTATTCCTGCTAGGACAAGGGTATCCTCTGTTCGTGAGCGAGTTCGGTGCCGATGAACGAGGAACCAATGTGAACGATAATAGGTACATGAATTGCTTCATGGCCATGGCCGCTGAATTTGACTGGGACTTTGCATTGTGGGCCCTTCAAGGGAGTTACTACTTGAGGCAAGGAGTGGTAGGGATGGAGGAGTTCGACGGATCGTTCAACTACGATTGGTCAGGCATTCGAAACTCGAGCTACTTACGTAGGATATCGGTCCTTCAATTACCTTTCCAAGGTATGACTTATTTCAACTAGAACTGATTAAATATATCAGCTACCTCACGGAATAAAATTTATCCAATCGTTCTAATTTCTGAAAATCTCCTTTTGTTTCAGGACCAGGAGGGCGACAAACAGTCGCTCACAAGGTCATATTCCACCCCTTGACTGGCCTCTGCATATTGAGGAGAACACGGCCGACGCGGCTCGTTTTGGGTCCGTGCATATACTCGGAGCCGTGGAGTCACACGCCACAGAACGCGCTATGGATCATGGGGTTGCCTCTGTACTTGCGAGCTGTCGGGCTAGGGAGGCCGGCGAGGCTGGGCATGAGCCCAACAGAACCCGGCACGAAGTGGGAGATGATATCGGCCTCCAAGATGCACCTGTCGTCCAAGGCCGAAGATGGGAGAACCGTTTGCTTGGACGTGAACGCTCACAACACCGTGATGGTCGAGGCCTGCAAGTGCTTGAACAGCGAAAGCTCTTGCGATCCGGCGAGCCAGTGGTTCAGGCTGGTCGACAGAACCCGGCTCTGAAAATAACAATTTCTAAATTTGGTTAATTTTACTGCAAGAGGAATAATATGTTTATTTGGTATTCTTTTCTGACAGAAAAGGAGGAGGAAGGAGGAGGAAAGAGAACTTTGAAGAATTTCTTTGTCTTCACCGTATATCGTTATGTGTTCCTTACGTATATTTATATTACCAGATGTAAACAATAAAAGGAAAAAAAAATGAAGATATGAAATCATTATGAATCATCAATCGATATCAATCTGAGCCTTGGATTGATTTAAGAATCTTCAATCAAATCATTATGAATCATCAATCGATATCAATCTGAACCTTGGATTGATTTAAGAATCTTCAATCAAATCAATTTGCGCAAAACATATCTCCAACATTTTCTTCTTGTTCTATTGTGTAATCTATGTGGTGGTTGCTTTATGTGGACCTTGAACATCTTTAAAGGATACGGTAGTTGGTGTCAGTTAGCGAATTGAGGTTGTCCCATTCTGAATTAGACAAATAGCTTGTTCTCTTTATCATTGATCTTCTTCTTTTTGACTCGATACAAAGGGAGATTCCTAAATATATTGTAGGTTAGACCAGTATTTACACTGAGACCATGTTTACACTCCCTCTAGTATGAATCCAAGGAGTTGCCAATGTCACGCCCCAATCCACGGGCACACACACATCCCTTACCTGGTCGATTAATAGCGACGTCCCAGAACGCATCGCCGACCCTTTCTTTTTAATATACACATGCGGAAGCTGATATAAAATCCCCAGACAATAAAACATTATGATAGAACAGTAGGACTGAATTTCAAACATATAAAAACATTCACTCTTATATAAATTGCAAACCAATGCACATATATATACAAAGTGAACTATTAAGTCAAATTCAACTTAAGCCAATTTAAAAACAACGTCTAAAGTAGAAGTGGGGTTCTACAAACTACGGGTCCCCGTCCTCCTTTTCATCATCCTCCACACTCCAATTGGAGCCTTTAGCAAACTGCACCGGACTTTCGAGATCTTCAAAATCCAAGTCTGCTGCATCTAAGGACCTAAAATGGTTATTCAATAATCAATGAGACAACGTCTTAGCAAGTTCTACCCCCTAAGACCGATTAGTAAACCAATACACCTTAGGGCTGCCTATGCACAACACGAGTCAGAGGACTTACCTTGGCCTCAATCCCCACATACAATTTAGTACAGTTCAATAGGCACCCAACAATCTCAACAGATTGAAGCATCGATCAAATCGACCTCGTCAATTACATGTTAGCCGAACCAACTCTTGGTCATTTCAATTCAATTAATTCACGACATCATATCAAGGCAATGATCAATCGACTTAGTCGATTACATGTCAAACAGACAATTCTTGGTCATTTCACTCAATACTGTCCATTCTCTAAAATAACCCATAGGGTTACCAAGCCAGTATATTTAAGGATTTATTCTAATGACATTATAAGTCACCAAGTATATTCGTCATAACGTCAATTCTACAAAATGACTTATTGAGTCACCGAGCCATTATGGCATGTCGTCCATTCTTCAAAATGACCTATAGGGTCACCAACCCGACATTAAATACCGAATATATTCATCATAACATCCATTCTCCAAAATGACATGTTGAGTCACCGAGCTGTTATGGCATGTCATCCATTCTCCAAAATGACCTATAGTCATTGAGCCGACATTGTATACTGTCCATTCTCCAAATTGACATATAGAGTCACCGAGCCGATATATAAGCAATTATTCTCAAGATGACATGTGAGTCTTCGAGCTATAATAGTATAACATCCATTCTCCATATGACATACGAATCATCGAGCCGTTATAGTATTTTTATTCTCAAAACACAATCAATTTACCATTTTTATCATTTCCGATAAAAGTACACATGTGTGGGCACACGGTCAGCTTTAGCCAAAATACAGTAATTTCCTTTCCATAAATCCCATTATTTTCTGTAGCTTACCAAAATATTTTTGGCACTGTCAACCAATGCCCGGTTATTTTCCAATTAATAACCAAAATTATTCAATTTAGGAATAAATCTAAAATCACTCATAAATCAATTTAGCACAAAATAAAGCTCAATTAAATAAACGGACTGCACCACGATCATCAGCATAAAATTCCGATTGTCAACCATCCCAGTCTAATTTTTGGAAAAATAAATAAATAAATAAATAATTTCGAAAATTAATAAATAAATACTAAAAATCCAATTTATGGCCGTATTGCCTGATTGGAGCCCGAGACGGGTCGGGAAAAATCCCGAGATGCATTCAATAAATATTAGAAGCTCTCTACTTGCTAATGACTAAGTCTAACCACCTAACATGCATCATTAAGTCACTAATTTAATTGTTCTAAACTAATCTAACCACCTAATTGCACTTAATTAAATCTAATCAATCCTTAAGCATAATTAGCAAACTAAGAAAGCATTAGTGAGCAAAACTCACTTGATAAAAGCGAATGCCGGAACACCGCGACGGCAACGCAATGGCGGCTGAAACTCGGGTTTTCGGCGACGTCGACAAGCACACGGTCCGGGCCTAAAAGTCTCGCAAGCCAACAGCAAATTGCTGGGCTTGGGCTGAGCTTGGGCCTGAGCTTGGGCTGACTTCAATTCTAAGCCAGGCTGAACTTAAGTTGGGCTGAAGTCTGCTTCGAGTGGGCTGCTTGCTCACGGACTGAGCTTGATTCTGAGCTGAAGATGCGGGTTTGCTGGGCTCAATTCTTGGGCTGAAGACGCGTGACTGGCCCGAAGATGCACGCGCAGGAGAAGAAACGGATGAAGCATTTGCTGGCTTCGCACATGGCTGCAGGGATGGATCGTGGACTTCACTGGCGCACGAGGCAACAGGAGCTGTTTCGGTGGTCTTCAATCTTTGTTGGGCTGCTGGCGATGCAAAGATTTGAAGATGGCCGCGTGGACAGAGAGAGCTCGGTGGAGTCGAGCTTCGCTTGCTTCGTGAACTCGAGGAAACGGAGGACACGGCAATTGGCAGCTTTGGTGGGGTCGTTGGACACACGTGGAGGAGCGGTCAACGATGGAGGTTTCGTGCATGGGTTTGTTGACCATGAGGGACAACTTATAGTGGAGAGGGCGGTGGATTAATGGTTGGACTTGGTGGACGTTGGATAAAAAAATGAAAGGAAAGTTAGACTGGTTCGGTGGATTGCAAACAGAGAGAGAGATTGAGGTGGTTCGGGGAAATGAAGAAGACGCGCGAGGATAAAAGAAACCAGCTGGAGTGTATTGAAGAATAAGGGCCAAAAGTCAAAGGCTCTATCCCTTCCATTCAATGCTTGGTCCCCTTAAAACTTGCATAAATATCTAAATGTTCTCCAAATACTTTTTAGCTTAATTGAGTCCAAAAATAGCACAAATAGATGCCAAAATGCAGCCCTATGCCCAATCCGAATTTCACTCAATTTTTGGTCTTCAATTTCTTCAACAATTTCCCAAAATTGAAGTCCAATTTTGATGAAGAAAAGTCCCAAACAATTTTCTATAAATCCCCAACACTCACAGGCTCAGTTTAGAAATCTCAATTTCCATCGATTTAGCCCATATGAATTTCCGCTAATTTTCCGCAACATCTGAAACGGTTTTTCGTAAAAATCTCGGAATCTCCGAAAAATTTTCGAATGATGAGTCGACGTTCCTAAAATAGCTCATGACACTATAGAACTTTCAATTCCTGAAATCGGACTCAAATTCACAGTTAATTTCCATTTGACGTGTTTTTAGCGTGACCTAGTCTACTGGGTAACTTTCAAAAAAATTTAGTGCAAATGACCCATGGTCAATTTTCTTCAAGCCACAATGAACCCACTTGACACATTGGCGACTCTCGGTTGTCGTGAAAATCTCAATGATTCAAACACGGACACAGGGTACCAAAACGATAGAGAAATCAATCTAGTACTAGTCGACGATAATTTTTCTAATTTAATGGTGTCACCCATGATTAGCCACACATCTCAGTCGAACCGACCTATCTCTGATCTCAAATCGATTTATATATGTGTCGTAATGACCTCTAAAGATGGACACGGTTGAGAAGCCGATTCTTAGTCAAATTCTCAAGTCTATTTGCCTTAAAATTCCTAATGGCTTCCAAATAGTCTAGTTATCTCGAGAATGAACAGCTCTGAGAACAGCCTTATAGGCGCATCAATGAAATGCCTGATTTATTCAGTAGAAGACATGATCGAAAATCTGGGATGTCACAGCTAGAGTGGTAAGATAATGATAAGGGTTTTACACACCCCAGTTGGGAAAGCGCAACAAGAGTATCATACCTTTATTGCTAAGAGGAAGCCTAAGTTTATACAATAAGTCAAGAAACATTATCAAGGAAGTCCTTAAATTTATTGTACTTTTGCCAATTCAATTTTAAACATTATAATTTTGCCGACAGAGTCATAAACTTTTTCACATTTTGCCAATTAAATCCATCGAGCCAATTGTAGCCTGGCTAACATAGACGTCGGCTATCCTATGTGGCATGATTGACGTTGGCATAGACATTTTTTAATAACTTGAATCTTTTATGATTTTTTTTCCTTTTCTTTACTTTATTTTTAGAGTGAGGGTTGGCAACTAGCATCAATATTGGGTGAGGGCATTCCAATCCTCTGGCTAGGGCTACCAAGCCTTCACCTAGCCAACCCTTGTAGTGGTCAAGTGAGGGTTTGGTAGCCCTCGCCAACCAAAGTGAGGGCACGCAAGCCCCCACCCGAAGCCGACAAGGACTGCCAATCCTTTGCCTAGTCCAAATCTAGTGAGGGCGTTGCGACTCTTGCAAGGCCCTCAATAGCCACAATGAGGGCTTTGCAACCCTCATCAAATTTGGGTGAGGGTCGCGACACCCTAACCAGCCCTTACTCAAAAAGACAATAAAAAGTAAAGAAAATGAGAGAAAAAATATTTAGAAAAAGTCCACATTAGCATCAACCATGTCAAGTAGGACTGACGGTATCCATATCAGCAATTTATGCTAAAATTGATCAGATTGACTTAATTAGCAAAATGTGAAAAAAGATTCAGATTCAATTGGCACAATTAAAATGTTTATGACTGAATTGATAAAAGTACAATAATTTAAGACTTTTTTAGTGATTTAACCCAATGGATGCACCGAGATGAAATTCTACTGAACTTGGCACTATATCAATCAAGTCCTTGAAGAATTAATTTACTTAAGCAAATCCTTGAACTTGAGTAAATTTTCTAATCATGTTTTTCCGGCACCAATTAATCCAATTTATCAAAACTGGTGTGGCCGTTGGACAATGTTAGTGGATTACATAGGGAAAAAACACTCCGCGGTGGCTTGTCGATGCAAGGAGGCAAAGCTTTTCACGATCGCTTGCCCACAGAGGGAAGTATCGCATTACCGGTCGTTTTCCGCGGTCGTTTTGAGTTCATGAAGGCAAAAGTTTTCCCCACGTCATACTTCGGCATAATTCAACAGCCATGTCAACTTGAACCGGCAGGAATTGGCACCGGAGGGATTTGATTTAGAAAATTTAAGCGATTTGAGTTTTGTTTTTCTATTTCCACGTTGGATCTCCAGAGTGGCATGTTAGCAAATATGGTCAGTAACTTGTGACAAGAATCAAATTGCAACCAATAAAAATGTTTAAGACTTGATTGCAATGTTTTAAATGTTTAGGTTACGTTTGATCGTCTAGATTTTTTATTAGGATATGACTAAATAAGATGTGATATGAAATCCAAAGATTTTGTTATATCTTACCAATCATTTGATGATGACAGTAATAAAGTCGGATATATTTACATCATATATATTGTTTGGTATAAAAAGCATATTAGTACAAATGAAAAAGAAAATTTACAGCAAAAATGGTAAAAATCTCTAGCGACACTATTGCCTACTTTATTTTTATTTGCTTATTTTTTATTTCCTTTTTTAATTAATCTTTTCCTATCTTGCCCTTCGATCATTCTCTAATAAAATTTTATTATATATTGTTATATATGCATATTGAATTTATATTATAAAATAGAATTAAAATCGAATTAAAAGATTCAATTAAATTAACTAAATTTTTTGTTATTTTGAATTTATTATATTAGAATTCAAATATTATTTATGTTGAAGTATAATTTTAATTTTGTTAATTTAATAAGTTTGTTATTTGAGAAAAATAACATTCGTATTTTGGATGTTAAAAATCCTATTCACATTTATCTCATCTCCCCCGTGAGATAATTTTCTTCAGTCTATATCTCCCTTATATCCAACTTTATATTATCTTGAGCAGCACTAAACGCAGGATACAATAATTTTTATCATATCCTTAATTTTATCCTAACTATCAAATGCAACCTTAGATTTTTATTAAGCATTGGGCCAAGCATTCAATGCATAAAATGTTAACAAGCAACTACAGGCAATGAAATTTTCACACGAAAAGGAAGAAAAAATGTGGATAATCCTACTCTGAAATTAAATCAATGGAATTCTAGATATAAGAAATGCCACAGATTCATCTAAAGTTACAATTACATGTTCCATATTTTCTCAATATATCCAACAATTCTCTTCATGATACATTATCGTGGATGATGAGATATCCATCAGGTCTTGTTAAAACAGAGGATAGACATTAAATAGTTTTGAAAAAGAAAAAAAAAAAAAAAGAACTTTGCAGAAAAGAAAGCTAAATATGCTGAATTGAAAGATGATTTTGAAGAAATCACCCCTAATTCTCTATATACAAAGTGGAGCAAATGGATGGAGACTATAGATAAAATTCTATACAAGAAAAATGTTCGTTTTCTCCCCACCAAGTCACCGGCACAAAGTTAAATAGTTCGACAAATATAACAAATATAATCTTAGGCTTGAGCAAGTGAAACTTAACAATTCAATTTTAAACCTATTATACGGTATTAGTTCAATTCTAAAAATTTTTAATTTTGTCATTATTACCCTAAACATTTACACGAAATTCTAATGTAATTATTCTAGCCAATTGCCGCTTTTGTTGACATGACAATTCTCGTTAGACAAAATTTTCGAATAAAATTGTCCAAGTCAACGTGCCACGTAGGACAGCCGGCGACTCCAAATGCCACATTAGCAATTTTCAACGGCAAATGGCCGAAAGAACTATATTGTCAAAATTAAAAAGTTGAGAATTGAATTAGTATCTGCACAATAAATTTAGGATTAATTTGGTAATTTTTCCTATTGAGCGATGCACGGATATTTCCGGTGCTTCACAAAATTTACATGGACACCATAAGCATCCGACGAGCGGGAGCTTAGGCTCGATGCTCCGCATCTCTCTTTCTTTTCGGAGTAACTATGCGGTGTGGTTTCGAGGCGCAAAACGTGCCCTGTGCGACCTTGACCTCTCTATGTTTAGGAAAAATGTCAATCCACGGCAGTCGGCGACTTTTGATTTCGTCCTTCTTGCGTGCGAAACCGACATTGACTTTTGTTTCCGCGAAGGTCGTTCGAGACTTGGCTCGTTTTCTTCCGTTCCGACCTTCGATCCGATTTTTGCAACTCTTGACGCAGTCCCTTTTCGGGCGTCGTGGCTCTTGAGGCAGTACAGTTCTAACCGATGTCTGTATCGTGTTCGAAAATCAGCAGCAGCAAGCGGATATCTGAACAGTTTCAAAGCACGTTTTCAAGACAACCCCGCTCGGTTTCATGCACTACTTCAGCTCCGTCGCCTGCTCTTGGTTCTCTCTCTTCCCTTCAATCCTCGCTAGTTAGAAAGCAGTCATCCGATAGAGAAAACTCGCCATCGCCATGAGACGACGTCCCTCCTACTTGTGTTTCATCGCCCTCTGGGCTCTAGTGGCCTCTCGACACGCTGAGCCCGCGAAGGCCTCGTGGCGCCTTCACACCGACTCAAGGTGGATCGTCGATAAGCACGGGCATAGGGTGAAGTTGGCGTGCGTCAACTGGGCGTCGCACCTCGAGCCCATGCTCGCGGAAGGGCTCGACAAGAAACCCGTTGACTGGCTCTCAAAGCAGATTGCCTCCATGGGATTCAACTGCGTCAGGCTCACGTGGCCGCTCTTCATGGTCACCAACGACTCGCTGGGTTCGATGTCGGTGAAAAATTCGTTCCGGAATCTCGGGTTGGTTGATTATATCGGAGGCATTCGACAGAACAATCCGTCTCTTCTGGATGTTTCTGTTCTCGCTGCTTTCCGGGTACGATTTGTACTTTGCATTTTCGCAATTCATCGTCATAGATTGACACCAGTCAGTGAGTTAGATTAATCTGCATGCTACAGGCGGTTGTTACAAGCCTCGGAGACAATAATGTAATGGTCATCCTAGACAATCACATTAGCAAGCCCGGTTGGTGTTGCAGCAACTGTGACGGTAACGGGTTCTTTGGTGACCCGTACTTCGACCCGAACCTTTGGATCAAGGGCCTCACTCGGATGGCCACAATGTTCCGCCGCGTCGGTAATGTGGTCGGTATGAGCTTGAGGAACGAGCTCCGAGGTCCTAAAGAAAATCTGCGAGACTGGTTCAGGTACACCATGTAAATTTGTCAGAAAAGCTGTGGATTTAGCTTCAATGCGAAATATTTTTTTATTCTGAACTGACTCTGTTGCAATTACAGTAGGTCATTATTCAATTGAAGGAAAACATGTTGAGCGTCGCAAAATGAGGCAAAACATGAGATATTTAAGGGACAAATTGATAAACTACATCGACTAATTATGTTAGGGTTTTGGATCGCTGGGAAGTATTCGACCTACTATGATCGTCCGGTTTGACGTTCGATTTTGGTCCTAAAATGAACTCCAGGTACATGGAGAGAGGAGCCGAAGCGGTGCATTCGGCGAATCCATACGTGCTCGTCATAGCCTCCGGCCTCTATTACGACACCGACCTATGGTTCCTTGGCCACATACCGATGAAGGTGAGCTTCACCAGAAAGCTAGTTTTCGAGCTGCATTGGTACGCATCCTCAAGTGGGACAGTCTGGGAAGACGGCAACACCAACGAGCGGTGCAAGGACGCGACGGACAAGGTGATGAGCAAGGCGGGGTTCATACTAAACCAGGGAATGCCGCTCTTCGTGAGCGAATTTGGAGGAGAACTGAGCGGACAAAACGTGAACGACGACCGGTACTTCAACTGCTTCTTCGGAGTCGCGGCCAAGCTCGACTTCGATTGGGCCCTGTGGACGATTGTGGGGAGCTACTACTTGAGAAAAGGGATCGTAGGGATGGACGAGACGTTCGGGGTGCTGAACAAGGACTTCTCCGGGCCTAGAAATGCCAGCTTCTTGCAAAGGATCTCTGCCCTTCAAGCCCCTTTTCAAGGTATAATAACACTACACGCTCCTAATTTTGTTCATCTTTTTTTTATGGTTCAATCATCAAAACCCAAGATTTCCTTAGTGACGATATCTACTGAAAATCGAGAGACCGAATCAAACACGAGTCCCTCTTCAAATGGAACTCGACTAATCAACACTTCGATCATGTCGTAAATCACGTCTTTTATCTTTCTTATGTCCATGACATTGCAGGTGCAACTTCATCAAGTCCTACGCGCAGAATTCTTTTTCATCCGCTCACGGGTCTCTGCATCCAAAGGAAACGAGAGCAGGAACAGCTGCAGCTGGGCGCGTGCAACGAGTCCGAAGCTTGGACCCACACGCGCCTTCACACGGTCCGGATGAGAGGAACGGATTTGTGCATGCAAGTGGATCGGCTGGAGAAGCCGGTGAAGCTCAGCACAAATTGCGCGGACCACGGGTCTAGATGGAAGACCATTTCGGAGTCCAAAATGCATTTTTCATCCAACATCATTGGTAGTAATGTCACCGTTTGCTTGGACATAGATTTTAGTACTAAGACCGTCATCGCGAGTCCTTGCAAATGCTTGAGAGAAGATGCTACGTGCGACCCGGCGAGCCAGTGGTTCGAGTTGGTAAACATGACGCGTTCAACGTGGACGAGACGGTGATCATTTTTCCTTTTTTTTCCCCTTCTAGGAGCTCTTAGTTCGCCGGGATTTACCGTATTCTACTTATTGTGGCACAAAAGTTTGCTTTGAACTTCTCTTAATTCTGGCAGTTTTAGGTGCAAATGAATGAGCGGTATAGCAATTTTGTAAGCAATACCAACGATCAGCTTTTTACGAAAATATTTTACAAATCATTCATTTTTCATAAATTAACGTGCCTTAGAGTGCCCGATTCTATGCTGGCAGTGTTTATAGTAAATCCTTTGAATGAGCAACATTAGTGCTAGATTTCTGCTTTCAGAAAGCAAATTTCATAAATGAGTTTTTGCTTGTGTGGAACGGAACATGGAACAAAAGACCAATAATTTAAGGGAAAATCCAACTAAGGGTCCGCTTGAAGTGGAGCTTGTGTGAAATAAGGGCCTAAAGTGGCTATGACGGTTTTAAATAAGAGACTGACTTCATCAATTACCAACCGACTAAATATTCCAACCAGTCAAGAAATTTTTTCATCAAAAAAATTTAATTTAATTTTATATTCTTTTTCTTTTTTTCTTTTTTTCTCTTTTCTCTTTTCTTTTCTTTTTCTTTTCGACAAGCATTGGCAAGGGTCGACCCTTGCCTATCGCTGGAAAGGGTCACCTCACCCAAGCCCCCGTTGACTGCAAGTGAGGCGACCCTCGCCTAGAATTGGCAAGGGCTAGCCTCCCCTATGGCTAGCAAGGATGGCTTCAACCCGGGGGAGACCATCCCTCGCTAGATAGGGGGAGGGCAATCCTCGTCCAATCTTTTTCGGGCACGTTGGTGGCTGGCCACTAGCAAAGAAGAAAGAAAAAAGGAAAAAAAGAAAAGAGAAAGAAAAAACTCAAAAAAAAGACGAAAATGTCATTGACCAATTTTAAAGTTAGGTCAATTAATTGAAACCGATACGGCCACTTCAAACTCTTATTTAAGAAAATGAAAGCATTTCAAGCCCTTATTTGAAATAATGTCATTTTCATATCTTTATTTGAGAAAATAAGAACACATCAAACCCTTATTTAGAATTTTTTCCATAATTTAATAACTCTGCTTAAATGACGACATAAAATTCTCTGAGAGTGTTTTACTCTTTTTACCATTATATGAATATTTTTCTCAAAAGTAAATACAAAATGAACATATTACAAAATTTTCAATAATTTAAGAAAACATTTATTCAAAAAATTTAAAAAGAAAAGATAGAAGATAAAGTCGGTTGTTGCACTTATGGATCAGTTAACGAATTTCACTTATTGCCCATTTTAGTGGAAAATGGGTAGGTAATTTCTTGCTTTTACCATTTTTTTTTCCTTTTTCTTTGGTGAATTTTATTTTATGTTTCTCTTTTTAACACTTAATTTCTTCACAACATTATAATAATATGTAGATGAACCATTCGAAGAGCAGTTCTTCACATGGGAAGATAACTATGAGTCTCTTCGCGATTAACACTCCTTAAATATGTTGCTAATCGTGTCTAATCCTGCGCTACGATGTTTGGTGATTTGTGCTAGAAAAGTATACTGTCATCTCAACCGCTCTCCTACCCTAATCTAAAAGTGATGATATCCTTCATTCGTATTGATGGTTGAGTTTAGGTAGGTCTAATTAACTAGTGCATCGACTGAATTTAGCAAACTCAAAATAACCTAGGTAACGTTGATTATAGAGCACTAATCTACCTACTTTATATTAAATTCGTTATAGAACACAAATTATTTTCCCATATTGATGTCTCGGTCGATTCGTGACTATTAGTTAAGAGATATATTGGCACACCAATAAGATAAACATGCGGGTTAAAGGACTCTCAACCATCAATATTTAGGACCTCTATAACGAATTTCAATAGGGCTAAAATTCACTACTTCACACGAAATTCTCATAGGTGGTATCCTATCTCAGGGTCGACCATGATGAACCCCCGGGCGCCACCAAAGGCCACGCCACGGTACCGAAATGTGCCCTCAGCCTTCGCCAGGGCCCGCGTCGCCCAGTCGTAGATCTCGTCCTAGCGGAACGAGATGGACGGGATGATCCCTAGGAACGGCCATCAGGCCGTTCTTGGTCATCAGCCTCTCGACGATGCATGAGAATACGAAGTAGCCCAAGAAAGCAACGGTCACGTCCCAAAGAGATACGTGACGTGCATGGGATTGGAGCCACTCTATCGCGGAGAAAACGTGCGTTCGTGCGGTCATCGTCTGACGTTACTCGATGCACCACTTCGCCGGCATGGATCGCTTATTTTTAGAATTCGAACTGCCGATCTGAAAATTAATGGAGAGGTTGGAGTTGGGGACCCCAAAAACTAAATTTGGAAGAAGAAAATGGAAGAGTCAATGAAGGTGAAAAGAGGAATTACTTAGGGGATAAGCTTTGGTAGGTGCCATCAAAATTCATGCTTCGGTAACTGCGGATCTGAAAATTAATGGAGAGGTTGGAGTTGGGGACCCGAAAACTAAATTTGGAAGAAGAAAAACGGAAGAATCAAGAAGGTGAAAAGAGGAATTAATTAGGGATAAGCTTTGGTAGGTGTCATCAAGATTCTTTTTTTTTTTTTTTGTCGATCCTACGCTAATCCTACTCTAACACTCAATCTCAGACTTTTGTCCTGCCTCCTTGCAGGGCGTGAGAGTCGAAACCCACTCCTGAAATGAAATCGTTCCCACCCCAATCCCCCTGAGAATGTGGAGATTTGAACCTCCAACATCCCCCTTCCAAAATGGAATGGTGTCATCAAGATTCAAGCGGCTTAATTTCGGAAGCGAAATTGGGGCGGAACATTGGTTTACGCACGGTTGGAGAAACCGAGGTGGCAAGAAATACTCCCTTTAAACCCTAGTTTCCTGGTTCTTGTTTCTTGTTGGGTGGGGGGTTGTCTTTCTTATGAATACTTGAGTGGTTCTAGATTACAATGACGATAAAATTGAATAAATGATGTAGAAAATTAAAATGTACACCTTCAGTCGAAATATCCACGTTCAATTAGATGACTATTAAGATGGTGTAAATAGTACGATTGATCAACGGGTGTATGCATATTTAAATATCTATTTATATGTCACATGTAACTAGATCATCTAAAACTATGCGGATATTTTGACATGAAGTGTGGAGCGAATTGGATAGGAGACGTCTAGATGAGGATGACATCATTTCGTTGGGGATCGAGGTTTTAAATATGTGGTATTTCCGAAACAAGAAGATACAGAAGGACTCCTCGCAATGTTCGTGGCGTAACAAGGAGAGCACTGTTCATGCAGTTCCATCCATCATGATCGCATTGCTTAGAAGGCTGGATA
Source organism: Eucalyptus sp. ANBG9806169 (assembly GCA_014182395.1). NCBI lineage: Eukaryota > Viridiplantae > Streptophyta > Magnoliopsida > Myrtales > Myrtaceae > Eucalyptus > Eucalyptus sp. ANBG9806169. The sequence goes on along the minus strand of CM024580.1, from coordinate 19,970,100 downwards.
GCTCTGAAGTGAGTCAACAGCCCCGTTTGGCAACTCGGCACCATCTACGGATGGGCACTCACGTTGGCGTATGCTAATGACAGATCCGATCGGAGTCATCAAGGAAAATTCTCCAAAAAATTATAAACATATTGTACGACAATCAATTTATTCTTAAACTTTTTGAAAATTTATCAATTTAGTCATAAATCTTTTTGCAATTCATCAGTTGAGTTCTAAACCTTTCGATTATATAAGATTCTCTTTAACCCAATGTCAAACCCGAATGTCTTGAGTTCTATATGAGATTCTCTCTAAGTCCTTTATGAATTTCAATTTTTTATTCAGGGCAACTTGAGGTTTTGTGTAATAAATTGTCATCCAATCATAAATGTTGACTTTGGACCCAGAGTCAATTCACTTGGCCCCAGCATTTGGAGGCATAGACCCGCTTCGATCCCTGAAAAGCCAGGATTGAATAGCCAACTTGATTGGAGTAGTGGGTGCGAGTGGATTGAATACGAAATCATCCGTCACGAATTCGGTTATCTATGGAAGTCCAAAGTGGTGAGCCTTGGCTGGTATTTATCTTCTTGAAAAACGTGGGCAAATGGCAAAACCCTAGTTCATGAGTCAAAGCCATGACAAGCAAAAAGCCCACGTCCGTCGCTGATTGTTGGATTTATCTCAGTGCTGCTATTTTCCGTCGTTGCTGTTTTCCTCTTTTTTCCTCTGTTTTCCTCTGTTTTTTTATTAAAAAACAGCCAAGTTCATTTAGTTACGCATTAAGTGTTTTTGTTATTTTATAGGAAGTTAATAGCACGTTTGTGTGCAGTTATGTGTTGCACGTACGTGAGCAGTTTCTACTTTATTTTTAGTTGTGGTACTCGACAGTTTCTTTAGCACAAGACGTATGAAGTGCTATGCTCTGTTTTTTTATCTTTTCTCTCCCTCGATCAACAGAGATGTTTTCTGTTTTGATTGTTGTTTCATGAGTTATAACATTGGTATCAGAGCATCTGAGGGATCTTAAGGGACTGTGAAGTGAGGGTAAGTGAGTGAAGATTGCTTCCAATCTGCAAAAAAAAAGCTGATGGAGGCAGGATTGAGTGGATTCTCTGCAATGGCTACTCCAGTCTTTACTGGGGAAAATTATCAGGCATGGGCTGTCAAGATGACGACATTCTTGGAGGGTTATGATCTATGGGAGGCTGTGGAGGATGATTATGAGGTTGATCCACTTCCAAATAATCCGACCTTAAATCAGATAAAGTACCATAAAGAGAGAATCACAAGGAAGGCTAAGGCAAAGTCTTGCCTGTATCTTTCTTCATTTCACCCACTATCTTCACAAGGATCATGAGATGTGATTCTGCAAAGGCAATATGGGATTTCTTGAAGGATGAATACGAGGGAGATGAGAAGATAAGAGGCATGAAGGTGCTGAATCTCTTGAGGGAGTTTGAGAGACAGCAGATGAAGGATTCAGAGTCAGTGAAGGAGTACTCTGATAGGCTGGTTGGGATAGCTGAAAAAATCAGAGTTTTAGGGACTGACTTGAAAGATGAAAGGCGTGTTCAGAAGATCCTGGTGTCTCTTCTAGAGAAGTTCGAAGCCACCATAGCTTCTCTGGAAAATACAAGAGACTTGGCTGATATAAAGCTTGCAGAATTGTTAAATGCTCTGCGAGCACGGGAGCACTAAGACCGATGAGAAGAGAAGAGTTTGTTGAGGGTGCACTACAAGCTAGAGTGAAGTCCAATGATGGAGGCAAAGGGAAGAAATGGATTCAGTCCAGAGAAAATGCTGGTGACTCCAAGTTTGTAGCAAAAGAAGGAATTATGGTGGGTCTAGCAAATGGAAGATGAACAAAAAGCCTTGTCAATACCGTGTGGTGGAACTAATCATCGGTTTTTAGATGTTGGAGAAAGCCTGATGCTAGATGCAGAAGATGTCACAAGTTGGGTCACATGGAAGCCATCTCGCAAAGAAAAAAATTACCAGCAAGCGGGAAAAGCGCGGTAGCGAGTGAATGAAAGCGAGGAAGAGCACTTGTTTGTAGCTTCCTTTTCTGAATCTTTTGTTGAGAAAGATGCATGGCTGGTGGATAGTGGTTGTACCAATCATATGACTGGCAATTTGAAGCTGTTTAGAAGTCTAAAGAAGTCAGTCAGGTCCAGAGTCAGAATTGGCAATGGACAGTATATCGAAGTGCAAGGGAAGGATATAGTTGCTATTGAAGGAAATCGGGAGATGAAGCTGATCGGTGATGTTCTCTTTGTGCCAAATATTGACGAGAATCTGTTAAGTGTTGGTCAATTAGTTGAGAGGGGCTATAAAGTGAAGTTCGAAGGGAATGAATGTCTTATTAATAATGCGAGATAGCAAAGAAGTGCTAAGAATCCCAATGAAGGACAAGAGTTTCATGTTCAAGCCACAAGAGATGCAACAAATGGCTTTAAAGTGCAAAGAAGAAAATGCGAGCTATGGCATAAAAGACTTGGGCATGTTCACGGGAAGAGCATGTCGTTTATGCAGAAAAATAGCTTGGCGAGATGACTTGCTAAGTTTGGAGGAGGAATTTCCACGGTGAGAACTTGTCTTCTTGGCAAGCAAGCCAGATTTCCTTTCAAAGGAGGAGGCTGGAGAGCATGTGAAAAGCTGCAATTAGTTCACACAGATCTATGTGGACCTATGTCTGAGTCTTCTCTAAATGGTAGCAGGTATTTTATTACTTTCACTGATGATATGACTAGGATGAGTTGGATTTATTTTCTGCGAGCCAAGTCTGAAGTTGCTGATGTGTTTGTGAAGTTTAAAGCTTAAGTTGAGAATCAGAGTGGGAAGAAAATTAAAATGCTCGAGATCGATAATGGTTACGAGTATACCGCTCACAAGTTTAAGTTGAATTGTGAGCAAGCGAATTGTGTGCAGCAGGAATTGTTCAGTTCTTTGCTCCCTATTCACCTCAACGAGAATGGGGTCGGTGAGAGGAAAAAAGAAGTATTATGGAGATAGCTAGATGTATGATGCGGGAGAAGAAGTTACCTAAGAAGTTTGGGCTGAGGCGGCTAATACTGCAGTGTTTCTATTGAATAGATTGCCCACAGAGGCCTTAGAGAAGTCAACACCTTTTGAAGTCTGGCATGGTGTTAGACCTTCTGTGAAGAATTTGAAGGTTTTTGGGTGTTTGTGCTACACTCATGTTCCTGAAGTCAAGAGGGACAAACTGGATAAGAAAGCGAGCTTTGAATCTTTATTGGGTATAGCCTTCAATCAAAGGCTTACGGGATTTTCCATCCCATGACAAGGAAGGTGACTGTGAGCGAGAGATGTTATTTTTCTAGAGGAAGATGAGTGGAATTGGATGGAAGGAAAGAGTGCGAACAGCGGTAGTTCGAAAAACAACCTGCAACGAGATGTAGAGGTTGATGAAGTTATAGATGGATTGGAAGACGGTATGGATGATTTACCGGTGAGAGGCACAATGTCACTTGCTGAAATCTATGAAAGAAGCAATGTGGCGGTGCTCGAACCATCTAACTTTGTGGAAGCGAAGGAGGATCGAGGTGGATTGCGGCAATGCGGGGAGGAGATTGCAATGATCCGGAAAAACCACACATGGGAGCTTGTTGACGAGACCATCGATAAGAATGTGATTGGGGTTAAGTGGGTGTTTAGAACAAAACTTAATCCTGATGGTTCTATCAATAAACACAAAGCCAGACTGGTTGTGAAAGGCTATGCACAAATATGGGGAGTAGACTATTCTGAAACATTTGCTCTGTTGCACGACTTGATACAATAAGGCTACCGTTAGCTATTGCGGCGAGAGAATGGGTGGCCTATATTTCAGTTAGATGTCAAGTCTGCATTCTGAATGGAGAGCTTGAGGAGGAGATTTTGTTGAACAACCCTGAAGGATTCAGTATCAAAGGGCAAGAAGAGGGTGTATACAGATTGAGGAAAGCTCTATATGGACTGAAGCGAGGCTCCAAGAGCTTGGTATGGGAAGATAGATCGATATTTGCAGAATTTTGGCTTTGTAAAAAGCTTAAGTGAGTTCACTCTTTATGTCAAGAAAGTGAATCACGGTGTTGTAATTCTGTCACTTTATGTAGATGATCTATTAGTGACAGGGAATGATATGGAATTGATAGAGAATGTGAAGCAAGATCTATTTGCAGTTTTTGAGATGTCAGACTTGGGAAAGATGGTTTATTTTTTGGGTCTGGAAGTCAAACAAGCTTCATATGAGATCTTCATTTGTCAGAAAAAATATATGAAGGAAATTCTAAAGAAGTTTCAGATGGAAGATTGTCGAAGTGTAAGCACTCCTATGGCTGCTAAAGAGAAGCTGCGAGAAGAATGATGGAACAGATGCGGTAGATGCTTCTATGTATAGAAGTCGATTGGGTGTCTCATGTATCTTACAGCAACTAGACCAGATATTCTATTTCTTGTGAGTGTTTTATCCAGTTTATGAGTAGTCCTAGTCGGTTACATTTGGTTGCAGCAAAAAGGGTCTTGAGATATCTCAAAGGAACATTGTTCTTTGGTGTGAAGTTTAAGAAATGTCGAAGTTTAATTTGCAAGGATTTTCGATAGTGACTGGGCTGGTTCGGTAGATGACATGAAGAGTACGTCCCGGATATTGTTTCACTCTTGGTTCGCTTGTTTCTCCTAGAGTTCCAAAAAGCAAGAGATTGTAGCTCGAGTCTATAGCAGAGGGTGAGTTTATAGCAGCTACTCTTGCTGCTGCAAATCAAGCTTTGTGGCTGAAGAAGATAATGAAGGATTTGTGGTTGAATTCCGGTGATTGTATCGAAGTCAATGTGGACAATCGGGCTGCTCTAGCAATATCACGTAATCCAGTTTTCCATGGCAAAACCAAGCATTTCAAAGTCAAATTTTTCTTTCTGCGTGAGGTGCAACAAAGTGGTGAAGTTAAATTGGTCTATTGCAGATCTGAAGATCAGCTTGCGAGACATGTTCACAAAGCCACTTCAGGCTGGAAGATTTGAGCTGTTAAGAGAGAAAATAGGAGTTTGCAGCAGCAACTGATCCAAGGAGGAGTTTGTTGGATTTATCTCAGTGCTGCTATTTTCCGTCGTTGTTGTTTTCCTCTTTTTCCTCTGTTTTCCTCTGTTTTTTTATTAAAAAACAGCCAAGTTCATTTAGTTACGCATTAAGTGTTTTTGTTATTTTATAGGAAGTTAATAGCACGTTTGTGTGCAGTTATGTGTTGCACGTACGTGAGCAGTTTCTACTTTATTTTTAGTTGTGGTACTCGACAGTTTCTTTAGCACAAGACGTATGAAGTGCTATGCTCTGTTTTTTTTATCTTTTCTCTCCCTCGATCAACAGAGATGTTTTCTGTTTTGATTGTTGTTTCATGAGTTATAACACTGATGCTGCTGCAGATCTCAGCTGGCACATGAGAATGGAAGTTCCACAGAACAAATTGAGAACTGCGAATGGTCGTCCTCTACGGTCACTTCTGATCTGCATATGACATGCACGCATGATCTTGATGCTGACGATGTGAGGGTTTGGAAGTTTGGCGGCTGGACAGATGGTTCGCGTGCAAAACAACGTGTGTGGTTGTAACGTGAAGCCGTAGCTTCCCTTTTGAATCATATTGCGAGTAGCGGCCCGTATACACAATGACCTTATTAGATGTGCAAGTCTAGAGTACCACGTCGAGTCCACGAAATCAATTGACGCGATGGCTCGTGCTTTCATCAGATCAGGTGCATATTTTCACTCTTTCTTTCTGGAGCATTCTGAATATGCAGGATTCGAAGTCTGAAATGAACTTTTGTCTGCTTTTTCACTTCTTTTCTTGGAGTGGCATGGATGTTTCATTGGACTTGACCAATTAAGTTCACTTGCAGAGGATCCATTGTCTATGTATGTAGACCAATTGAAACAACTCTCTGGCGAAAGAAATGATTAGATCGGCGCATGCTAGCAGGGGAACGGGTTAGGGCCGTTCTTATACTCGTAATCTGTAAGATCTCTCTCTCTCTCTCTCTCTCTTTCAACTTCGTCAGAGCAAGTCCTTTTCTATTTCAACTAGACCTATCTAGCCAAAACTTGCGTAGCTAGTTCAGCGCCGAAGTCCTTCGAATAGATATGGCAGGGGTGGGCCAAGCTTACACACCACGGCCCGCACATATAGTTTTCGTTTTTCAGCTCAACCTACTTTAAGTAATTTAAATAATAAATAAAAAGTAGTAAAAGTATCTAGATAAAATAAAAAGAAATAATTGCAGATTGCAAAGGTAAATAAATTTGATTTTTCTAAAGTACAAATTTCCTTCCTTTTTATGTAAAACTAGTGTTAAGACAAGTACTACACTAAATCAGAATTTGAATGATAAAGAAATCAATAGTTGTCTCTTAAGTGGAGGTTGTAGGTAGTTTAATGGCGTTCGGTAATATAACTCTACTCTTATTTTTTGACTTCCAATTACTAAATATAGAGATTATCAGGAAAAAAGATAATAAGTGAGGCAAACCTCCACTTTGATATAAAATCAATATACCACTAAGAGGGTCAACCTAGTGGTGAAGGAAATGCCTATGTTGCACCGCTTCACAAGTTCGATTCGGTCATGAGCAATCCTCTAAGTTGCTCGTGTTACGTTGCCTAGTTTGAATATACTTTGTATGAAGAGATTTTCTAACTGATAGCATCTTGATGGGCTACAATGATAGGCTTGTCAACTTTAAATCTTCTATTCATCAGTGGTACAGAATAATTATGACTTAATCCAAACTTTTCTACAGCCAATATGGAAATCTATGTTAATACTCAAAGGTGTTGCTAGCACTATTCAGTATAGAGATGATTAGGTGTGGCCCAATTTTGAGCGGGCCAAAGCAAGTCCGCCAGCCTAAAGTTTATCACTCAATATATTTGAGGTTGAGATTCATTGAGACATTAAGAAGGCACCACGCGTGTCGGCATAGATGGTCTTCGTTCTATCTTAGGTTTATATAAATACAAATTACGCATTTGTTTATCCTTTATTGTAGTTGCCGACTTTGAGTCCAAAGCATCTAAATGCATATGGATGGATTGTGCCTTTATTTATAAATAGAAACGAATTGTATATCTCAATGCCGAATCAGCCGTGCAGGTTGCCTCGCGATTAAACTATGAAAGACAGCGACGAAGGGTTTGTCTATTCTCCATCGTCTTCTTCTGTCTCCATCATCTGTCATGAAGCACGTAACCATTTTATAGGAAGAGAGAGAGAGAGAGAAATGGTTATACAACACCATGTTGGTGCATGTCTACTGTGGATTGGCGTTCGTGCAAAGAACACGAAACCTCGACATGCAAGGAAAGAAAAGAAATTCCAGTTTCAAAGCGTCATACGCTGTCTTGTGTCATCCTAATTTGACCAGCTTCATGCTAATGCAATCTTCGATCAGCAGATTGTAACAAAAACATTGTTTAGAACAATAGGAAAACAAAAGGTGTCCCGGTGAGAAGGAGATTGAATGATACTGTTACCCCGTGCTGTCCCCAACCCTCATCATCGTCCCATTCACTGTTGGATTTGCGCCATGCAACGGCGATCCAATACATGAAAAGATCTCGATCATTCATTCTCTCGCTGCCAACATCGCCGGTAGCCCACTTTTAAGCTCGAGGACAGCAACCGAGCTGCAAACCATCATCAGAGTACTACTTCAAATGGAAAATTTGAGGCTGGCACTCGTTAACATTTTCCGAACAAAGATTGCTGTTTGGCCAGATCCGAATTAACAAAAGTGGATCGGATATTTTATGCCATTGCGTTAAATTAATCAGCATCCATTCTGACGTTCCAAGCACTCAATTTTCTTAGATTTTTCAGTTGTGAGAGGCGCCAACACAGGTATATTTATGGTTCTTTCAAATAAAATCAAATGATTATGCTCGATTGAGCGACAATACATCTACTCCTTACTGTTGCCCTTAAATTAACTTCCCTGGATTTTGAAATTCAGAAACCAAATTTCGATTTGAATCATTCAGCGCACTAGGTAATCATCTTCTTGGGATCGGGGCATTTTGATCGGAATGCATTCAGCTTTCCGGCTAAACAAAATGGAGGGCCATGTGGCAATATGATGCGACATATTAATTGCATTTTGTCGCATCAGATAGGAACATCGATCGAGTTTCGGCTGAAACACATCAATTGTGAAGAAATGAAAGTTTGGTATGCTTAGTAATTGGAAAAATAACACTGCAATGACTTAATTGAAAAAATACTCGAGTTCAATGGTCATACGTGGAGCCTGTGCAAGAATGAATCATGAGTATCATCATATCATATCGAAAAAGCTGATGAAAGCTTCAATTAATGTTAGACTATTTTTGTTGTAAAATATTGTGTGGCGAATAAATAATAGAAAGAATAGAGAGATTGAGTAGAGAGAATTAGACACCAGAGATAGTAGAGAAAGCTATAAAAGATGGTGTGACTGTTTATTCTGATGGTTGTTCACAGTAGTAATTGTACATCAAAACTAAACTCCTATTTATAGGAGAACAAGAATGTACTTATCATTAATATCAATGTATCGAATGATACATGTACTAGATAAGGGAGATGAACGTTCATTATATAGGGAGATGTACTTAGAATGTATGATACAAATATACCATAATAAGTACATTAGATAAGATGAATATAATGAATATTCATTCATGTATTTCATTGATTCATGTATTTTATAACACTCCCCCTTGAATATTCATTGTATTCATTATGATTGTGCATCAAATGATACTGCCTCATTAAAAACCTTAAGCCGGAAAAACCCGGTGGGACAAAAACCGGACAAAAGGGAAAAAGAGTGCAGAGCACAAATGTTATGATCTCTCCCTTTTATGGATGCATTAATTGCCTCGTTAAAAACTTTTAGCCGGAAAAACCCTGTGGAAAAAAAAAAAAACCGGACAAAAAGAAAAAAGAGTGCAATGTATATATAGCCACTGCTGGGGCTGATCAATTTTGCATCTTGTGAACTCGCCGCATATCAATGTTGTAATGCATAGTTCATAATATCTCCCCCTCAATTGAGCCATATAGCCACTTCGGGGCTAATCAATCTTGCATCTTATGAACTCGCCGCATACCAATGACATATACTAATTTCTCAAAAGTTGATGTTGGCAATGATTTGGTAAAAAGATCTGCAAGATTATTTATGGATCGAATCTATTTAACATCAATTTGTCGACTTTCTTGGAGTTCATGAGTATAGAAAAACTTCGGCGAGATATGCTTGGTCCTATCACCTTTGATATATCCTCCCATGACTTGTGCAACACAAGCAGCATTATCTTCATAAATTATAGTGGGAGAATTTGTAACCGGTATTAAACAACAAGAATTATGAATATGCGTTATAACGGATCTTAACCAAACACACTCTCTTCCAGCTTCATATAAAGCAATAATCTCAGAGTGGTTAGAAGATGTAGCTACTAGCGATTGCTTAGTAGAACGCCAAGAAATATCGGTGCCGTTATAACAAAATAAATACCCGGTTTGAGAGCGAGCATTATGTGGATCGGATCTATATCCAGCATCGGCATATCCAACTAAACCGAGTTAGTGGAATCTTTGGAATAATATAATCCCAAATCTATGGTTCCTCGGAGATAACGGAAAATATGTTTAATTCCATTCCAATGTCTCCGAGTTGGCTCGAGAACTAAATCGTGCCAATAAATTTACCGCAAAAGCGATATACGGTCTCGTACATTGTGCCAAGTACATCAAAGCCCCAATTGCATTGAGATATGGTACTTCAGGACCAAGTATCTCTTCATTTGATTCTCTAGGACGAAATGGGTCCTTTTGGGGATCTAGAGACCTTACAACCATAGGGGTGCTCAATGGGTGAGCTTTGTCCACATTGAAGCATTTAAGCAATCTTTCAACGTATGCTGATTGATGGACGATTATTCCATTTGCTTTATGCTCAAGCTCTAGACCAAGACAAAGTTTGGTTTTACCCAAATCTTTAACTTCAAACTCCCTTTTCAAATATTCAGCAGTTTCAGCTAACTCTTCTGGAGTTCCAATTAAATTTATATCGTCAACATAAACTGCTACAATAGCAAATCCGGTTTCTGATTTCTTAATAAACACGCATGGGCAGATAGGATCATTCTTGTACCTTTCCTTAATTAGGTACTCACTTAGGCGTTGATACCACATGCGACCGGATTGCTTTAACCCGTACAAGGATCTTTGCAATTTTATTGAGAATAAATTGCGGGGAGTGCATGCTTCAGGCATTTTGAATCCCTTGGGAATTTTCATATAAATATCAGAATCTAATGAGCCATATAAATATGCCGTCACAACGCCCATAAGACGCATTTCCAATCTTTCAAAGATTGCTAGGCTAATGAGAAAACGAAATGTAATCATATCCATCACAGGTGAATATGTCTCATTATAATCAATCCCAGGTCTCTGGGAGAATCCTTGGGCAACGAGTCGGGCTTTATACCTGACAACCTCGTTTTTCTCATTTCGTTTTTGGATAAATACCAATTTATATCCAACGGGCTTTACATTATCGGGGATACGAGTTACAGGTCCAAAAACCTCTCGTTTAGTTAGGGAAGCTAATTCAGCCTTAATTGCTTCCTCCCACTTAGGCCAATCTTGCCTTTGACGACATTCAATAATAGATTGCGGCTCACAATCATCATCCATAATTTTATGGGCAACTGAGAATGCAAAAGTATCATCAACGATGATTTCATTTCGATCCCAAATTTCATTATAATATGTAATGGAATTCTCAGTATTCCCGGGATTGATGTTCCTTTCATGGGTTTGCGTCTCTTCAGGGGTAATAAGCTCTTCAGGAGCAAGCACAACGCTAGGCTCTTCTGGAGCGGATTCCTGATTCTTTCCCCTTCGTTTTCGAGGAGCAATATCTTTTGATCCTATCGGTCTACCACGCTTCAAGCGCGGGGGATTTTGATCCATTTTAGCCTGTCCTTCGGGAACAACTATCCTAGCTGGAACATTTGCAGCTGGAATATAATAATAGTGCAAATAAATATGCAAATGTGATATTGCGCATAAATAATAGGCAAACATGGAACCATCTACAGGATGCGTCCACTAGTACCATAAAATATCGAAATGGTCCACTTGGTGGTTGTATTGATCCACAAATATCACCCTGAATTCTTTGCAAGAATAAAGGGGATTCAAGATTAACCTTTGTTATATAAGGTTTAATAATGAGATTTCCTTGTGAGCAAGCCTCACAATTATAATATTTGGACAACAATACCTTTATATATTTTAAAGGGTGCCATTTTGTATTTTGAATTATCCTACGCATCATTGAAGCGCCAGGATGACCAAGGTGATCATGCCACAGTCCAAACTGATCAGGGCTTACCAATCTCCAATATGTGGTGGCGTAGGTTTCAATAGCCTTAATCATGACACAATACAAACCCATAGAAGAAGCTTCTAGCTTCTCATGGATGGTCTTCAGGCCCATCTTATAAGAGGAAATACCAATGTATTCCTTATCTTGCTCATAAATAGTCTCAATATGGTACCCATTACGGAGTACATCTTTTGGCGAGCAGATTCCTCTTTGATTTAATGCTTAGAAACACGTTCTCAATATGGAGGATTGTGCCATTTGGCAAAATAATTGTGGCATTCCCAAAACCATTAATAATCGGAACGGGTTCTGATATTGTATGGATTTGTGCCTTACGCAATGTCATACTCGAGAAAAAAGTGTCTACTAGGAAATATAGTATGTGTTGTTGCACTATCAAGCATAGAAACATCTCTCTTTTTCTCGGTATTTTCTATTTGCATTTATATTGACAACTTCAGGTGTCAAGTATTATAAAATTTGCATATAATCATTGCAAAAATAAATCCTTATTAATTAAAAGGATTTTGAAATATCCATTGCCACTTCGGGAGCAGAAGGATACTTTTAGATTTGAGATTTGGCTTCGGGCCAAGAAAAATAAAAATGAAGAATTGATAGAAGAAGATGAAGTATAAGTTGATTAATAAATATAATACCCACCTTGCAAAAATTACTTACTCAGTCGGTAGATTCTCGTGTTTGCAAAAATTACTTACTCAATCAGTAGATCCTCGTGCTTGCAAAAATTACTTACTCAGTCGGTAGATCTTCGTGCTGATAACGTGTTGTAAAATATTAGATACCAAATATATAATAGAGAAGATATCGAGAAGAGAAAGCAAGTGAACACAAGAGATAGTAGAGAAAGCTATAGAAGATGGTGTGACTGTTTATTCTGATGGTTGTTCACAGTAGTAATTGTACATCAAAACTAAACTCCTATTTATAGGAGAACAAGAATGTACTTATCATTAATATCAATGTATCGAATGATACATGTACTAGATAAGGAGATGAACGTTCATTGTATAGGGAGATGTACTTAGAATGTATGATACAAATGTACCATAATAAGTACATTAGATAAGATGAATATAATGAATATTCATTCATGTATTTCATTGATTCATGTATTTTATAACAATTTTATTATTTTTGCAATTATTTGAGTGTTTAGTGATGATGTATTTGGACAAAAGAAAACCACACGTACATCTTCTTATTTTTTAAATTTTCCAAGGGGGACCAAAAATATCTCCTGACCGAAGATTTGCTCAGATGAGAAATTACAAAATAATCGAGTCCATGCAAATACCATTGTATACTTTTATTTTTATTTAATGTCAATTTGGTTGACTCCGCATGGCTTTGATCTCATTCACTGGTGTGCTCAACTTGCCAACTTGAGCCTCAACGGCCCACCACGACCAAATCATGATCACTTGCTCTCTTCACATGATTTCTCCGGAAGCGTGGGGCTGGAGATTTTCAAGAAAGGCAAGTGCCCCTTAGCATTTCCAGGTCCATTTTTCGAGTTGTCTAATAATAGATAACGAAAAGGAAAACGAAAAGAACAGGCCCCTAAATCAATTTGGAAGTGACACTTCGTCTAATTTGATTTTGACAGGTATCATAACCCTACATTAATAACTCAACAACTCGTCTACCTGCAACGTATTTAATTTAATCCGATTTAAAATTTAAAAAAAAATCGAATCATCGTTTTGTAACGTATTCATCCTTGATTAATTTTTATCTCACGAAAAATCTCAAATCTCTTCTTATCTGAATTTACCCCCACGCAAGATCTTTTTTTTTTTTTTTTTTTAGGGTAGAAAGAAATATATCATTCATATATCAGAATAATAATCGATATGTACATAGAAAGTTTTCAAGCTTAGGAAAAAATGCATAAGCTAGAAAGCAAATTACAAAGCACAATTAGCAGCTAGAAGTACATTCTCATCTCTCAAGAGCGCACCTGACACTGTAAATCATCGACGGCCAATCATCAAGTTCAGTAATTAACACACATTAAAATCTCCCACTCTGTATGCAATGACTTGTGGTACACGTCTACATTCAACGTCTGCATCATTATTGCCCTGTAGAGACACCAATATCAAATTGTTGAAAGAACATAGATCAAATACTTGTGAAGAGCTTCGGAATCCATATTTTGATCAAGTTCAAGAGAGTAAAACTCTTAAAAATTGCCTTAAATCTAAATAGGAGAGAAAAGTGGCCTATCTTGGAGAGGTTGTTGAGCCATGTTATGAACATCCTCCTTGGTGACTACCAACCGAACGAATGACCAGATTGATCTCCACGTTCACACAAGGTCAGCTTAAAATATTTACTCACACACAAACTCCAAGAGTAGATCAAAGGAGAAAACTAAGATAGAGAACTTCAAAAGAGAAAAGGGGAAGACAGAGAAAGGTCTCAAGGACAGCACTATAGAGAGGCGACACCCTCCACATAAAATCACATATTGCTAATGGTGGATAGATTTGGGTTAGAGATGCCAGTTTAAAAATCTTCATAAAATAAAAATTAATTTAGAATAAATATGTTATGAGGCACTAATTTAATATTTTTAATGGTATTAATCGTATCCGTAAGAGAGGCCACAAACTTTCTGGGACAACATTTTATGGAAGTACTACAAATTCCGTGATCTATCTAATAACGATATTATTTTCATTCATATTTGACTCAAGATACGCAGGTCGTGTATTTGCATCTTTTGGAAGTACCCTACACTACATTTAAGAGGTACAAAGTGCATTTTTATCTTATATTTAAAGAAAAAAAACTCCTTTTATCCTTTATAGTTGTAAAAAATGAAGAATATAGAAAAGGATAAAATATATTAACCAAGATATTAATAATAGAAAATAAAAAATATTGATAATAACTTTAGAAAACTTGTTAAGAAAAAACCAAAATAATTCTGGGAGCAATCGTTTAAATTTTCTTTTTGGGAAGTTGCAAGAGCTGATATACGTGGGAGCCATTTTTGACTATAATAAAAAAAAAGTACAAAATAATTAGCATGAACTACAAAAAATCAAATCACATATAATTATAAATTATTGTGGGACCCACTTCTTTAAGAATTTGTGGCTCACAATAGACTGTAATTTTCACAATATCCGAATGACTGTTATGCTAGCAAAGCCTAACTAAATTTATCAAAGGAGGGAAGGAAATGTGTATCTCTCTTTCTCTCTCGTATTCGTCCTTTACTCTTTATTGAAATTTTTTAAAACTCAGACTTATTAGCATGAGTTAAAAATAATGATATCAAGTAACTGAGTTAATAGTACATATAAAGTTCATAGGGTTAAAGGCAATATATCATACATGAGGTCGTCTTGAGCTAGGTTGAATGGCTTCAATTAATAGCACGTGGGCAACAACTAAATGAGAACTAAAACATATATTCAAGCTAAGGAGTGACAAATGGCATGATTTCGGTGAAAAAGATTGAGATATTAGGAAATTTTGAGTAGACATTTGACATTGCAATAAATAAACAGGGAAAATCAGTATTTGTTTGAAACGCTGGTAAATCAGAAAATTATTTTGAAACCACTATTATAAACAAAAGGTATATAATAATAAGGACACCTTAGTTAGTAATATTTTAATGCTTGAAAATCATTCGATACATGTTTTGAAGCATATCAGTCATCCTTGACAATTACTATACCAATTATAATTCCTTCAATAACTCTCATAAACTTAATATCTTAAATATTATCAACTATGAAGCAAATTTTGGATGTCACGTATCTACCTCTGGTGAAATTAGGGTTATATTGAAAATTTCTGATATCACATATATTTGTCCATCAACCAATCCTATATTAAAAAGGGTTTCAACGGCTAGTGCCGAACTTACAATTTGACCATGTTAGTAACAATTTTTTTAATATAACAATAACGAAACCATTCCTAGCTACATGAGGCATGAGCGACATCGTGCTTCCACTTATGGGAAATGGCTGTGCACAATTGTCGCACGGCCCGTGCACTTCCCATGCATTGCACATTTATAGCACTTAAATGACCATATTCGGCATACCCATGATACATGGAAATTTCACAAAGGCCAAGGAGAAGAGTGTGTAGCCGAAGTGCATAGTGAGGCCATGCTCAAATGGGCTAAATTTTAAGAATTCAATTAGGGAAGAGCCCAATTTGAATAAAATTCACAAAATCGCATAAATTTAAATTCGATATAAACATGAGGTTTCTAAATAAAAATGTTCCTAATTTCTAAGTATAGGAGAACGCAGTAAAGATTGAGAATTCAATGTTAATATTTTTGTCCCATAGTCAAATTATGTCAATATCAACAAGTTTGATATCCAATTTTCTTGTAAAATTGGTGAGAAGTTTACAACCGAAACACTTAGGCGTCAACAATGAAAATGCGTGGCCTGAGTCTTTTAAGTTCTAGTTTCACTAATAATACCCATGGAAATCCCAATATTTCCACTAAAGGCAAGTAAAATCAAGATATCCGCATAACGCATGAGACGAGTAAAAAAAGTATATCATTCAATAAATTCACCAAAGTCATAAGCTATTATTTTAACTTGAAAAACTTTAAAGAGTGCCCTTACTATATACTTGTGAAAACTAAGTAAATATGCATGAACGTACAAATTGTTAGTAATATACCCTAAAGCAACCATGTAATAGTTACATGTTAGGGATTTCAGTTGTATTGTCAAATTAATGGCAAAGACGTATTCATTTATTTGTCCAATTATCTATATGAATGTTTCCATAGGATTAGGCTTGGCTGGACTTATTCTTGAGACGTTAAGAATATACGTGACGGATTAAAGTTAGACTGAATCTTTAAACTGTTCCTGATCAATGGATCATTGAGTGGATATTAATGATCCTGTTGAGACCGGTGTGTTCTTAGTTTCACCATTAAGTATTAGATGTTTAAGGTAATGATGAGTCACGAGTCATTGGATATTATGATACTCGAGTTAGAACACATGTGCTTATAGCAGACAAGTTCACTGAATGTGACACACATAGAACAATTGGCAACATGGAAACTTTAAGTGGAGTCAATGACTAATCGTTCATGATCTGGTCTTGTGTAAATAATCCTTACACCTAAAGCACGGTGTTAACTTGTGTGTTGGACGGCTATGGTTCACGAGTACGCATATTGGTGGCTCATTGATCCGCTTCTGTACCTGATGGTTATAACTCGTTCACATACGAAGTTACACGTGTGCACAACATGGAATCTGTCTCCTTGTTACATGCAAGGTATAGTAATGATGTCCCATATAATCTAATTGTGACACTACATTGAAATCCTCGACTAGGGTTGTAACCAAGAATGAATTGTTTATATCTCGTATAAAATGTAGGCCAATTAGGTTTGTGCATATGATTGAATTGATGACTTGACAAATATTCCATGGTCTTTGTTCGATCGGGACATGGTAAGACAAAGGGATTGAATTACATTGTAACTAGAGCTGACAGGTTCATTATGTTTTTAAAGCATTCACACTGTCTGGGTAGTCATGACATATTGCTAGATGTCAATCATGACTTGTATGACCTAGAGATTGATCGGGACAATCAATTCTCTTTGGAGTACTAATGTGTTAGTGCAAGTCTGTCGCGACCTTCCTGAGGGTGAATTACTTAAATAAGGCTAATGGATTACTAAGTCCGAAGACTTGGCGCGGACCCTCCCAAGTTTTACCAATCGCGACTTGATACTAAGAAATTAACACATTTAAACATGCAATTATACTTAATTTGGAGCCGCCACTAACCAATTAGGGTTGATTAGAAACCCAAGCAAAGTATGGGAGAATACTTTACTTTTGTGAACTAGAGATTCAATAAATCCGGGGACATGGTTACGCTAGATTAACTAACGCCCTTTCGGTACCTTTTCATTTTAATTTCAAAAATATTTTGTACGCAGTCTTGATTAATTTTAACCTAAACTACTAACATGCAAATGGTGGTCATGCGGTTGCACAATCAAGAAAATAACATTCAATAAATCGAAGTGATAGATTGTAAGAAATTATAAACTACAACCTTATTAAGGTCTACTCTCTAAAAAAAAATTGATAAAAATGCAAATAAAAATGCATGCCCTAAACATGATTTCTAAATGACATTACACCTAATTTTTCTTTTTTCTTTAAAAATGTTAATTATATGCAATCTTAATTTAAATTTGATATGCATGGTTTTACTTCAATGATGTGTGAGATGCAATTCATATGACATAACTTGAACCATCACAATATGTGTACAATCTAATTTACATAATCCTAAATATGGATGTGCTACATGATATGGGATGGATGACATGACAATTCTATATACATATTCTTTTTATGATTTTTTTTTAATGATTTCTTTTTAATACATATATGCAACCTACACTAAACAATGATGACATAAAATGGGATTAATTATGAACTAACCTATTAACTAACTAAGTAAATGGCCTTTTGCGTTTTCTTCTTTTTTAAAATGACTTAATAATTCTTATTAAAAAAAACAACATAACGATGCAATACTAATCTTTGGCTTTTTTTATTAAAAAAAAAAATTCCTACACGACGGGAATATTAAAACATTAACCTATGACCCTGTGGTGTGCACATTATGAAATCTATATAACCTAAATAACATTTTTTTTTTTGGGTTTTATTAAAGGAAAATTATCCTAATTCTATATGAATCTTAAAAATTAAAATGCATTGCTTTAAACATGAAATGTGTATGGACCTAAATACCTATAATGCATGATATGTGATGAGCAAATAACACCAAAATATGTGTCCTATTGAAAATCCATCAATGTAAATCAATGACATATTATCTTAATGTGAATCAATGATGCAAAGCAATTCATGAATTTGTCATGAAAAGTCGAAATAATCAAAAATCTAACCCGACGTCTCACGGCTCAATATTTTTTATTATTATGACTTAATATGACAAATTTCCTAATCGGATAATGATAAAAATAAATCAAAACAAATCAAGTTAGAATAAAAAACTATGAGCCCAAATACTCGAACTAAATTTAGCCTAAAAATTTTACCTATTCCAAGTACGGCTTCCTCGAGGGGTGGTGCCGGCACAAGTGGTTGCCTGCGATGGTGGTTCATCGAGGGTGATGGGTCCTGGTGACCGGAGCTCCGGCGAGGATCAGCAATGGGTGGATCGGCGGCGGGCGGTCCAACGGCAGCAGCAGGTCGCAGGTGGTGTCACGGGTCGGTAGTGAGCGAACTAGTGACGAATAGACTAAGGGGCAGCATCGGGATCGTCATGGATTGGCACAGCGGCGGCTTCGTCGGGATGGTGGAGTGGCTCGGCAGCGGCAATGTGCAGGGGACGTAGCGATGTGAGCGCAGTGGTGCAGCGTGGTGCTAGGTTGAGTTGCTGTGGGGAGCGTCGACGAAGGAGATCAGAGGCGCGAGCGTCACGGGATCCGGTACTCGGGTGGTCGGAGGCGCAACAACAGCGGAGGCACGGTGGGCCGGCTCGAAATCAATTGAGCTGCGGGTTGCAGAGCCGCGGTCGTTGGGGGTGATGAGCGGCGATGGCAGGGCTGCTCAGGCGGAGCTCCGATGTACAGGCAGAATGAGTGGCGGCCTCGGGCTCTAGGGCTTCACGGACGAATGGGGCAGCGTAGGAGAAGTGGCGGCCGGCGGACGGAGGAAGCGGGCAACAGGGATGCCGGACGGGAACTCACGAGGAAGATGAACAGTTGTTCATCTTTTTGTTTTTTCCTCTTTTTCTTTTTTTTTCTTTTCTGCTCTCACCTCTCCCTTTCTCACGTCACTTTTCACGTCTTCCCCTCTGCACACCTCTTCTGACTTTTCCCTTTCTTTTTCACTTTTTGCCTTTTTTGTGTTCTTCTTCTTCAACAAAGAGAAGCCTCCCCCCTTTTTTCACGTCTCGCATTCTTTATTTATAGAGGAAAAACTCAAAGTTGTTGAAGATTTTTTCCCAATATAATTGCACATATTCATTCAACCACTCAACAAGAAAAATGGCTCCAAAATCACACAACCGTTGAATTTTTGAATTTTGAAATGAGGAGATATGTTCAACAAGAAAAATGCTTCATTATTCAAAAATTTCCAAAATCTCCCTCCAAATGTTTTATTTTATATGTTATTTATTATCTTCTATTTTTATTTTCTAAAAGATAAGTTTAATCCTAAATTAGGTGTCAACAGCTGCCCCTCTTTGAAGGGAAGCTCGTAGAGGTTTCCTTCAAAGATAAATGACACCTAAATTTAAACCATGCAAAATGAATATGCAAATGTTAATTGTAATGACTTTTTTTTTTAAAAAAGAAAAAAAAAGAAATGGACTCAAATAAGTTTAATCCCTTTTGAAATGCAATGTCATGCAATAAAAATGCAGTGTAAATGCAATGATTTGGTTAGGAACATAGATCTCAATGTGTCTATGCCCAATGCAAATGCAAAGAAGAACGCGTACCTGTCGTACTTGTCTTAGGTGTGAAATGATTCCTATGAGACCTAACAAACATCTGGAATTCCCTTCAGATAATTGAAAGGCTCAAAGTTTTCGGGGATCTGGAACTCTCATCAGATTCCAAGCACCTAGAAATTACATCAAGTACTTGAAATGTAAAAAAAAAAATCTGATTTTTATGTCAGACATTTGAAAACATTTACTAAACATCTGGAAATCACATCAGATGTTTGAAAAGAGAAACACTTGGAAGTCACATCAAGCGTTTAAAGATGATTGAACAAACTCAAGGCTTCAAAGACGCATCTTTTGGTCTTTGAGGAAAAATTCAATGAAGGCCCACGCATGATGGCTTTATCGAACTTCCACCGAGAAAAATTATCATTAAGACAATTTTCACTTATAGCGTGAATCTCTTGAACATGCTAAATGAGACATTTTTGGTGTGAAAGGGCTTTTTCACTCGCTCTCATTTAGGAGGGGTTATTTGTCCCAACCATTGATGCAGGAATATATCACTCAATCTTATCATCATCTTGTCGATAAGAGTTTGAATTTTCTCGCAAGCAGTATAATCTACCAATCTGAGGGGTCTTTACCAGGATCGTAATGTGAACTTGGTCAACGGCTCAGCAAAGGAAAATTTGATGGCTCAGAAATGAATATTTTATGACTATCATCTCCGGGTTTACAAGTCAAGAACCCTACGAAATTAAATAGAAAAAACCTTGCTCGCACTTCTTCAAGCGAGTATTATAAATATATGAATTCCTACGTTAATTTAAGTGCCTTGATGTGAAGAGACTTTGCAAGGGACGTAACGTAGGTTAGGTTCATGCGTTTAGAAACGAAAGAATTCATCAGGCTCAAAGATGTGTATAGATGGGGTGAGAGTTGGTGATCATTTAAGCCTTGTCACTGGTCTTTTTTTTTGCCATGGATTGTCTTCTTGACAGACTCCCTCATTAGCTCAAGAGTTCATCACTTGACGCTAATGATTATTCTACTGGGGATTTTTTTTAAAGTCCTTTTCTTTGATGATGGGCATCAGCTTTGTTTTTATCAAGCACATTGCTTTTTTATGCCCCCTAGTTCATCAGTCATTTTTCTCTTCTTTTTTTTCTCATGGGCATTGGCCTTACTTTTACCATGCACACTGCTTTTTTCATGCCCCTTGGTTCTATATGGTGCTTTTGACGTTTAGACCTTTGGGAGGTCCTCGTCTCCTGTCAGCACTCCAGACCATACTATTTGAACAATTGCTTTTTGCCTTGCCCCAGTGTGGGGGATGATCACCAACTGACTTTAAAGAAATGAAATTGCAAGCTCAAGTGGGCTATGCAAAGGATATAAGTATGTAGGATAGAGAAAGAAATGCTCTTCGTCATCCTAAGGCACTTAAATTTCGTATGAGTTCATTTGAAATAATAACACATGAAGATTGATGCAAGTGAGAGCAAGAGAATTTCTATCCATTTCCCTCTCCTCCAATGTCGACTTACCTCCTTTGCCTCGATGTGGGGTGGTCCTTGATAGGGGTAGTATGAAAGAAATTCTTCAAGTATTTAGGCTCGAAGAAGGGTTAAACAAGGGTTCATTAGTAGAGAAATGAACTGCCTCTCATCATTTTAGTTGTCGTACTTTTTGCAAGAAAACTCTTCACCTTGAAACACAAATTGTTTCCATACTCACCTCACAATGTATAGACAAGGGATTGTGTATGGGATAAGGCTTGCCTTTCACACCTCATTTAGCATGTTCAAGTAACTCGACATCCTTCACTGAATTATCGATTTTGATAAATTTCAAGTGGAATTGGTGAATCGCACAATATCATGTGAAAGCATTCTATAATGATAAAGAGGCCATGCTCTATTCTTGCACCTCGGATCATAAAGTCAAAGCTATTAGGTGTCCATGTCTTGCCCCCTCTTTGTAAGGGAGCCCATAGAGGTTCTTTACAAAGATGGAAGACACCGTCGTTCACATCCGTTCTTTGCCCCTGCAAAAATAAAACATGCATCATTATACACTAGAGATTTGATCAACTTTGAGCAAAGGAAAGGCTTTTACAAGCCCTTTTTATTCATGGATAGTATTTCTTTATAGCATCAGAATTTACAGGATTCATAAATTCCCGCCTATCCATTTTTGCTAAGATTAAAGCACCTCCAGGAAGTACTTTCTTCACGATGTATGGCCCACGGTAATTTGGAATGAACTTGCCACAAGGATTAAGGTTAATTTGTAGCATCTTGCGTAACACCAAATCATGGACCTTGAAATGCCTTGGGCGAACCTTCCGACTGAAAGACTTGGCCACCCGCTGTTGATAACATTGACCATGACATACGGCCTTCAATCGTTTTTCATCAATCATATTGAGTTGGTCATACCTATGCTATGCCAATTCAGCTTCCGTCAGCTTAGGCTGAGACAATACTCTTAGAGAAGGGATTTCTACTTCAACTGGCAGAACTGCTTTGATGCCGTACACTAGAGAAAAAATGAGTTACCCCAGTAGAGGTGCGAATTGAAGTCCTATACGCCATCAGAGCATAAGGAAGCCTTTCATGCCAGTCACGATAATTATCAGTTGTCTTTGCCAGAATTTTCTTGATGTCTTATTCGCTACTTCAACAGCACCATTCATCTGGGGGCGATAAGGTGATGAATTCAAATGACGAATTTTAAACTCCTTGAACAAATCATTGACAAGCTTGTTGTTTAGGTTCGTCCCGTTGTCTATGATGATAGCTTTAGGCACGCCATAACGAGCAATAATATCACGTCGCACAAACTTCACGACATTCTTTGCAGTGACAACTGCATATGATGTTGCCTCTATCCATTTTGTGAAATAATTGATGGCGACAAGGATGAAACAGTGACCATTCGAGACTTTTGGGTTAATTAGGCCGATTACATCGATCCCCCACATGTCTCCATAAATTTGACAACGGTGGCAACTCCAGACATGTTGAATGTAATCACTCTTTAAGGTCAGCCAAAAGTAACCTAGTCACATAATTTTCTTTGCTAACATGTGGCCACTCATGTGAGGACCACACACTCCTTCATGTATTTCCTCCATCAACTGAGTGGCTTCATTAGCATTGACGCATCTAAGTAGGATAGAGTCGAAGGACCGTTTGTATAATGTATCCCCACTAATAAAGAACTTGGAGGCAAGTTTCATGAGATGCTTTCGGTCAGCTAGATTGCTATCTCCTGGGAACTCTCACTTTTGAATATAGGTCATGATGTCATGGTACCATGATTTTCCATCCGGTTCCTCTATCATTACCATGTAATAGGCTGGCTTTGCAAACACTTCAATCTTTAAAGGTTCAATTTCTAATCCTTCCGTAACTTTGAGCATAGACGACAAAGTTGCAAGTGCATCTGCAAACTGATTATGAGACATTGACAAGTACTCGAATGATATTTTGTCAAACTCCTTTACAAGGTCTTCCAGGTAATCATGGTAAGGGACTAGTTTGGCGTCTCTAGTCCTCCATTTTCCAACAGTCTGGAGGATAATAAGTGTGGATTCACTGAACACCTTCAATTTGCTAACCTCCCTTCCAATGGCCGCTTGCAGGCCGAGAATGCACGCTTCATATTCAGCTATGTTGTTGGTGCAAGGAAATACCAACTTTGCAACTACAGGAGAGTGTTGACCATCGGGAGAAATTAGAACTACTCCGGTACCAAACCCGAATAGGTTAACTACGCCGTTGAAGAACATGGTCCACAACTCCTTTTCCATTGTCAAAATGCGATCGTCCAAGGAATCATATTCATCTTCATCATGCATCCTCATAGCGCTGTTTGCTAACATGTCCGCAATTACTCGACATTTAACTGATTTTTGGGGTACATTTTGCACATCAAACTCAGAAATCAGGATTTGCCATTTCGCTAATTTCCCCACCAAAGCTGGTTGTTCTAACAAGTACTTGATGGGATCATTCTCATAGATTAGAAATGTCTGATAATGCAAGGTATATTGCCACAGTTTGTGTAAAACCCATACTAAAGCGGCACACGTCTTCTCAACATTAGAGTAGTTCATTTATGTTGTTGAGAACTTCTTGCTTAAGTAGTAAATGGCAAATTTCTTCCCATTTGTCAATCTTTTTTGAGCCAGCATTGCTCCCAACGACTCTCTATTAATTGTGAGATAGAGAATTAAAGGTTGCCTCGGTGTAGGAGGAACGAGTATTGGCGGATTCATCAAGTATCGCTTCAACTCTTCAAATGCTTTCTGACATTCATCATCCCATTTAACTTGGGCATTCTTCTTAAGAAGCTTGAAGAAAGGCTTAGCAGTTTCAGAGAGTTGGGAGATGAATCAAGCTATATAGTTCAACCTCCCTAAAAGGCTTCGGACTTCTTTTACCGTGGTTGGAGGGCGCAAATCACAAATTGCTTTGGCTTTTGAGGGATCAATCTCAATGCCCTACTACTGACTATGAAACCCAACAGTTTGCCAGAAGTTGCTCCAAACACACACTTTGCTGGATTACGACGTAACTTAAACTCACGAAGTCGTTCAAATAACTTCTTTAAAGTTTTAACGTGATCTTCTCCTTGTCGGGTTTTGGCAATCATATCATCAACATATATTTCCATTTCTTTGTGCATCATATCATGGAAAAGTGTTACCATGGCCCGTTGATATGTTGCCCCGGCATTCTTAAGGCCAAAAGGTATGACCCTAGAGCAAAAAGTTCCCCATGGAGTGATGAATGATGTTTTCTCTGTCTTTTTCATTCATCCTGATCTGGTTATATCGTGAAAATCCATCCATAAAAGAAAAGAGCTCAAAGCCAGCAGTACTATCTACGAGAACATCAATGTGAGGCAGTGGGAAATCATCTTTAGGGCTGGCTTTGTTCAAGTCTTTATAGTCGACACAGACTCTAATGCGACCATCTTTTTTTCATTACTGGCATTATGTTTGCTATCCACTCGGGATACTGTGATACCTCGATGAATTTCACGTCAAGGAGTTTCATTACTTCCTTCTCTATTCTCTTGGAAAGTTCTAGCTTAATTCTCTGTAATTTTTGCTTCTTGGGAGGTACATTAGGATTAGTCGGGAGACAATGTTCAACAATAGATGGATCTAGACCTAGCATATTAGCATAAGACTAGGCAAAGACATCCCGGTATTCCTTCAGCAATTGGGTCAAGTGTTGAGCTTCAGATTTGGTCAAGTTTGCCCCAATTTTGACCTCCTTGGTGCCTTCTCTGTCACTAAGATTTATGGTGACAGTCTGCCTAGCGGTGATTGGCTTCGAATTTTCTTGTTGCTCCCAACTACGTTGAATATCCATTAAATCATCTTGCTGCTCATAACTTGGACTTAACATTTCATCTTCATTAAAGCAAATGTGTGCAGGGTTACACCTGAAACATAAAGCAGATAATTAAAAGAAACAAATAGAGTAAATTAGATGCATGCTGAAAAATTATTTTATTTTTAAATTTTTTTTTAAAAAGGGAACATGAAGAAGCCTAGCCTTCAAAATTAGCTCATTGTCGTTTTCTTTTGGTAGGATTTCATCATAGGGCTAGTTTGGTGTACTTTAACATGCCCTTAAAACATGAAAATCTCCATGTATTTTATTGGATGAAAAGCAAATTACTTTATTGAAATGAGGGAAATCCTAGAATTGAAAATCCTAATATGCAAATTAAGGAAAGCAATAAAACTCCTGCACAGAGGAATGTGCAAATAATTAAAATTCTCCTACTCTTGAGCTTCGTCAATGGCAAACACTAAATTCTCTTCGAACAATTCAGTCATTCCTTTGAGTGCGTCATCATTTCTAGTGGATCTAATGGTGTCTGTAACTGGCTTATAAACATCGATGTCAGCACCTGGAGGCTTGGAGTATTGAACACAGGTATCGATCGCCCCTTCTTCCTCATGCATCATCTTCGCTGGCCCAGGGAATGTGGACCTAATATGGGGTATAGTGAAGCCAGTTCATCCTCGTCCTCTACAGGATCGTCCACTTCTACCACGATAGCCTAATCCAGTTGTGTATGAATTCCGCCCGGCCTCAATTGGTTGGCGAGTGCCCTGACCATGTCAGCCTAAACCATTACTTGGGGCAAAGCCACTCCCGACCATGATCTTGCCTACCATGATCGCCGACCTTGATAATTTTGGAGTGGGTAAGGTAGTGCCTTGAGAAACATGAATGGTCAAAACCAACTCAAATGCTTGAAAACTAGATTCTTCTTTACAATCTGGTTTAACATAAGGGATAACCGTCTCGTGATAAATCTTGAACTCATCATCTCCTCGAACTGTAATAAGCTTCCATTTCGTCACAAACTTCACTTTTTGGTGAAGACTTGAAGAAACTGCCCCTGCTGCATGAATCTATAGACGACCTAACAAAAAGTTGAATGCTATAGGTATGTCCAGGACCTGAAAAACTGCATTAAATAGCACTGGCCCTATTTGCAAGTTTAAATCAACTTCCCCAACTGCTTATTTTTTGGTTCCGTCAAATGCTCGAACAGAGGTTTTAGCCACGCGAATTTTCCCCAAATCATACCTAAGACACTTTAGAGTTGCTAGAAGGCATATGTTTAAAGCCGATCCATTATCAATGAGTACACGGGACACCAAAGTATTTCGACACTTGGCTGAGATATAAAGGGCTTTGCCGTGTCCTCTTCCTTTCTTTGGGATTTCATCATTTGAGAAAGTAATATGGTCGTTTAACAAAATGGCCCCCACCAATTCCTCCAACTTCTTAGGTTCAATGGACTCTGAGACATGTACTTCGTTAAGGACTTTCATCAAGGACTTTTGATGTTTTTCCGATGTCAAAAGCAACTCTAATATGGAGACTTGTGCCGGTATTTTATGAAATTGAGCCACTGCGTTATACTCACTTGCCTTAATTACAGCTAAGAATTCTTTAGCCTCCTCATCAGTGACTAGCTTGACAGGTTGTGAGTTGGGCTGAGCATAAGTGCGTCCCGATCGAGTGACCACATCCATCTCCGCATCATAACACCATGGTACCACCTTATCATTTGTGTAAGCATAGGGTTGGGTAACATCGAGAATCAATTCTTCATCATATGATGGTGGCACATCGTTGATAATTAATCCATCTTCATCCGACACATTTCCAACGGTGGCATGTCAAGAGCTAAGGAATCGTTAGCTTCAATATTCAAGCCAGTATACTCATCCTCCAAATCAATAATGATTGGAGTGATAGTCGAAACTATGCTGGTATGATCTGCGTAAACAATCATCCCCTTCTTGGACATTGTCTTAACTCTTTGCATCTTCTGAAACATGGTGGGCTCTTCTGCATCTGAATAATATCCAGCTCGAACTAAGCCATTATAAACATCGTCTACATGCACTTTCAAGCTCTTCTTTCTACCGGCATCAAAACTGAAAATGGCATTCACAGCTTCTGGGTGGTCAAGAAGTGGGTTATTCTGGATGTTCGGCTGTGCATCGTGGAATGAGACCACCTTGGCATCCAAAAGATTTTGGATTTTGTGTCACAGCGTATAGCAATCATCAACGAAATGCCCTACCTCCCCCATATGGTATGCACATGTTTTGGACGGGATCATAGTTAGGGAAACACTCGGGATTAGATCGCTTAGGTTCCTTAGCGAGTAATCCTTTCTTCGGAAGGGTCAGCAAGATCTTGGACAAGGGCTTAGGAAGTGGCGTAAATTGACGCCTGGAAGAGTTTTTCTATTGGCCAAAGAATGGTCGTGCTCCTCCCTGTTGGGTGTTCGGGGTAGGGCGAGGTGGTTGAACATAAGCTGCATTAACCTCCGCTACAGGTTCCTTATCCTTCTTGGTTGAGATTCCCCTATACGAGCTGGTTTGATCAGACGCCCATCCATCACGCAAGGCTACTTCAATTCGCTCGCCGACAAGGATTAGCTGATTGAATGACTCGGCAATCGAACCCAGCATTCGATTTCGATATTCAGGCGGGAGTGTCTTCATGAACAAATCCATCAGCTCCTTTTCCTTTGGCTCCGGAGTAATTTGAACAGCTACGGTCCTCCATCTCGTGACATATGCCTTGAAAGATTCTGTCCTCTTCTTCTCAGTGCGAAGTAAATCTTCTCGAGATGGAGTGACATCAATATTATACTTATATTGCTTGAAGAAGGCGTAAGTCAAATCCTCCCAAGTCTCTAGGAGATTAATTTTCTTCATAATGTACCATTGTGCCGGTCTTGTCAGGCTTGCTTGAAATTGTTGAATCATCGAGGGTATGTTATCAACATATTGGGTCATCCTGACCACATAAGTCTGTAGATGGATCTTCGGGCAAGAGGTGCCATCATATTTTTCAAAGTCTAGCATTTTGAACTTCTTTGGTATCTTGACCTTTGCATAATGGGAGAGATCAGTTGGGCCTTGTCTAAATGAACCCTGCAGCTTCTTAAGTTTTTCCTCGATTTTTGCCAAGCGTTTTTCTTGCTTAGTTTTCGGTACATTCGAATGTATCACTTGTACCTCATCATCAACAATAATTTGAGGTGCATTAGTAATTTTAACCCTGGAGGGATCCTCAGAGGTTGATGGCCCAACTGCGGACGTATTCTTGCCTTTATCTCTCATATCGGCCATGGGAGCATGTTGTGGTAACACCACTTCAACTTGCGGAGCTGGTGGGCCAGTGTTTGCTTGGAGAGAATTGATTTGTTTAGAGAGCTGCTCAAGAACATTCAGGACTTGCTTCATCTCTAATTCGAGGGCAACGACGCGAGTTTGTTCAGCAACACACATTTGTTCGGTGTTATCAGCCATTGTTGCTCTAGAACGAGTACGGATTGGCGATCTTGGGTGAGTCGTATTGTTACCTATCAATGTAAAATATATATATATATATATACAGTAAGCATTATGACAAATAAGATTGGTCCATGACAACGGTCAATCGTTTATTTTATTAAATGAAATCAAATTCCAAAGACATCAACTTAAAACGTTAAAATAACTCCCTAGGAAATTAAATTCCTAAAACATCAATCTAAGAAATTGAAATAACACCCTCAAGGCAAAATTAAACTCCTAAATCTAGTGACTCTTTTCCATATATAATTGGGAGATCACAGTCTTTCGAAGTTTCTTGTTCTACCGAACCAACTCAGAGATACAAGCCTCCTTCCTTTCCACCGTTTCTTCAAGATGTTCAATTTGTGCTTTACAAGTGGGCTTCATGGTCACTTCAGGTATCACAGGAAGTAGAGCTTGAGGGATCTTGTGATGGTGGATATAATAATTCGAGGCATGAAAAACCCTCTCTTTTCCTTTCAATCTTCTAGACACTACTATCTTTTTCGGATGGCATTCCTTCCATGCATTTTCAAGGCATTCGATCTCATCGAGATATTTGTGATCCTTGCGCACGAAGCGGGCTTGAAACAAATCCACTCGGAGATGAGGTGGGATATCTTGGAGCACTCGATACTGGCGGGCTACTCTATAAGGATAGTAAGATGTCGCACCAGTGATTCCCATCAGTGGAACTGGATTATCTGTCTTGTGAGAGAAACGAGCCACACTAACATGGAACCATTTAGCATACCATAGGAAGCCCCTGAGATCTGGATCTTTTAGAAAAGTTACCCAATTGGAAAATGACTTTTCGGTATACTTTTTCTCTAAGATTGAAAATCTCTTTATTGGGTGATTAGAATCATCAATTTCACCTTGACGCATGAAATGACCAAGCTCCTTCACGTGAGAAAGAAACCAAATTTGTAAAAGTTCAGAAGAGACATTCATGATTTTTCCTCCATTTTGTTTAAACCGATTCAAGGATAAAAATGTCTCGGCTAAAATCATGTTTATAAAGTTCATGCTAGCACATACTTGTCTGACCACCCATGCAATTGAAGGATTAATAGCATCTTTTCAATGAGGAAAGATTATAAATCCTAAGAAAGCTAAGATGAATATCCTACCCTTTTGGCGCATTGAAGATTGATTTAAAAAATGATCAGCCAAAAAGGAGAATGGGCATGCGTTACAATTAGTTTTCAAAATTTTCTTAACCTCATCAGTTTTAATTCTTAGAAATTGAGATAAAATTGATGTGGGTTCCATACCAAGAGGTGGCCTAACAAGTTCAGTCTCAAGGGGCATTCCTATGATAACGCTATACTCTTCCAGTGTAGGAGTTAGCTCATTCTTACCAAAAATAAAAGTAGTGGTCTCGGGACACCAAAAGTGTGATATAGCTTGCAAAACACCACTATGGACTCCAATATCCAAAATGGGGATGAGCCGTCCCAGTATCGACTCCACATAATCTTGACCTTCTTTACTTATTTATTCCACCACCCTTTGAGTTCAACCTTGGGAGTTGGAACGAATTGAACATCGTATCTTCCCATTGTATATGGATTAAGACCCATGATTGACCTTGTGTCATGGACCAAAAGAAAGTGCGATAAAGTGAATAGATTGCATAGTATAAGGTAAGAATACTTACTTCACAAAGGAAGAATGGCAACCACATAGACAAGCGTATGAGATGTGAGGCTTAACATCTAAACTACAAGGCTTAGCAAGTTAGAGCCAAGAGGATGGGCCGACTAGTCATAGTCTCGCGTACAAATGTTGGGTCCTCTTAGCTCTAGCTTAGTCAAAAGGAAATCCCATGATCACGCAGTTTCGCGAACAAGGATAAACATTTTGACACCAAGAAAAATTTTCGGGGTTGAGAAAGGCAACCTCTACATCACGGTCTCGCGTTCAAGGTTGGTTCATTTCTCAACACCATCCTAGAATCCTTAAAGGTGGTCCAGGTCCGACGTCAGGTTGTGTGTGCAATGTGTAGTGCTAAAACAATTTGAAAATCATGCACAACAATTTATAATGCAAGCAATACTTCAATGATAAGGAAAAACATTCAATCTCAACACCTTCCTACAAAACAAAGGGTCAACAAGCAATACTCCCATTATACCTCCCATCTACAATAACATTTAACACCTCATGTTAGGAGCGTACCTCATTTCCATGCTACCAAACAAAATATTTTTAAAAAGAAACAGGCTTATGTCCACTATGAGTTTTAACTCTGTCCCCAGCGGAGTCGCCAAGCTGTCGCGACATCCCGAGGGTGAATTACTTAAAGAAGGCTAATGGATTACTAAGTTTGAAGACTTGGCGCGGACCCTCCCAAGTCCTACCAATCGCAACTTGATACTAAGAAATTAACACATTTAAACATGCAATTATACTCAATTTGGAGCCGCCACTAACCAATTAGAGTTGATTAGAAACCCAAGCAAAGTATGGGAGAATACTTTTGCGAACCAGAGATTCAATAAGTTCGGGGACATGGTTACGCTAGATTAATCTAACGCCCTTTCGGTACCTTTTCATTTTAATTTCAAAAATATTTTGCATGCAATCTTGATTAATTTGAACCTAAACTACTAACATGCAAAATGTAGTCATGCGAGTGCACAATCAAGAAAATAACATTCAATAAACCGAAGTGATAGATTGTAAGAAATTATAAACTACAACCTTATTAAGGTCTACTCTCTAAAAAAAAAAATTGATAAAAATGCTAATAAAAATGCATGCCCTAAACATGATTTCTAAATGACATGACACCTAATTTTTCTTTTTTCTTTAAAAATGTTAATTATATGAAATCTTAATTTAAATTTGATATGCATGGTTTTACTTCAATGACATGTGAGATGCAATTCATATGACATAACTTGAACCATCACAATATGTGTGCAATCTAATTTACATAATCCTAAATATGCATGTGCTACATGATATGGGATGGATGACATGACAATTCTATATACATATTCTTTTTATGATTTTTTTTAATGATTTCTTTTTAATACATATATGCAACCTACACTAAACAATGATGACATAAAATGGGATTAATTATGAACTAACCTATTAACTAACTAAGTAAATGGCCTTTTGTGTTTTCTTCTTTTTTAAAATGACTTAATAATTTTTATTAAAAAAAAAACAACATAATGATGCAATACTAATCTTTGGCTTTTTTTTATTAAAAAAAAAAACCTACACGACGGGAATATTAAAATATTAACCTATGACCCTATGGTGTGCACATTATGAAATCTATATAACCTAAATAACATTTTTTTTGGTTGGTTTTATTAAAGGAAAATTATCCTAATTCTATATGAATCTTAAAAATTAAAATGCATTGCTTTAAACATGAAATGTGTATGGACCTAAATACCTATGATGCATGATATGTGATGAGCAAATAACGATAACGCACCAAAATGTGTGTCCTATTGAAAATCCATCAACGTAAATCAATGACATATTATCTTAATGTGAATCAATGATGCAAAGCAATTCATGAATTTGTCATGAAAAGTCGAAATAATCAAAAATCTAACCCGACGTCTCACGGCTCAATATTTTTTATTATTATGACTTAATATGACAAATTTCCTAATCGGATAATGATAAAAATAAATCAGAACAAATCAAGTTAGAATAAAAAACTATGGCCCGAATACTCGAACTAAATTTAGCCTAAAAATTTTACCTATTCCAAGTACGGCTTTCTCGAGGGGTGGTGCCGGCACAAGTGGTTGCCTACAATGGTGGTTCATTGAGGGTGATGGGTCCTGGTGGCCGGAGCTCCTGCGAGGATCGGCAATGGGTGGATCAGCGGTGGGCGGTCCGACGGCAGCAGTAGGTTGCGGGTGGCGTTGCGGGTCAATAGCGGTCGAACCGGCAATGGACGGACTAGGGGGCAGCGTCGGGATCATCATGGATCAGCACGGCAGCGGCTTCGTCGGGATGGTGGAGTGGCTCGGCAGCAGCAACATGCAGGGGACGCAGCGATGCGAGCGCAGTGGTGCGGCGTGGTGCTGGGTTGAGCTGCTGCGAGGAGTGTCGGCGAAGGAGATCGGAGGCATGAGCATCACGGGATCCGGTACTCGAGTGGTCAGAGGCGCAGCAACAGCGGAGGCATGGTGGGCTGGCTCGGAATCGGCTAGGCTGCGGGTTGCAGAGGCGCGATCGTCGGGGGTGATGAGCGGCGATGGCAAGGATGCTCAGGTGGAGCTTCGGTGTACAGGCAGAATGAGTGGCGGCCACGGGCGCAGGGGCTTTGCAGACGAATGGGGCGGGGCAGGAGAAGCGGCAGTCGGAGGACGGCAGGCGAAGGTGTGGCGGACGGAGGAAGCGGGCAACAGGGACACCAGTTTTCACCTCTCCCTTTCTCACGTCACTTTTCACGTCTCCCCCTCTGCACACCTGTTCTAACTCTTCTCTTTCTTTTTCACTTTTTGCCTTTTTTGTGTTCTTCTTCTTCGATGAAGAGAAACCTCCCCCCTTTTTTCACGTCTCGCATTCTTTATTTATAGATGAAAAACTCAAAGTTGTTGAAGATTTCCCAATATAATTGCACATATTCATTCAACCATTCAACAAGAAAAATGGCTCCAAAATCACACAACCATTGAATCTTTGAATTTTGAAATGAGGAGATATGTTCAACAAGAAAAATGCTTCATTATTCAAAAATTTCCTAAATCTCCCTCCAAATGTTTTATTTTATATGTTATTTATTATCTTCTATTTTTTATTTTCTAAAAGATAAGTTTAAACCTAAATTGTGTGTCAATAAAGTCTTACTACCAGCTCAATGATAAACCTAGGGATGTCACACACCATAACCAACTCACTCAATCGGATACAGCCCACTCACGAGATCTGTTCTCTTGCTCACTTAGTTTCTAGAGAAAGTAGTTAATAACTTATTTGAGAAGTTAAAGATCGGCTTCTGGAAAGCGTCTAGAAAAAGTAGCCAATAACTTCTTTGAAAGGTTAAAGACTAGCTTCTAAAAGAAGTTAAATGTTGACTTCACTAATGTGTTAGTGAATGAATTGTTTATATCTCGTATAAAATACAGGTCAATTAAGTTTGTGCATATGATCGAATTGGTGACTTGACAAATATTCCGTGGTCTTTGTTCGATCGGGACATGGTAAGACAGAGGGATTGAATTACACCATAACTAGAGCTGACAAGTTCATTATGTTCTTAAAGCATTCACATTGTCTAAGTAATCATGACATATTGCTAGATGTCAATTATGGTTTGTAGGACCTAGAGATTGATTGGGACAATCAATTCTCTTTGGAGTACTAATTTGTTAGTGCAAGTCTTACTACCAGCTCAGTGATGAATCTAGGGATGTCACACACCATAACCAATTCACTCGATCGGATACAACCCACTCACGAGAGTTGTTCTCTTGCTCACTTAGTTTCTATAGAAAGTAGTCAATAACTTATTTGAGAAGTTAAAGACCGGCTTCTGGAAAGCGTCTGGAAAAAGTAGCCAATAACTTCTTTGAAAGGTTAAAAACTAACTTCTAAAAGAAGTTAAATGTTGACTTCATTAGGACGTTATATATATAGAGCAGAGAGAAGGTGAGTGGGTTAAGAAAGAAAAAGAGAGAAAGAGAGAGAACTACATGGTTGGCAACGGTTGCTAACCATGTGCAGAGGATTGTCTCCACAAGATTGCTAGCACAATTATAGTGGCAATTACCTACGAGTTCTTTTTCGTTCGAGGTGCCTTGGTGAGTGTCTGAACTAAAGGTTCAACGTTTGTGGGGCTCGAACTGAAGAACATATTATTCAAGTCGTTTAAAGTGCGCTTCAAGAGGTAATCCATATAATCCCCTTTGATATTCTAATTTTTTATTATAACGCATGAAAAACGCGTTTGGAGATACATGTATAGTAAAATTTTACATTTGCTTCCATTGCGTTTATGTTTATTTAGCCTATACTTATTCCGTAAAACCCCAACACAAATTTCCTAGATGCAAGCACTCCTCGTGAAATATGTATTTTTCTGATTTCGAAGTGATCCAAGAAGCATTCTTACTCTGTTTATCGTATGAACTGGCGTTTGAAGGCCTTTTGTTTGATACGATTTGCTTAACGTTACAGACTTCACCTTCAAATTAATGATCCTTAATCATACTTCCCTATATATACAATACACTTTAATCATCCTTGAAATCATACGATGCCGTCGGTTAATTAAGATGCATTAAACACAGTGAAATCAATTTCACTTCGAAGTGTACAACTACCCCATAGGATGAAAGGGGCTGCTTGTGTTTTCAATTTTTCAAGTACATTTATTGTGTGTAGTTAAGCTAATGGCCTCGCAATTGACGTAGCTATTAATTAGGTACGGTTGTCTGCTGCTGACGAAATTGCGATTAATAAACAAAGACATTCACTGAAGGGCATTGACCAATTGAAAAAGGCATAAAATCACACAACCAGTCTTCAATCTTCAGAGTAAAATCACACGATGTGCACCAGAGTTTGAAAAATTCAAAATATTTAAAATATAAATATTTTATTAAACTACTCAAAATCATAGTCTTTATACTGTGTGCAATATATATATATATATATATATATATATATTTATTTATTTATTTATTTATTTATTTATTTATTGAAATAGAAGCCACAATTTCTTTACAAAATATTTGAGTTTGGTTTGAGGGTCAGAAGTTTCTTTCTTGCAAGCTACTTATTAGGAAATTCTAATAGTATGATTTTGATTGGGCGCACCCCCGTTCAGACTTCCGGCGTGGATGTGATTTGTTTAGATTAAGATAGAACTAAGATCACCCATCCTAATATATCTAACATTTATTTCCTAGCATTGCACTGCTGTGGGGCTGCAACAACGAGCTCATAATTCTGGGAAATATTTATCCCTCAAATGGAACATCATGTCACCAACACAGGACTCTTGTTTCTAAAATTGCCAATATTTGTCCTTCATTCGCCCACTCCTCACTTACAAAAAGAAGAAAGAAAGATTCTATCAACGACTATCATAGGGACATTTTGTAGTTTTTGATGCACCGATTTTGTTCTTGTTATGCACAATCAATGCTTTAAAAATTAAGTTATTCGAAATAACATACATAATGAGTGATTTGAAGGCACTCATTAACGAGACACAAGAAAAAAAATGACATTTAATATTCTAAACCAAAAATGTGCAAATTTGGAAGTAAACAGTTAACCTAACCATCTATCAAACTCCATCCCACCCTATGATTTCTCTCCTTCAAACACATTTCAAAGTTTTCCTGACTTCCTTTCCTCCATGTTTGATAGCTGTTACTCGTTAGTGTCCCAAATGAATAGAGCATCCTCTTTCAAGATATAGAACGACACCCGAGTTTGCTATTCTTGAAGACTTTTTGGCTCGACTCTATTTAGTATTATACGGTTTATGTTGCATTCAAGACTATCGTCCAAGGGGACGAATGACACCCTCTACATAAGCACACCTTACCATTCAATTGACTTTATTCACATTACACGCACTCTCTTTCTTTTTCCTTGCAAGGAAGGTTCAAAAAGAGCAAAGACCCATCATGGGAACGCTTCTGAAGTTGCATTTCCTTCTCCTAATTTCGACAGTGCTCTTCTTTTCCATGGCCCAACTCAAGCCTGTGGTCGCTCAGCAACTTTATGCCGATTCCCGGTGGATTGTCGACGGTGACGGGAGACGGGTAAAGCTCGCTTGTGTGAACTGGCCGGCGCACCTCCAGCCGCTGCTGGCTGAGGGGCTGAGCAAGCTACCAGCCGACACGATTGCCAGGAAGATTAGAGAAATGGGGTTCAATTGCGTGAGGCTCACATGGGCACTTGAGTTGCCTATGAATGAGACACTCGCTTCTCTTACGGTGACCCGATCGTTCCAGAACCTCGGATTGTTGGAATCTCTAGCCGGCATTAAGTCCAACAACCCTTCCCTTATTAATCTTCCTTTAATGGAAGCCTACAAGGTAACATTAGTTTTTGTCTCTTCTAATTTTAAGGACAAACGCATTGCCCAATTTGCATCCAATGGATATGAAATTTTAATACGATGCGAGACGAGTAAAAGTTGCTAGAGCTTGTGAAGTCATATCATATGTAATATAGTAGTTCTAGGATTCAGGGGATCGAAAAATGTCGAATTTTATCATGGTACTAGTAACTACATTCAATACTATCAAGACCATTATGTATTAATGTATGTCCTTTCCGGAAATCTCGTCTCAGTCCGTGATGACAAGCCTTAGAAACAACCAAGTGATGGTGATACTCGACAATCTCATAACCCTGCCGGGTTGGTGCTGCAGTGGAGAGGACGGCAACGGCTTTTTCGGTGATAAGTACTTCAACCCACAAGTTTGGATGCAAGGTTTGCACAAGATGGCGACCATGGCTACTGGCTTTAGCAATGTGATTGGCATGAGCTTGAGGAACGACCTTCGCGGTCCCAGACAAAATGTCGATGATTGGTACAAGTATGTTCCATCGCTCTTTATTATATATGTTCGAGTTGGAAGTGATTTTCTCAGAAACCTATTTCATTGGCATTGGTTGGTAAGAAGTCAATGTGCTCATACATCTCAAGACGTACGATAACAACCGCTAATACTGCGCCGGTTTTGATTCGATGGGGGTGCTGTGTATAGGTATATGCAACAAGGTGCGGAAACCGTTCACGCGGCAAACCCTGATGTCCTTGTCATCCTTTCCGGCCTCAATTACGACACAGTGCTTTCGTTTCTCCGGAACAGACCGGTCAGCCTCTCTTTCACGAAGAAACTGGTGTTCGAGATGCACTGGTACGGGTTCAGCGACGGCAAGGCGTGGCTATCCGGAAACCTGAACGATGTGTGCAAAGCAGTGTGGAACGAGGTAATGAGCCAGTCCGTGTTCCTGCTGGGACAAGGGTATCCTCTGTTCGTGAGCGAGTTCGGTGCCGATGAACGAGGAACCAATGTGAACGATAATAGGTACATGAATTGCTTCATGGCCATGGCCGCTGAATTTGACTGGGACTTTGCATTGTGGGCCCTTCAAGGGAGTTACTACTTGAGGCAAGGAGTGGTAGGGATGGAGGAGTTCGACGGATTGTTCAACTACGATTGGTCCGGCATTCGAAACTCGAGCTACCTACGTAGGATATCGGTCCTTCAATTACCTTTCCAAGGTATGAAATATTTCAACTAGAACTGATTGCATATATCAGCTACCTCACGGAATAAAATTTATCTAATCGTTCTAATATCTGAAAATCTTCTTTTGTTTCAGGACCAGGAGGGCGACAAACAGTCGCTCACAAGGTCATATTCCACCCCTTGACTGGGCTCTGCATATTGATGAGAACACGGCCGACGCGGCTCGTTTTGGGTCCGTGCATATACTCGGAGCCGTGGAGTCACACGCCACAGAACGCGCTGTGGGTGATGGGGTTGCCTCTGTACTTGCGAGCCGTCAGGCTAGGGAGGCCGGCGAGGCTGGGCACGAGCCCGACAGAACCCGGAACGAAGTGGGAGATGATATCGGCCTCCAATATGCACCTGTCGTCCAAGGCCGAAGATGGGAGAACCGTTTGCTTGGACGTGAACGCTCGCAACACCGTGATAGTCGAGGCCTGCAAGTGCTTGAGCAGTGAAAGCTCTTGCGATCCAGCGAGCCAGTGGTTCAGGCTGGTCGACAGAACCCGGCTCTGAAAATAACAATTTCCAAATTTGGTTAAGTTTTCTGTGCAAGAGGAATAAAATGTTGTTCGGTATTCTATTCTGACAGAAAAGGAGGAAGGAGGAGGAAAGAGAACTTTGAATAATTTCTTTATCTTCACCGTATATCGTTATGTGTTCTTTACGTATATTTATATTACAAGATGTAAACAATAAAAGGAAAAAATACAAAGATATGAAATCATTATGAATCATCAATCGATATCAATTTGAGCTTTGGATTGATTTAAGAATCTTCAATCAAATCAATTTGCGCAAAACACATCTCCAACATTTGTGTGGACCTTGAACATCTTTAAAGGATACGCTAGTTGGTGGGAGTTAGCGAATTGAGGTTGTCCCATTCTGAATTAGACATATAGCCTATCCTCTTTATCATTGATCTTCTTCTTTTTGACTTGATACAAAGGGAGATTCCTAAATATATTGTAGCTTAGACCAGTATTTACACTGAGACCATGTTGACACTCCCTCTAGTATGAACCCAAGGAGTTGCCAGGGTGGTAAGACAACGATAAGGGTTCTATACACCCAAGTTGGGAAAGCGCGGCAAGAGAGAATCATACCTTTATTGCTAAGAGGAAGCCTAAGTTTATA
This sequence comes from Eucalyptus sp. ANBG9806169, assembly GCA_014182395.1. Classification (NCBI taxonomy): domain Eukaryota; kingdom Viridiplantae; phylum Streptophyta; class Magnoliopsida; order Myrtales; family Myrtaceae; genus Eucalyptus; species Eucalyptus sp. ANBG9806169. Next base: position 19,930,899 of record CM024580.1, on the reverse strand, counting down.
CAATAAGTCAAGAAACACTATCAAGGAAGTCCTTAAATTTATTGTACTTTTGTCAATTCAATCTTAAACATTATAATTATGCTAATTGAGTCATAAACTCTTTCATGTTTTGCTAATTGAATCCATCAGGTCAATTGTGGCCTAGTTGATATGGACATCGGCTATCCTACGTAGCATGGTTGACATTGGCATAGACATTTTTAAATAACTTGAATCTTTTATGATTTTTTTTTCCTTTTCTTTACTTCATTTTTAGAGTGGGGGCTGGCAACCAACATCGATATTGGGTGAGGGCATTCGGTCCTCTAGCTAGGGCTGCCAAGCCTTCACCTAGCCAGCCCTTGTAGTGGCTAGGTGAGGGCTTGGTAGCCCTCACCAACCAAAGTAAGGGCACGTGAACCCTCGCCCGGAGCCGACAAGGGCCCCAATCCTTTGCCTAGCCCAAATCTGGTGAGGGCCTTGCAACTCTTGCAATGCCCTCAATAGCCACAGTGAGGGCTTCGCAACCCTCATCAAATTTGGGTGAGGATCGCGACACCTTAACCGGCCCTTACTCAAATAGACAATAAAAAGTAAAGAAAATGAGAGAAAATATTTTTTAAAAAAAGTCAACATTAGCACCAGCCATGTCAAGTAGGATTGATGGTATCCATATCAGCAATTTATGCTAAAATTGATCGGATAGACTTAATTAACAAAATGTGAACAAATTTAGGACTCAATTAGCACAATTAAAAGGTGTAAGACTGAATTGGTTAAAGTACAATAAATTTAAGACTTTTTTGGTGATTTAACCCAATGGATGCACTGAGATGAAATTCTACCGAACTTGGCACTATATCAATCAAGTCCTTGAAGATTTAATTTACTTAAGCAAATCCTTGAACTTAAGTAAATTTTCTAATCATGTTTCTCCGGTACCAACTAATCCAATATATCAAAACTGGTGTGGCCGTTGGACAATGTTAGGTGATTACATAGGGGGAAAAAACATTCCGCGATGGTTTGTCGATGCAAGGAGGCAAAGCTTTTCACCATCGCTTGCCCACTGTAAGAAAGTGAATAGGACAATAGTAGACAATGTCTGTCTGTCTATTCCATTAATTTATGTACGTACAATCAAGAATATATATTACAATACATGTGTAATGTAAAAGGTAACTAAATCATGTACAGACTATATTTTATATAAATTGGACTTTAATTGATCTGCTGTATATTCATTGCAATCCAAAGATATCTTGTGTATCTTCCAACACTCCCCCTCAAGCTGGTGGCTTGTAGATATCCAAGACTCCGAGCTTGCTTAAGAGATATGCATGCTGACTTTGACATAGAGGTTTGGTGAACACATCTGCACGTTGTTCTTCTGTTCCAATTCCCCTTGTCTCGATTATGCCCTCCTGTATTTTCTCTCGAGTAAAATGGCAGTCCACTTCTATGTGTTTCGTTCTTTCATGCACAGTGGGATTTGATGCTAGTTTAAGAGCTGCATCATTGTCACAAAATAATCTGGTTGGTCCCTGAATTTTTACTCCAAGGTCCCGAAGTAATCCTCGTAGCCATACTATCTCACATGTTGTTTTCGCCATAGCTCGGTATTCTGATTCTGCCGAGGATAAAGAAATCGTTGGCTGTTTCTTGGTTTTCCATGAAAGCAAGGAATCTCCCATCTTAATGCAGAAGCCAGTTATGGATCTCCTGCTCATCAGACAGGTAGCATAATCTGCATCACAATAAGCTGTCATCTTCCTATCACATTTACTGGAAAGGAGAATCTCGAGTCCGGGACATTTCTTCAAGTACTTCATAACTTTTAGTGCAGCATTCATGTGAGACTGCTTCGGTTTGTGCATGAACTGGCTGAGTGTCTGTAAAGGATAACTAATGTCTGGCCTGGTCATAGTCAAATATATGAGTTTCCAGACAAGTTTTTGATAACTCAATGGATCTTCAAGTACTGGATCTGTTTGTTGAGACACTTCAGCATCATAATCTGCCGTAGTTAATTTAACATTTTGCTCGATTGGAATCACAGCTGGCCTACATCCTGACAAATCTGCTTCTGATATAATCTCCAATGCAAATTTTCTTTGGCTGAGAGATATTCCTTGATCTAATTGTGCAATCTCTATTCCAAGAAAATATTTGGGTGCACCCAAATCTTTTATGTGAAAAGCAGAATGCAGGTATCTTTTGAAAACTTGAATAGCTATTTCATCGTTTCCCATAATTAGTATGTCATCTACATATATCATTAAGTATATAGATGACGTACCTTTAGTCCGTGTAAAAACAGCATAGTCAAATCTGGATTGTTGGAAACCTGCAGCTATCAAGGATTCAGCAAATTTGGCATACCATTGTCTGGAAGCTTGCTTAAGTCCATACAGGGATTTGCGGAGACGACATACTCTATTCTCCCCCTGTCTCCGTAAACCCTATGGAATGTCCATATAAATTTCTTCCTCTAAATCTCCATGTAAGAAGGCATTGTGGACATCCATATGGTGCAAGGGCCAATTCTGGAAGGCTGCTACTGAGAGAAATGAGCGTACTGTAACATCTTTAGTGACAGGGGAGAAGGTTTCATGATAATCAAAACCTTCCTTTTGGGTGAACCCTTTAGCCACTAATCGAGCCTTGTACCTTTCGACGGATCCATCGGCCCGATATTTGATCTTGTATACCCATTTGCACCCTGTTGACACTCGATTTTTTGTCGACATTTTAAACATTCTTTTTGCAAAAATATAAAAATAAAAATAAATAAAGAGCCACAAAGATTTTAAAAAAAATGAAAAGAAATAAAAAGAAAATAAGAAAAAAAAAAAAAAAAAAAGGGGGGGGCATTTTCACGAGGGGCCTCTCCGGCGCGCTCCGGGGGGATTGGTTTTCTTTCCGCGCGCTCGCTCCATCTCTCTCTCTGCGGCAGACTCTCTCTCGCGGATCGACTCATCATCTAGTGCGTTCGAAACCCTAGATTGGATCTCGGAATCCAATCGCGAATCGGCAAAGCAACTCTGTTTGATTCCCACATCGTCACAAATCGCGTCAGGTGACGTCGAAGAGCAGCGTCGCCACCACCACTGATTGGAGGCTCTCAGATCTCACCGCTTGGGGGTGGCTCGGCCGAATCGACGAACGCTCTCAAAGGGATCTCTCTCTGGATTCGTGAGGGTTCAATCGTTCTTTCGAAAGCTCCTTCTCCATCGAAGGTCGGGTCGAAGGCTAGGATTTTTCCTTCATTAGCGGGGATCGGAGATCAGAGATCGAAGACCGACAGTCGGGAGTATCGAGGAAGAATCAGTCTCGCTCTTTACCCCGATCTCTTTCCCTCTCAGATCTGATTCTCTCTTGGCGGATCTCTCTTCTTCAATTCTCTGCTCGTCGGATTTCACTCGATCCGAAACGGATGATGCTTTCTGTGATTTCTATGTTTTTCTGTGATTGAGGCTTTCATGAGAGTTGAAGATGGTTCGACTAGCTTTTCAATGAGCTATAATACACCTTGATCTGATATCATTAGCCGCATGAAATCTTCTTTAAAAGTTAGGAAGTAATTCTGGAAATTTTTTATGTTCTGCTCTGATGTGCAATTTCGTATATCTGATATTCCACTTTCTGTTTTGGCTGAAACGAGGTGCTAGATTGTCGCGACCCGATCTCGCCGCCCTTCGATGTTGAAGGGGGAAAGGTCAGATTTAGGGATACTTGATTATAAGACAGCGAGCTCTCCCAAGCTCGTACCCCGCGTGACAGCGAATTTATTTATACGATCTAGGTATTTAACAACCTAAGAATATACAGGAGTCGCCACTAGCCTTATATATATTTTTTTGGGGGTCGGCTAGAAAACCCAATCGAGGATTGGGAGAGTTCCCTCGATTCCTACGCAACCAGATATCTAGATTCGGGGACTTGGGTTACGCTAATATAGCTATTAGCGCCCTTTCGGAACCTAACAGTATGTTGTGTTTTTCCTAATATGTCCATGCATCTCTTTTTATATTTTTGGGATCACCAATTCTAAGCTAAGCGATCACGCGTGGTGAGTTACTTTTATGCTATTCTATTTCTAGAAGAAAAACAATAAAAAAATCAATTAGAGAAATTGAAAGTGCAAGACATGAAGTAAACAATCAAGAAAAGCAGTAAATCTAATCATGCAATTCTAAAGAATATGAAAGAGAAAACAACCGGGAAAGAAAAGAAACCCGCAACTCGTCGGGTTTTATACAATGTATGAAACCCGAGACATATGTCGGGAAAACAAATGGTACAAGATAATAGTCGGAATGGACATCGACTTCCATCGGCTTCACACCAAAGTCCATCTTTGGAATCCTAATCTAAACCCAATCTAAGAAAAATGATTCCTTGCCTCATCTTATATGACTAAGACAATGCATTGAAATCATTATTATAACGAATGAACATAGGCATCAGACATGAACACGAATCCAACAAATTCAAGTCACAAACAACAATTATAATATGGCGACAACATATTATGAACATACATGACATTCATAGCCAAAAATTCAGCATGTTCAGCAAGAACAACAATGAATTCAGTAAACTTGAGCCATGTATGGTAAGAGTAGACATATCTAGCGAGCTCACAATGCAGCAAATGTACAAATTCAACAAATAGCACATGTCGAGATGAAGATTATGCAAGCTAATAGTGACTATGTACTTGCACATAAAACCCAAGCAAGATGCACAATAAACTTGCCATATGTAGTTCAAGTGTCGAGAAGGCACTAACATGAACTTTGGCCTCTAAGAGACCCATCAAGTATAAAAAGATGAGCATATATCAAGGCTTCAATTCTGTAACGAGATTTGAGAAAATGCATAATTTTGCTCACTAAGAGATAGGCATGAATCTAACCAAAGATGTGTCATATAGAATAATGGATGACAAACATTTCTCATTGAGAACTCAAAACCTAATTGTGATCACATGGATGATGTGGACAAAATTTTATTGAGGACTCAACTTCAAAATCATCATGCATAGGACCACACAAGAATGGTAAACAGTCAGATTCTTAAGGGCAAGACAGCACTGCAGTTCAAGACAAATTCCAGATTTCAAAGTTCGATTTAAAAAATGGAGAAGCAGGGCAAATGATGACCAAATCACACATATAATATGTCTATGGGAAGCTTAAGAAGTCTATTACAAATCTCTAGAAGACATTAAGTCCTAATAACATCATCTACCAGTTCGTTCCAGTTAAAATAGAAAACTGCAGTAAGTCAAAACAGCAAATCAGCCAAAAACTACTGCAGAATTGACAGATTTTATAGGTGTTTTTGGATGACCGAATGACGTCCCTTCAGGGCGTGCGACATATCAAATCGAAGCTTGAGAAGTCTATTTTCTATGTCTAAAAGGGCTCGAGACCAGAAAGCCTCATCTATCACCTCATTTAAGCCAAAACAGCGAGTCACTCATCCGAACTCGAAAATCACAGAATCTCAGCAAACCCTACAACCTTAAAAGGGTTGACAAAAGCAACGAACCAAGTTTTTATTTCTACAAAATTCTGCTTATATCCACCAACTTCAACCATCAATTTCATCCATCAATAGATCTCTACTTGATTGAGAAAACTTCCCAAATTTGAGTAAAATAAAACCAGAACAAAGATTTATTACTTTTTAAAACTCAATCTGATTTGAAGTGGAAACGAATATCAATCAAAGTCAGCGATGCCAATGAGCACAGGTTTTAAGCATGTCATAATGCTAAAATTACTCAGATTGATTGGATCAAGAATAAGCAAGATGAAATCAATATGGGCATCATGATTTAAGTAAGCCATGAACATCTTGCATATAAACTGATGAAGACACTATGCAGATATTCATTCAGGCATTTTCACAAACATATGGCAGGCATCTCAATTTAGTGGCCAAAACACAAGGGCGAATCAGCAACTTAACATCACACGACCACATCATAATCCACGCAGGCTCAAATCAATAGCATATCCACAATAAGATGCTGCTTTCATTCTAAAGTTCTTGATCTCCACCTTTGAATTAATGACCCATACCATTTATTGAAACCCTCGGCTTTTGCCCTCACACGACTAACATTCGCAGCAACATTACTGTTATATTTTGACCATGAAATCCAGTCACAACTAGTTCTCGCTCTACAACAGAAATCCTGATCTACTTCAACACCATATACGAGCCTAGCGGTTTTTTTAGATGCAGATCATGATCGAGCCGAGAGAATGAGAGAGAGCGACGGAACTAGCGCGAGACAAAGCGATCGAGAGAGAGAGAGAACCTGATCAAGCCAGAGACAGGGCCGAGAGAAAACCCCAGCGGTGGATGACGAACGGACGAAACCTAACCGAACGTTACCACTCTGCATTCGGCACAAATCCGAGCTGACGTCGTTGTCACCGTCGTTGCCTTCGCTATCGCCATGGCCGATCGGCTTCGAAGCTCGAGAAGACGCAGATGAGGAAGTGGATCCTCAAGCCAAAGAGAGAGACCGATTTCCACCTTGAATCGATTCGGCCGTCAAACCCTAGATCCTCTCCGAGATGCAGAGAGAGTGGAAGAGAGAACGCCCCCCCGAGGTTTTTTTTGAGAGCCCCTTTCGTTTTTTAGAGCCTCTGCCTTTTTGAGAGCCCTGGTGTGTCAGAGAAACCCCCCAGAGAGCGCGCGGGAGAGAGAGCCCCCACTTTCATTTTTTTATTTTTCTTTCCTTTTTTTCTTTTTGTTTTTGTTTTCTTGATTTCTTTACTTTTTTTTTCTTTTCTTGTTTTCTTTTCATTTTTTTTTTGTATCTTTTTGGCTTTTTTTTTTTTTTTTTGCAAAAGAAAGTTTAAAATGTCGACAAAAAATCGGGTGTCAACAGCTGCCCCTCTTTGAGTGGGAGCTCGAAGAGGTTCCACTCAAAGATAAAATTGATACCTGAAATTTTTAGTCGACTCGACTTTGAAAATGGAAAAAGATAACAGCAATGATAGTTGGTTAGAAACGTACCTGATACTTACCTTTGCTCATTGGGGTATCTGAACTCTTGTTGAGATTTATTCACTTTTGTCTTTGTCCCGTGTAATAACGGGCTTGGACCGAGAAAAATGGTCTTACCGTGTAAGAACGGATTGCGACCGGGAGAAAGGGTCTTACCGTGTAAAAACGGGTTTCGGATTTGGGAGAAAAGTCTTACTTTGTGGTTTAAGGATGGACCCACAAACCTAGTAGACAAGGTTTAAGAATAACCTGGAACCTAATGTGGTTTAAGGATGGACCCGCGAACCTAGTGGTTTAAGGATAGACCCACGAACCTAGTATGGTTTAAGGATGGACCCACGAACCTAAGAGACAAGGTTTTAAGATAACCTAGAACTTGGAGACAAAGGTTTTAAGATGACCTAGAACTTGGGGACAAGGTTTTAAGATGACCTAGAACTTGGGGACAAGGTTTTAAGATGACCTAGAACTTGAGGACAAGGTTTTAAGTTGACCTAGAACTTGGGGACAAGGTTTTAAGATGACCTAGAACTTGGGGACAAGGTTTTAAGATGACCTAGAACTTGAGGACAAGGTTTTAAGTTGACCTAGAACTTGGGGACAAGGTTTTAAGATGACCTAGAACTTGGGGACAAGGTTTTAAGATGACCTAGAACTTGAGGACAAGGTTTTAAGTTGACCTAGAACTTGGGGACAAGGTTTTAAGATGACCTAGAACTTGAGGACAAGGATATGGTTTAGGATGACCAAAAACCGGTTCATTAAGGAACAAATATTTTGAAAAAGAGTTTCAAGATTACTCGAGAGCCAATCTTGCGAAATAATGCCAATTGTCAAATCCTTTCAGAGAGAATTTTAACAAAATGAAATTTGATTAACCATCTAAGAGTTAAGTCAAATATACCAAGTGGAAATATCCTAATCAAAAGAGGTCTTTCACACTGACTCTTAAAAATGGCTTTTGTTCCCAACCATTGATATGGGAAAACTGTTTAAATCCCACTGGAGAAGTCTCACTCAACCTATGTCTAAGGCTTTCGGAAACGTTCACAATGAATACAATCCATTGATCAAAAGGTCTTTTGAAAGGACCGTAATGATGGCTTGGTCATGGGCTTACACAAAGGATATGCATTTTGAGGCCAAGAAATGAAAATTCAATCAATATCTTCATCGGGTTTACAAGTCAAGAACCTTGAAGATAAGATAAGATAGGATTGCTTCCACTCCTTCTAGCAGTAGCTCCTATGTGATATTCTCATTTCAACTCGAACCATCCCAATCGGAAGAGACTTCGAATAAGGGTTGTAATGTTGGTTCGGGTGAGGCTTATAAAAGGCTTGAAAAATTTTCAAACATCGAAGGGTTAAAAAGTGAGTGATTATCTTGGCATCATTACCATCACACGACTTTTCAAAAATTTGACTCTTGAAATTTAACCTATCTCGAGAGTCCTTTTGGTAATTTGTCTTGAGACATGAGAGCTTCGCTCTTTGTTCTAATGATATTGCTTGCAATACATGTTTTTTCTTGCAAGACATTTCTTTTGTATTTCAACGGATGGTCTTTTGTCATGACCATTGATTTCGCTTTTCTTTGCATTCTTGCTTTTCTTTGCATTTTTTTTTCAATGGGCATTGGCATTGCTTTTACCAGGCACACTGCTTTTTCATGCCCCCTAGTTTTCACTCTCTTTTGAGCATCTAGGACTCTCGAGTGGCATTTACCAATATTCAATTTTGTTGGTAAATCATGTGCCTTGCCCCAGTGTGGGGAGATAATCATCACCTGGGGTTATGAAAGAATTGCATAAGGCTCAAATTGGCTAAGCAAAAAGATAATTGTGTTTGTGGTAGTGAACGGAATGCTCTTCGTCATCTTGGGATGCTTCGAGTTTCGATAAGAAATCACCTGAAGCTAACACAAGAAGATTGATACAAGTGAAAGCAATAAAATCTTTCTTGATCTTTTGCTCCATAATTTCCAACCAAGACCTCCTATTTTGCCCCAATGTGGGGTTGTTCTTGACAGGGTTATTTTGGAAATGCTCCCTATTTGGCTCAAAGTGGCTTGCAAGGGATATCAATAGTGTTTGGGATTGAGAAATGAAATGCCTTTATCATCTCAAATCATGTATTCACCGTGAATGAATCCTATGCCCTAAGACATGGTTCTTTCTACTAAATTTTCTCAAGGAGTGTATAAGGACGTGTTTGGTAAATGGGTTGCCTCTCATCATTTTAGGCATTACCACCTGGCATAGTTAACAATCCTTTTCAGGTTTTCCAAAGCACACTTTGGTTAAATCCAACTCCTTGGGAAATGAAAATGTTAAAATTTTGCTTGAAAGGACATGCTTCCTTGACCCTACTGGAGAGATTTTTGGAAGTGAGGTTGAATAAAACTTGTGGACAGAACATGCTTTGCCCAGCACAAGAGTTTACTTTCAGAGTTTTAACCGACTCTAGAGTTCTAACTGACTCTTCGGCATTCTAAGGGATAGGGTCACCTCTAAGTTCTAAAGAAGATGACAACTTTTGAAAGTTCTGCATTTCTGAGATGAACTTCTTATGGACATGTAGAATCTTCATCAGAGATCCTGCAAAATGAACAAACAATGCAGATGCAGTATGTATGCATGCGATGCATGATGCAATTATCCTAAAGTGGCTCAGATTCAATCCAACAGTGGCTCAAAGGCTTTTCAATTTATTCATGGAGCGAATCTGAGTCATGCAAATGACCATGGTGATATGAAATGTCATGCTCGAGATACAATCGAAAAATGGTTAATGAATGCAATGCATATAAATATCATGAAAAATTTGTTTTCAAATTCAAGTTTTTGAAGAAATTTATTGGGAACTAGCCCTCATGTCATTGGACGTCCTCGTTCCACTAAAACATTTTGAAACTATAGATCGTGTGGAAGCTCAGGCCTCAAAGCATCATCATAGGACTGATTCGAGTCTCACACGTCTATTAACAAAACGTGAATTTTTATTAATATGCAAAAATTGCATTACAACGTTGATTATCCTGGATTCATAGAGTTTGTGATCCAGATTATTACAAGTAGAAATGAATGGAATTCCCTCGCAGGGGAGAAATGAATGGAATTCCCTCACAGGGGAGAATTAAATGGAATACGACTAAAAAATGAAATGCAAGAACTAAGAATATCCCTCACATAATGGGAATTGTGGGCTCTTCATTTCCATCGATAGTGCCAACCATGTTGACATCTTCAGAATGCTTTGGAAGAGGGTTTTGTTGGACATTTGGTGCCGAGTCCTTAAAGGTGAGCAGTTTTTTATCTAGCAAATTCTGGATTTTAGAACGAAGCACCATACAGTTGTCCACATGATGACCTTTCTCTCCCATATGATATTCACATGTCTTATTAAGATCGTACCCAGCATACTTTGGCAGATTATCCCTCGGGATCTCTTTCGCCACAAGATGATTTTCGATCAGCATTGGAAGTAATTGTGACATTGGTCTAGGCAACGGAGTAAATTGCCTTTGAGGAGTTTTTCCTTTGCGATCAAAGTTTCGAGAGGAGACCCCTACTTCCATGGCAGGTTTATGAGCTTGAGGGTTGTACTGCTTCTGAGAAGAGGAATTTTGTATATAGGCAATCTCCACGTCGATTCCTTATCTCTCTTCGGGGCATATCGACGATTTGTGGTCTCGTCAACCTTCCTTCACGCATGATCCCCTCGATGCGTTCACCCAACTCCACAAATGTGGCAAAGTTCATATTGGTATGGTTGTACATCTTTTCGAAAAAATCACGGGGCATAGCTTGAAGCAGCAATTTCATGGTCTCTTTCTCAGATAATGGCGGTTTTACTTGAGACGCGGTGACCCTCCATCTTTGAGCGTAGGCTCTAAATGATTCGGATCTCCTTTTCTCGACTCGGACCAATTCTTCTCGAGTCGGGGCAATTTCAGTATTGAATTTGTACTGCTGAAGGAATTCATCAACGAGGTCTTCCCAAGTACGAATCTTCTCCATGTCCAACTCTATAAACCATGTTAACGCAGGACCAACCAAGCTGTCCTGGAATGAATTAATCAAGAGTGGGGGATTATCTGAATAACGGGCCATCTTGCCCAGATAATATTTCAAATGAGTCTTAGGACATCCGATGCCGTCGTATTTCCTTGTGAACTCAGGCTCTTTGTAGTATTCGGGGACATTAACTTTGGCAAATGGCGAAAGTTTATCAAACCCCTGGAACTGATAGCCTTGCAGCATGCAAAGGCGCTCCTCAATTTTTGCAAGGCGCCTTGCATTTTCTTCATCGAAGTGTGAAGTTGGAATTTCTTTAGAGGGAGGTTCTGGACCAATAACTATTGGGATTGCGGTGGGAATTTCTTCGCAGGCCCTTTCCTCACGAGGCTCTACCATCGGAGCTTCAAGCGGCGCTGTAGGAATATTCATGGTAGACGAAGGGGAGTTACGACGTCAAGTTTCTGACTTGGCTAGAGAGATCAGCCAATAATGCCATCATTTGCGCCATTTGATTTTCCATATTAATGACACGGGCTCGGGTATCTTCGTTCTCCATTTTTGCTTGGCGGCGAGTACGTATAACAAATCTTTCTTCGGCCGTCTTTCAAAATCTCCTGGAAAAAGAAAACGACTCAAATTAGTACAGGTTAAAAGAAATCGTTAAGATACAAATCCTGTTCAATTTTATATTTTCTTGAGGTGAAATAATGATAAAAAGTGTATATGATCCCAGTATCATATAACATCCTCTTATCAAAATTTCTTCAAAAGAAATTATACAATTGAAAAGGAACGACAACAAATATTTAATCAGAATGCCCCTCTTCTAAAAATTACATGGAAATGTTCATGAATTTCATTCATTTCAATCGAACAATTACAAGGGAAATAGAACCTTGCTTTCTTGAAGCTCACAAATCGGTTCGATTTTACATGTGATATTTACATGGGATATGAAAATGAATACAAGTAAACCTCAATAGAAAAGAGGGAAACACAAAGGAAATCCCTTTACAAGAAAAGCATATGAAATGAAAACCTAATGACTAGGTGGAATCATACGGAGACGCTTGTTATCATGGGCCAAGCGTTCCTCATCGATCAAGGCAATGTCTTCTTGCTCCTTAACATGAGCTCGCCAAAAACCTTGAGGTTTGGGAATATCCGGCAACTGAACCTTGAGCTCAGGTTCTATTTGACGATATATGTAATCGATGGTAGCTTGGTGAGTCTTCATCTCTATCTCCAACTCTGCTTCATCGACGGCAACCACATAGTCTTGATGTCTTGTGTCGAGATTCTCCCATGGAGTCTTGAGATTCTCAGGCATGAGGAGCACATCTATTTCGGGTTTACTTATCTAAACCTAAACCTAAAGGGGCACTCATGATTAAAACATATCGTCGTTGAAATATAAAGTGCATAATTGAAATATGGAGAGTAAAAACAATAAAAAAGAACGATCACTTACCCACCAAACACATGGCAAACACAAGTCACATGTCGCATGAAACTGTGAGGTTTCAACGCCTAAAGTGAGGGTGCTAAAGGCTCAAGGTCCTCATCCCAAAGGATAAAAATAGTTTACCCACCGCTACTATCGTCGGTCGTGCTATCTTTATCGTTGGGATAAGCGGGTTTATGTAAGTAATGGATTACCACGAGTATTCACTCGCAGATTCCACCCATAAACCCTCCTAAGGTCCTAAATTGGGCGATCGGGGTTTTAGACCGCGGTTGTGTGTGCGGTGCCGTGCTAAAGCTTGTAAACATGCATTTAAATTTAAACATCCAGCACTTCAATATAAACCCACATACATTCATACATCCTTACACCATCTGCAAAACAAATGGTTTACAAGCACGCCTCCCCTTATAACTCCCACCTACAAAACCATTTAACACAAGGTTAGTGACTAACCTGATTTTCCACGTGACTTTGACAAGCAGGCGATCCTACACGAGACATGTTAGTTAAAACACAACAACCATTTTAAAACGGCTCAAAGTCCTCTTAATCTAGTAACCAGGTCCCCAGTGGAGTCGCCAAGTCTGTCGCGACCCGATCTCGCCGCCCTTCGATGTTGAAGGGGGAAAGGTCAGATTTAGGGATACTTGATTATAAGACAGCGAGCTCTCCCAAGCTCGTACCCCGCGTGACAGCGAATTTATTTATACGATCTAGGTATTTAACAACCTAAGAATATACAGGAGTCGCCACTAGCCTTATATATATTTTTTTGGGGGTCGGCTAGAAAACCCAATCGAGGATTGGGAGAGTTCCTCGATTCCTACGCAACCAGATATCTAGATTCGGGGACTTGGGTTACGCTAATATAGCTATTAGCGCCCTTTCGGAACCTAACAGTATGTTGTGTTTTTCCTAATATGTCCATGCATCTCTTTTTATATTTTTGGGATCACCAATTCTAAGCTAAGCGATCACGCGTGGTGAGTTACTTTTATGCTATTCTATTTCTAGAAGAAAAACAATAAAAAAAATCAATTAGAGAAATTGAAAGTGCAAGACATGAAGTAAACAATCAAGAAAAGCAGTAAATCTAATCATGCAATTCTAAAGAATATGAAAGAGAAAACAACCGGGAAAGAAAAGAAACCCGCAACTCGTCGGGTTTTATACAATGTATGAAACCCGAGACATATGTCGGGAAAACAAATGGTACAAGATAATAGTCGGAATGGACATCGACTTCCATCGGCTTCACACCAAAGTCCATCTTTGGAATCCTAATCTAAACCCAATCTAAGAAAAATGATTCCTTGCCTCATCTTATATGACTAAGACAATGCATTGAAATCATTATTATAACGAATGAACATAGGCATCAGACATGAACACGAATCCAACAAATTCAAGTCACAAACAACAATTATAATATGGCGACAACATATTATGAACATACATGACATTCATAGCCAAAAATTCAGCATGTTCAGCAAGAACAACAATGAATTCAGTAAACTTGAGCCATGTATGGTAAGAGTAGACATATCTAGCGAGCTCACAATGCAGCAAATGTACAAATTCAACAAATAGCACATGTCGAGATGAAGATTATGCAAGCTAATAGTGACTATGTACTTGCACATAAAACCCAAGCAAGATGCACAATAAACTTGCCATATGTAGTTCAAGTGTCGAGAAGGCACTAACATGAACTTTGGCCTCTAAGAGACCCATCAAGTATAAAAAGATGAGCATATATCAAGGCTTCAATTCTGTAACGAGATTTGAGAAAATGCATAATTTTGCTCACTAAGAGATAGGCATGAATCTAACCAAAGATGTGTCATATAGAATAATGGATGACAAACATTTCTCATTGAGAACTCAAAACCTAATTGTGATCACATGGATGATGTGGACAAAATTTTATTGAGGACTCAACTTCAAAATCATCATGCATAGGACCACACAAGAATGGTAAACAGTCAGATTCTTAAGGGCAAGACAGCACTGCAGTTCAAGACAAATTCCAGATTTCAAAGTTCGATTTAAAAAATGGAGAAGCAGGGCAAATGATGACCAAATCACACATATAATATGTCTATGGGAAGCTTAAGAAGTCTATTACAAATCTCTAGAAGACATTAAGTCCTAATAACATCATCTACCAGTTCGTTCCAGTTAAAATAGAAAACTGCAGTAAGTCAAAACAGCAAATCAGCCAAAAACTACTGCAGAATTGACAGATTTTATAGGTGTTTTTGGATGACCGAATGACGTCCCTTCAGGGCGTGCGACATATCAAATCGAAGCTTGAGAAGTCTATTTTCTATGTCTAAAAGGGCTCGAGACCAGAAAGCCTCATCTATCACCTCATTTAAGCCAAAACAGCGAGTCACTCATCCGAACTCGAAAATCACAGAATCTCAGCAAACCCTACAACCTTAAAAGGGTTGACAAAAGCAACGAACCAAGTTTTTATTTCTACAAAATTCTGCTTATATCCACCAACTTCAACCATCAATTTCATCCATCAATAGATCTCTACTTGATTGAGAAAACTTCCCAAATTTGAGTAAAATAAAACCAGAACAAAGATTTATTACTTTTTAAAACTCAATCTGATTTGAAGTGGAAACGAATATCAATCAAAGTCAGCGATGCCAATGAGCACAGGTTTTAAGCATGTCATAATGCTAAAATTACTCAGATTGATTGGATCAAGAATAAGCAAGATGAAATCAATATGGGCATCATGATTTAAGTAAGCCATGAACATCTTGCATATAAACTGATGAAGACACTATGCAGATATTCATTCAGGCATTTTCACAAACATATGGCAGGCATCTCAATTTAGTGGCCAAAACACAAGGGCGAATCAGCAACTTAACATCACACGACCACATCATAATCCACGCAGGCTCAAATCAATAGCATATCCACAATAAGATGCTGCTTTCATTCTAAAGTTCTTGATCTCCACCTTTGAATTAATGACCCATACCGTTTATTGGAAACCCTCGCCTTTTGCCCTCACACGACTAACATTCGCAGCAACATTACTGTTATATTTTGACCATGAAATCCAAAGTCACAACTAGTTCTCGCTCTACAACAGAAATCCTGATCTACTTCAACACCATATACGAGCCTAGCGGTTTTTTTAGATGCAGATCATGATCGAGCCGAGAGAATGAGAGAGAGCGACGTAACTAGCGCGAGACAAAGCGATCGAGAGAGAGAGAGAACCCGATCAAGCCGAGACAGGGCCGAGAGAAAACCCCAGCGGTGGATGACGAACGGACGAAACCTAACCGAACGTTACCACTCGCATTCGGCACAAATCCGAGCGACGTCGTTGTCACCGTCGTTGCCTTCGCTATCGCCATGGCCGATCGGCTTCGAAGCTCGAGAAGACGCAGATGAGGAAGTGGATCCTCAAGCCAAAGAGAGAGACCGATTTCCACCTTGAATCGATTCGCCGTCAAACCCTAGATCCTCTCCGAGATGCAGAGAGAGTGGAAGAGAGAACGCCCGAGGTTTTTTTGAGAGCCCCTTTCGTTTTTTAGAGCCTCTCGCTTTTTGAGAGCCCCGGTGTGTCGAGAAACCCCCGAGAGCGCGCGGGAGAGAGAGCCCCCACTTTCATTTTTTTATTTTTCTTTCCTTTTTTCTTTTTGTTTTTGTTTTCTTGATTTCTTTACTTTTTTTTTTCTTTTCTTGTTTTCTTTTCATTTTTTTGTATCTTTTTGGCTTTTTTTTTTTTTTTGCAAAAAGAAAGTTTAAAATGTCGACAAAAAATCGGGTGTCAACATAGATGAGTTTTTTTTTACCTTGAGCCCTTCTAGACATAGAAAATAGACTTCTCAAGCTTCGATTTGATATGTCGCACGCCCTGAACGGATGTCATTCAGTCATCAAAAAACACCTACAAAATCTGTCAATTCTGCAGCAGTTTTAGATTTTTTTGCTGTTTCTGTGTAATGATCTTGCTGGTTCTTTATGTTAAGGGCCAAATCATACCTCATTGTTTTCTTGACATTTGAAACACATGTTACAATTTTTGCGTCGATGCATGGCATATCATTTTTGAATCTTGTTTGATGTGAATATCATGCATCCATTTGGCTAATCGCCATTGAAATTTGCCAAGCATGACATTCCTAATTCTAAGTCACTTGGCAATGTTAATGACTTGTGTGACTTCTTTGCATTTTGATTTAGGGTTAAATGTTTACCCAAACCTTTTCGCATTCAACCTTATGTCATGTGCAAGTTTCACATTTTTGTACATTGTTTAGGTGGTCTTACGAACCATTAAACATGCATTGTATTTTGTCATGTTCATGACTTGAATTTGCTGGATTCATGTTCATGTCTGATGCCTATGTCTATTCTTTATAATAACGATTTCAATGCGTTGTCTTAGTCATATAAGACGAGGCAAGGAATCCTTTTTTCTTAGATTGAGTTTAGATTAGGATTCCAAAGATGGACTTTGGTGTGAAGACGATGGAAGTCGACGTCCATTCCGACTATTATCTTGTATCATTTGTTTTCCCGACATATGTTTCGAGTTTCATGCATTGTATAAAACCCGACGAGTTGCGGGTTTCTTTTCTTTCCCGATTGTTTTCTCTTTCATATTCTTTAGGATTGCATGATTAGATTTACTGCTTTTCTTGATTGTTTACTTCATGTCTTGCACTTTCAATTTCTCTGATTGATTTCTTTTATTGTTTTTTTCTTTTAGAAATAGAATAGCATAAAAGTAATCCACCACGCGTGATCGCTTAACTTAGAATTGGTGATCTCGAAAATATAAAAAGAGATGCATGGACATGTTAGGAAAAACACAACATACTGTTAGGTACCGAAAGGGCGCTAATAGCTATATTAGCGTAACCCAAGTCCCCGAATCTAGATATCTCGGTTGCGTAGGAATCGAGGGAACTCTCCCAATCCTCGATTGGGTTTTCTAGCCGACCTCCAAAAATATATATAAGGCTAGTGGCGACTCCTCGTATGTTCTTAGGTTGTTAAATACCTAGATCGTATAAATAAATTCGCTGTCACGCGGGGTACGAGCTTGGGAGAGCTCGCGATCTTATGATCAAGTATCCCTAAATCCGACCTTTCCTCCTTCGACATCGAGGGGCGGCGAGATCGGGTCGCGACACACCCAATGGCCTTCCGATCTAGAGGTAAGTAGACGAGTTCCCATGTGTGATTGTCCATTAAGGCTTGCAATTCTGCTGTCATAGCTTGCTGCCACCTTGGATCAGTGCGCGCCTCATCATAATGGGACGGATCCCGCTCCTCAGAAATGCGAGAAATGCAACAACGATGTCCCGCTGATAGTCGATCAAATGAAACGTAAGATGAGATTGGAAAAAGAATACCTGGCGAGTTTCTGACGCCACATACATAATCTGTCGTCCAAGTTGGTGGACACGGGACTCGCCGGGAACGCCTTGGTGGAATGTCTGTAGGCGATGATGGACCCGATCCACTATCAATAGGAGTCGACAAAGAATCCGTACCATAATTATTTGAAGTAGAATCAAGCACAACTTCATTATCGGAGATATGGTGGGTGGATTCCAGGGAAGGCGTCAATGTCATGGTTGATGCAGATGAATCCCTTATATCTATAGGTGCAGGAAATAAGACATATTCTGGACAATAGATAGCCTCTTCAATAGGAGAGGAAGATTTATGTCCTGGGTCATCTATGTTTTGTTCCTGTATAGCAAAAGGAAAAATATCTTCCTGGAACGAAACATCTCGACTAACAAAAAATTCCCCTGTAGAAGGATCGTAAATCCTGTACCCCTTTTGTAATGTGGGATATCCCATGAAGATACAACGGCGAGCACGAGGACTGAGCTTATTTCAAGGCCCCACTAAAGTGGCGTAACATTGACAGCCAAAAATCTTCAAATGACTCATATTTGGCTTTCTCCCAAAAAGTAATTCAAAAGGACTTCGCCTGTCAAGAATCTTGGTCGGCATTCTATTAATTAGATATGCTGCACTCAGAACACAATCTCCCCAAAAATTGTCAAGGATGGAAGCTTGAAATTTCAGGGCACGAGCAACATCTAATAAGTGACGATGTTTCCGTTCGATTACTCCGTTCTGTTGTGGAGTATATATGCAGGAACTCTCATGCAAAATTCATTGGGATGAAAATAAACCAGAACATTCATGGTTAAAGAATTCCCTCCCATTGTCTGTTCGTATTCGTCGGATTGTCTTGCCAAATTGAGTGTTCGATAAGGAAAGAAAAGCCCGTAAATGAGATATGACATGTCCCTTAGATTGCATGAGAAATAGCCATGTGGCTCTTGAATGGTCATCCACAATGGTTAAGAAAAAACGAGACCCATTATGATTTTGTGTATGGTAAGGACCCCAGACATCAATATGCAATAAGGAAAACGAATCATCTGCACGATTTGTGCTCAAAGGAAAAGGAACACGAGACTATTTGGCAAGAGGACAAATATGACATTGTGTCACGCCCCGAACCCCGAGCGTGTACCCATCCCTCTCTGGTCGATAAAATTTTGCGACTTCCCAGGACTAGTCGCCGACCCTTTTACTTTATTGCACATGCGGAAGCGAAAACAAATCCCCTGACAGTAACTATCTCGGGATAGAAAAGCGAACGATAATTTCACAAACAAACATGCCTTTATAAACATATACCGAGTCAAGTACAAGAGTCTATGGTCAAAAGACCACAAAAGACTATTCTCCAAAAAGAAGCGGTCCTATCCGACCTATGCTTCAAATCACCTCCTCTCTGCTCCAAGTCCTCCACTCGATGACCCTGAAAGTGGTTATACAATAACCGGTGAGACAATGTCTCGGCAAGTCTAAGCTCTAAACGCAGCTAGGAGGAGAAGACGCTAAGAAGCGTTCTAAGCACGCAATCACACAATCAAGGAGACTTACCTCGTCTCAGTTCCACCCTGTAGGTCAGCATATTTCATATCACAAATAAGAGCATCACTCAATCTCAATTAATTGGAACACAATACTTAAATAAACATGCGTTCCTAGTTTTGATCTCGGCATATAGCACGGCCTACTCTCAGTTCGGCGGTCTTCTGGCATTGCCAGGCTTCGCCTCCCCCCTTGGAGCGCGGCTTCGTCACTACGTCGACGGCATTCCCGAAGGAGCATAGGGTCCAGAATCTACTGCGACCGGCTTCCCTTTAACAAGGGGTATCCCAAATAGGGATAACGTCCAGCTCAACAGCCCGGGACGATTTCTCATTGTCATCACACGATCACTCAAATATGGCCAGTGGCACCGTGCGTTGCACTCAAATGCTTCAATTAAAATGGTGAACCTGGCCTTTTTCTTCGTATTAGAAATCCGCACGAAAATAGTCGTGTGTGGGTACACGGTTAACTCGACCCAGAAAAATTGACATTCTTTCTTTTTGAAATCCCACTATTTTATATAGTACATAAAACCATTTTCGGTGTTAAAATCTGACACCCGGAATTTTCTGAGTAAATATTAAAAATTCACAATTTTTGGAATTAAATACCAAATATCCAATAATCACTCAATTTGCATAATTTAACACTCAATTGCAGAAATTAACCACACCATTGCAATCAGCACGAAATTCCGGTCACCGGCCATCCCGGCCTAATTTCCGGAAAAATAATTAATAAATAAATAATTTCGAAAAATACTAACATAGGCCAAAATTATTAAATTAAATACCAATACGGACCCGGAAAAATTTCCCGAACCCTTCTAGATAAATAGCACAATTTAAATAGACCTTAGCTAAACCATTCTAACCACCTAACATGCTCAATTAAATAATTAAATCACTAATTTAATCTAACTAACCACCTAATTCCTAATTAAATAAATCTAAACACCCCTTAGACTCAAAACCTACTAAGAAGAGTTTAGAAAATAAACTCACCGGTGTATCGCGAAAAACCGGTTCACCGCGACGACGACGCGACGGCGGCCGAAATCTTAATTTTCGGCGGTGCCGGCGAACACTCGGGCCGGGCCTAAAACGGGCCCAACAAATCTCAGTCCAATTGAGATTTGTTTTCAACTCGGGCTGGGCTTCACTTGATTCGCGGGCTGAATTCAAATGGGCTTCAAATTACTGGGCCAATCTTGCTTTGAAGAAACTGTTGGGCCGAAGCTTGGGCTGAATTGTGGGCTTCAAAAAGCTGGACCAAAACTCGAATGGGCTGAAGATGCCAATCACGCGGGCTGTTGGACTTGCATTGAAGCTGGGCCGAAGTTTGCTGCTGCAAGGGAGAAGATCGTGAAGCAGTTTCCGCGGCAGCTTGGGCTTGGAGTTTGGGCCGAAGACACGCGGACTTGCGAGGCGATGGAGAACACACGCGGATTCGTTGGAGAGAGGAACGGTGGAAGTTGATGGCTGTTGGCTTCGTGAAGAGATCACGTGGACGCGGCTATGCTGGATATTCGGCCGAAGAAGACGCAAGGCGGTGAAGGCGTGCTGGCAGCTGGAGGATGTCGCGGATGAAGGAAGCATGGGACACGAAGCTGCTGGAGTTTAGTTGGTCTTCGATGGCCGCTTGAAGCCACATACGTGGATGGGGTTTCTTCGGTGGTCAACTAAGGAGAAGGGGAAGTTCTTTTGTTGACCGAAGGGAGTTGGCTCATGGACAAGTGTCCATGGGTGAAGGGGAGAGGAAGAGGTTTTGGTGAGTGGAGATGGACGCAGGGGCCTTCGAAGGAAAACAAAAGGGAAATGAAAGGCAAAGTAAAAGAAAATGTGAGCTGGAGAGGTCGAGAGAGAGAGAAGTGCACGGAGATGGAGGTGGAGTCGGCAACGCCAGCTTGCCCAAGAAGCTTTGTGCAAAAAGAAAGGAAATAGTCAACAACCCTTAGCCACTCCATTAATGGCTTGTCCCCCAAAAGCATGAAATCTTATCCCATTGTCTCTTATTACTTTCTTGCAAGTAAATCCACCAATTCATCCAATTTTTAAAGCCAAAAATGCACCCCTTTTCTTAGCTCCGAATTTTACACTTTGATCTTCAATTTCTCCAATAAATTTCCTCATTTGATGTCCAATTTTGATATAGAAAAAGCCCACATAAATTCTACAAGTCCCCTTCGTCATATGGCTCGATTTGCAAGTCGAAAATCTCTTCAATTCGGCCGATCCGAATTTTCGTTTAATTTCCGCGGCGTCCGAATCGGATTTCCGTAAAAATCTTGGAATCTCCAAAAATTTCTCGGAGGATGAGTCGACGTTCGTAAAATAGCTCGTGACACCATAGAACTTTCAATTTCTGAAATCGGATTCAAATAAGCGGTTAATTTCAATCTGACGCACTTTTAGCGTGACCTAGTCTACTGGGTCACTTTTAGGAATTTTTTGGTGCAATTGACCCGTGATCGATTTATCTCGAGTCACAAAGTACATCTTCGACACATTGGCGACTCTCGATTGTCGTGAAAATCTCAAGGTTTCAAATACGGACACAGGGTACCCAAAACGTCGAAAATCAATTTAGTGCCAATCGGTGAGAATTTTGAAATCAAGTGGAATCACCCACATTCGATCACATATCTCAGCCAAATCGACCTATCTCGATTTCGATCGATTCGACGGTGCCGCAATGACCCTTACTGGACCGACACGGTCGAGCAGTCGATTCATGTTCAAATTCTCAAGTCAATTGCATTTAGATTCCTTAATTGATTTCCCAGATAGTCCGGTTATCTCGTGAGTGATCAGCTCAGAGAATAGCACTATAGACACGTCGACGAAAAGCCCGATTTATTTAATTGAAAACAATTCAGAAAATTCAGGCTGTCACACATTGAGGGCAAGGAAATAAAGAACTGTGGCCCATTCTAGATTGCAAAAGGAATTGTTTATCATTGGTAGTCAAATTACACAATGATTGTTTATTACAATGAAATTGATCAAGATTTGCCGAATTCTTCTAAAAATATAGTCCTTCAGACAGATTACCCCAGCCCATCAGTGTCCCAGTCGAAAGGGCCTGAAAGAGACAACTATCAGCAATAAAGGAAACCTTACAAGAATTTTCCTCACAGGCTCTAGACACGGAAATGAGGTTAAATTGAAACTCTGGGACATATAGAACATTTGTGAGAGTGAGCTAAGAGCTAAGCTTGACTGTTCCCGTTACAGTCACATGAGCAACATTTCCATTTGGCAATTGCACAATAATAGGGCTATCCAGTGCTTTATGAACAATAGTAAATAGCTTCTTATCACAGGCAATATGATCACTAGCTCCAGAATCAATAATCCAAGTACTCCTTGATATGCTATTTATTAAGCAATGAGAAATACCTGTAAAGTTGCTCCCCTTTTTTGGAATATCCAATTTTTGCAGTGCTTGCATTAATTGTTGATATTCAGCATGTGTGATGGACTGTTCAATTGACCCCATGGGCTGATAAGCCGTTGCTGCTGATACTTCCTTCTTTTTTTCTCCCGGGCGGCCATGGAGTTTCCAACAACTGTCAATTGTGTGATGGGGCCGTTTGCAATAATCACAAAATAGCTTGCCTTTAGTCTTCAAATTCGAGCCATAACCCAGCCCATAATTGGGCCCATAATTCGGCCCTTTGTTTGGCCCAGAACTCCACAAAAAAAGGGGGCCGTTGGATCGATTTGATCCGGAGCCATCCACGCCGTCCAGATCATCCGCGTAGCGCGGCCCTTTAGAGCCGTCAGATCGCTGCGCGCGATCTGGACCGTCCATTATCGAGCCCTTAAAAGGGCTTTGTTCAGCAAACCCTAGCGAGGGGTTCCGCCTCTTCTCTAGGGTTTTCGCCCTTCTCTCTCCTCTCTCGATTCTGGCCGCGAGAGCCAGACCCTCCGTTGTCGTTGCTTTGTTCTCCGTCAAGGCGAGTCTCTGACTCTCCTCCTGCACCGCGAGTTGGAAAATTCGTCCAATCGGCGGCGGAGGCTCCATGGCCAGAATCGTGACCCGAATGCAAGGTAAGATTCGTTGAGTATTAGCAAAAACGGGTCGCCTTCTCTCGGTCCTTGATCCCTCCGTATTGTTGAAGGGTTTCTTCGGTCCCGATGAGTTTTCTTCGGCGGCTTCAAGCTCGTTCCGAGAGCCGATAGCTGTTGAAAGCGGCACCGTCACGGTCGTGTTTCCTTGCTTCAATTCGGAAAGAGCTTGATGCAACGAGAAAATCCTCGCTCGATCTAATTTCCCGTACATCTCTTTTATATTGTCCCAAAAAGATTTTGAGTCCTCCGTTGGAGGCAAACCAGCGGCGATTTCTGGACTAATGCAATTTCCGATCCATGTTCGAACAAGTCGATTGCATTTTTTCCATTGTCGCCCTAATTTTTCGTCGGTCGGAACGGGTACTGTTCCGTCAATGAACCCTTCTTTGTCTTTTGTGATAAGGGCTCGGCGGAATTCCCATGCCCAACTCGAATAATTCTCGGATCCTGTGAGATGGTTGCTGATGAGCTTCAACTCGGGTCCGTCGGCTGTGGAAACATAGAGTGCGTCGCCGGGTTCGAGCTTACCCATGGCGGCCGCGAAAGGAAAAGGAAATCCTGTTGGAAATCCTGTTGGAAAACCCGTGCTGTTTATCGTCTGTCCCGAATTGAAGAAACCCGCATTTGAATTTGCTGAACCGCCCGTCTGCTCTTGGTCGGTGGTTGAGCTTGCCCCAATATTGGTCGGTAGACCTCCATCGGCCTGCACGCTCTGGTAGCCCGGCTGTGATGAATCTGGAACAGGTCCAAAAATCCATGGGTATGGCATCCATTGATATAGGTACCCTGAAAAGTTGAACCCTGGATTGAACTGAGCCGGAAATTGTTGCTAGGGCGTGTGATGAGCGTGAGTTTGCCCTGGGATGGACTGATGCTTAGCCAATGAAGTAACGACAGTCGATTCTGGATTTGAGGTAATAACGGGCTGATTTTCAGGGGTTGAGGTAGGTATTTGTGGATTTGCCATGATGAATAGGTTGATGGAAAATTGAAGTGGTTCTGTTTTTGCAGGTTAACAAAGGCAAAAAAAAAGGTCAAATTCCTACCGGAAGCTGCTTTGTTTTGCAAGGATTGCAACAGCAGAAGCAGAAGAAGAATGGAGGCAATTCGATGAAGCTTGCGGAAGCGATATCAAGATCAAAGGACGCTCTGATACCATGTAAGAAAGTGAATAGGACAATAGTAGACAATGTCTGTCTGTCTATTCCATTAATTTTTGTACGTACAATCAAGAATATATATTACAATACATGTGTAATGTAAAAGGTAACTAAATCATGTACAGACTAGATTTTATATAAATTGGACTTTAATTTATCTGCTGTATATTCATTGCAATCCAAAGATATCTTGCGTATCTTCCAACACCCACGGAGGAAAGTATCGCATTACCGGTCATTTTCCGTGGTGGCTTGTCATGAAGGCAAAAGTTTTCCCCACGTCATACTTCGACATGATTCAACAACCATGTCAACTTGAACCGGCAGGAATTGGCACCGGAGAGATTTGATTTAGAAAATTTACGCGATTTGGGTTTTGTTTTTCTATTTTGGCTTTTCTCTTACGTGTGCCACGTCAACACCACATGAACACTAGAAAAGCTAAAAACCATTAAGAAAAAAAAATGCCATGTTGGATCTCCAACGTGGCACATTATGGCCAATAATTTGTGACAAGGATCAAATTGCAACCAATAAAAATGTTTAAGACTTGATTGCAATGTTTTAAACATTTAGGTTACGTGTGGTCGTCCAATTTTTTATCAAGATAGAATTGAATAGGATGTGATATGAAATTTAGAGATTTTGTTATATCCTATCAACCTTTTGATGATTGCAGTAATAAAGTTAGATATATTCACATAATATATATTGTTTTGTATAAAAAAACATATTAGTATAAATGAACCAAAAATTTTACAAACAAAGATGGAAAAAATCTCTCGCGACACTATTGCCTACTTTATTATTGTTTGCTTATTTTTTATTTTCCTTTTTTAATTAATTTTTTCCTATCTTCCCCTTCCATCATTCTCTAATAAAAGTTTACTATCTATTGTTATATATGTATATTGAATTTATATTATAAAATATTATTAAATTCGAATTAAAAGATTCAATTAAAATAACTATTTTTTGTTATTCTGAATTTATTAAATTAGAATTCAAATATTATTTATGTTGAAGTATAATTTTAATTTTTTTTTTAATTTAAGAAGTTTGTTATTTGAGAATAATAATATCATATTTTGGATGTTAAAAATCATATTCACCTTTATCCCATCTCTCTCGTGGGATAATTTTATCCGGTATATATCTTCCATATATCCAACTTTATCTTGTCTTGAGCAAGCACTAAACGCAGGATAATATAATTTTTATAATATCCTGAATTTTATCCTGACCATCAAACACAACCTTAGATTTTTATTGAGCATTGGTCCAAGCATTTAGGACTTTGGCGTGGTTTTCCCAATGCATATAATGTTAACAAGCAACTACAGGCAATGAAATTTTTATAAGAAAATGAAGAAAAATGCAAGTAATCCTACCGGGAAATTAAATCAATGGAATTCTAGATATAAGAAATGCCACGAATTCATCTAAAGTTACGATTGCATGTTCCATATTTTCTCAAGATATCCAACAATTCTCTTCATGATACATTATTGTGGATGATGAGATATCCATCAAGTCTTTTTTCTTTTTTTTGGTAGGAATAAGTAGTATAATGGGGAATGACCAAAATGTACGAAAGATCAAGGCACCAAAACTTACACTCAAGATGAGTTAAATCATTATGAGTGGAAGGATGCCGAGATGTAAAAGAGCTAAGCGGCTAGGAAGCTACACGCCTAGAAAAGACTAAACAGCACTAACACGGCATGAACAACCGTAAACTAGATACAACCAAAACACAACGACCCGGGCAGGAGAGATGAAACAAATGCCTCCCGCAACAAGCCGCAGCAGCCTTGGACTGAGAGGTACAAAACCGAGAGCCACCGGCACCAAGTGAGCCTCAGATAGGCGGATCAAGATCTCCAAAAAAGAAGATAATCGAGTCTATACCCAAGCTGCACTGCAACCTCCTATTCCGTGTAGAATGTCCACATTGATATCCATCAAGTCTTGTTAAAACAAAGGATAGACATTAAATAGTTTTGAAAAAGGGAAAAAAAAAAAGAACTTTGAAGAAAAGAAAGCTACAATATGCTGGATTGAAAGATGATTTTGAAGAAATCAAATCTAATTATCTATACAAAAAGTGGAGCAAATGGAGACTATAGATAAAATTCTATACAAGAAAAATGCTCGTTTTCACCCACCAAGTCAACGGCACAAAGTTAAATAGTTCGACAAATATAACAAACATAATCTTAGGCTTGATCAAGTGAAAATTAACTATTCAATTTTAAACCTATTATATAGATATTAGTTCAATTCTAAATTTTTTAATTTTGTCATTATTATCCTAAACATTCACACGAAATTCTAATGTAATTATTCTAGCCAATTGCAGCTTTTGCTGACACGACGATTTTTGTGAGACAACATTTTTGAATAAAATTGTCCAAGTCAACATGTCATGTAGACAGCTGGCGACTCTAAATGCCATGTTAGCAATTTTCAACGGCAAATGGCCGAAAGAACTAGATTGTCAAAATTAAAAAGTTGAGAATTGAATTAGTATCCGTACAATAAATTTAGGATTAATTTGGTAATTTTTCCTATTGACCAACGCACAAATATTTCCATATTTCCGGTGCTTAACAAAATTTACATGGACACCATAAGCATCCGACGAGCGGGAGCTTAGGCTCGATGCTCCGCATCTCTCTTTCTTTTCGGAGTAACTATGCGGTGTGGTTTCGAGGCGCAAAACGTGCCCTGTGCGACCTTGACCTCTCTATGTTTAGGAAAAATGTCAATCCACGGCAGTCGGCGACTTTTGATTTCGTCCTTCTTGCGTGCGAAACCGACATTGACTTTTGTTTCCGCGAAGGTCGTTCGAGACTTGGCTCGTTTTCTTCCGTTCCGACCTTCGATCCGATTTTTGCAACTCTTGACGCAGTCCCTTTTCGGGCGTCGTGGCTCTTGAGGCAGTACAGTTCTTACCGATGTCTGTATCGCGTTCGAAAATCAGCAGCAGCAAGCGGATATTTGAACAGTTTCAAAGGACGTTTTCGAGACAACCCCGCTCGGTTTCATGCACTACTTCAGCTCCGTCGCCTGCTCTTGGTTCTCTCTCTTCCCTTCAATCCTCGCTAGTTAGAAAGCAGTCATCCGATAGAGAAAACTCGCCATCGCCATGAGACGACGTCCCTCCTACTTGTGTTTCATCGCCCTCTGGACTCTAGTGGCCTCTCGACACGCCGAGCCCGCAAAGGCCTCGTGGCGCCTTCACACCGACTCGAGGTGGATCGTCGATAAGCACGGGCGTAGGGTGAAGCTGGCGTGCGTCAACTGGGCGTCGCACCTCGAGCCCATGGTGGCGGAAGGGCTCGACAAGAAACCCGTTGACTGGATCTCGAAGCAGATTGCCTCGATGGGATTCAATTGCGTCAGGCTGACGTGGCCGCTCTTCATGGTCACCAACGACTCGCTGGGTTCGATGTCGGTGAAAAATTCGTTCCGGGATCTCGGGTTGGTTGATTATATCGGAGGCATTCGACAGAACAATCCGTCTCTTCTGGATGTTTCTGTTCTCGCTGCTTTCCGGGTACGATTTGTACTTTGCATTTTCGCAATTCATCATCATAGATTGACACCAGTCAGTGAGTTAGATTAATCTGCATGCTACAGGCGGTTGTTACAAGCCTCGGAGACAATAATGTAATGGTCATACTAGACAATCACATTAGCAAGCCCGGTTGGTGTTGCAGCAACGATGATGGTAACGGGTTCTTTGGTGACCCGTACTTTGAACCGACCCTTTGGATCAAGGGCCTCACTCGGATGGCCACAATGTTCCGCCGCGTCGGTAATGTGGTCGGTATGAGCTTGAGGAACGAGCTCCGAGGTCCTAAAGAAAATCTGCGAGACTGGTTCAGGTACACCATGTAAATTTGTCAGAAAAGCTGTGGATTTAGCTTCAATGCGAAATATTTTTTTATTCTGAACTGACTCTGTTGCAATTACAGTAGGTCATTATTCAATTGAAGGAAAACATGTTGAGCGTCGCAAAATGAGGCAAAACATGAGATATTTAAGGGACAAATTGATAAACTACATCGACTAATTATGTTAGGGTTTTGGATCGCTGGGAAGTATTCGACCTACTATGATCGTCCGGTTTGACGTTCGATTTTGGTCCTAAAATGAACTCCAGGTACATGGAGAGAGGAGCCGAAGCGGTGCATTCGGCGAATCCATACGTGCTCGTCATAGCCTCCGGCCTCTATTACGACACCGACCTATGGTTCCTTGGCCACATACCGATGAAGGTGAGCTTCGCCAGAAAGCTAGTTTTCGAGCTGCATTGGTACGCATCCTCAAGTGGGACAGTCTGGGAAGACGGCAACACCAACGAGCGGTGCAAGGACGCGACGGACAAGGTGATGAGCAAGGCGGGGTTCATACTAAACCAGGGAATGCCGCTCTTCGTGAGCGAATTTGGAGGAGAACTGAGCGGACAAAACGTAAACGACGACCGGAACTTCAACTGCTTCTTCGGAGTCGCAGCCAAGCTCGACTTCGATTGGGCCTTGTGGACGATTGTGGGGAGCTACTAATTGAGAAAAGGGATCGTAGGGATGGACGAGACGTTCAGGGTGCTGAACAAAGACTTCTCCGGGCCTAGAAATGCCAGCTTCTTGCAAAGGATCTCTTATTATTTATTTTTTGTGATCCCACATTTTGCACCCACATTTTCTTTTAAAGTTGCGACTATTCGACATGAAGTTTTTCCACGTTTCGTACCCTTTCGTGACAACCGCCCATTTGATAACCGTCTTGATGGGAGATGTTGTATAAAAAGGAACATACGTTCATTTCTGACGGGTGATGACAAGGTCTAATACAAACTCTCACATTTGGAATACACCATCAGTACGTGAGGGAATTGGGTTAGTAGTGTATGCCCAATATTTCTTCGTTTTCAGGTTTTTCCGACGAATGTAAACAAGAACAATGGCTAGAGGTTTGTCTTTAATTGATCCCGGCTTCCGCATCATGAATTTTATGTCTAACATTTGGTATCAGAGCACGTTTAGTGCCTCTGCCTTGTTTTTTTTAAAATTTTTGGTGTATTTTCAGGCTTTTAGAACATGAACAGTAACTTTGGATTTTGAGGCTAAGAGAGAAACTCACAAATTCCGGGTAAAATCCGGCGACCCAGCTCTTGATTTCGGACCCATACGGTCGCACCGCCATGAGGATCATTAGCCATGAGTTTTTCTGGTATATCGGTGTTCACCGGAGGCTAATCGGGCGGCGGAAGTCATGGTGGTTGAAGATTTGTGTTTTTGGAGTTTTTCGTTTGGTTTGATGCCAATTTCTTGGTCATTTTCGCCGTAACTTGGACCCTTGTAGTCGTGCCGGCATGCTTTTCAAAACCTATAATTTATTTCGGTCTTAGATGGGCTGCCAGAGAAGAAACGGTGGTGAAATCGCGGCTGAAAATGGCGAAAAACCGACGGAAATGGCTTCTATGCACGAAGGAGAAGGCGCGTGGGTCTTACGCACGCACTACAGTTGCAGGCGCGTAGAACCCACGCACCACGCACCCTTACGTGCGCGCAACCACTGCACGCGTGGGATCCACGCGCACGCAAACTGCTGGCGCGTGGGGCCCACGCGCGCAAACTGCCAGCGGCAGTTGCCGCATGCGCCCATGCGTTGATCGAGCGCATGCGGGGCACGCGCCTGTGCGCTGGACGCGCGCATGCTCGGCACGCGCCTGTCGTTTTTCCCCACGGCTCCTTTTACGATTTTGCCTCAAATTTTTCATGTTTTTGCAATCTTGCCCTTGGCCAATTTATTTACTGTTCTACCCTTGGTACATTTATTAATTATTATGTCATTTCATGCATTTTTATGAATATTTTATGTATGAAATTAAATGTCCAATGATTCATATATTTAATTAATTAGAGAGTAGCCACAACATCTTTGATTAATTAAATTATATATTAAGAGCTTCCGGGTCATATTTAGAAATGGACATTAATTGTAATTAATTATATTAATATGATGAATTTTATCCCATAGGAATTTTCATTGTATTAATATAATTAATTAGGATGAAATATCATATTATTTTTCTTAATTTACCCACAGAGATTAAGAAAATGTATATAATATGGTAGTTTCCTCATGATGTAATTATGAATCTATTTAAATTAAAAACTTAGCCCACATGTAGTTTTTATGTTATGTGATTCGTATTGTGACATGTTTACATTGGTAAAACATGATTTATGTATATTTACCTCAAATTTTGTTACTTAAGCATGATTATTTGATATGCAGTTTCGCAATCTGTGAATTTCTCTGAATTTAAGTTTGATGTTCCCATACTGAATGGTGAGAACTATAAAATTTGGAAGGAGTCAGTTCTTCTTCAATTGGGGTGGATGGACATTGATTATGCTATAAGGAAAGACGAACCACCTACTTCTACTAATTCGAGCACTCCAGCTGAGATAGCTCTTTCTAACCAATGGGAGCGGTCCAACCGCGTTTGTGCCATGTTTATAAGAGCTAAGATATCTTCTAATATTCGTGGTTCGGTTGCTCAACATAGCAATGCTAAGGCCTTATTGGAGGCCATTGATGCGCAGTTTGAGAGTTCTGAGAAGGCGCATGCCATGACCCTAATTATGAAGTTTTCATCATTGAAGCTCACTAGTATTAGAGGTGTGCGTGAGCACATCATGCAAATGAGGAACATAGCAGCTCAACTTAAGAACCTTGAGGTTAAGATATCTGAATCATTTCTTGTGTATTATATTCTGAACACTCTCCCACAACAGTATGCACCTTTCAAGATCTCTTACAACACACATAAGAATAAATGGTCAATTAATGAACTTATGACCATGTGTGTTCAAGAGGAGGAAAGACTGATTATGGAATTGGGAGAAAGTGCTCATTTGGCAACACAAGGAAAGAACAAGGGCCATGGCAAATATAAAAGTAAAGGTAAAATACCTCCCCAAGCTGACATTAAGAAAAAATCCAAATGTTTCTTCTGTAAACAGAAGGGGCGTATGAAGAAAGATTGTGTCAAATTTAAAGCCTGGCTTGAGAAGAAATGTAATCCAATCTCTTGTGTTTGTTATGAATCTAATATGACTAATGTAAATCACAACACTTGGTGGATTGATTCTAGATCTACAATCCACATTTCAAATTCCTTGCAAGGTTTTCAAAACCACAGGAAGCCAATGGAAAGTGAACAAAGCATCTATTCAGGAAACAAGATGCGTTCACATGTGGAAGCTATTGGGACATGCAGACTAGTTCTCAATAGTGGCTTTATTTTAAATTTGGAAAGGACTTTTTATGTTCCTAGTTTTTCTAAAAACTTAATTTCAGTTTCAAGACTTGTACCTTTGGAATACTCTTTTAACTTTTCAAATTCAAACTTCTGTTTATCATTTAAATCTGAAATTGTTAGGAGTGGTACTTTGCCTGATGGTCTTTTTCGAATTAATTTATAAGACAATGCCTATTATGATGCAATGCATGTTCATGATAAAGCTGGTATGAAACGATGTATTGTGAAAGAACATTCCTCTATGTTGTGGCACCGGAGATTGGGACATATCTACATAGAAAGAATTAAGTGATTAGTAAATGATGGAGTACTTGGTACTTTAGATTTTACTGATTGTGATACTTGTGTGAACTGCATAAAGTAGGGGTGTGCATGGTTCGGGTGGGCGGTCCCGACCTAGAACTAGGAATCGCTCGCTAAAGACCGGTTCCAAAAAAATTGGAACCGGGATCCACCCGTTTGTTGCATGGATCCACCTGGGAATCGGACCGGATCCCGGGAACTGGACCGTCGGTCCGGTCCGATTCCCAGGTGAATCTATGGAACATATCTTGACGCGAAACAATTTTGGTTTTCAACATAGAACGACTATGTGACATCAAAGTAAGCCAAAGAAAGAAAAACCAAATTTAAGTACATGGAGATGCGGACGGCGAGAGAAGTAAACGTAGCGAAATGGCGATAGGATTAGGAGTCGGAGATGAATGGAGTGAGATGAAATCTAAGGTTTCTTTTAGTAATTTTTTTTTTTTTTAATATTAAAAAGATTCCGATCCGGTCCGGGTGGGCGGGCGGGCGGATCCGCCCATGGAACCGGGAACCGGACCGGTACCCACCGGTTCCCATAAATTATAGCCGGGAACCAGACCATTTCCCTCAAGAACCGCCGGTTACGGGCGGTTCCGATCCGGTTCCGGGCGGTCCGAGCGGTTCCCAGGTATTTTGCACACCCCTAGCATAAAGGGAAAGCAGACTAACAAGGCAAAGAAAGGTGCCAAGAGGAGTATAGAAATATTAGAAATCATACATACGGATATTTGTAGTCCAGATATGAACTCATGTGGTCAGAAATACTTCATCTCTTTCATAGATGATTACTCACGTTACATGTATCTCTATTTGATTCATAATAAGTATGAAGTATTAGATGCCTTTAAGGTATTTAAGGCGGAAGTAGAGAAACAATGCGGTAAGCAAATTAAGATCGTGAGATCAGATAGAGGTGGAGAATTCTATGGTAGATACACTGAAGATGGACAAGCACCTGGTCCATTTGCAAGGTTTCTTCAAGAGCATGGGATAGTTGCCCAATATACTATGCCTAGTTCTCCAGACCAAAACGACGTAGCGAAAAGAAGAAACCAGACCTTATTGGACATGGTGCGTAGTATGTTTAGTAGCTCCAAACTTCCTAAATCCTTGTGGACTGAAGCACTTAAGACGGCAGTGTACATATTAAACCGAGTTCCGACCAAGGCTGTTCCAAAGACACCTTTTGAGTTATTTAAAGGCTGGAAACCAAGTTTGCAACACGTACATGTTTGGGGATGCCCGTCTGAAGTGAGAGTTTACAATCCACAAGAAAAGAAGTTGGACCCAAAGACCATAAGTGGGTATTTCATTGGATATGCCGAAAGGTCTAAGGGATACAAGTTTTATTGTCTATCTCACACCACTAGGATTGTGGAATCAAGAAACGCGAAATTTCTTGAAAATGACTTGATTAGTGGGAGCGATCAATTGAAGGACCTTGATCATAAGAAAGATCATATAGATACTCAACCTTCCACCTCAAGTTTAAGGTTGGTTGTTGCTCATAATGCCCCTTCAGTTCAACCGGCTATTGAACAACCAATCGTTGAAGTTTTACAACCTGCTAATATTGATCTAGTAGATCCAGTTGTTTAGCAATTACCAGAAACTGTTGAACAACCCGTTGAACAACACGCTCCTCAAGAGAATGTTGATTCAACATTGAGAAGATCTGCTAGAATAAGAAAATCGACAATTCCTAGTGATTATATTATGTATTTACAAGAGTCTGACTACAATATTGGAGCTAAGAATGATCTCGAAACGTTTTCACTAGCCATGAATAGTGATAAATCCAATTTATGGTACAATGCCATGAAGGAAGAGATGAAATCTATGGCATCTAACAAAGTCTGGGATTTGGTTGAGTTACCTGATGGTGCGAAGGCCATTGGTTGTAAATGGGTCTTCAAAACTAAGAATGATTCATTGGGTAACATTGAAAGATATAAAGCTAGACTCGTTGCCAAAGGATTCACTCAAAAGGAAGGAATCGATTACACGGAGACCTTTTCTCCTGTGTCTAAGAAAGATTCTCTTTGTATTGTTTTGGCATTGGTTGCCCATTTTGATATGGAATTACATCAAATGGATGTGAAAATGGCGTTCCTCAATGGAGAACTAGAGGAGGAGGTTTACATAAAACAACCTGAAGGATTCTCCTTTAGTAAAGGTGAGCATTTGGTGTGCAAGCTTAAGAAATCTATACATGGCTTGAAACAAGCATCCCGCCAATGGTACTTAAGGTTTCATGATGTCATCTCTTCATTTGGTTTTGTAGAGAATGTCATGGATCAATGTATATACCAGAAGGTCAGTGGGAGCAAAATCTGTTTCCTTGTGTTGTATGTAGATGATATACTACTTGCAACCAATGATAAGGGGTTGCTACATGAGGTGAAACAATTTCTCTCTAAAAGTTTTGACATGAAGGATATGAGTGATGCATCTTATGTCATTGGCATTAAGATCCATAGAAATAGACCTCGAGGCATTTTAGGACTATCTCAAGAAACCTATATCAATAAGGTCCTAGAGAGATTTCGGATGAAAAATTATCACCAAGTATAGCACCTATTGTGAAGGGTGACAGATTCAATTCGAACCAATGCCCGAAGAACGATTTAGAATTGGAACAAATGTACAACATTCCATATGCTTCTGCTGTTGGTAGCTTGATGTATGCTCAGGTTTGCACTCGACCTGACATCACTTTTGCTGTGGGAATGTTGGGAAGATATCAGAGTAATCCAGGTTTAGACCACTGGAGAGCTGCAAAGAAAGTGATGAGATACCTTCAAGATACCAAAGACTACATGCTTATGTATAGACAAACTGACAATCTGGAAGTGGTCGGTTATTCGGATGCAGACTTCGCGGGCTGCATTGATTCACGAAAATCAACATTTGGATACATTTTTATGTTAGCTGGCGGAGCCATGTCATGAAGAAGTGCCAAGCAGACTTTGACTGCTACTTCCACTATGGAGGCTGAGTTCGTTTCTTGTTTTGAGGCTACCTCGCATGGTGTATGGTTGAAGAGTTTCATTGCTGGGCTTTGAATTGTTGATTCTATTTCTATGCCATTAAGAATATATTGTGACAATTCAACTATGGTTTTTATGGCTAAAAATGCCAAAAGTGGCAGTCGAAGTAAGCATATCAACATTAAGAATGGTTACTAAATACGCCCTTAATTTCTGAAGAAAATAGTCAATAACTTATTTGAGAAGTTAAAGACCAGCTTCTAGAAAGCGTCTGGAAAAAGTAGCCTATAACTTCTTTAAAAGGTTAAAGACTAGCTTCTAAAATAAGTTAAATGTTGACTTCACTAATGTGTTAGTGAATGAATTGTTTATATCTCGTATAAAATGCAAGTCAATTAGGTTTGTGCATATGATCAAATTGGTGACTTAACAAATATTCCATGGTCTTTGTTTGATTGGGAAATGGTAAGACAGAGGGATTGAATTACACTATAACTAGAACTGACAGGTTCATTATGTTCTTAAAGCATTCACAATGTCTAGGTAGTCATGACATATTACTAGATGTCAATCATGGCTTATAGGACCTAGAGATTGATCGGGACAATCAATTCTCTTTGGAGTACTAATATGTTAGTGCAAGTCTTATTACCAGTTATGTGATGAATCTAAGGATGTCACAGACCATAACCAATTCACTCGATCGGATACAGCCCACACATGAGAGCTGTTCTCTTGCTCACTTAGTTTCTAGAGAAAGTAGTCAACAACTTATTTGAGAAGTTAAAGACTGGCTTCTAGAAAGCGTCTGGAAAAAGTAGCCAATAACTAATTTAAAATGTTAAAGATTAACTTCTAAAAGAAGTTAAATATTGACTTCCCTATGACATTATGTATATAGAGCAGAGAGAAGGTGAGCGGGTTAAGAAAGAAAAAGAGAGAGAGAGAGAGAACTACATGGTTAGCAATGGTTGTCTCCACAAGATTTCTAGCACAATTATAGTGGCAATTACCTGCAAGCTCTTTTTCGTTCAAGATGCCTTGGTGAGTGTCTGACCTAAAGGTTCAACGTTTGTGGAACTCGAACTGAAGAACATCTGATTCAAGTCGTTTAAAGCGCGCTTCAAGAGGTAATCCATATAACCCCCTTTAATATTCTAATTTTTTATTATAACGCATGAAAAATGCCTTTAGAGATACATGTATAGTAGAATTTTACATTTGCTTCCATTGTGTTTATGTTTATTTAGCCTATACATGTTCCATGAAACCTCAACACAAATTTCCTAGATGCAAGCACTCCTCGTGAAATATGTATTTTTCTGATGTCGAAGTGATCCAAGAAGTATTCTTACTCTGTTTATCCTATGAACTGGCGTTTGAAGGCCTTTTGTTTGATACGATTTGCTTAACTTTATAGAGATCACCTTCAAATTAATGATCCTTAATCATACTTCCCTATATATACAATACACTTTAATCATCCTTGAAATCATACGATGCTGTCGGTTAATTAAGATGCATTAAACACAGTGAAATCAATTTAACTTCGAAGTGTACAACTACCCCATAGGACGAAAGGGGCTGCTTGTGTTTTCAATTTTTCAAGTACATTTATTGTGTGTAGTTAAGCTAATGGCCTCGCAATTGACGTAGCTATTAATTAGGTACGGTTGTCTGCTGCTGACGAAATTGCGATTAATAAACAAGACATTCACTGAAGGGCATTGACCAATTGAAAAAGGCATAAAATCACACAACCAGTCTTCAATCTTCAGAGTAAATCACACGATGTGCACCAGAGTTTGAAAAATTCAAAATATTTAAAATATAAATATTTTATTAAACTACTAAAAATCATAGTCTTATACTGTGTGCAATATATTCTTCTTCTTTTTTTTTATTGAAATAGAAGCCACAATTTCTGTACAAAATATTTGAGTTTGGTTTGAGGGTCACAAGTTTCATTCTTGCAAGTTACTTATTAGGAAATGCTAATAGTATGATTTTGATTGGGCGCACCCCCGTTCAGACTACCGGCGTGGATGTGATTTGTTTAGATTAAGATAGAACTAAGATCACCCATCCTAATATATCTAACATTTATTTCCTAGCATTGCACTGCTGTGGGGCTGCAACAACGAGCTCATAATTCTGGGAAATATTTATCCCTCAAATGGAACATCATGTCACCAACACAGGACTCTTGTTTCTAAAATTGCCAATATTTGTCCTTCATTCGCCTACTCCTCACTTACAAAAAGAAGAAAGAAAGATTCTATCAACGACTATCATAGGGACATTTTGTAGTTTTCAATGCACCGATTTTGTTCTTGTCATGCACAATCAATGCTTTAAAAATTAAGTTATTCGAAATAACATACATAATGAGTGATTTGAAGGCACTCATTAATGAGACTCAAGAAAAAAAAAGACATTTGATAGTCTAAACCAAAAATGTGCAAATTTGGAAGTAAACAGTTAACCAAACCATCTATCAAACTCCATCCCACCCTATGATTTCTCTCCTTCAAACACATTTCAAAGTTTCCCTGACTTCCTTTCCTCCATGTTTGATAGTTGTTACTCGTTAGTGTCCCAAATTAATAGAGCGTCCTCTTTCAAGATATAGAACGACACCCGAGTTTGCTATTCTTGAAGACTTTTTGGCTCGACTCTATTTAGTATTATACGGTTTATGTTGCATTAATGACTATCGTCCAAGGGAACGAATGACACCCTCTATATAAGCACACCTTACCATTCAATTGACTTCATTCTCATTACGCGCACTCTCTTTCTTTTTCCTTGCAAGGAAGGTTCAAAAAGAGCAAAGACCCATCATGGGAACGCTTCCGAAGTTGCATTTCCTTCTCCTAATTTCGACAGTGCTCTTCTTTTCCATGGCCCAACACAAGCCTGTGGTCGCTCAGCAACTTTATGCCGATTCCCGGTGGATTGTTGACGGTGACGGGAGACGGGTAAAGCTCGCTTGTGTGAACTGGCCGGCGAACCTCCAGCCGCTGCTGGCTGAGGGGCTGAGCAAGCTACCGGCCGACACGATTGCCAGGAAGATTAGAGAAATGGGGTTCAATTGCGTGAGGCTCACATGGGCACTCGAGTTGCCTATGAATGAGACACTCGCTTCTCTTACAGTGACCCAATCGTTCCAGAACCTCGGATTGTTGGAATCTCTAGCCGGCATTAAGTCCAACAACCCTTCCCTTATTAATCTTCCTTTAATGGAAGCCTACAAGGTAACATTAGTTTTTGTCTCTTCTGATTTTAAGGACAAATGCATTGCCCAATTTGCGTCCTATGGATATGAAATTTTTAATACGATGTGAGACGAGTAATAGTTGCTAGAGCTTGTGAAGTCATATCTCTTGTCTCAGTCCGTGATGACAAGCCTTAGAAACAACCAAGTGATGGTGATACTCGACAATCACATAACCACGCCGGGTTGGTGCTGCAGTGGAGAGGACGACAACGGCTTTTTCGGTGATAAGTACTTCAACCCACAAGTTTGGATGCAAGGTTTGCACAAGATGGCGACCATGGCTTCCAGCTTTAGCAATGTGATTGGTATGAGCTTGAGGAACGAGCTT
This sequence comes from Eucalyptus sp. ANBG9806169, assembly GCA_014182395.1. NCBI lineage: Eukaryota > Viridiplantae > Streptophyta > Magnoliopsida > Myrtales > Myrtaceae > Eucalyptus > Eucalyptus sp. ANBG9806169. The sequence goes on along the minus strand of CM024580.1, from coordinate 19,891,954 downwards.
CGTGGTCCCAGACAAAATGTCGATGATTGGTACAAGTATGTTCATCGCTCTTTATTATATATGTTCGAGTTGGAAGTGATTTTCTCAGAAACCTATTTGATTGGCATTGGTTGGTAAGAAGTCAATGTGCTCATACATCTCAAGACGTACGATAACAACCGCTAATACTGCGCCGGTTTTGATTCGATGGGGGTGCTGTGTATAGGTATATGCAACAAGGTGCGGAAACCGTGCACGCGGCAAACCCTGATGTCCTCGTCATCCTTTCCGGCCTCAATTATGACACAGTCCTTTCGTTTCTCCGGAACAGACCGGTCAGCCTCTCTTTCACGAAGAAACTGGTGTTCGAGATGCACTGGTACGGGTTCACCAACGGCGAGGCGTGGCAATCCGGAAACCCGAATGATGTGTGCAAAGCAGTGTCGAACGAGGTAATGAGCCAGTCTGTATTCCTGCTAGGACAAGGGTATCCTCTGTTCGTGAGCGAGTTCGGGGCCGATGAACGAGGAACCAATGTGAACGATAATAGGTACATGAATTGCTTCATGGCCATGGCCGCTGAATTTGACTGGGACTTTGCATTGTGGGCCCTTCAAGGGAGTTACTACTTGAGGCAAGGAGTGGTAGGGATGGAGGAGTTCTACGGATTGTTCAACTACGATTGGTCAGGCATTCGAAACTCGAGCTACTTACGTAGGATATCGGTCCTTCAATTACCTTTCCAAGGTATGAAATATTTCAACTAGAACTGATTACATATTTCAGCTACCTCACGGAATAAAATCTTTCCGATCGTTCTACTTTCTGAAAATCTTCTTCTGTTTCAGGGCCAGGAGGGCGACAAACAGTCGCTCACAAGGTCATATTCCACCCCTTGACTGGCCTCTGCATATTGAGGAGAATACGGTCGACGCGGCTCGTTTTGGGTCCGTGCATATACTCGGAGCCGTGGAGTCACACGCCACAGAACGCGCTGTGGGTCATGGGGTTGCCTCTGTACTTGCGAGCTGTCAGGCTAGGGGGGCCGGCGAGGCTGGGCACGAGCCCGACTGATCCCGGCACGAAGTGGGAGATGATATCGGCCTCCAAGATGCACCTGTCGTCCAAGGCCGAAGATGGGAGAACCGTTTGCTTGGACGTGAACGCTCACAACACCGTGATGGTCGAGGCCTGCAAGTGCTTGAGCAGCGAAAGCTCTTGCGATCCGGCGAGCCAGTGGTTCAGGCTGGTCGACAGAACCCGGCTCTGAAAATAACAATTTCTAAATTTGGTTAATTTTACTGCAAGAGGAATAATATGTTTATTTGGTATTCTTTTCTGACAGAAAAGGAGGAGGAAGGAGGAGGAAAGAGAACTTTGAAGAATTTCTTTGTCTTCACCGTATATCCTTATGTGTTCTTTACATATATTTATATTACCAGATGTAAACAATAAAAGGAAAAAAATACGAAGATATGAAATCATTATGAATCATCAATCGATATCAATCTGAGCCTTGGATTGATTTAAGAATCTTCAATCAAATCAATTTGCGCAAAACATATCTCCAACATTTTCTTCTTGTTCTATTGTGTAATCTAGGTGGTGGTTGCTTTATGTGGACCTTGAACATCTTTAAAGGATACGCTAGTTGGTGTGAGGTTGTCCCATTCTGAATTAGACATGTAGCCTGTCCTCTTTATCATTGATCTTCTTCTTTTTGACTCGATACAAAGGGAGATTCCTAAATATAGTGTAGCTTAGACCAGTATTTACACTGAGACCATGTTTATACTCCCTCTAGTATGAATCCAAGGAGTTGCCAGAGTGGTAAGATAACGATAAGGGTTTTACACACCCCAGTTGGGAAAGCGCAGCAAGAGTATCATACTTTTATTGCTAAGAGGAAGCCTAAGTTTCTACTGAAATTATCAATCAAGTCCTTGAAGATGGACACGGTTGAGAAGCCGATTCTTAGTCAAATTCTCAAGTCTATTTGCCTTAAAATTCCTAATGGCTTCCCCAAATAGTCTAGTTATCTCGAGAATGAACAGCTCTGAGAACAGCCTTATAGGCGCATCAATGAAATGCCTGATTTATTCAGTAGAAGACATGATTGAAAATCTGGGATGTCACAGCTAGAGTGGTAAGATAACGATAAGGGTTTTACACACCCCAGTTGGGAAAGCGCAACAAGAGTATCATACCTTTATTGCTAAGAGGAAGCCTAAGTTTATACAATAAGTCAAGAAACATTATCAAGGAAGTCCTTAAATTTATTGTACTTTTGCCAATTCAATTTTAAACATTATAATTTTGCCGACAGAGTCATAAACTTTTTCACATTTTGCCAATTAAATCCATCGAGCCAATTGTAGCCTGGCTGACATAGACGTCGGCTATCCTATGTGGCATGATTGACGTTGGCATAGACATTTTTAATAACTTGAATCTTTTATGATTTTTTTTCCTTTTCTTTACTTTATTTTTAGAGTGAGGGTTGGCAACTAGCATCAATATTGGGTGAGGGCATTCCAATCCTCTGGCTAGGGCTACCAAGCCTTCACCTAGCCAACCCTTGTAGTGGCCAAGTGAGGGTTTGGTAGCCCTCGCCAACCAAAGTGAGGGCACGCAAGCCCCCACCCGAAGCCGACAAGGACTGCCAATCCTTTGCCTAGTCCAAATCTAGTGAGGGCGTTGTGACTCTTGCAAGGCCCTCAATAGCCACAATGAGGGCTTTGCAACCCTCATCAAATTTGGGTGAGGGTCGCGACACCCTAACCAGCCCTTACTCAAAAAGACAATAAAAAGTAAAGAAAATGAGAGAAAAAATATTTAGAAAAAGTTCACATTAGCATCAACCATGTCAAGTAGGACTGACGGTATCCATATCAGCAATTTATGCTAAAATTGATCAGATTGACTTAATTAGCAAAATGTGAAAAAAGATTCAGATTCAATTGGCACAATTAAAATGTTTATGACTGAATTGATAAAAGTACAATAATTTAAGACTTTTTTAGTGATTTAACCCAATGGATGCACTGAGATGAAATTCTACTGAACTTGGCACTATATCAATCAAGTCCTTGAAGAATTAATTTACTTAAGCAAATCCTTGAACTTGAGTAAATTTTCTAATCATGTTTTTCCGGCACCAATTAATCCAATTTATCAAAACTGGTGTGGCCGTTGGACAATGTTAGTGGATTACATAGGGGGAAAAAACACTCCGCGGTGGCTTGTCGATGCAAGGAGGCAAAGCTTTTCACGATCGCTTGCCCACAGAGGGAAGTATCGCATTACCGGTCGTTTTCCGCGGTCGTTTTGAGTTCATGAAGGCAAAAGTTTTCCCCACGTCATACTTCGGCATAATTCAACAGCCATGTCAACTTGAACCGGCAAGAATTGGCACCGGAGGGATTTGATTTAGAAAATTTAAGCGATTTGAGTTTTGTTTTTCTATTTCCACGTTGGATCTCCAGAGTGGCATGTTAGCAAATATGGCCAGTAACTTGTGACAAGAATCAAATTGCAACCAATAAAAATGTTTAAGACTTGATTGCAATGTTTTAAATGTTTAGGTTACGTTTGATCGTCTAGATTTTTTATTAGGATATGACTAAATAAGATGTGATATGAAATCCAAAGATTTTGTTATATCTTACCAATCATTTGATGATAACAGTAATAAAGTCGGATATATTTACATCATATATATTGTTTGGTATAAAAAGCATATTAGTACAAATGAAAAGAAAATTTACAGCAAAAATGGTAAAAATCTCTAGCGACACTATTGCCTACTTTATTTTTATTTGCTTATTTTTTATTTCCTTTTTTAATTAATCTTTTCCTATCTTGCCCTTCGATCATTCTCTAATAAAATTTTATTATATATTGTTATATATGCATATTGAATTTATATTATAAAATAGAATTAAAATCGAATTAAAAGATTCAATTAAATTAACTAATTTTTTTGTTATTTTGAATTTATTATATTAGAATTCAAATATTATTTATGTTGAAGTATAATTTTAATTTTGTTAATTTAATAAGTTTGTTATTTGAGAAAAATAACATTCGTATTTTGGATGTTAAAAATCCTATTCACATTTATCTCATCTCCCCCGTGAGATAATTTTCTTCAGTCTATATCTCCCTTATATCCAACTTTATATTATCTTGAGCAGCACTAAACGCAGGATACAATAATTTTTATCATATCCTTAATTTTATCCTAACTATCAAATGCAACCTTAGATTTTTATTAAGCATTGGGCCAAGCATTCAATGCATAAAATGTTAACAAGCAACTACAGGCAATGAAATTTTCACACGAAAAGGAAGAAAAATGTGGATAATCCTACTCTGAAATTAAATCAATGGAATTCTAGATATAAGAAATGCCACAGATTCATCTAAAGTTACAATTACATGTTCCATATTTTCTCAATATATCCAACAATTCTCTTCATGATACATTATCGTGGATGATGAGATATCCATCAGGTCTTGTTAAAACAGAGGATAGACATTAAATAGTTTTGAAAAAGAAAAAAAAAAAAAGAACTTTGCAGAAAAGAAAGCTAAATATGCTGAATTGAAAGATGATTTTGAAGAAATCACCCCTAATTCTCTATATACAAAGTGGAGCAAATGGATGGAGACTATAGATAAAATTCTATACAAGAAAAATGTTCGTTTTCTCCCCACCAAGTCACCGGCACAAAGTTAAATAGTTCGACAAATATAACAAATATAATCTTAGGCTTGAGCAAGTGAAACTTAACAATTCAATTTTAAACCTATTATACGGTATTAGTTCAATTCTAAAAATTTTTAATTTTGTCATTATTACCCTAAACATTTACACGAAATTCTAATGTAATTATTCTAGCCAATTGCCGCTTTTGTTGACATGACAATTCTCGTTAGACAAAATTTTCGAATAAAATTGTCCAAGTCAACGTGCCACGTAGGACAGCCGGCGACTCCAAATGCCACATTAGCAATTTTCAACGGCAAATGGCCGAAAGAACTATATTGTCAAAATTAAAAAGTTGAGAATTGAATTAGTATCTGCACAATAAATTTAGGATTAATTTGGTAATTTTTCCTATTGAGCGATGCACGGATATTTCCGGTGCTTCACAAAATTTACATGGACACCATAAGCATCCGACGAGCGGGAGCTTAGGCTCGATGCTCCGCATCTCTCTTTCTTTTCGGAGTAACTATGCGGTGTGGTTTCGAGGCGCAAAACGTGCCCTGTGCGACCTTGACCTCTCTATGTTTAGGAAAAATGTCAATCCACGGCAGTCGGCGACTTTTGATTTCGTCCTTCTTGCGTGCGAAACCGACATTGACTTTTGTTTCCGCGAAGGTCGTTCGAGACTTGGCTCGTTTTCTTCCGTTCCGACCTTCGATCCGATTTTTGCAACTCTTGACGCAGTCCCTTTTCGGGCGTCGTGGCTCTTGAGGCAGTACAGTTCTAACCGATGTCTGTATCGTGTTCGAAAATCAGCAGCAGCAAGCGGATATCTGAACAGTTTCAAAGCACGTTTTCAAGACAACCCCGCTCGGTTTCATGCACTACTTCAGCTCCGTCGCCTGCTCTTGGTTCTCTCTCTTCCCTTCAATCCTCGCTAGTTAGAAAGCAGTCATCCGATAGAGAAAACTCGCCATCGCCATGAGACGACGTCCCTCCTACTTGTGTTTCATCGCCCTCTGGGCTCTAGTGGCCTCTCGACACGCTGAGCCCGCGAAGGCCTCGTGGCGCCTTCACACCGACTCAAGGTGGATCGTCGATAAGCACGGGCATAGGGTGAAGTTGGCGTGCGTCAACTGGGCGTCGCACCTCGAGCCCATGCTCGCGGAAGGGCTCGACAAGAAACCCGTTGACTGGCTCTCAAAGCAGATTGCCTCCATGGGATTCAACTGCGTCAGGCTCACGTGGCCGCTCTTCATGGTCACCAACGACTCGCTGGGTTCGATGTCGGTGAAAAATTCGTTCCGGAATCTCGGGTTGGTTGATTATATCGGAGGCATTCGACAGAACAATCCGTCTCTTCTGGATGTTTCTGTTCTCGCTGCTTTCCGGGTACGATTTGTACTTTGCATTTTCGCAATTCATCGTCATAGATTGACACCAGTCAGTGAGTTAGATTAATCTGCATGCTACAGGCGGTTGTTACAAGCCTCGGAGACAATAATGTAATGGTCATCCTAGACAATCACATTAGCAAGCCCGGTTGGTGTTGCAGCAACCGTGACGGTAACGGGTTCTTTGGTGACCCGTACTTCGACCCGAACCTTTGGATCAAGGGCCTCACTCGGATGGCCACAATGTTCCGCCGCGTCGGTAATGTGGTCGGTATGAGCTTGAGGAACGAGCTCCGAGGTCCTAAAGAAAATCTGCGAGACTGGTTCAGGTACACCATGTAAATTTGTCAGAAAAGCTGTGGATTTAGCTTCAATGCGAAATATTTTTTTATTCTGAACTGACTCTGTTGCAATTACAGTAGGTCATTATTCAATTGAAGGAAAACATGTTGAGCGTCGCAAAATGAGGCAAAACATGAGATATTTAAGGGACAAATTGATAAACTACATCGACTAATTATGTTAGGGTTTTGGATCGCTGGGAAGTATTCGACCTACTATGATCGTCCGGTTTGACGTTCGATTTTGGTCCTAAAATGAACTCCAGGTACATGGAGAGAGGAGCCGAAGCGGTGCATTCGGCGAATCCATACGTGCTCGTCATAGCCTCCGGCCTCTATTACGACACCGACCTATGGTTCCTTGGCCACATACCGATGAAGGTGAGCTTCACCAGAAAGCTAGTTTTCGAGCTGCATTGGTACGCATCCTCAAGTGGGACAGTCTGGGAAGACGGCAACACCAACGAGCGGTGCAAGGACGCGACGGACAAGGTGATGAGCAAGGCGGGGTTCATACTAAACCAGGGAATGCCGCTCTTCGTGAGCGAATTTGGAGGAGAACTGAGCGGACAAAACGTGAACGACGACCGGTACTTCAACTGCTTCTTCGGAGTCGCGGCCAAGCTCGACTTCGATTGGGCCCTGTGGACGATTGTGGGGAGCTACTACTTGAGAAAAGGGATCGTAGGGATGGACGAGACGTTCGGGGTGCTGAACAAGGACTTCTCCGGGCCTAGAAATGCCAGCTTCTTGCAAAGGATCTCTGCCCTTCAAGCCCCTTTTCAAGGTATAATAACACTACACGCTCCTAATTTTGTTCATCTTTTTTATGGTTCAATCATCAAAACCCAAGATTTCCTTAGTGACGATATCTACTGAAAATCGAGAGACCGAATCAAACACGAGTCCCTCTTCAAATGGAACTCGACTAATCAACACTTCGATCATGTCGTAAATCACGTCTTTTATCTTTCTTATGTCCATGACATTGCAGGTGCAACTTCATCGAGTCCTACGCGCAGAATTCTTTTTCATCCGCTCACGGGTCTCTGCATCCAAAGGAAACGAGAGCAGGAACAGCTGCAGCTGGGCGCGTGCAACGAGTCCGAAGCTTGGACCCACACGCGCCGCCACACGGTCCGGATGAGAGGAACGGATTTGTGCATGCAAGTGGATCGGCTGGAGAAGCCGGTGAAGCTCAGCACAAATTGCGCGGACCACGGGTCTAGATGGAAGACCATTTCGGAGTCCAAAATGCATTTTTCATCCAACATCGTTGGTAGTAATATCACCGTTTGCTTGGACATAGATTTTAGTACTAAGACCGTCATCGTGAGTCCTTGCAAATGCTTGAGAGAAGATGCTACCTGCGACCCGGCGAGCCAGTGGTTCGAGATGGTAAACATGACGCGTTCAACGTGGACGAGACGGTGATCATTTTTCCTCTTTTCTTTCTTTTTCCCCTTCTAGGAGCTCTTAGTTTGCCAGGATTTACCGTTTTCTACTTATTGTGGCACAAAAGTTTGCTTTGAACTTCTCTCAATTCTGGCAGTTTTAGGTGCAAATGAATGAGCGGTATAGCAATTTTGTAAGCAATACCAACGATCAGCTTTTTACGAAAATATTTTACAAATCATTCATTTTTCATAAATTAACGTGCCTTAGAGTGCCCGATTCTATTCTGGCAATGTTTATAGTAAATCCTTTGAATGAGCAACATTAGTGCTTGATTTCTGCTTTCAGAAAGCAAATTTCAGAAATGAGTTTTTGCTCGTGTGGAACTGAACATGGAACATAAGACCAATAATTTAAGGGAAAATCCAAATAAGCGTCCGCTTGAAGTGGAGGTTGTCAAATAAGGGCCTAAAGTGGTTATAACAATTTTAAATAAGAGCCTGACCTCATCGATTACCAGCCGATTAAATATTCCAACCAGTCAAGGGAATTTTTCGTCAAAGGAAAATTTTAATTTTATATTTTTCTTTTCTTTTCTTTTCTCTCTTCTCTTTTCTTTTCTTTTTTCTTTTCGACGAGCATCGGCAAGGGTCAAGCGACCCTTACCTATCGCTGGAAAGGGTCACCTCACCCAAGCCCTCGCTAACTACAACTGAGGCGACCCTCGCCTAGATTTGGAAGGGCTGGCCTCCACTATGGCTAGCAAGGATGGCTTCACCTAGGGGGAGACCATCCCTCGCTAGATTGGGGGAGGTCAACCCTCGTCTAGTCCGCTTTGGGCACATTGGTGACTAGCCACCAGCGAAGAAGAAAGAGAAAACCAGAAAAATGAAAAAAGAAAGAAAAAAGGAAAAAGAGAAAAGAGAAAGAAAAAGCTCAAAAAAAGGACGAAAATGTCGTTGACCAAATTTTAAAGTCAGGTTAGTTAATTGAAATTGACATAGCCATTTCAAACTCTTATTTAAGAAAATAATGGCACTTCAAGCCCTTATTTGAAATAATATCCTTTTCATATCCTTATTTGAGAAAATAATGACACTTCAAACTCGTATCTAGAATTTTTCCCATAATTTAATAACTCTACTTAAATGACGACATAAAATTCTCTAACGGTGTTTTACTCTTTTTACCATTATATGAATATTTTTCTCAAAAGTAAATGCAAAAAGAACATCTTATAAAATTTTCAATAATTTAAGAAAACTTTTATTCAAAAATAAAAAAGAAAAGAAAGAAGATACAGTCGGTTGTTGCACTTATGGAACAGTTAACGAATTTCACTTATTGCCCATTTTGGTGGGAAATGGGTAGGTAATTTCTTGCTTTTACTATTTTTTTCCTTTTTCTTTGGCGATTTTTTTTTTTCTCTTCAACACTTAATTTCTTCACAATATTATAATAAAACGTAGATAAACCATTCCAAGAGCAGTTCTTCACATGGGAAGATAACTATGAGTCTCTTCGAGATTAAGACTCCTTAAATATGTTGCTAATCTTGTCTAATCCTCCGCTACGATGTTTGGTGATATGTGGTAGGAAAGCGTACTGTCATCTCAACCGCTCTCCAACGCTAATCTAAAAGTGATGATATCCTTCATTAATTTGAGTCGTATTGATGGTTGAGATTAGGTAGGTCTAATTAACTAGTGCATCGACTGAATTTAGCAAACTCAAAATAACCTACGTAACGTTGATTATAGAGCACTAATCTACCTACTTTATATTAAATTCGTTATAGAACACAAATTATTTTCCCATATTGATGTCTCGGTCGATTTCCAACTAGTAGTTACTATAAGAGTTTTCCCGATGTAGGCTACATTAATTGATATTGTAATTTACCACTTTTACGTGGTTGGTCAAAGGTGAGATAGAAAAGTTCTTAATTAGTCTAATATGGGGCTGGCTAGTGTGGGCCGAGTTAAGCCTAACCCGTAAAGAGAGTGCCTAGTTAGAAACTCTATAAATAGTGTTCAAGTCTCTCATCTAACTCAAATTCTCACAAGTATCCTCACATAAGAAGCGTTTATCTAACACTAAAGGTGAGGGGCCGTCTCATTGAGCCAAGTGATACTGAAAGCAATAGAGGAGAATGACTTGCACGTGGATCATACCTTTCCTGGATCCCAAAACAGGTGCGATAATATTTCTACTCGATTATCTATGTTCTTGTTCGATTATGGAGATCTTGGGATTACACGTTTACATCCTACGATTACGAGATATATTGGCACACCAATAAGATAAACGTGCGGGTTGAAGGATTCTCAACTATCAATATTTAGGACCTCTATAACGAATTTCAACGGGGCTAAAATTCACTACTTCACACGAAATTCTCATGGGTGGCATCCTATCTCAGGGTCGACTGTGATGACCCCCCGGGTGCCACCAAAGGCCACGCCGCAGTACCGGAACGTGCCCTCGGCCTTCACCAAGGCCCATGTTGCCTAGTCGTAGATCTCGTCCTGGCAAAACGGGACAGACGGGATGATCCCGAGGAACGACCACAGCATCGGGCCATTCTTGTTCGTCAGCCACTCGACGATGCATGGGAATACGAAGTAGCCCAAGAAAGCAACGGTCACATCCCAAAGAGAGACGTGATGTGCATGGGATTCGAGCCGCTCTATGAGGAGAAAATGTGCGTTCGTGCGGTCATCGTCTGATGTTACTCAATGCACCACTTCGCCGGAATGGATCGCTTATTTTTAGAATTCAAGCTGCCGATCTGAAAATTAATGGAGAGGTTGGAGTTGGGGACCCCAAAAACTAAATTTGGAAGAAGAAAATGGAAAAGTCAATGAAGGTGAAAAGAGGAATTACTTAGGGGATAAGCTTTGGTAGGTGCCATCAAAATTCAAGCTTCGGTAACTGGGGATCTAAAAATTAATGGAGAGGTTGGAGTTGGGGACCTAAAAACTAAATTTGGAAGAAGAAAAATGGAAGAATCAAGAAGGTGAAAAGAGGAATTAATTAGGGATAAGCTTTGGTAGGTGCCATCAAGATTCAAGCGGCTTAGGGGCTATTTGGTAACGTGCCAAACAGTACATGATTCTGATTTTTGGTTCCTGGGAGTAATTTTGGAACAGAATCGCGTTTGGTAAAATTTTTGTTCCAAGGAACAGATTTGGAATAAAATCAAAAAAAAAAAAAAAAAAGTTGATTCTTATTCCGAAAACAAATTTGAGAATCAAAACCAACTCTTCTTCTTCTTCCCTTCCGCCATCTCACAACCACCGTCCACCGCCACCCGCCGCCGCCCGCCGCCTTCTGCTGCCCACTACCATCCACCACCGCCAGTCACCATCCACTGGTCCAGTAAGCTCGCCAGGCCAAGGCGAGGTCCGGCGACGCTCGGCCTCACCGGGGCTAGGCAAGCCTCGCGACGCCCAGCCCCGGCGAGGCTCGCCTGGCCACCAGCGAGGCTTGCCCTCACCCAGCCCCGGCAAGGCTCAGTTGATGAGGGCCGCCACAAGAAGAAGAAGAAGAATAGGAGAAAAAGGGGAAAAAAAGTAAAAAAGTAAAAAATTATTTAAAAATTAAAAGAAATTGATTTAGAACATAATCAATGAGCACGGTACCAAACGCAATTCTATTCCAGAATTAGAAATTTTGAACAGTTACCAAACGCGTTCTTTTACTCAGAAATCAATTCCCGGGAGCAGAATCAAAAAGAATCATTTCTGATCAAAATTTGTTTCCGGGAACAAAATCGTTACCAAATGCGCCCTTAATTTTGAGCGAAATTGGGGCAGAACATTGGTTTACGCACGGTTGGAGAAACCGAGGTGGCAAGAAATACTCCCTTTAAACCCTAGTTTCCTGGTTCTTGTTTTCTTGTTGGGTGGAGGTTGTCTTTCTTATGAATACTTGAGTGGTTCTAGATTACAAAGACGATAAAATTTAATAAATGATGTAGAAAATTAAAATGTACATTTTCAGTCGAAATATTCACGTTCAATTTGATGGCCAATAAGATGGTGTAAATAGTACAATTAATCGACGGGTGTACGTATATTTAAATATCTATTTATATGTCGCATGTAACTAGATCATCTAAAACTATGCGGATATTTTGACATGAAGTGTGGAGCGAATTGGGTAGGAGACGTCTAGATGAGGACGACATCATTTCATTGGGGATCAAGGTTTTAAATATGTGGTATTTCTGAAACAAGAAGATACAGAAGGACTCCTCGCAATGTTCGTGGCGTAACAAGGAGAGCACTGTTCATGCAGTTCCATCCATCATGATCGCATTGCTTAGAAGGCTGGATAGTTCTGAAGTGAGTCAACAGCCCCGTTTGGCAACTCGGCACCATCTACAGACGGGCACTCACGTTGGCGTATGTTAATGACAGATCCGATCAGAGTCATTGAGGAAAATTCTCTAGAAAATTCTAACCATATATTGTACGACAATCAATTTATTCTTGAACTGTTTGAAAATTTATCAATTTAATCATAAATCATTTTGCAATTTATCAATTGAGTTCTAAACCTTTTAGTTATATAAGATTCTCTTTAACCCAATATTAAACCCGAATGTCTTGAGTTCTATATGAGATTCTCTTTAAGCCCTTTACGAATTTCAATTTTTTATTCAGGGCAACTTGAGGTTCTGTGTAATAAATTGTCATCCAATCATAATTGTTGACTTTGAACCCAGAGTCAATTCACTTGGCCCCAGCATTTGGAGGCATAGAAGGACCCGCTTCGATCCCTGAAAAGCCAGGATTGAATAGCCAACTTGATTGGAGTAGTGGGTGCAAGTGGATTGAATACGAAATCATCCGTGTGACGAATTCGGTTATCTATGGAATTCCAAAGTGGTGGGCCTTGGCTGGTGTTTATCTTCTTAAAAAACGTGGGCAAATGGCAAAACCCAAGTTCATGAGTCAAAGCCATGACAAGCAAAAAGCCCACGTCCGTCGCTGATGCTGCTGCAGATCTCAGCTGCCACATGAGAATGGAAGTTCTAGCGACGAAAGGTCCACAGAACATATTGAGAACTGCGAATGGTCGTCCTCTACGGTCACTTCTGATCTGGATATGACATGCACGCGTGATCTTGATGCTGACGATGTGAGGGTTTGGAAGTTTGGCGGCTGGACAGATGATTCGCGTGCAAAAAAACGTGTGTGGTTGTAACGTGAAGCCGTAGCTTCGCTTTTGAATCATATTGCGAGTAGCGGCCCGTATACACAATGACCTTATTGGATGGCTCGTGTTTTCATCAGATCAGGTGCATATTTTCACTTTCTTTCTGGAGCATTCTGAATATGCAGGATTCGAAGTCTGAAATAAACTTTTGTCTGCTTTTTCACTTCTTTTCTTGGAGTGGCATGGATGTTTCATTGGACTTGACCAATTAAGTTCACTTGCAGAGGATCCATTGTCTATGTATGTAGACCAATTGAAACAACTCTCTGGCGAAAGAAATGATTAGATCGGCGCATGCTAGCAGGGGAACGGGTTAGGGCCAGTCCGACTGTTCGGTGTTGATACAAACTTTAAGTAATTTAAATAAAAAAAAGTAGTAAAAGTATCTAGATAAAATAAAAAGAAATAATTGCAGATTGCAAAGGTAAATAAATTTGATTTTTCTAAAGTACAAATTTCCTTCCTTTTTATGTAAAACTAGCGTTAAGACAGGTACTACACTAAATCAGAATTTGAATGATAAAGAAATCGGTAGTTGTCTCTTAAGTGGAGGTTGTAGGTAGTTTAATGGCGTTCGGTAATATAACTCTACTCTTATTTTTTGACTTCCTATTACTAAATATAGAGATTATCAGGAAAAAAACTAATAAGTGAGGCAAACCTCCACTTTGATATAAAATCAATATACCACTGAGAGGGTCAACCTAGTGGTGAAGGAAATGCCTATGTTGCACCGCTTCACAAGTTCGATTCGGTCATGAGCAATCCTCTAAGTTGCTCGTGTTACATTGCCTAGTTTGAATATACTTTGTATGAAGAGATTTTCTAACTGTTAGCATCTTTGATGGGCTACAATGATAAGCTTGTCAACTTTGAATCTTCTATTCATCAGTGGTACAGAATAATTATGACTTAATCCAAATTTTTCTACAGTCGATATGGAATTCTATGTTACTCAAAGGGGTTGCTAGCACTATTCGGTATAGAGATGATTAGGTGTGGCCCAATTTTGAGCGGGCCAAAGCAACTCCGCCAGCCTAAAGTTTATCACTCAATATATTTGAGGTTGAGATTCATTGAGACATTAAGAAGGCACCATGCGTGTCGGCATAGATGGTCTTCGTTCTATCTTAGGTTTATATAAATACAAATTAAGCATTTGTTCATCGCTTATTGTAGTTGCCGACTTTGAGTCCAAAGCATCTAAATGCATATGGACGGATTGTGCCTTTATTTATAAATAGAAACGAATTGTATATCTCAATGCCGAATCAGCCGTGCAAGTTGCCCCGCGATTAAACTATGAAAGACAGCGACGAAGGGTTTGTCTATTCTCCATCGTCTTCTTCTGTCTCCATCATCTGTCATGAAACACGTAACCATTTTATAGGAAGAGAGAGAGAGAAATGGTTATACAACACCATGTTGGTGCATGTCTACTGTCGATTGGCGTTCGTGCAAAGAACACGAAACCTCGACATGCAAGGAAAGAAAAGAAATTCCAGTTTCAAAGCGTCATACGCTGTCTTGTGTCATCCTAATTTGACCAGCTTCATGCTAATGCAATCATCGATCAGCAGATTGTAACGTGATTTGCGCCATGCAACGGCAATCCAATTCATGAAAAGATCTCGATCATTCATTCTCTCGCCGCCAACATCGCCGGTAGCCCACTTCTAAGCTCGAGGACAACAACCGAGCTGCAAACCATCATCAGAGTACTACTTACTTCGAATGGAAAATTTGAGGCTGGCACTCGCTAACATTTTCCGAACAAAGATTGCTGTTTGGCCAGATCCGAATTAACAAAAGTGGATCAGATATTTTATGCCATTGCGTTAAATTAATCAGCATCCATTTGACGTTCGAAGCACTCAATTTTCCTAGATTTTTCAGTTGTGAGAGGCGCCAACACAGGTATATTTATGGTTCTTTTAGATAAAATCAAGTGATTATGCTCGATTGAGCGACAATAGATCTACTCCCTACTGTTGCCCTTAAATTAACTTCACTGGATTGTGAAATTCAGAAACCAAATTTCGATTCGAATCATCCAACGCACTAGGTAATCATCTTCTTGGGATCGAGGCATTTTGATCGGAATGCATTCAGCTTTCCGGCTAAACAAAATGGAGGGCCATGTGGCAATATGATGCGACATATTAATTGCATTTTGTCGCATCATATAGGAACATCGATCGAGTTTCGGTTGAAACACATCAATTGTGAAGAAATGAAAATTTGGTATGCTTAGTAATTGGAAAAATAACAGCGCAATGACTTAATTGAAAAAACACTCGATTTCAATGGTCATACGTGGAGCCTAGCAAGAATGAATCATGAGTATCATCATATCATATCGAAAAAGCTGATGAAAGCTTCAATTAATGTTTGACTATTTTATTATTTTTGCAATTATTTGAGTGTTTAGTGATGATGTATTTGGAGAAAAGAAAACCACACGTACATCTTCTTATTTTTTTAATTTTCCAAGGGGGACCAAAAATATCTCCTGACCGAAGATTTGCTCAGATGAGAAATTACAAAATAATCGAGTCCATGCAAATACCATTGTATACTTTTATTTTTATTTAATGTCAACTGGGCGTTTAGGTTGACTCCGCATGGCTTTGATCTCATTCACTGGTGTGCTCAACTTGCCAACTTGAGCCTCAACGGCCCACCACGACCAAATCATGATCACTTGCTCTCTTCACATGATTTCTCCGGAAGCGTGGGGCTGGAGATTTTCAAGAAAGGCAAGTGCCCCTTAGCATTTCCAGGTCCATTTTTCGAGTTGTCTAATAATAGAAAACGAAAAGGAAAATGGAAAGGAAAAGAAGAGGCCCCTAAATCAATTTGGAAGTGACACTTCGTTTAATTTGATTTTGACAGGTATCATAACCCTACATTAATAACTCAACAACTCATACCTGCAACGTATTTAATTCAATCCAATTTACGATTTTAAAACAAAAATCCAATCATCATTTGGTAACATATTCATTCTTAATTAATTTTTATCTCACGAAAAATCTCAAATCTCTTCTTATCCGAAACTGCGCCCCACACAAGATCTTTTTTTTGGGGTTGGAAGAAATTTATCGTTCATATATCAAAATAATAATCGATATGTACATGGAAAGTTTTCAAGCTTGGGGAAAAATGCGTAAGCCAGAAAGCAAATTACAAAGCACAATTCGCAGTTAGAAGCACACTCTCATCTCTCAAGAGCGCATCTGACATTGTAAATCATTGACGGCTAATCACCAAGTTCAATAATGAGCACACACTTAAATCTCTCATTCCATTTGCAATGGCTTGTGGTACACGTCCACATTCAACGTCCTCATCATTATTGCCATGCAAAGACACCAATATCAAACTGTTGAAAGAACATAGATCAAATACTTGTGAAGAACTTTGGAATAGTTCAAGAGAGTAAAACTCTGAAAACTTGACCTAAATCTAAATAGGAGAGAAAAGTGACCTAATCTTGTAGAGGTTGTTGAGCCATGTTATGAACATCCACCTTAGTGACTACCGACTGGACGAATGGCCAAATTGACCTCCACGTTCACACAAGGTCAGCTTAAAAAATTTATTCACACACAAACTCCAAGAGGAGATCAGATTAGAAAAGAAAGACAAAGAACTTCAAAAGAGAAAAGAGGAGGACAGAGAAAGGTCTCTCTCTCTCTCTCTCTCTCATAGACGGTGCTACACATAAAATCACATATTGCTAATGGTGGGTAGATTTGGTTCAAAGATGCCGGTTTTAAAATCTTCAAAAAATAAAAATTAATTTAAAATAAATATATTATGAGCACTAATTTAATATTTTTAATGGTATTAATCTTATCCGTAAGAGAGGCCACAAGCTTTCTTGGACAATATTTTATGGAAGTACTACAAATTCCGTGATATACCTAATAATGATATTATTTTCATTCATATTTGACTCAACATACGCAGGTCAAGTGTATTTCCATCTTTTGGAAGTACCCTATATGACATTTAAGAGGTAAAAAGTGTATTTTTATCTTATATTAAAAAAAAAAAACCATTTTTATCCTTTACTGTTGTAAAAAATGAAAAATATAGAAATGGAGAAAATATATTAACCAATATATTAAAAATAGAAAATAAAAAATATTGATAATAACTTTATAAAACTTGTTAAGTGAAAAGCCAAAATAATTCTGGGAGCAATCGTTTAAGTTTTCTTTTTGGGAAGTCGCAAGAGCTGAGATACGTGGGAGCCATTTTTGACTGTAATAAAAAAGTACAAAATAATTCTGGGAGCAATCGCGATTGTCCCTTCACTGACCACCCCTCTCTTTCCGTCATCATGTACATGAGTTCTTCTTTTACGGCACTTCAAAATTACGCATTCACATGTTAATTTTTTTTTTTTAAAAAAGGCTTTTTATAGTTCTCTACTCTTCTAATTGTGATACGAGCTAGGTTTATTACAATAATTATGGAAGGGATGACATTATCGAACACTTAAATTTCTCAATTTTAAAATTTGTAGTAAAAGAGAGAAAGTATAATGACATGTACACCACCAAAAGAAGAGTACAAGCCCTCTATATTACAGAGTTGAGGTGCACTGTTAACCTAATCCTAAATTTCAAGCATTTTGTAAAGAAAAACTGCTAAAAGAACATAATTGACTTTTACAAAACTAAAATTACGCTAGCAATAGTAGAGTTCATAAATTATGACTACATATTATTGATTAATATATGTAAATCCCTTGTTTCGTTTGATATTTTTATGGATGTCTCAGTCTATCTTAATAATCGACTTGCGTCAACATTTACATGCATCAATGGTTGAAAATGGTTAAAGCAGTGCACGATGCAGAAGAATAAACTATTGTTCTGAGGCTTAATCCCTGGATGGTTAAGATATATTTAAATGGCGGGTATACCAGTTAATTAACTCCAAAAAAAGGAGTTATCCAGATAAGCAAAAAGCTTATAAAAAGTTCGAATTTGTCTGCATCGTCCCGTTATTTTCGCCTCGTTACATCCACGGCAACATATGTCCTTATTTTAATAATTGAAAGAATATTTAAACATGGATCTATGTATTCAATAATAATGCGAATCTACGATTGGATCTAGCGGGGCACGAACTTTGACTTTAGCCATTCACCATGCTAGTTTTCTCTTTTCTCACCTTCTTTTGGAGTTTTTGCACCTACAAATTTGTAAAATTATATATATCGAACAAAGCCAAAATTATATTGATTTAAGATATCAAACAGGTTAATATTATTCGATAATGCTAGAGTGATATTTAAATAGATCACATGAATTCCCATGTAGCAAGATCTTCCGATGCTCGCAATAAATCCTGCTATTTTAGTACTTTTTGATTTTTTTTTCCTAAAACTTATGCTAGAAATGTTATATTTGTGCTTGTGATAAACGTAGAAATATCTAAAAGGTTGTGGAGAACGATGGCTGCTATTGCTGATTGAATACAAATTACACGCTGCGGCACTGCGGGATTGAACAAGAGAGATGAATAAGAAATTTTGAAGAAAGTCTGAGCACGGAAAAAGGCTACAATATAGTGGAAATAGATATCCACATTTTTCAGCTTTTATTATAGAAAAGAATAATATCTTGATGACATGCTCAAGTTTACGACGATCACGTTTAATTTGTCTGGTGCTTTTATCATCATAGTGTAAATTAAAAAAAGGATAATCTCACCAAAAATCATAAACTTTTGTATGTAAGACATCAATGCCCTAAATTTTTTTCATCTCATCAATACCTCAAGCTTGTAGTAGTGACATAAAAATGCTGGCATTGCCCAAGCATGCTGCCATGTCAAATAATATTTAACACGGATCGGTGACGAAATGTATTCTGCCATTGGTACAAGTTTAGAGATTGATGAGAACGAGAAAAAGTTTCAAATATGGGTATTTCTCAAGGGGAAAATTTAGGGTTTATGAGATTTTTCCGGGCAAAAAAAGGGTTGCAGAAAGTCCTTGATTTGCAATGTATCTATTGTCGCTACAACAAAATGCTCATATGCCCGCACTTCATAATGCTAATGTTTATTTATTCTACATAAAACAAATGGGATTTAGAGATAATGTTTGGTGTACTATACTTGAGATCTTTCTGGAGAGAGTAGACGTGTGGTCTAGTGTAACCTAAACCAAATTTATTTGCATATGTTTCCATTATCCGAAGGAATAGATTCTTCGGCGTGATGTCATGATTATTGACAATCCTAGCAAGAATCTTGCGGAGATTATGTTAGCATTCAACGCATATGGGTTTCTTGAGACTAGTAATTAAATGAGATTTTCAATCAATTCAATTATCAAGGATCAGCCAAAGTACTTTAATTAAGGAGATCAAATGAATTGCCATAACTCTAGATTGTATTGAGAATTAGACTATAATTATGTTCGTTTTGCGAAAAATAAATTATTTGAAAAATAATTTTCAGAAAAATTTCGCTCATATCTTTTGAAGTAATTAGTAAATAAAAAATCTTTTCATCATCAACAATAATTTATATTTAAATATTTTCATTATGTATTATTTATTTTTTAAGCAATATCAGCGATTTATTTATTTTTCATGAAATAACTATATTTTATATTTTTAAAGAGCATGAAAAAAGAGGAAGCTTCTCTTGGAAAGGACGTGACGGAGTGGAGAAAGATATAATTGAAGACAAACGACACCGGCGGTCCACTTGCATTTATTTCATGATCATCCATCGATCTTCACATCACCCTCCCACCTTTTTGACCCAAAAGATAATTTACTTTTTGAACTTTGGCCATCTTTAAAATAAAAAAAGGGGAAAATTACAGGGACCTTGAGGAAAGGTATAAATAAATCGAAAATATAGTAAGCTCGAGTCAAATCGAAAGAAGAATGACGAGGAAACGTTACGTACAAGTGAAAAAGATCAGATATATAAATACTAACCCTAGTTTTCAACACCCACCCATATAATAAAAAGGCCATGCTGTCCTAATTGTGAACAAAGTTTCATTTTCACCACCTCCACCGTTGGATAAGATGTTCTCACGTATAGATGATGTCGCGAGTTCTAGGAAAGTATAGCTATGTCGCACCAATAGGATCGGGGGAAGGTAACATCTAGTGCCAAGAGATAATGGACAAACATAGACGATGAAAAATTTCATTCCGGTATCATCGATAGCCTCACTTATGACATATGCTCTTTTCACGAGTGGTGATGCAGCACCCATGGTTCGTTGTGGATGTATTGTAATAGGTTTAATATTTGTCAATAATGCTTATGGAGATTAGTTAATGATAGTAGTTATTCACATGACGTTTGTCTCATAAGGAAAATAATAGTAAAATGAACAAAATTTTATATCGGCAGACAAAAGCTCACTCAATCCATTATATCAATAAATATAATCAAGAAATTGATAGAGCATACAAACTCTAGTGATATCAATTACTTCAAATAGGGAAAAAAAGAAGAAGAAGAAGAAGACATATCCACAAGATGGTACCACAAAAAAGCCTTAAAAAACAGCTTATACCATAATTTCTTAGTTTTTTTTTTTTCTATCTCAACCAAATTTATTCGCTTTATTTTCCCCCACGAATTTCCAATTTCAACACGATCCCGACCGGCCCTTGTCGACGCTCGAAACCAAGACCCGCCACACACGAATCTCTCCGTCCAGGCTTCCGCTGAACACGGTGACGAGGCCGTCACCGCCGGAGACGGCGGCCAAAGACTTCACGGGCTTCCGGTGGCCCTCCAGCACGGCCAAGCAGCAGTACCTGCCGTCCGCCCCCCGCCGCCAGATCCTCACCGTCCGGTCCGCCGACCCGCTCAGCAGCAGGTCGGCGACGCTGGTCAGGCAGAGGATGGCCTTGGCGTGGCCCCTCAGGGCCCCGGTCACCGCCATGTGGTTGGCGCTGTCCTCCCGCTCCCACACCAGTATCGAGCGGTCGCACGCGCCGGAGAACAGCACCGACCCGTCGCCGGTCAACGCGAGCGCGTTGACCGCTGACCTGTGCTTCTCCAGCGTCGCGACCAGCGAGTGCCGCTCCTCGTCCGCCTGCCTCGCCCAGACCCGGATCCTCCCGTCCGCCGATCCGGTGTAGACCGTCCCGCCGGCGGCCACCACCACGGCGTTGACGGCGTCGTCGTGGGCCCGGACGGACTCCAGGCACCGGAGGTCGGAGCCGCCGTTGCCGCCGCCGCGCCATGACTTGAGGGTCTTGTCCCAGGAGACGGAGTAGACGACGCCGTCGTTCGCCGCGAGGGCGGAGACGGCGTCGGCGTGCTCGATCCAGAGCTGCTTCCGGTGGCGGCGCACCGTGACGTAGTTCTTCGGGAGCATGAAGCGGCGGAGGCGGTCGCCTACGGTGGGGAGGGTCGCGGCCAGCCCGTGCCGCCCCTCCGCCGCCCCCACCTGCCAGACGCGGATCTTCGAGTCCTGGTGCGCGGTGAAGACCCGGCCGCCGCAGAAGGCGATCGACTTGACGGAGCCCGAGGACGAGGCGCGGACGTTGAAAGCATCAACGTGGGAGATCTCGCCGCCGCCGGAGGCGTTGGAGGCGTCGTAGACGTGGATCTCGTGGCCGCAGGCGGCGTAGAGGAGCTTGCCGTGGAGGACGAGGGAGGCGACGGGGAGGAGGCAAGGAGGAGAGAGGGCGTGGAGGAGGTGGTGAGAGACGGAGAGGTGGAGGGAGTTGGCGGTTAGGGTTTGGAGGGAAGGGACGGAGGGTAGCGTTTGGAGGGAGAGGTTGGATTCGATGCTGCTGCTGCTGCTGGTCTCGCGAGAGCTCGAGCTCGACGAGGACGACGAGGACGACGACGGCGTGGCGCCGCCGAGAGAGTCGGAGGGGCTCGTGCCGCTGTTAGATGACCGGGCGAGGGACAACGGGACGGTGGCGTCGGCGGCGGTGGCGAGCCACGATCGGAGCTTCATGGCGGTCGTCCTTGTCGTGAGGGAGGGGGCGAGGGAGAGAGAGGAGTCTAAGGGTTGCATATATAGAGAAGAGCATGTGAGGGTGACTGAGGAAACGATACTTAGCTAAGCTATATAGACATGATCAACCATAAAGAAACAAATTTTTGCAACTTGCATTATTTCTTTATTTATTATCGAGGGTGAACACTTCTCTTTCGTGGAAAATGTGATTGGAGACCAAAGACACCCTAAACGCGCTTGACGCCCAATAGGATTTGCTAGATTTCTTTTTTTGGTACCCGACTAATTTTTATGAATGCTTAGTCATTTTCGTAAAAATAACTGTTTGTATTATTTGAATTATTAATCGATGAAAAATATTTTTATTATTGAATTGATTATAATGTCTAATCATTTATGCGAATGATGAAACTATTTTTTAATAATTTATTTTTGTAAGTGGTACAAGTAATAAATTTTTAAGAAAATATTTTTCGAAACATACAAATATATAATGCAAGCATTTAAATTCGCGCATTGAACGAGGAGAACAAGTAGTGGTAAGTTGAGCGACCCGGGAAGGGAGGCACCGTTACTATAGTCTCAGTCAAGTGGAGGGCACGTTTTGCTCATTAATTTCGGCCGTTGGATTTTAATTTGCATTTTATAAAAATTATTCCTATTTGAAAATCAGAAGAGCAAAACCACCATTGGAGCAGCTTCTTTCTCTTCGAACCCGTCACCCTGTTACCACCACCATCCTGGACACGTCGCTACTTGCCACAACTTGCCCCGCCGCACGCCGCCGACGGAACCCCACCTTCCTATGAGTGCCACAACGTCGTTGGCAACCCGGCGCCTCCCCTCCGTTACACTCAGGAAAACGAAGGTACCGTACATGGTCACGATACCCTTGCGCCCAAGCAACCAAAATCTCGAAGTTCACTTGGCTTAACGATTTCTAGGGTTGAACAGTTTCAGCTTACGTACATATTCCACCTGAAACGAGGAACTTGCTCATTGAAATAGATTCTTAATTTTTTGGAAACTAGAACCCGCTCTGCATACTCTGAATACTGGAACCTACCCTATTATAGATTTTAGAGTCAATTTCAGGATCTATACAAGTTTCATCTATATTTATTAATTGAACAATTACACGTGTTGTTACAATTTATTAACCATAACTTATGTTTAAACACATGAAAATATATGAAACATTAACAAATAGAAGTCTCGATCATAAAATTTCATCATCGAATATTGCAAGATTACGTGAAGACATAAATAAAAACATATATATATATATATATATATATATATATATATAAATCTATTTCAAGTTCTACCAACCTAGAACCTGAAATTTATCCACGAAATAAATTTCTCAATTTTTGAAGTTTGAAACCTACCCTAATATCTTAGAATCTAATCCAAATATATTCTCATCAGTTAGATTCTCATGTTTTATATTTTATCCCGAAATCATACTCATTGATTCATTGTGAAGCCCAATACCGACATGAATGGTCGGCCTTTGATTTAATTGGGAAGGTAGAGTTAGAGTCTAGCACGTCAAAATTAGACCAGAAATATCCCCGAGATTGTGGTACCAAGAAAAGATAAAAAAAAAAGGAGACCAGCAATAATTACCATATTCCAGCACAGCAATAATTACCACATTCCAGCAAGTGGGGGTGAGAGAGGACGTGGAAAGTAACGCGCTGGAAAATGACAGAAGGATGGCAAAAGAGGAAGGGGGACACGATTTGCCGGGACGATGCGTCCGAGGTTGTCAAGAGGACGAACCGGGGCATCTGGAATTGGTTGGCTCAGTGCGTTCCGGACGAGGCGTTGTGGATGTTGAATTTCGGGATCATCTTATGTCATGCCATACGCCTCCCTTGATGGTTTCATATGTGTATGAACATGGCAGTCAAAAAAATAAGGCAAGATGCGGATTTAGAAGATCAGATCAAGGAGGGTTTTTTAGCACTTTTCGGATGAATGATCAGACCATCTAATCCATTAATCTTGTCTGATTTTCATGTATCAACTCGAACTTCACCTAAACATATCAATTTTTACATAAGCAAATCCACAAAGTCACACGAACGCTTGGATAATAAATTGGTAAGTCGATAATTCTTTTTCCTTGATCTCACGGTAAGGTTAAAATAGAAGTTAATTGGTAAAAAGAAAAGGAGTCTTAATCAAATTGGGGAGTAAAAATAGCGCGGCTTAAAGATTAATTGTCAATCGTCTAATGTTAGGTGGTAAATGATTATATTGCGGAACAAACAAGTCAAATAACTATCAGAGTGGCTACAAGAATGGAGAGCTTCCGTTCATCTTTTTGAAGTCCTGGCAATTTGACAATTTCAACCATGGTGAGATTTAGAAAATGATGAGAAAATGCGACGGTCCATGGCGTGGAGTCAGAGGCCGAGGGGGCTCGTGGCCATGGCGATGGTCGCCGCGTGGAATCCAACACTGGGCTCGTCCAAGACGTTAGGGGTCGAGTGGCCACTCGGCAAAGGCGAGGGGGACGTGAGAGTGCACACGCTCAAGATGCGAGGGTACAAATGAGAATATGAATAGTTTTGTGTGGGCAACATGGGAAGAAAAATATTCATTAGATCCTAGAAATAGCATTTCGAAAGCTCATATCCTGATAAGACTTGCCTCAACCTTGGAGTATTTTTAAAACTCAATTTTATATTGAAGGCTCTTGAAATTGCCTTATCAAAAATAGAATTTTGACCCGAAGCTGCTTGGAAACGCTGCATCACGATGGTCAGCGAGGATGCAGAGCTTTTGTATTATTAATTGAATGATTATAGTGAATTATCGCATTTAATGATTATCATTTGTGCCACAATTCACTAACTATAATTTATATTTAGACACACGAAATATATGAAACATTAACAAAATAAAAATCTCAATCATAAAATGGAAACTCAAGCTAATGTTTTTAAAGTATACATTCATCATCGAGCGCCATAAAATATCACATGATTGTTCGAAGATATAGATCAATAAAAACACAAACTTATTTCAAGTTCCACCACCCTACAATTTGGAATTTGCCAATTAAAATAAATTTATCGATTTTTGAAACCTGAAATTTACCTTGCATATATTGAAACTTGGACCTGGATAGGTTCTTACCAATCCAATTCTCAAGTTCTAGATTTTATCCAGAAATTATACTCACTTCTAGTGATTTCTTGTAAATCTCAATCTCGATGTGTATGGTGTGCCTTTGATTTAATTAGGAAGGTAGAGTTAGAGTCTAGCACGTCAAAATTAGACCAAAAATACCCCAAGATTGTCGTACCAAGATAAAAATGAGAAAAAGAGATTATCAATAATTATCATATATCAGCAAGTGGGAAGAGAGAGGACATGAAAAGTGACGCGTTGTAAGATGACAAGAGGATAAAAAAGAGAAGCGAGACATGATTTGTTGGGACGGACGATGCATCTATCGTTGTCAAAAGGACGAACTAGGGCATCTGGAGTTGGCTAGCTCGGTGCGTTCCCTGACGAGACGTGGAATTAGGCAAGCAGCTGTTGAATTTTAGTGATCATCTTAAATCATGTCATGTACTCTCCCTTAATGGTTTTATATGTGTATGAACATGGAAGTCAAAAAAATAAGGCAAGATGTGGTTTAGAAGATTAGGTGAAGGAGGGTTTTTTAGCACTTTTCGGGTCAATGATCGGACCATCCAATCGATTAATTTTGTATGATTTTCATGTATCATCTCGAACTTGATCTAAATATACCAGTTTATGCAACAACGTCCACAAAGTTGGTTTGACACATGGATAATAAATTGGCAAGTCAACTCTTTTTTCTTTGATGTGGGAGCAATCTATGATAACTTCTTCGAACTCGACTCTTGAGTTTGTTAAAAAAGATGACGGATTAAACCGAAGAGAGAAAAAAAAAAGGTAATGTCTTAATCAAAATGAGGGTGAAAATAGGGCCGCTCAAAGATTAATCGTCAATCGTCTAATGTTAGGTGGTAAATGATTATCTCAGGGAGCAAACAAGTCAAATATCTATTAATGGGGCTACTAGGATGAAGAACTTCTGTTCATCTTTTTGAAATCCGGGCAATTTGACAATTTCAACCATGATAAGATTTAGAAAATGACAAGAAAATGAGGCACGTCCCGGGGTGAAGTCAGAGGCTAAGGGGGCTCGCGGGCATGGCGGCGGTCGCCCCGTGGAGAGCCAGCATTGGGCACGTCTAAAATGGTAGGGGTCGAGTGGCCACTCGGCGAAGGCAAGGGGGGAGGAGAGCGTGCACCCAAAAATAGCATTTCTAAAGTCGAAAGCTGGGTACGACTTGTCTCGACTTTTGGGTATCTTCAAAGCTCAATTTCGTACTAAAGGCTTTTGAAATTGCATTACCAAAAATAGAATTTTGACTCAGGGGCCTCTCGAGACCTGAAGCTGCTTGGAAATGCCCCACCAACGGCGGCCGACGAGGATGTAGAGATTCTATTTTTTCTATTTTTTTTTTTTTTTTTTTGGAAGTCTTGATATTTTGGCAACTTCAATCATTACAAAATTCGAAAAAAGATGATATGGAAACGCGGTAATGTCAAAGAAGGTAAGGAGGAGAGAGAGAGAGAGAGAGGTGCGCTTTTTCTCCGAAGGGCCCCACTCCAGTTGGTGCCAGTCCACTTGGTCTTTTTAATTCGCAAAGCTGGGGGCGGACCGGGAGATGCTGAAAACCGGGGTGTTATTATTCCCTTTTAGGCTTTGTTTTTACATTAGCAGCAGCCAA
Source organism: Eucalyptus sp. ANBG9806169 (assembly GCA_014182395.1). Lineage (NCBI taxonomy): Eukaryota > Viridiplantae > Streptophyta > Magnoliopsida > Myrtales > Myrtaceae > Eucalyptus > Eucalyptus sp. ANBG9806169. The sequence continues at coordinate 19,865,141 of CM024580.1, read as the reverse complement.
GACGAGAAAAAACAGGGATAAATGTCACAAAAAGAAAGACAAAGAAATAAAAATGAAAATAATTTAAAAAATAATTAATATCAAGAAAAATCCTAAATTAGTATAGTTATGACAAATTTATCAAACTTATATATTTGTGACAAATTTACTCTGTTAATTTCTTTTAAATCGATTAATGTTACAAAAAATCACGAACTGATATGCATATGACAAACGGAAGGTAAAATCCCAAATTGATATACCCATCAACTTCCACTTGTCATCCAATTCGGTAATTTGATGGTAAAATTTAACGATAAAATTTAACGGAAATTAATGGAGGGTAAATTTGTTGCAGATGTACCAATTTAAAGTTTTTAGTGATCAAAATAATAGTTTGAGATAAATTTGTTATAATGTATCAATAATTTTTTGTAGTATTAATGAAAAAGAAATAATTGTGTTTCATACGTGTGAGCCCACTCAATCAATCTAAATTAGTTGGATATCAAGTGAGGTGCGCCTATAATTCACGATTTTAATTTTTCACATTATTTAACGGAGAGATCAATTGAATTCGCGGTCGACCACGGGTGGTCCAAAAGGCGTGTGATAAGATAGATGGCTGGCGCTGGAAAGGCAAAAGGGCGTGGTGGTGTTTCTCCATCCTGGCAAACGTCGGTACATCATTGTCTTATCCACCTATAGTCCATTTAAGTAACAAGTTGTCTTTTCTTTCTTCTCCTTTCGTTTCTGTCGCCTGAAGGTTATAAAGAAGACGAATCCCGTCCCATCGCCGGCGATTTCGGGTTATCTTGAAAATGGGTCCGCATCATCTTTAGCCAACAAGTTGGAAGCGATTTTTTTCCCATTTTCGACGGGATAAATGCAGTTGAAAATTGATTATCCTATATTTTTTTCTGTGATATCAAATGATAACCCTCCGTCGAATTCTTGTCAATGAGAACCATTATAAATTTGTCTATGAGCGTGCTTGAAAAGTAGACAGTAGTGACATGATATCTGAGTGGTTTAATTGAAATTAAAACGACTTTATTTTGACGAAAAAAATCATCTAACAGAATATTATCGCATAGGTGCAAGGAGAAAAAGTTTATTTTGGATTCTTTATATTATAAAAAAAATTATGGTAAATATGTCATGAGGAGGATGGTTTAGAGTTTTTGTGACTTTTTCCCTTTTAGATACCATCTTGATAAGAAGTCTGGCTGAGTAATTGAAATGATTAGGTGAAGAGATCTTACAAAAATGTGAAATATATTAACATTTCGAATTTAAGCGACATGGGATATCACAATTCGACAAATCTTGCTGCAAAACCAATTTATGAGATTAATTTACAAAGTGAAACGACAAGACTCTTAATGATCTAAAATATGATATATCCACGAGATAAATAAGGATTTTCGAAGCTTTTTTCCTCCCTTTGCCGCTCGTTTAGCATAAGCTGTATTAAAATAGTTATTACTTCTGTAATGTGGAGTTGTTGTAGCTATTACATAGTATGATTCGTATCGAATTGCTATTGCTTTTGTTTGGTTTACATTTTAATAAGAAAAGAATAAAGATAGTAATAACTTATTAATTATAATATCAAGATAATAATATTAACTATTCATTAGCATATCAAAACTGTCCAATTCAATATGAATAACATAAATCAAGGAAACTAAGGAGAGTTATAATATTATTACAGATGTTATATTTAATCGCGGAATTTCGATTAATCACATATAGAATCCAATTGAGCACTTAATAATATACCATGGATATTATTATGATTCATGTAATTCATACTTCTAGTTGGATCGCACTTTTTTCGCTCCTCATTTGACTTAGACACTCTTTCTTTTTCTTTTTTCTTTTTGTGTATTTTGACCATACTATCCACTATGGGCCCACCACCACTTTTGCTACAACTCTACAAAAGTGATACGCCCTCCAAGCGTCTTGTTTGGAATTCAAGGATGTGCTCCACACAGTCGACTCCATCATCAATTGGTTGTCTAGCATGGTGGGGGATGAGAACCCACATAGTTGATGTAATATTTTTGGCTTGAGAACTCACCAAACATGTCCAACTCATTATCTCAAGACAAGCTGAGGATGTGGTGGTTGAACATCCGTCTCGAGAACTTGATAGCCCGAAGTGATCGATCCGCGGACTGCAACTATATGGAGGTGATCTTTTTGTGGAGCTTGTTGGGGTCGCCAATGTATGTTTACATTGTCTTTGTGAATGCGATATTTATTAGTGTGAATGCAAGCCAACCTTGTCTTGATGCGATGTGATTTGAGGAGTACGGAGACGTGGAAAATAAGGACGGACTGTAAGAAAGAAAAGAGAGACAATTTGCGAGAACTGAGATGGGCATGGAAAGAAAGAAGAAAAAGAAAAGTGATACCCATAAGGATAAAAACAGAAGAAACAAAATGAAAAGAATTGACCAAATAAAAAAAGAGATTACTTTTGTAGAGTTGTAATAGAAGTGGTGGGCTCCATAAGAAATAGTATGTATGGTCATAAGACCAAAAAATGGAGTGTTTAAACTAAATAATGAGTGAAAAAAACACAGCCCTTATAGTTTGTCAAGATATTATAACAATACTATCACTAATTAATTTGTTCATAACAAATGTACTTATGACATTAATTAATCATATATATCAATTATAATAGAGAATATTTTGTTGGTATGATCTCGAATTTGCCATTCGCCTTCAGTTTGAAGGATAATGAGTGTTGAATCGCTAAAGGCTTGTAATCTTCGAACTTTCATGTCAATGACAATTTGAAAACCAAGAATACAGGCTTCATATTCGATAATATTATTGGTAAATGAAAATACCAATTTAGAGGCTGATAGCACCATCAAAGTACATTGTTCATTTGTTATTTGACACAAGCGGGATAAGCTCATTTGCAAAATCGGCCTACTCAGGGCTTTCTGATTCTCTCGGACTTTTGGCTATATCTTCTCAGCTATGGTTTTCTAATTTCCCTTGTCGTGTAAACTTTGAACTTGAGCGGTTTCTCCGTCTCATGTTCTACAATGACTTTGGCCAAGATGGTCGTAGATTTCAAACAAGGGCCGGCCAATACCCTGGCTGTGGACTTACTGGAGAACTTTATTAAGATTCGCCTTTCTTGGTCTTTTAGGGTTCCTTCTTAAGGAACCGGTCCAGCCAATGTGCAGCCACAGTTGAATGACATATGGTCCCCTTTCTTTACCAATTTTTTGGTTTTGACTACTTTGTGCCATACACAGGAATAGCATGTAGAGACAAAGTGATTGCCAGTCATAAAACAATTGAGCAGCCAATGAATGGTAATTGCAGAATTAATGTATGATCAAAATCTTTTGTTGCACATATTCATTTGATGGAAGAAAGGGAGAATGTAATGCAAGGATTATGATATGTATCATACTATGTTAAGATGTACATGTGAGTTGTGTTAGAGAAATCTCACATCAGAATATTAGTATGATATAGGGCACTTAATATATTCTAGTTGGTCAATAATTTATCCGTTTAAACTTTTGAGTGAAAATGAGTTCAACTAAATATATTAACAAGCTCTTCCTTGGCGATCTCCCCTTCATGGTGCCTTTGTATGTAGGCCTCGACTTTATAGTTGTAGTATTCACTATTTGGTGGCATATAATATTTCATAGACACTGACTCCATGAATGGCAATGAAATTGATGCTAACTGACCAATTTCTGGGCAGAACATTTTTCATGGAGTCAATGACTTCCGCGGCCATTACTTGCTGTTTCATGGCAACAAGCATTTGTTACAAACGGAAGAAGGGCAAGTCCATCGTGATGCAGAGCGACAAGTTTGAGAAGAAGTTCGGGGCGGTAAACTTGGAAGGAAATCATAAAGCTCCCGGCTGTTTTCATAGCGTCCTTCTAATTTTGTTCATCCGGACATGCATGAATATAACTTTACAAGAGATCATGCACTAGATCCTCAGTAAATAGCTTCAGGACAATGTTAATATGTGGGAAACAATCAGCTTGTTCGGTGCTGTTAAGAGGAGCTATAGACTAAACTTACAGAATCTAAACATCGTAAGGAAATCGAAGAAGAAACACGAACGTCCGTCAGGGTTTTCGTGGAGAAAATCTTTTAAAAAGGACGAGATCTTTTTGTTCGTAGAACTTAGCTCGATATAAGGCCTTCAGATCCTAATATTTCCCCTTCAAAAGTCAGGTATAAACAATAGGATATACAATTTTTACAGCATCTTATTGCACAATGCTTTTGCTCACCGCACTGTGGAGTAATTGCCCTGTGCTTTTATCAGAGAGTAATAAGCCCCTCGACGCCCTGTGGCAATTAAATCCCCATGCGAGCCTCGTTCCACGACCCTCCCATCCTTGATCACGGCTATCGAATCCGAGCCCTGTATCGTGGACAGCCGGTGAGCCACAACCACACATGTTCGGCCAACCATCAACTTCTCCAATGATTCCCGGACTAGATTCTCCAAGACGCTGTCGAGGGCACTCGTCGCCTCATCCAACAGGAGGATCGCTGGGTTTTTCAGTATCGCTCGAGCAAGCGCGATCCTCTGCTTCTGCCCTCCGGATAGCTGCACTCCTCTAGCCCCGCAGTATGTGTTGTTCCCGTCCTTCATTGAACTGAAATGAGAAAAGCAGATCCTCAGAAATCAGAAACCACCACATAGTCATGCTTTTTGAGTCATACTAGATAGGGCAGTGTTTATACATACCTTATGAATTCATGAGCATTGGCAAGAGCAGCCGCCTTCTTGACATCAACCTCAGTGGCTTCCTCGTTGCCATAGACAATGTTCTCGTGAATACTTCCTGCGAAAAGAGTGGGTTCCTGACTTACCAGAGCTATGTGAGACCTCAGCTCTCTCAGCTTATAGCTCTTGACGTCCTCTCCATCTATCAGTACATGTCCGCTCAGAGGGTCGTAAAATCTTTCGATCAATCCTATGATGGTGGATTTGCCCGACCCGCTCTGCCCAACTAGCGCCATTCTTTTTCCGGCTTCGATTTCGAGGCTTAGACCCTTGAAAATTATCAGCTCCGGCCTAGCGGGATAAGAGAAGCGTATGTTCTTCAATTCTATATGGCCTCTCATCGCCCTTCTCATTGTGATTCCTTCAGGGTTTTGCGGCTCGATCTCGCTTTCCCGATCTAGGATTGCAAACACCAACCTGACGGCATCACAGCCTTTGGCCAGATCGGAGGTCATGCTTCCTGCATCCGCAATTTTATGGCCGATGCTCATTAATATGAAGAAAACTTGGAAAAGGTGCTTCGATGTGACCAAACCTTGGATCATTAGCTTCCCGCCGTACCAATACGTCAAAGCTATGGCGGCAGTCGTCAGGAATTGGCAACTGAACAAGCCAATGCCCGAAAACCACGATTGCCTCATGCTTTCTCTTCTCGGACCTTTGAGCGTGTCTTGAAAGAGATGGAGGATTCGACGCTGAGCGGAAAAGGCAGTAATAGTCCTGTGGTTCACGGTGGCTTCGCTGGCCAGCTGGCATCCTTCAGTCTGCGCTTTCCGAGCTCGTTCGGACAATCCCTTCATCAACACCCTCCTCGAGTAGAGGGAAACTATGATAAGAGGCTGCATGGCGATCATCACAATCGCGACTCGCCAGGAGATCACCAATCCGAGCACAAAGGCCACCATGGCGCTGACAATGACTAGCACTAATAAGGACACGCGGTCGGCAATGAGGGAACGTACAAAGTGCGCGTCAGTTGCTAGCCGTGCGCATATGGCTGCGCTCGTGTTCTCATCTCGATCGAACCAACCGATCTCAAAAGTGAGGACTTTCTCTAGCATCTGTTCCCGCACCCTCTTAGTCAACCGCTCGCCCACGATAGCAAAGTTGTGATGCTGAACAACGTTGGCTATTAGGCTGAGAACCGCAAGGCCTAGGAAGATGAAGCAATAGATCTTGGTTTTGGACTTGATGGCGGCATTATCTCCCAAGAAGTAAACGGAGACGATGGTTCCCAAACAATAAGCATGAACCGCCTGAATTGCTCCGAAGCCAGCAGCCCCTAAACATCCTAGTATTGCTTGTCTCCACTCCGGCGCATTCATCTTGAGCAAGTGCCAGTGAGAAGACTGAGGATGAGGATGTTTTGCCGAGTCGCTACCATCGAAATCATCCCATGAATCCATTTGGAAGGAGGGCGGCAAACTGATGGAAAACACCGGGCTATAAATGGAGGTGGGGCTATTTGGCCAGCTCGGCCTCACCTGGTTCGATGTTCGGGGACTTCGGTATGTCGTTGTTGTACCATGATGTGCATTCTCTGTCTGAAAGAATGGAGTAGGAGGCGCTTCGTTATCGGTTGCCACTTCTTGTAGCTGCACCATCTTCCCGTAGATGCCCCCTCCACCATTATTCATATTGATCAGATCATCATGAGAACCTGACTCTACGACCTTTCCCGTTTGAATGACTGCTATCAGATCAGCCCTACGGATTGTTGAGAGGCGATGAGCGACTATGATCGTCGTCCTTCCGACCAAGGCATTGTCCAGGGCTTCCTGTACTATTCTTTCTGATTGCACATCCAATGCACTTGTGGCCTCATCAAGTAGAAGGATTTTCGGGTCTCTGATGAGAGCTCTTGCGATTGCAATCCGTTGCTTTTGTCCACCGGACAACTGCACTCCGAATTGTCCAACCTGAAAGCCCAAAGAAAAACTCTGGTGATTCCTTAACATTCCCAGAATATCTATCTTCATCGAGACAAAGAATTTGAGAGGAAATGAGAAGGCAAGAGTTCTGTGGTACCTGAGTATCATATCCATCCGGCAATTTCGAAATGAAATCATGAGCATTTGCAGCCTTAGCCACCTTTGTGATAGCTTCCATTGATGCCCCTTCTTTGCCGAAAACGATATTTTCCTTGATCGATGTAGCAAAGAGAACAGGCTCTTGATTAACCAGACCCATCTGGGACCTCAACCACATGAGCTGCAGATTCTTTATGTTGCGTCCGTCAAGCAGAATGTCTCCACAGATCGGATCATAGAACCGCTCCAACAAAGAGATCACAGTGGACTTGCCCGAACCGCTGCCCCCAACCAAACCTACCGTCGTGCCAGCTCGTATTCTTAGATGAAACCCGTCTAGGACTAGACTATCCGGCCTCGATGGGTAGCTGAAGTCGACTCCTCTAAATTCTATTTCTCCTGTAAAATTGGCTATAGCTTTTCCCTTCTTCTCTTTGGAGTCGATATGAGGAACCTGATCGATCATTTTGAAGATTCGACCTGCAGCATCTATGGCGTCGACAATAGAAGAGAGATTGGGGAGCATGTTCATGAATGACCTGGGTTTTGCAAGCAACCGGTTGTGAATCGTGAGATTAAAAAAACCGAACTGTTTTCGAAGCATGGATAGATTCATTCATTTGCAAAACTTTTCTTCGGAGCGTAACAGTCTCTGGCGCAATTACACAGACATCCATATTTCTTTTGACGCACTAAACATCATTTGAATGGCATAACTGCTTGCTTGCACATCAGTTCAACCACATCCTGGTAGTTACTTGAGTTCTACTGTTCTAGTTCTACTACATAAACTGAATTGAGTGGCAACGTGAAAAGAATGCTGAACTCATCATATAGCCTGAGAAGATTAACAATCAGATGAGAAGAAACTTACACTCCTCCTGTGATGATGCAGATTCCGGCGACGAAAACGGGGCCACCTTCTTCTCCTCTCTCAGTGACAAGAATGCTACCGACCCAAGCCTGGAATGCCCAAGCAGCGAAAATCATTCCCATGCTCCCTAACATCAAGCCCTTCACAAAGCCTTGCTTTATACCAAGCTCCAGAGTACTCTGCAGCGCATGGCTGAACCGAACTAGTGTCTGACGCTCCCCAACGTAGGAATACACTGTCCGGATGGACGAGATCGCTTGTTCAGCGATACCGCCAGCAATGGCATAGGACTCTTTGATTTCCATCCCCAGGTTCATTAGTAGCTTCCCAAATCCAATACCGGGTATCACGAACATGATAGAAAATGGAAGAGCGGCAAGGGCTAGTCGCCATGAAAGTTTCAAGGCGACCAAAAACGTGAAAACGAAAGCCGAGAGGTTGGCCAGGCAGTTTGGGATCTGCAAAAGAGTTCGGAAGTGAGTGAGATCAATGCTATAAGGAGAAGAGTCAGAGATTATGCATAAACAATAGAAGTCGGAATTACTTTCTCGGCTATGACATCTTGGATCAAATGTGCATCGGAAGATATGGTCGACACTACTCGAAATGTCGCAGAAGAAGCATCTTGCCTGTCAAAAAAACCAACTTCCTGTCTTAGGATTGATTTCAGGTACTCGACTCGGATGTGAGAAGTTTGTCTTTCTGCGGTCCTTGTCCAACAAATTCCCTCTGTCAAAAAAAGGGAAACAGGTGCGTCGAAACATCATCTCGATGACAAATCACATTTGCGTCGCCCATACATTGCCATGATCTCATGATGCATACACTTCCCTATTTTTAAACATTACGTATATGGCCAAAACCGATTTGTAGATACTTCACCAAAGATTTAAATTTTAGGTAAGTCACGTACCGATAAAAGCAGACGCACCAACTCCAATTGCGACATAGAATAGTCTCAGTGCGTGCTGTCCACGTAATAAGCAGCCGAATCGTCAGTAAAAGCTTGAATTGTCCATGTAATAAGCAGCTGAAATGCATATCTGATAACTAATCTCACACAAAATGTTAAAGATGTAACTTCTAGCTGCATCAAGCCGATTGCTCTCGGTAACAAGTCGACATTTTGCAAACTTTGCTTGAACCAGAGAATATATTTTACGCGATTTAATGCTGTCACGAAGCAACTGCATTAGAAGATTGGAGAGGGTACCAAGCTTGTTTACTCAATGAAACATACCTCATCCACTGTCGCTTTCTCGAATGTGCCGTTAAGACCAGCACTTCCATACTTGTTGATGACATCGCTTAGAACGAGCATTGTCAGCGGTGTCATCAACCCATCTCCTACGCTACCTGCTACTCCAAGCAAAACCAACAACTTGTCGACGCCATCGACATATCGGAAGAGACCGCCTTCACGTCCCATTATCTAAAACCCCAGTAAAATCCTCAGGCTCAGGTGTTTCGGTTCACTCTTTCGACATTTAGCACAAGCCGGCTTCCGTCCAATACTGCATCAGGATTCCATATGTTCACTGAATTTATATTACTAACGGGACTCGGTAGAAAAACAGCCACCCTGCATTTGTCTCTCAGTGAACACACGTCTCTCGCGAGACTGGTACGAATCGGACACCGCATTGTCGATTTAAGCCGGCAGCATCTATGTTTCTTTGGTTCTAGCAGGTGGTGGCTTTGCTTATTCCTCCTTGTCATTACTCATTCCATCAGTTCAAGCATTTAACGTTTGAAAAGCTCATTTCTTGATTTGACCCATTCTAAAGCGAGGGATATCGGACATGCTTAAGGAATAAGAATCTTCGTGAAAGTGCACTTGAGGCCGCAGGACGACAATTTCGTTAAAATATGACAAGGTTATCACTTGATGATTCGGTTTGATCTTTAGTAGTTTTGTACGTATGAAACTGAAGGTCCGCCCGGCAGAAAAAGCAAATGGAGTTCGGCGACCGCCTTGGTTGTATCCAAATTGGAGTATTTGGGAGCATAGAATGAATTTGGAGCACAGAGATTCTGATGGGTACTCCTAAAAATATCTTACAAAGTCGTCACATATGGCACGGCACGTTCGGATCAATTTTTCAAAGATTGGGGCATGTGGATTCATTTCATTCGATGATAATCAACTATCTTATTATCTAATAGATATATTTTATTAGATAGGCCGGATTACTGGACAAAGACTGTCCTCCCTCAAAATGGATCTCATCTGAAGGGCTTCTCTCGAAAGAGATCCTCTTCACAAGAAGGAAAACTTGCAATCTTTCCCATTTTTGCTTAGGGTTAATATTATGGAAATTTCCAAAATGATACACTTATAATAAATTTACTTCAAACTAATTTTTTGACTATTAAAAATCTCAGACTAATACACCTGCAATAAATTTACTCCAAACTAATTTTTTACTACTAAAAATCCCACACTACTACATTTGTGATAAATTTGCTCTCCGTTAATTTTCAACCACCAAAAACAATAAATTGATCCACATGTGACAAATGGAAGATAAAACCCCAAACTGGTACATTGTCAACTATCATATGTCATTGAACTCAATAATTTAACTGTAAAATTTAACCGAAACTAATAGAGAGTAAATTTGTTATAAGTGTACCATTTTGAGGTTTTGGTAATTAAAAAATTAGTTTGGAGTAAATTTGTCATAAGAGTACTAATTTGAAGTTTTTCATTATATTAATCCTTTTGCATAAGCATACAAATGTGTATGCCTCTTGACGCAAAAAGAAAAGAAAATTACAAGCGTGCACCTTTTGCCTAGTTGACCCAAAAAAGAAAGAAAATAAAATAAAACACTATTTATAGTGTGTGTCTTTCCTTGAAAAGAATTTCTATGAACATATTTTCTAAAATTTCCAAAGTTTGGAACATTGAAAATGGGGGGAAATGACCCAAAAAGTCCTTAAATTATTGCACTCGTGCCAATTCAGTTTTAAATTTTTTGATTTGATCATTTCAATTCTAAACCTTTCAAAAATTTGCTAATGTAGCCCTTTCGGTCAATTTTGACTGCAGTTTGTTTAAGAGAGTGTTAGTCATTTTACATGGCATGGCCAACATTGACGTAAATAATTTTTACAATTTTTTATTATATTTTCTGAATTTTTATATTTTTATCTTATTTTCTTTTTCCCTTTTTTTTTTTTTTTCTTTTCTTTATTTTTTTCTCCATCAATCACTGAGCCTTAATGATGGTCGATGACAAGCCATGGGCAATGACCAACAAAGGTCGCCCTCGCCAACCTCAGGCGAGGGCAAGGTCGAGCCATGCTCGAATTTGGCAAGGTCACCCTATCGAATGCGTCCTAGCAAGGGCAACCCTCACTAGTCGTCAGCCATTACTAAGGCTTGAAGACCGACAAAGAAATAATAGAAATAAAACGAAATGAAATGGAATAAAAATCATAAAAAATAATAATAAATTGCAAATTGCCCACATCAACGTCGACTTTGCCATGTAGCATTACCAGCATCCGCATTAGTGATTTCCTATCAAAATTGGCTGAATATACTACATTAGCAAATTTTTAAAATGCTTAGGATTAAAATAGTTAAATTGAAATATTTAAGACTAAATCGATATAAGTACAATGGGTTTATAACTTTTTTGATAATTTCCCTTGTTCTAGTAAAAAAAAAAACATTTACACTTTAAATCAGGAAAAACATTTCTCTTTTTCAACAAGAAAAACCGTTTCAAGTTGTAAATTCTCTCTCGCGCGCGCGCAAAAAATATGTTCCCATTAAACTAATACTTTCAATCTATGATTTTCTACTTAAAACTTTATTTCATGGCTCTGGAGAGAGACACTGAGGGTACTTGTTCAAATGTCAAAGTAGATTTTACTTGCTACTTCACTTCTTTCAAACACTGAATCCGAAACCAAAGAAAGGGAATGAAGAAATCAAATACTTTCACGTATGTTTATGTTTAGAATTACTAGCTTTGCAGCCTTTTTCTAAAGTTGTTCAATATATGTTTTTTATTTGAAATTCATCAATCTTATATCATTCAACGTTGGGTGCATTGGATTAATCATGCCCAAAGTCCCTTCAATATTAAAATTCCAAGAACCACATTGAATAAATTAAAAGTTGAGATATTGCATTAAAAATTGAGTTAAAATTCAGAGATCACATTGAACAAATTAAAAGTTCGGAAGCCATATTACACAATGAGCCAAAGTTCAAGGACTATTTTGTGTCATTTTCTCGTTGAAATATGCATGGCACATGGAGTTGTTTTAGAATAATCAAAGTGTTTTTTCCTTTCCTTTTCTTTTCTTTTTATTTTTTATTTTTTGGGTTTTTAAGAGGCTCCTCCATGCCAAGCATGTTTGGCTCAATGACCTTTGGAGGCCCAAAACTCTATGGGAAAAAGCTGCGCCAACAGCCCCCGTAGACAAATTTGGCGAAGTCGAACGCGAAAGATTAGTTTCTAGTTAAAGAGCAATCCAAATCTGACCTCCCAAGAACACAACCTTTGGAGAAAAGTTTCCAGTTACGATAAAAGAAAAGACAAAGTTCTTGGCATTCTCAGAGAAAACTAAATCGTCACCCTACATGAACAGTCAGTTAAAGAAGATAAAGCATGCAGAGATGCAACGAGTAAAAAGTTCAAACACCAGCCCAGATGTAGTAGGAGCGACGTCTGATGTCTGAAAAGCATGGTGCTTTTTCCTTCATTCTGAAAAGAAGACAAAGGCCTAGGAAAAAGTGGACCCTTTTCCCGTTGAGATTTTCTCTTTAATATGCATTTTAGTAATACGTTTTGTGTAGTTTTTAATCATCTGCTACTTTCGTTTACCTTGCCATCGAAACTATTAAAATATATAAAAATAGATATATGCATTTTAATTTATGTAGATTGAGAAAAAATTCGACATGATGTTAATTGCCGATATTTGTATGTTTTTAGATACATTCCATGCGATACTTTATGACAATAAAAAAATAGTTTCTTGTACCTTAAAAATGAAGTAAAAATAGCTTCAGATGCCCCCAACTGAACCTCTAAAAGGTGAAAAACTTACCTCAACATATCACAAAGGGCTCATTTTGATTCAATGGTATATATACAAGGCTGCTAAGCTAACGGCATTATTATCTCTTGTGAATGAGAAAGCCATTTTTACCACGGAAGGCCATTGATATGCATTTGACAACCGGAACCAATATTGGACACTGTTTCTTTCTTCCAAGAAGGAAATGAAACCGATAAGAAGGAAATCTAATTACTGCATGTGAATTTTTTCTTTACCATAGGTAAATACTTAAATGTAAAACTCAATTTTTTTTGCAATGTACCCATGAAAACAATTTAACCTATTATAGATATAAAGAAAGTCATATTAGCAATCACGCGGGTATTTCTTCTACCTAATTTAATGAAACTACAAAGAATTACCCAGCAAGTGACAATTTATACGGTACAAAGTCTCTTTATGGCAATGGTTGAACTAAAATATAATACATATTTATTTAGTTTAGTTATTTGAAGGTCCCTAACATGTGGAGTTGTACCCACACACAAAAAAAAAAAAAAGAACGAGGTGAAAAATTTAATCAAACAAAGTCAATATACTTTTAACTTTTAAATACGTCTCATTTTTCGGCTAGTCACAAGATGATCATGATTTTGATTTTCATGTTAACTTGGACTGTCATGACTTGAGGTGAACTTATCTCTGATTTAAGCTATGTAAATAGGGCGTCACTATTACTTAAAGAAATAGCCTTGAGTAACGTAAAAAAATGATAGCATAAAAGTTTAAAGTAAATAATTTTGTTATTTTAAGGATTTGGACTCCAATTAGTTTTAAGTAGGGTAAGGCATTACAATTAACCAACTTGAGGAGTGAATTAAAACTCTACTAGATCTTTTTTCTTGATTAAGTTGGTCATCTTTTTTATTTGGTCTTATTTAGAGTTATTAGAACTAGACCACATCGAATTGATTTTCTCGTTATTTGACCATGTGTGAATGGCATATTTTTTTACTGAATTGAGTAGGTAAAATTATATTCCGCTATGTAAACATCATGTTAGATATATTTTTAGTTGTAACAACAGGAAAAAGAAATAAAGGGTGACATGAATCCGGTAAAGCAAAGAGAGAATAATACGTAAAGAGAACTGATGGCGTTAGGCTTGCCTTACGTATGATAGAGAATGAATAAACACAAAGAAACCGGTTAAGCAAGTTGTCCAATTTCTCTTGCAATATGTGCAGTGATGAATGCACCGTCACTTTCCTCCCAGTAACAACTCCGCTACCTTTTCAATCTCCATTACATGTATGTTCTTCAGAACAACTTATACAATCGGTTCCAATTGTGACATAATGTTAAAGTATGGTACGTGATAAAGTTTTAGAAGCTGCTTGATTTGATCTAGTTGTTCGAGCATGTCTATCTATAATGTTTCAGTATCTACTATATCCCAAGTTCAATTTACATAGATTAAATGTAAGAATCCCATCTAGAAATATGCAATATCTACTCTGGTGGCTATTTCAGATGACAGAGGAATGCTCCTGCAGTCAAGATTGACGGGCACGGAAAGGTGCCGAAAAATGACGACGAGGCTCTGATGAGAGCCATGGCCAACCAACCCGTAGCGGTGTCCATCGACGCCGGCAATCAAGACTTCCAATTCTATTCCGAGGTTAATCTCCTAAATCAAACTTTGAAAGAGACCGCGAACAAAACAACAGAGACAGATGCATGCGCATGCAAGGAGTTGCTCGACGGAAAATGCAGGACGGAGCTGAATCATGGGGTGGCGGCCGTAGGATACAGAAGCACGAGGGAGGTGACAGAGAATTGGATAGTAAAGAAACTCGTGGGGCACCAACTGCGGCGTGAGAGACTATGTTAGAATGCACCGCAGGACCGACAAGAAAGAGGGTTCGTGCGGCATTCGCCATGGACGGCCTCTTATCCCCCATTAGGTCCTCCTCCGACAGCACCAGCAAACCACCCTCGCTCAAACATCAACCCTAATGTCATCGTCTTCTTCATCCCAGCGCTTCATGCTTCTAGGTTGCCCTCCTTTGGGATAAAGGCGTGGTTTATTATTTAATTACTCTAATACTCCCCCTCATGCATAAGTTGGATTTTGACCTAAATCTAAAGCGTGGAAATAGATAATTAAGGAGGTAATTAGGGGCTTAGGGAGGTAAATAGGAGCCTGGAAAGATTTGAACTTAAGATCTCCTACTCTAATATCATGTGAGATTTTGCGGAACCACTGCCAACTATTCTAAAAACTTAAGCTATCAGATAAAGGCATGAGCTAGAGATAATTTAGTTAATTCTCTAGCGGTTTTCGCCATGTCTCTTCAACCGATAGGATTGAGATTTCATGAATCTTTTTCAGATGTTCTTACCTCCTCTTCTTTGTAAAAGCTCGCCATCTTCACTTCTCGCACAGCGTTGCCTTGCGTCTTTCTCAGGCCTAGCTCTACAGGCCCACCCAGATGCAGAACGGGCCAACACTCGACATTTCATCCCTGGAGTGGAGAGCAAGTGATCAACAAAAGCAAAAGAATCAACAAAAAATGTTTTCCAAACTTTAAGCCCTGTAAACTTCGGTTTGCTTCGCGGGGGCGAATAATTCAAAAAAATATTTTCTTAAAAAATAATTAGTCAATGAAAAATCTCTTCATTGCCAATAAAAACTTATATTCAAATATTTCGCAAATGCTGAAAACATTTTGAGTCCATCCAATTCTGTAAGCAATGGAAGCAATCATTTCTAAGAAAATAATTTTCGAGTCATTAACTTTTCGTGAAGCATAATGAAAATATTTTTCATTCATTCCATTGTCTAAAAAATATGGGCAATCGAAAATTGAAAAAAAATATATTTTTCAAATCGTTAATGTTTCATGCGGAATTGGTCCCTCCCAAAGCCCTCTCAAAATGACACGTAGGTCATGCTGGTTTTCAGTGTTGATAATTTCTACACTTTGGTATACCGAAAAGAAATGGAATCTCACCTTTTTGTAGGGTTGTTTATGAAGGGGGAGAAAGGAAATTGAAAAGATAGATAAGTGGATAGATAGATGGATAGATAATATTAAGAGTAAAAGTTACCAAAAATCCCAAACTTTACTCATTGTGACGCATTTATCATTAATTTTTTTATAACACAAAAAACTCAAATTTATACCCATATAACACATTTATCCTAAACTATATGACATATTTACCCTCTCAAATTTTTTTTGATGATATCAAAAAACTCCAAACTTTTATATGTGCGACATATTTACTTCATAAATTTGTGTCACCAAAAAAACAAAATTGAGATAAATATGTTACGCATGCCAAATTTTTAAGGTTTTTGATGTCACAGAAAAAAATTTTAAGTTAATATGTCACAGTAAATAAAGTTTAGAGTCTTTTGTATTATAGAAAATAATTTAGGATAAATTTTTTATTATTAATAAACTTTGGAATTTGTTATGACTTTTTCCCTTATATTAAAGGGAGGAGATGGTCCCAGGTGGCCAACCGTGTGGCCTTGATGCACTCGAAAAGAGCACACGAGTTTCCACCGGTGTGGGCCCCCAATCTTTGACCGCCCGGTCAAAGCCAAGAAAAGAAAAAAAAAAAAACATAATTTGGAGAAATACGACAAAAATGCGCCAACCGACGCCTAAAATCGAAACCCCAAAAACAAAACCAAAAAAACATTGACCTCGGAACGACCAACGACCGTGCGCTCGGGAAAAGGACAACGAATCCCCCATGTCACGGAGATAATTAGTCTCTCCCCTCGCTTTTAAAAAAAAAAAGTAATAATAAAAGAAAGAAATTAGCACTCAAATATTAAATTGACGTCATATATCCAATTTTATAATCTCGTCTTCGATAACATTAATATATATGCAATTAACGAATAAGAACACTCGACCCAAGAGTTATAAAATAGTTTATCCCTCGCGAGGTCCCCTTTGCTAGATGATGGCAAACAAGACGTGCTCAAACCAACGCCAGTCGAATATCATACATTAATTATTTATAGTGCGTTTCCTTCATGGAAAACGAAAGGTTTGGAAACTATTTTTTAGAAAGTAATTGCTTGAAATTTATTGTCAATGAAAATATTTAGGTATAAATTATTTTCTATAATGAAAAATATTTTCAATGACTAATTATTTCAAGCTATAAAAACAATCATTTTAAAAAAATATTTATCAACTTATTCATTTCCTACAAAAGAAATGAAGCCATAGTGTTATTCAATTACCATAAACTTGCATCTACTTTAGATCAACTCGCAAATCTTTGTATCTAATAAGAAGAAGAGAGGCACGTTCTTTATCTTTTAAGCATGTATTTAGTTTAGGGTTAACGTTTCAAAAAATCATACACTGGTACACATATAACAAATGTATCCCAAATTAAAAACCTTATACTAATACACTTGTGACAAATTTATCATATGCTTATTTCCGTTAAATTTTACTTTAAAATTGCTTAATTGAATAACATGTAGCAGGGGACAAGTGTACCATTTTGAGGTTTACCCTTCGTTTATACTAATTTGTGATTTTTATGATATTGATCCAATTTAATTAAAACTAATTGAGGATAAATATATCACAAATGTACCAATTTAAGATTTTTGATAGCAAAAAAATGAAATTGAGGTAAACTTATCACAAGTTTATCAATTTGAGGTTTTTTATGGTTAAGAAATTAATTCGAGATAAATTTTTTACAAATATACCGATTTGAGGTTTTTTATGATCAAAATCCTTTAGTTAAATTTCAGTTTTAAAGGAAGATAATTTCCTTGGCAAAAAATAGTGCTATCTTTTGAAACCCTTTCGTTAGCATTTAAGTTGGCCAAAACAAATTTCGCAAATTTTTCTATGTTAAATTAGTGTGGTTGTTATTGTTTTTTTTTTTTTTTTTTTTTTTGAGAGAAACTCAAATGTGGCCACCATCCAAACATTTCAGAAGTATGTTCAATTTAGGAATAAATTCATTAGAAATTCTAAAATTTGTCATGAAAGTATAATTCAGTCCTAAATTTTTTTTTTTAAAAATGTAATTAAAACTTAAAACTTGTCAAATTGTTCAAAACAAGTCCCTTCGTTGATTGGATTTTTTGAAAATTTTAGAATTCGATTACATTTTCATGACAAGTTTAAAACTTGATTGTACTTTTTTGATATTGTTAAATTCAATTGTATTTTCGTAACAAGTTTTAGAATTTTTAACGAACTTATCCCTTCGATTTATTAGGGCAAGTGTCTCCGCCAGCCCTCTTAGCTCTTTGCCACATAGTCTCTTTTGCTAGCTTTTCAATATCTTACTCTACTCACGACCGATAAAAAAATATATCTTACTCTATCTTTGATTAACCATATATAACTCTAGATATGATAACTTATATCCTACTTTGTGATTGAGATAACATAAAAATTGGCTTGAATCCCCATGCGATCAAAGATATAAACTAGATAAAATAAAAACAAAAAAAAATCTAAAGGGTGAGATATATCCGAATAGGATATCTCCTGTTTGGAAAATATTCAAAAAACAAGAAAAAACAATGTGAGGCGCCATCATTCTCGTTACAAACTAGCACGAGCTCCATTGTCTCAAGCTCCAGAGCTCGTGAGTCAGACTAGCATGAGCTCCACCATCTCATAACTCGAGGCTGTCGACCTCGAAGGAATCTAGATCTAGGGTTGCACGAGGATAGGCGCGGGCGTCAACTCCGGCGTTTGAAGGTTGTTCGCAGACGGTGTCCGAATCGCGCAAGAAGCACACATTCGTGCTACTCTAGCTCACGTTTGAAGGTCCTTCAGGCCAACGATGTACACGGAGGAGGTGTCGGAGCCGACGGCGAAGAACTTCCGACGTCACTCGAGAGCCTCTCCACTCATAGATGACACGCAGAAATCGCGTTTGCTGGAGCGATTTTGCACATTGGTGATGCCCATACAGCTCGTGCATCCACAAGGACTCAGATCTAAATGGTCGAGAGATTCAATCCGGCACGGGCGGCAGGGAGGAGGAGGAGGATGGTAAGAGGAGCAAGACGGCATTCGCCACCAGCGAGAGCCACTATCTGGGGAGATTACTGATGTCATGCTCACGCTCGTACTCATGTTACATCAGGATATTAAATAAACCCGTAAAAAGACAAAAGAAATCTCAACTTTATTTAATCCGATCTCGTCCTATGTGATGAATTGGCCCCACACGAAGGTCAATGAGGTACTCACTACTCACCCCCCATCGCAATTTTCTCTCGCATTAAAATTCCCTGGAGCTATCTCGGATCACATCTCGAGTCAAATCCATCGGATTCGGGGTATGGTACGACGGTTGCCAGGTCAGACGGGGCCGCTGACGTGGCGCCACGCTGTCGGGGGGGAGCCTTTGACCGGACGGACAAATCCCTTTGACCGCCGGGGGGCATGTGCTGTGTCGTCGAGTCTGTCGACCGGGCCGTCCGTACGAATTCCAGCTGAATCTTCGTAACAGGGAACTTTAAATGCCACATCCATCCATACGAATGAGATAAGAAGAAGGAAGGGCTAGGGGAGAGCCTATCCGTTGCCTGCTGCATATCATAGTATAGGCCACCTACGCTAAAGTCTCTGTCGCCACAGCTACTCTTCCATCTCTATCTCCTCTGCCTGCGCAAAATCATTATGTGCGCATGTTGGTGTTTTCTAGATTTTGTATTTGAAACGTCGAAGATGGTGGGATTTCATTTGGAATTCCAATGAGTTCCTTGTAAATCTTGTAAATCTTGTACATGCATGACCATAAACGACTTTCCATGATCAATTATTTTGGACAAACATGAAAATTCGAGAAACCAATTAGTAAAAAAATCCTTTTACTCAGATAAATACACCTCTAGGGGCGATTGATTCGAGAGTTGGATACCGAAAATTCCTGGCCTACCTAATCTCGGACTCGCCTAGGAACCGAATTCGACCGATCTGGTCCGTTTTCCAAGTGAGTCCAGGCTTCGGTCGTGATGATTTCTTTTCCTATTCTTTGCGAGTTCACAAGCTTGGCTACGAGAGGGACAGGGTAGTTCTTCGGCCATCGTGATCGAGAGGTGGAGAGCGAGGGAGGAGCGTCGTGAGGTGTCAACGAGAGGTGGAGAGAGAGAGAGGCGTGGCTGCGTGAGTGAAGAGAAAGGTAATTAGGGTTTTCACTTTCACTTTTGTAATTAATAATTAGGGTTTCATGTTTTACAATAATAATAATAATAATTAATATATAATATATATCAGTCTAGTCTCGGTGGATGAGTCCACATATGAAATTAGGGACTGAACCGATACTCACCGATTGCAAAGTTCTGATTTTTTGAAACGGGAAATTGTCTAAAATCAGTCAATTAGGTCCAATTTGAAGGGGCTCCCAGTTTGGTCCCTTTTGTTGCTTACCCTACACACATCCCTCTCATTACCTTTTCGTTTTCGTTCACCTCAATGGGAAATTATTTACATCAACGGAATGAGTTTATTTATTATTGACACAATTACATTTTTACATCATGTCATGAAAAATTTATTTTGTGTTAAGAACTTGCAAGAACGGTTCCGCTCTATTTTATGGGTCGACAATGTATGTTAGATGTGAATTTATAACTTTTGTCACCAACTTAGAATGAAAGCCGTATTGATAAAACATTAGCATGAATTTCACTCCTCCATCATGTAGAAAATGATCGTTTTCTCTTTAGATTTGTTTTTTTTTTGCATTAAATTTCGTATTGATTTGATTGTTTGAGATTCGAGTGTCACTTTAATACTGGATGCCTTGATGGGTTTTTTTTTTTTTTTTGGGGGGTAGTGGGGTTTGGTGAGGTGAGGAAAATGGAGGGTAAATGTTAAAAACGAAAGAACAGTTTTGAATTTATCTGAGAAGAAAGCGTAAATATCTAAAGAAAAAGTTTGCCAAGTAAAACAATTGCACCCATTTCGAGTGATGCAAAACCTTTTCATTTTTTATTGAAAAATATAAAAGAATCTTGATAGTGAGTTATTTATAGACACTTATCAACTATATTTGATAAAGGAAATGTTTCTATTTTGCACGTGTATAACGTAAGAAAATAAAGTTTTGAGAACTACACATTTTATTTACTAGAAAAGGCCATTAGAATCCTCAAATTATGTGTACTACAACTCATTTACTCTTAAAAAAATTGATATCTAAAACCCCAACCTATGCCTATTAACACATTTATTTTAAACTTTTTGTGATAACATAAAAAATCTTAAACTTGTCCCGTCGAGGTTTCGAATATTTTTCAATAAAAACAACATTGTTTTTACGTAGACGCTATGTCAACATGGAAATAGTTTGGGATTTTCTAAGTTAAAAAAAAAGAAGAAGAAGAAGAATAAATACATCATAATGAGTGTAATTTAGGTTTTTTTTTGCGTGGCTTTTAACCTTTATTTAATTATAAGGGCATTTAGCAAGTACTGCCATGGCATTTATTAACCCATAAAAAAGTCATCGTGAAAGTACATAACGACCTATATCATAACAAATGTCATCTTCATTTGTCTTCTCATGAATAATGACGGTAATTAAAGTTAGTTCATCATCTAAATCTTCTCTAACTTTGTGGATTAATGATTTAATCGCTTTCTTAATCTTAATCATTAGATCAAATTTAGTAAGTGTAGAAAAGGCGATCTAATGATTGAGACATTACTATTGGGGATAATAATACAAATGGTTCATAAATTTTGATTTAATTGTGATATTATCTCTAGACTTTTAAATTTATTCGATATAATGCTTGACTTATTGGTAAATGTTCAACATAGTCCCTAAACTATATAATAATATTTAAAAATTCAAGGACAACATTATAATACTAAATCAGAATTCATAGACCGCGTTGTACAAATAAGAAATTCGGAAACGATAATATATATTGGATCAAAATTCAGAAATCACATTAAATAAATGTTTAAATATGATTAATGTTAATTTGTCTCTGCTAAGGATAGAAATGGAAAGTCATTGGAGTGATAATTTTTAATCAACTGTGAGAATTCATGCCCAAAAAAATTATCATTCATAATAAATTATTATTCTGGCGACCGCTGATTATTTATTCTCTCTCTATGTCGTGGCTGTCCCTCGCCTCACAGGAGCTGTCCCGCGCAGCCAGCTTTTTTCATACTCATCAACCCACCCACGCACACACTCCACCACGTCTTTTCTTGTCAGTCCAGCGACCCTTCCCCTCTCCTCATCCGCTCTTTCCCCGACGCCCTGGGGTATCGACGCGTGGACCTCCCCGATGCCCGCCACGCCCCCCCCTCCCCGGCTCGGTGGTGGGGCCCGGGAGGATCCCCCGGCCGCGGCGACCGCGCCACCCCGACCGTCGCGGCGAGGCCGCCCAACCTCGTACCGTTGGTTGGTTGGTTGGTTGGCGTCGAGATGATGCTGACGCGGCTTCCCCCTCGAAGCGCCCAGAGCAGCGGGAGACCTTCTTCCCCTGTTCTGTTCTGTTCTGTTCTGTTCCCATCTCCATTTTCTCTCTCTAACATGGGCATTAAATATCTGTCTCTCTCTCTCTCTCTCTCTAGCTGACACGACCTGCTTTGACCTTATTTGCATTCAGGAGTCGAGACAAAACCCTGCTCCCCTCGTCTTTCTCCCTTTACTAGAAACAAAGATTTCGCCAAGGGACTCGCGATGGCAGCAGCAGGACCACTTCCAGGAGATTGGACCACTCCTAATGTCGCCAAGCCTCTCTCTCTCTGGAAGCATTTTTGAATGGGGGAGGATGCCATGACATTGGCTCCAGGGATCCCGGTTTCTTTTGGCGATGGAAAGCTCGTTGGTGCATCGAAAACGGGCCTACGGAAGACCCCGCCGACCTCATGAACCGGATAAGGCGCGAGTTGAAACCCGGGCGAGCAGCCATAGGATTGTTTGCACTTGATAGCACGGAAAATTGAATCAGTGTGGTGCGTGGAATTTACACGCAAGTTCGTTCCTTGACCACTGAATCAATCCCATTTGATCATGGAGGTAGAGAAACACTAGTTATTCAGTTTCTAAAGTATATGAACATGCTTTGGCATGAATAAATAAGAAAGGAACATTCAGAAAGATTTGTCTTCCCACGTAAGTATATATGTTTTTATTTCTCTATTTCCTTACATGGAGCCACGTAATTATTGCTTGCGTGGCATGCCACACAAACAATTTCAAGACATTGGTAAAGATAGATTACTCAAAGCCTTAGAGATCCAATTGCACTGTCAATAAAATTCAGGATTAAAGTTGCGACTAATCCATTTGATTTAAATGGTTTATATGAATTCAAAAAATTTCTATGTTGTTCTAAGATAAGGGTACTTTTTTTTTACTCATTTAAGGTTTGTTTTCTAATCCAGTATCTAAGTAACATATCAAATATGTTCACGTACACAAAACTTGATGATATTACATCCAATTTATATTAAAAAATACCTACCATTGAAATAATCTGGTATCACGTAGTAATGAAACTCAAATTATACCAATTTTCTGGAAATTTTAATGTGCGCAATTTTAGTATAATATAAAATGTTATTTTTTATAGTTAAAAAGTACTAGAAATAAACTCATTAGAATATTTTTGAAAGGGTGAGGCTTTTTCCTGTTATGCACCCAATATTCACTAGGTAGACAAAATCGCCAGTGATGGTTTCTAATTTTGCAAAATTTTCCTTAATTCAGCCATTTGTTTTTATTATGGATTATCTTCAGACTTAAACTTATTGCTATTTAGAAAATTAAATATAAAAGAGAGACCTCTTCTTCACCATTTTTGTTATAGCGACTCATTAATTTTTCTGGCACTTCTAACTAAAAGGTTCACTTTTTGGTGAATTTGTTATTTGATTAATCTCAAGAAAAAACATCAAATCTTTTTATTTTCTATATCTAAGAATCGATGACTATTTTTACTGTCAATAAGACACTTTTACACAGAGCATGTAAGAAATTATAAGAATGTCTAAAAATACACCAAAAACAATGACATAAAACCTATGCTGCATATTGAGACGCATTTATACATTTTCCTAAGCACTCCATGGATAGTATTAATATTTTTAATCCAAAAATAATTAAATTTAATTGCCTTTTTTAATAATGTCTTTTTTCAAAGGTTTGATTAAACTAAATTGCATCCTTTGAATTTTTGTACTGGAGAATGTAATTATGATCTTATTTAGGAAAATCTATAAAAACTGCTTCTTCTTCTTTTTGTGTCTTCTTGTCATCCAATAACCTACTATACACGTATACAAAAGACAACTGCTAAAGAAAAAAAAAAACTGGCAGTCATATGCACAATAAAAAAAATGCATAAATATTTGACGTGGTAAAAAGTTGCTCATTTTTGGATTTTTTAATTGACAATCAATTCATAAATTTACTCGACAACATGGAAAAGAACTAAGCTTCTTGGAAATTTCTTGCATGGTAATACCTACTTATTTTTTTTTTTATAAAAGATAATATAGATAACTATGGCAAATAGACCCAACATACAAAAAATTAGAAAAAGAAGAAAAATGAATGTATATTGGGGTTCACCACTTTTAAAGCCTATTGGATGATGAAGAGCAATTTTGTTTTGGAGAATGAGATGAATTCAGCCACATCTATGGTGAAATAATACCTTGTCATTTTTTAAAACCCATCACATTTAGGCTCCGTTTTTTGCGAAATAAAATGTATTAAAATGATTGCTTGTTTCGCTTGTTAATAATGAAATATTTTAATTACAATAATAATTTATGTAAATATGTTATAAACAATGAAGATATATTTTTATAAGTGATATAAATAATCAAAATATTTTTTAAATAATTTATTTTTCACGAAAGAAAAGAAAGTTTGACCATTTTTTTCCCCATATTTGTTAGACAAATGAAGGTACACTTGAGATGCACTCATGATTGTAAATTTAAAATCACATCATGTCGATGTCAATTTTCCATGTGCTTTATGAGAGAGGTGACTAGGTTGTACCGATCTATGTCTCCTTACTTCCATCATTCCCGTCACTATTTTGCAATCTGTGCTTTTCGAGATAGGTGACTATTCATCGCAGGAGGCTACATTTAATAAGCCACTGAACTTTATTTCGATTAATCAAATGCGCTGAACTTATACATCTCTTCGTAATTGATGTAACTCCGACTAACTTTCAACCGGTTTTTTCAAACGAAAGTCCGATGTGACATCCTGTGCACTTCACCGAAGATCACATGGCGCCACAAATGTGACAAGCATATTGCTTCAACTATTGAATGATGTTTAGTACAAACAAAATTATTCAGACAAAGAAAATTTTAAGAAAAATTGAGATAGATAGAAAGAGACCAAGGGTTGGGGCCGAGGGTGGGGAGGGGAGGAGGGATTATGCTTCGACCGAGGCCCTTGTCTTGGAGTGATGGCGAGCCCTCACTGTCGCCGCCTGATAGGGTTCATGAGCCCTAGCCCTACCCTCGCGACTCAAGGTTGACGACCCTTTGTTAGGGCATGGGAAAACAATTCATTGATCCACCACACACATGCATGTATATTTGAAAAGTTATATTAAAGAAGTTTTGCCCATTTGGTTTTTTTAGTAAGAATTGATATGACGTTGAAGCAATACTGACTTATTGTCACGTCAATGCAAGTGAGGAGGGATTATGCTTCCACTAAGGCCCTTGTCTTGTGGTGATGGCGACCCCTCACCGTCGCCCGATAGGGTTCATGAGCCCTAGCCCTACCCTCATGACTCAAGACCGACGATCCTTTGTTAGGCCATGGGAAAACAATTCGTTGATCTGCCACACACACGCACATATATTTGAAAAGTTATATTAAAGAAATTTCGCCCATTTGGTTTTTTTTTAGTAAGGATTGGTATGGCGTTGAAGCAATATTGACTTATTGTCACGTCAATGCAAGTGAGGAGGGATCATGCTTCCACTAAGGCCCTTGTCTTGTGGTGATGGCGACCCCTCACTGTCGCCCAATAGGGTTCATGAGCCCTAGCCCTACCCTCATGACTCAAGGCTGATGATCATATGCTAGGGCATGGGAAACAATTAGTTGATTCGCCATGTTCACACATATGTATGTGTGTGTATATTCAAAAAGTTATATTAAAGAAGTTTCACCCATTCGGTTCTTTCAGTAAGGATTGGTACGAAGTTGACGCAGTGCTAAATCAGTACCATGTCAATGAGAGGACAAATTATGCTTTGACTAAGACTCTTGTCTTGTGGTGATGGCGAGCCCTCACCATCGCTTGCTAGGGTTCATGAGCCCTAGCCACTTCTCTTGCGACTCAAGGTTGACTACCTTACCGACCAAAAAAATAAAAAAGATTGACGACCTTCAGTTGGGGCATGGGAACGCAATTAGTTGATCCATCACACACCCACACACATACATATTCAAAAAGTCATCTTAAAGAAGTGTCGCCCCCTTTTATTTTTATAGTAACGAGTGGTATGCCATTGATGCTGTGCTAACACAGTGCCACATCAATGCAAGTGTACACGAGAGATTTAGAGTGCATTATTTTCCGTGGATTTCCAATCTTTCCTTTAATGATTTGACTGTGCAATGTAACAAAGTACGGTGGTCATAAATAAAAATTTGAGACTATTATGTGTTTCAAGTCATCTAGAATGCAAGTATATTTTTTCTCTAAAAATCGAGGGAACTAAATTACACCTATATACTCTATTAATCAGGCATATATCCTTGTAGCTTTTACATTACTCACTTAATGGTCAACGCCGGAATGAGGGATCGATATTATAAAAGTGATTGTATACATGATTAATATTTCAAAAGTTTATGCTACTAAACTCAAACACTATGACAATAAAAAGACATAAACACCACTCAATTTTCTATTATTTTTGAAAATGAGTGTTAGTGTGATCGATATTTCAAAATTTTAAACTATTAAAAAACAATGTAAAATCATCCTAAAATCTCTTCCATATGCGATAGTTGATTGATCAAAATCTAATATCGTAACATGGGAAATTCATATAATTAGAGCCATAATTTACAAAGAAAGAAAATGCTATGATTATAACTATAGGCCAACAAGTCGCCAAATTGAGCCAAATCTCATCACATACTAATTACTAATTTCATTAAACAGTCGATCACTTCAATTCCTAACAAGTTTATTCCAAAAGTTTAAACCTTTAGAGATCGAAACATTGCATGTCCCTATTCATCCCCATAAAAAAAAGCACGGAGTTTCGAATTCAACAAGCAACAATGGCGAAATATCTTCGAATTCGAGCTCTAATTAGGATTTAAGCGATTAACACATTCAACCTCAAATTCGAGCTCGAGGAACCTAGGGGGTCGATTTCGAGTTCGACAGCGCCTCTCTAAACATATCCTTAATTATGTACTTCAATCTTAAACGCCCCAAAATAGAGAGGGAAAAGGAAGTTGGATGATCTTTTCCCCCCCAAAAATGCAATTTCGCATTTCCAAACAAATGAATAAATATAAACCCATCAAAATGTCAAAATTACTCCCAAAAAAACACTACAAAAAAAAAAGAGAAGAGATGACGAAATAAAGAAGAACGTCACCGCATATTAGACAAGAGAAAATCAAAAAAGAGAGACACCAAAAAAGCCATGCACATACTAAAAACCAGGAGAACGAGAGAGAGAGAGAAGAAGAGAGAGAGAGAGAAAAGAAGAGAGTGATAGAGGAGCTGCGCGACGGAGGGCTATTGGCGCAGAGCTCGACGGCGCCCATTGGGCGGTGCACCCACGCCCTGCGCCGGTGACGCTTCGCATTCCTCTCTCTCTCTCTCTCTCTCTCTTCTGCGCGAATACCGAACCAAAGGGAAAGGACGCGACACGGCATTCAATTCTTCTCTTTGTCACCATCATCATCACCGCTATCGCCGCCGTCGTTTGAGCTTCGACTGCCGTTCCCTCTGCGCCCGCCGCCGCCGCCGCCGCCCGACCCCTTCTCCCCCTCCCCTCCTTCCTCGCTGCAGCAGACGTCATTGCCATCGGTCCCCGCCCTCCTTTCGTCTCCGCCGTCCGTCCCGTCCTCGTCCTCCTCGTCGTCGTCCCCCTCGTGCCGCCGGTGCCGGTGCTGGTGGGGGTGGTGGTGGTGGCCCGCCACGGGGAGCGGCTCCGTCAGCCGCCTCCCGTCCCGTGGCGGCGAGAACACCACCGGCAGGTAGTGCTCCGCCTCGCTCGGGAACTTGGAGTTCTTGAAGTGCTCCTTCAGCGCCTCCGAACCCTTCACCCCCCAAAAACCCAAATTCTCATTTTTCATCATTTTTCACTTTCGCGGGATTCATTGAAAGAGGCGAAGGCTTCTCTTGCCATTCGAGCCCCGCTTGAATCCCCATGCTAATTGCTATTGGACTGAAGTCTAGACGAAATACCAGTAAAAAATAAAGTCTTTGTTCCCGAATTATTTTGCCATACCTGGATTCTTGCATAGGTGACTTCGCAGATTTTCCTGGAGTTGAAGACCTCCCAGTGGCGGAGATGGAAGGCCTTGTAAAGCCGCCTCGCCGCCAGCGGCGTCGTCATGTTCACGAACCCGTACCCCACATTGCACTTGTTGCTGTCCAAAATGCGCGAAAGATCGATCAATCCCGACATCAGCAATTCAAACCCCAAATGAAATCAAGAATAGGAAGAAAACAAAGAAACAAATGGGTTCTTGCGAATCTTTATGTTCAGATGATCACTTGAAATCAATGGGGAGATAGACGAAATCGTATGCGGACAGCGGGTGGCGGTCGTCGTCGTCCTCGCAGTGGTCTTCTCCAATCTGCTCGTTGCAGTGGATACAGTGGTTGTCCAGCATGTTCAACAGCAGCTTCTGACTGCGCCCCACATTAAACAATTGCCGACTTTAATAATAAAATAAGAGGAAGAAGACGAAAGAAGACGAAATCCATTCACAAAAATGGCAAGTGTGATGAAGCAAGAACGAGAACGAGAGCGAGAGCGACCCCCTTGTTCACCTGTACTTGTTGGGAATGTTCTTGATCATGACGGTGGTCCTGGAGTCGCCGGAACTCGCCTCCGCCACCGCGCCGTCCTCCTCGCTGATGACGAACCGGGAATCGAGCTTGTGCCTGCCTTGCTTGTTCTTCCATGGCCTCCCGCTACCGCTGCTGCTGCCGCTGCTCCGACACGGCTGCGATTGCTGCTTAATGCTATTGCCGTGCTTCTTCTTGGCACCACTCTTCCTGGCGCTGACGAGGCTCCCTTTGTTACAATACTCTCCTTCTCCTCTCTCGCTTCCATGAGCATCGCCGCCGCCGCTCAAACTCAAGCGGTCCATCGATGCCTCGACTCCCGAGCTTTTCTCCGCGGTAGGGCTCGCTTCGCCGGGACCCATCAGCATTTTCTTGGCGGGCTTGTTGGGCTGCTGCAAGATTCGCAGCCCGGGGGAGCGGCGACCAGGCGGTGCGGCAACGTCAGAGGCGGAGGAGGGGGCGGGGGCGGCGGCGAATCCTTGGGAATCTTGGCATGGTAGGCGACCGCCGGGGAGGTATAGAGGAACGACGAATTGTGCACGAAGGGGGTCGGGGTCGTCGGGGTCGGCGGGCCGGTGGCGTCGAGCAGGAACTTGCGGTTGTAGCCGCCACCGGGGCGGCTGAACTCGATGACCACGTTCTTGCCGTGGATCTCCTCGCCATTCATCTGGGCCAGCGCCTTGGCGGCATCCCGGACGTCGTAGAATTCCACGAACCGCTGGTGCTTCTTGAACGGGGTCTCCCGCAGCTCCTTCACCGGACCTGCGCGGAAACCATGGAGGAGAGCTTGTGAGCATGCAAAGGGGAAGGAGAAACAGGCGCAATGGAGATGAAAAGGGAGAGAAGAAAGGATGCTCGATAACCCAGCTTTTACGCCCCACTTTCCCCGAGCAAATAAAGAAAGAAAACCCCTCTATCTGAGGCGAAGCCCCACCAGAAAAAAAAACTGAAAAACGCTCGCTTTCTCAAAGCAAAGATTTTCATGCAAAGCCGACGGATTCGATCCGAACCCAAGAAGCGAAAGAGGAAATCGCGTCCGTCAAGGCATGCTTTCGGAGGGGTAGATACCGAATGGCTCGAAGACCTCCCTCAAGCTGGCCGTCGACACGTCCGGGTCCAAATTGAAGACCACGAGGGTGCCCTGGTTCTGCCCATCCGGGATGGCGTGGACGGCCGGGATCACGAACTGGGCCCACACCCCGGGCCCCACCACGAGGCCGCTCCCCGCCGCCGGCGCGCCGGGGCGGCAGCAGGGGTCCTCGGCGGCGGCGGCGGCGGGGGGAGGGAGGGGAGCGCGCCGTAGTAGTGGTCCCGGAGGCGGCACTGGCGCTGCATATGCTGCTCCCGGATGGCCCGCAGCGCGCTTCGCCTGTCGCAGGTCGTAGAAGTGGACGGTCACGACCCCGTCGCGGCGGGCCCGCTCCATCTGCACCGCCCGCACGTCCCCGAACACCTCCAATTCCCGCCGCACCCACGACTCGCTCGCGTCCCCGGCACCGGGCACAGCGCCAGCGCCCGCGTCGCCGTCGGGGAGGGCGGCGGCATCGGCGGGGCCACGGAGGCGGCGGCATGAGGCAGGGGCAGGGGCGGCGGCGGCGGCGCGGCGGGGTGGGGGTGGTGGTGGTGGTGGTGGTGGTACTGGAAGGGCACGACCTGGACCTCGTACGGCGGCGGGTAGTAGAGCTGCTGCGCCGGCGGCGGCGGCGGAGGCGGAGGCGGTTGCTGCTGCGCCGGCGCCGCGAAGAAGGGAGGGTTAGGGTTTCTGGCCGGACGGAACTCCTGGGCTGCCGGGTCCAGGTTGCCGTGGAACCGGACGACCCCGGTCTCAGCCATCATGGAGCGGCGGCGCTTCTAGCGAAGACGGTCGGCGGTTGCGGTGGTGGGTCGGAGTTTGACCGGGCTCATGGACCGTTCGGCGGTCTCTCTTTGACCGGGGGGGGCCTTTTCACAAGACCGACGCTCCGTGTAATTCCATGCCTCGAGCTCCGGCGATCTTCCCGAGTAAACACGGAGGCGACGGAGACGGCGGCAGCGACGGTGGCTCCGCCCCTCCCTCTCCCTCTCCCTCTCTCTCTCTCTCCCCCTCTCTCTCTCTCTCTCTCTGCCGATTCTTGCTCTTTAACCTAAGCAGTGTCGCCTCAAGGTCGCGGTACAGTTCAGTGGTAAGTGAGCAGAAGCAGCAACGAGGAGGAGAGAGCTGGATGAGATGGGTTTTTGCCCAAACGATGTCCTCGGATTTCCCTTAATAAGGGCCATAACCCATGCCTCAGATTCTATCTTAAATTGGATCCTATTCCTTACTAATAAAGAAGATGGTTATTAATTTATTTTTTTAAGATACTCCATTTAAAATAAAGTATTGCGATCGGATTCTTTTCCCTTCGTGACCGATGTTCCATTACTCGACGCATCGAATGAGGGCTATATATTTCCTTCCATATCTGATATGAATTGAAGTATAGGACGTGCGCGGTTTTAAACACTATATGAGTAAATGTGGGGCGATTTTCATATCCATGATCTACTAATGATAGCTATGTTTGGAGGGAGCTCTTTCTAATAAGAGATGGGGGAAATTATAGTTTCAATCGATAAGTGCACCGGAAGCTTCTATTAATAAAGCTAATAGTACAAAAAATCTCAAATTGGTATACTTTTATCCCGAACTAATTTTTGTGAAGCAAAAAAATTACAAATTGATATAATTATGACAAATCGGAAAAATTAGAGTAAATGTGGCACGACAGTATAAGTTTAAGATTAGTTGGGTATAAATGTGGCACGAGTATAAGGATTTAGGATTTTCTGTGTAGAAAAAATATTTAATTCTTGTTAAATTGGCACATGTACCAATTTGTATATTTTTATTTTTTGTGAATTAATCCCTTTATCAATATAAGCCATTTTTAGCCAATAAAATTCAATATGCTTATAATCATTTTCCTTTTTGCCTTTTTCACTTCAGCTGCCTTTTGAAAGCCAAAGTTGTCCTGAGAAGGTCCTTTTGGCCATCCATATGCTTCGTGCAGGAAATTACGGTCATGCCCCTGTGTCTGGCCAGATGGCACTAGAAGTCGAAAAGTTTTTTTTGGCTGAGGAGGGTTGTGGGCCATACACGTGGCGTCGCAAGAATGTCGTGTGATCTAAAACGCCCAGGTACTCCCCGGAAAAGAAAGGAAACCAAAAAAGAAAGTTTTTCGAAATCAACTTTTTACACACTTCTCCATTTTTTTTTTACTATCACCCTTTAAATAGAAAATAAATAAATAACTCCATTTTCCAAGTTATCCATGATAAAAAGCAATTAAAATGAACTTGTCATTTCATCGATCTCTTCATAGAATTATTCATATTCTCTCATCGACAACTACTACATTTCGAATGTACCTGACACTAATATTTTATTGTTTGGCACTGTTTCAATTAAACTATGTGTTTTTATTGATGATGACTTATCGTTGGCGAATTAAGGTTCTATATGTTTCGCAAAAAATTAATGATATGAAAAATATATTCCTAAAATTTGATTATTTTTATCTCTTGAAATAATTAATCAATGGAGAAAATGTTATATTAGTAGCAATGATTTACATCTAAGCACTTTAGTGAACGATGCAAGTAATTTCCATTCATTCATTTTAACAAGTGATACAATCGATCGCTTTTTTTTAAATGTTTGATTTATGGAAGATAGATAATTTAAAAAAATTATTTTCTTAAAAATGATCGCTTATATTATTTAAAAAAAAAAAGTAGTCAATGAAAAATGAGTTCATTATCAAGAATAATTTATTGTCTATATTTTTTTTGTAGACAATGAAAGTAATTTTTGTTTATTCATGTTTGTAAGCAATACTAACAATTATTTTTAGAAGTATTTTTCAAATTATTCATCTTTATGTGAAACAAATAGAGTCCAAGAGTTATATTAATTATTTTTGGCTAGCTTTTAGAGGTAATATCTCTTAAAAATCTTCCGATAAATTTTCTCTTTTTTATTTCGATGATTTGCCAATTTAGTCATAAACTTTTGATGATTTACTAATATAGTTCTCTTGACCCAATATCTAAAAGAATAGGTTTATGACTAGATTGACAAATTTTCAAAAAGCTCGGGACTTAATTGACACTAGGAAATGCTTAAGATTAAATTAGCAAATCATCAAAAAAATTTATGACTAATACTATCGAAAAGTTTATAATTGAATTGGTTGTTGTACTATAGGTCTCGAATTTTTTAGACTATCAAACATCACCTTATCACGTGTATTCAACGAGTTCTTTCGAGACGCTGGTTCACACCGATCTTCATAAGGCATAAACCCCTTTCCTTGGGCTCCAAGTGTCCGACACGATCTTTCGAAATGGAAGGGCACAAAGCAGCAAAAGCCCTCCTTTCCTCGGGTTCCATTACACATTTTTCTCGGCTCCCGCCAAAGGAAGAGGGAGAGAGAGAGAGACTGATGTTATCATAGTCAAAACCGAGGGAGAGAGAGAGACCATGCAAGTGCATAGATCGAGCACATATGACCGGCACACGTGCACCGAAGTTCGCATCGTCTTTGAGGTACCGAACATGTTTTTTTTGTCACAGCATACGAGATTTCCAAAGCCACCATCGCGACACCGCCTCAATCGCAGTAATTTATATGCTTTCGAGTTTGTACTTGGTGCATGCCTTTGTCTCCCACCACTCCGCGTCCCTCCTCCTCCTCCTCTCCCACGCCCGTAGACATGGTTTTATGGGAGAGGTCGTGGCTCCTATCGAAGCAGCACGTGCTGCCCAGAATTCCCCCTCGAAAGTTATATTATAATTCGAGGGATTCGATCGTCGTTTGATCCTCGTTCTGTCCGTCTTAGCTTTCGAGATGGTCGATTTGAATTGTCGTGAGGGTTCGAATCGATATCATCGTGCGTTCGTTCTTCTGCATTCATTCGATGAATTAAGTTGGTTTACTAGGAAGAAGTATTTAGTGATATGCTTGATATCAAGGGAAGATTTGGGATTTACACTTAAATTGTTAAGTGAGTCGATGGAGATAAAAAAAAAAAAAAAAAAAAATTATGTCCTTGAACGCGTCGAGGATTTGGTCCACATCCTTCAGGACGGTACCCCCTTTACTCTGGGCGTTCTCAGCCTTCAAGGTCAATAGGAATGTCACATCATCCTTCATTGCAATTCTCCCAATTAATGAAGAGATCTTGACAGAATTGCCGTATTAATGAGTATATAAAGGCTGTT
This sequence comes from Eucalyptus sp. ANBG9806169, assembly GCA_014182395.1. Lineage (NCBI taxonomy): Eukaryota > Viridiplantae > Streptophyta > Magnoliopsida > Myrtales > Myrtaceae > Eucalyptus > Eucalyptus sp. ANBG9806169. The sequence goes on along the minus strand of CM024580.1, from coordinate 19,831,103 downwards.
GTCCCTCACACGTCGATAGTTCTAGTTTTGATATCATGTCAAATAATTCAATTAGATGGAAAGTGATCAAATAAATTTGAAAGAGATCCACTGTGGAGGTGATATAATTCCAAATGATATAATGAGATGGAAGTACCTCAAATTTTCATGTTCATGGCATTAGGGCATTGATGATGGGACATTTGATAGCAAAAAAAAGAAAGTTTGGTCCCACCACTAACTTGATCACTCCACCGTCAATTTCTTTCGTAAACATTGAAAATGTGGAAGAAATGGAATTCACTTTTTAATATGTTAAACATAATGAATAGTTTTTAGGTACCTAAATATCACATCCATTGTCCAATCAGTACAACGTTCATGATAAAAAATATGAAATTCATGGTACATTAGAACGAGCTATGCACTAAAATTCCGATAGTAATCCTCGCTTTGCCGATTCACTGTAAATGATATAGGAATATATGATTCATCCGGTCATATGATAACTCCAAATTTTCAAAGTTCAAGTTACCTGATCAATCTAAGATAGTATCTAAGCAACCAACTTAAGAAGATTTGTTATAAGGGAATAATGATTCGATATTACCTCATTTTGACCGTCCTTGATTCCTACCCCCTCTATTACTTGCTCGAATTCCCTTCTTTTTGCATGATTCCAAGTTGAATTTGTGAAAATTTCTTGTGAGCATGCAGTTTTGTTTTCCATTGTCTTCCCATCATTTAAATCAAGATAATTAATGGGGAAAATACCAAAAAAAAAAAAAAAAAAAAAGCCTAAGTTTTCACTTTTGATGCTAAGAACATACCTCTATTTTCAAGTTTGCTACTTCAACTCTATCAAAATGCCTAGAATAGCCTCCCGTATGTGAAGGTTCAATAAACCCTAGTGTCACACCATCCACACATCCAAATTGTCGTATGAGGTCGCAATGTCATGAAGAACCTTAGAACAAGGCTGCCTAGGAATGGAGGTGCACTCTCGCCCGTGTGAGAGGGAAGTTGAGGATGACTAAAGTTCTGGGAAAAGGATATTAGAAATATAATAACCTTTATACAATGCTCACTTTAGTATTAATTTTTTTAATTAAATTACTTAAGTGCCGTTTTAATAAAAAATGATAACTTAAATGTCAACTTCGATTTTGGATGACGAAAATCCGACATGATAATATTTTATCAATTTCGCTGACCAACGTGCCCAATTAGCATATTTAGTTCTAAACGACATCGTCTACATGTTTTGACCCAAATATGAACCCTAATTCGGACAAACCAAGCTATTTACCCAAATTCTTCAAACCCCAGTTTGGAAACCCCAAAATTGAGAGCCGAATCTTGCAATGGAGAGCAACAGTAGGACAAGCGGCTTAAATTCGTTTCAACGTGGACAAACACTCATCTTTTCCCTCCACCTCATGGTGGGCGAGTTGGTTAGGGCACACACTAGCCACACGAAAGTCCAGGGTTCGATTCCCCTCCTTGTCACGTTGCGCGACTTAAGTGGGGTGCCGTGGGTGGTGGGTCCTCGTGCTAGTATTCCTCCGGGTTTATGTCGTCGACTGCCGGCGGTTCCTGGGTATCAAAAAAGAAAAACTAAAAACACTCATCTTTTCCCTATTGTGAGATTTTTCACTCTCGCACGGAGCCCCAATTTCTTTCCTCCAAGCATCAAGCCCTACTTTACCTTCCAACCACCAAACCATAGAGAGAGGATGATGGTGGTCGAGTAAGTAACTGAGTGAGAGAGAGAGACGGCAAGTGAGCGAGCGAGGGTGACCGGCTACTTCAAACAATGAACAAGAGTGAGCGTAAAGTCAAGGAGAAAGACAACGACAGAGAGAAATCTATTTTTTGAGAGGACTTATTGCGACGTCATTTTGGCCAAGATCAACCATCTCATAGTAAAAAACCAGCATATGAATAAAATTTTTATTAAAAAAGCCACGTAAAATTTTAGGCAGGAGCACTTAAAGTGATCTTTTTTTCTTCCGATTTGTCAATTGAGGGATCTAATAAAAAAATTTGCCACCGAAGTGAGTGGCATATGGGAATTATTCCACTTCTAGTATCCTTTTTCTAAGAAGAACTAGTAGGGACATGGACAATCTGGCTCTTTGTCTCTCAGTGGTGGCACTTCGCCGCCTTTCATGATGTCGTGAGCCATGGACCATGGCCTTGGCAATAGAAGTAGTTGTGAATATAAAATTTTGTAGCACTGCTGTCAATGGTTCTAAAAAATTTAAGCTATTAGATAAATGTTGAGTTTAATATTTGAATATTCTAACACTTCCTCACACAAGTAGACTACACTTTGACCTATGACTAAGCCTATATTGTAAGGGAGACGAATAAGTTGTCTACAAAAAAATTGAATTTAAGACTTTCTACTTTGATATTAGATAAAAATTTTGTGAGATCATTGTTTATTATTATAAAAGTTTAAACTTTTAAATGAAATTGTAGTTTAATCTTTATACATTCCTACATCAGGCATGGCCCGTTTGGTTCAATTTTTGGGGAAATGCAAAGCCATTTCCCCAAGTGACTTTGAATGAATGGGCATTTTGTGAATGTAAGTGTGTTTGTAAACCCATTTTTGTGTATATTTTGCAAAGTAGCTTTCACGGGAAAAGAAAAAAAGAAAAAAAGAAAAGAAAAGAAAAGGGAGGAGGAGATGCGGCTACTTAGCGGTGGTGGTGGTGGGGAGGCGGCTCGCCTGGGTCACACCAACCTCAGGCGACGCCTTGGGTCGCGCAACCCAAGCGGCGCCTGAAGTCGCGCGGCCTCAGGCGGCATCGCCTGGGTCGCTCAACCTCAGGCGCGACCCAGGGCGTTGCTTGAGGTTGCGTGGCCTTAGGCGGCAGCGCCTGGGTCGCACAACCTAGGCAACGCCCGAGGTCGCCCGACCTCCGGCCACCTCGCTCGAGGTCGCGCGACCTCAAGCAAGGCTTCCCGGCGGCCAGATTTGGCCCTTCGGCGGCCAGATCTGGCTGCTCGTGGCTGAGCCGCCCGTCGGCTGAGCTTCGCGAGGAAGAAGGAAGAAGACAATGAACAGTACTTTTTGAGGGCAAAAGAGGAAAACATGAATATCAGTAAGGGTAATATTGAAAAAAAAATCATTAAACCCTAGATTAGCATTTCGAAAATGCTGGCATTTGACAAATAGAGACTCAAAAGTGTGAACCAAACGCAAAATATTTTCCTCAAGGGGCTTTGGAGGCCCAAAGCCCGAAGCCCCTTGGGAAAGCCGAACCAAACGGGCCGTAGTCCAGTTGCCGTGGTGACTGTCAATGATGGGTGAGGGACGGGGGATGGGATTGTGATTTGTTGATTAGGGTATGGATGTACAAGAATATTGGCAGGAGAATTTTGGAAATAGCAATGACAAATTCAAAAGTAGAGGCGTTTTACAAGTATTTTCTCAAAGAACATAACTCAACCCATCGTTTTCCAATGGATAAAACCTCTAGGACTCCCCGGTGCAGACACACAAAGATACGATGGTATTGGAGAAAAGCTGTCGTGTCCAGTTCTATGCATTTCGCTGTACACGTTTTGAGCCTCTTGAAATGACTTTGCTTGCTCCAGGCGTTTCTCATCCCACTGCGCTCAGGATTTCTTCATCCTGTCATCTCTCTGTGGAGAGTGAGAATCTCGAGGCAAGACTGTCGAATTCTGCATCTTTCTCTAACATCTTCAACTTTCTCCTTTAGGGTACATTCCACCAAGAGAGACATGAGCACACGACACAACCTCATATATGCACATTTCAATACCAAATACATGAAAGAGGATCACGAATTACTTAAGACCCGCATGATAACTATTTTATTTTTCTGTTCTCGGTAACAAGTTTGGAATAAAAAGTTAATGCAATTTTATTTTTCTATTTTCGAGACAAATTTTTAGTCCTTAAATAGGTTCAGAATAGAAATGTTCTACTTTTTTTTTTTTGAAATATAAATAGAAATGAAGACTTTTATTATCGCTCACCTTTGCTACTAGCCGCCGCCCATCGGCGTGTGATTTCCATATCGATGTTTGCAATTCAATTGATTAAAGATATTTTATCTCACGAAACAATGGAGCACAATGAATGGAAAAAAAAAGCATGAGAATGAGATATTTAATAAGGTCTATCAAACGAATTTTGTTCCAAAAATAGAAATTTCGTGTACTTATCTAACGTATATTTTGGTTCAGAAACTTGTTTAGAGACTAGAAATAAAATCTGGCTGGAAATTGTTCCTAACTCTTGCATTTAACCTGCCCCTTTATGACCTATTAAATAATAGACAAGATGCGCTAACTAATCTCTGGATTTTCAAGATTGGGAGTCATATTTCGACAGCAACGGAGTTGAGCGATATACCGACCATGGATTTTGTGTAGTATGCGATGTACACTACATCGACTATGCACACGGAAACATTATCAATCCATTGAGTGTACCAATCTTCGGATGAAAAAAGCAGGTCGCCTTTAAGACCGCACGAGCTGCAGTGAATCACGTTAATCCCCCTTGTCATGATAAACTAATGAAAAGCCGCCTTGTTGACGCATGATGTAAGACACAATCATGGAATTTTGGCTATGTGCTTTTGGTTGGATAATCATAAATGAACAAAGTGGGATAACATCATGAAGCTTTGCAATAATAAACTTGTCTTATATCCATTGAATAAATCCTGGCTTGTCAGGTTTCTTCCCAAACCCTAAAAGTTATTATTCTTTATATGGTCAATATCCCCAAAAAATTATTCTATGTAGGCTAGACCTCCTAGGTTTTGATACACTGTGTCCCCCATTTGCTCCACACGATACAAATAGGGGTCATTGCATATGTATAAGAGATATCCCCCACTTTTCCATGGCTTACGAAAAGTGGGTGAAAGGGATGTTTTCTTTTCCTCACGCCCCATTTCACTCCCTCTTTTTAAGGAGCCTTGTGTGCACATTGCTCCTACAAGATTAGACATTATTCCCTTTGCATTGCGGGAGCAGCAGGGTCTTGGCTGTAGCTAGCCTTTCTGCTGCTGTTCTTTCCTAAGCATGTTCACATTTATATGGCATGGGAATGGCTTTGTCATGCTTGCCTAACCAAATAAAGCATTGTCACCTGGCAAAGAATGAAAAGAAAATGAGGAACATACCCAACGCACACCTACTTTTACCCTAAGTCCACTTTCGATAAGAAAGCGGTTATTGGATGGAAAGTGAGACGGGTTTTTACTGATTTTGGGTTATCAGATGCTGAGTAGCAATGGCTTAAATTGGATATTTCGTAACGCGTGTATGATCCTCTTGAAAAAACTTCAAAAATGGAGTTAGCTGCGTTGGTTGTCTGTCCATGACCTAAAGCAATTAATATAGTCGGTTGACTTATGCCTCATTTATTTAAGCTTTTTAGTGTATGTTATTTCAATTGGGTAGGATAATAATCTGGAGGAGTATAAATTCATTTATCGACACCTCTTCAGACGCACCGATGCATAATATGGCACTAGCCATCCACTGAAGTCAGTTTGATAGAATCGCATATGAGGTTAGCAGATACTTCGCCAAAAGGTTTACATGCAGATCAAGGACATTACCAAACACATTCATTTTTGGCCAATTTAATGTGCCAAACCTTGAGAACAATTAGCATTGGAACCTAACAAATAAGACTAAAAAACAAGGAGACAGTCACAAGCACGTCACAAAAGCAAAAAGCCTCCTCTGATCCTAAAAAAAAGCTCCCAGACCACCACTTTCCCATCCCATTCACTCTCTAGTGCTCACCCGCAGAGTGTACTGACTCTGTAGTTTTTGTTTACTGTTTGCTCTCACCATCTCTCCCCATTCATTCCCTTTCCCATTCTCTTTCAGGACAGGAGAATATTTGTCTGGTCACTTGAAGATGTCCACCAAAACCAACATGAGCCAGAGACATGGCAGAGAGGGAAAGACACTTGAGGCGCTCCCCTTTCTGAACCAGCACATCCTCCATTTTGGGCTCCAAGCACTCGTACATTTGCCACTTCAGGTCTCTCTCATGCCTAATAAGACAAGTTCAAAAAGGATGTGCCAACTCTTCTTTCCTCCTTTTTTTCTTTAGTGTTTTGCAAGCACAAGAACCATTTGGGACCATCCCCATTTGCTTCCCCCTTGTTCTCAGGAGGCCCACTTATTTATTTTTTATATTTTATTTGTCATTTTTATTGTTACTTTATTACCTCAATTCCTGGGTCAAAAGGGTATTTACCATCTATCTTTTCAATTATTTAAGTGTGTATATATGATATAAATATTTATAGTGGGTGTTCGACCCATGAGAAGCAAAATTGAATTGAATCTCGTTTGGTGCGTGAGTCAGCACGTCCTGCTTCCCCTTTGCTCTGTTACTGTGGCGAATCGTAGTGCAATTTAAGCATGTTGGGAATTGAAGAAAGAGGCACTAATTTATTTTATTTTATTTTTCTAGCTGGGTGTAGAGTTCTAGGTTGCTTTTTAAGAGTTCAATTATATGTCGGGTCCCCCACCAGTTCTTTATACGAAATTTCTTTATGGGTCTAAGTTAGACCGTGCAACACTGTGATCAAGAATGTCAAGTTTCAACTGCGCTTATTATAATAATGAGAAGCATTGCTTTTGGTTGAAACGAGAAACGATTTCCTTAAGAAAGAGGTAACGAGGAGGCTTGTTTAAACCGGTGGTGTTGATCTGCAACTCTTTGTAACCGAATTTCTTGCATCCGTCGTGCTGAATAAAGGGTTCGGACACAGTAACTTCAGGTTACTCGTTCATCTTCGTGGTCTGCATTTGCGTCGATGCGCGAACTCCAATCTGGGACTAAAGAAAAATGGTCACTCGGGTCCGGGGAAAGGCTATGCAGTGCTCTCCAATCATCTCTCTTCCCAAGCATGAACTGCAACGACCCCACCAATTTCTAAGCCAGGAGAGGCTTGCTACCCTAAAAACTCAACATCCTAATATATAGCAGGGAGCAAAGTCGTGTATACTTGCTTCCATGAACAACGAGACTGGATCGAATATACATCGGACTTTGCAGTTTTATCAATAACAAAGCAAGACCGTGTGTCGGTGGATTCTCCAAAATGTGTATGCTCGCTTCCATGAATCATGACTGCTTCAATGACTATACACCAGAGGGGTTACAGTGGATTCTCCAATAATGATTCTGTATGCTCACTTCTTCTTTTTACCTCTTCAAGGCTTAAGCAGCATATACTCACTTCATTTTATGTGCTTGTCAGGCAAGTGCTTTGCCTGATTTTTATCAGGCCTGTTCAACAGCAGCAATTATACTTTTCATTTCTATTTTAACCACATTAAATGCGACCTATCGCATTAATAGTGAGATATTTCGACCAAACTTTCATAAAATGCCACTGGAAGTATACACATGCAAAATGAAGCGCATACAAAGAAAACAATTTTTCCAGCAAAAGTTTGAGGAATGGAAGTGTATGCATTGACACTTTGCCATCGAGCTTTCACCTTTCCATGGCTGATTCAATGACTATACACCAGAGGGGTTACAGTGGATTCTCCAATAATGATTCTGTATACTCACTTCTTCTTTTTTTCCTCTTCAAGGCTTAAGCAGCATATACTAACTTCATTTTATGTGCTTGTCAGGCATGTGCTTTGCCTGATTTTTATCAGGCCTGCTCAACAGCAGCAATTATACCTTTCATTTCTATTATTAACCACATTAGATGCAACCTATTCACATTAACAGTGAGATATTTCGACAAAACTTTCATAAAATGCCACTGGACGTATGCACATGCAAAATGAAGCGCACACAAAGAAAATAATTTTTAAGCAAAAGTTTGAGGAATGGAAGTGTATGCATTGACACTTCGCCATCAAGCTTTCACCTTTCCATGAGAAGAATGATTTCCAGACTAGGGAGGACAATTGCACAATTACAACCCATGTCTTACTATTCAACAGCTCAACTACCTATCTTTCAGCATCTGAAAATAGGACTTATATCTTTGCGCTAGTCCAAACATGCCGAGCGTGCCACCAGTGTGAAGCATCACAACCTCCGCGTCACCTCTTGCTTCCTTTTCGCTAAGCAAACTTGCCAGCTCCCAAGCTGCCAAAGTATAAACTGGATCCACGAGAATACCAGTTTGCCGGGTAATCTCCTGGCATACTTCTACTTCACCTTTAATTACATTGCCGAATCTATGAAGACAGTTACCATCAAGATCTGCAAAGTATCAGTTTTCGCCCAAGAAAGTCTTACAGCAAAATCTGGATACGGGCCATCAGCACTGTATGTGAGGAATAGCTATGACATGGTTTCAGTTTATGATCCGCCAATGTTGATTAAGACATGGTTTAGCCAGAAAGAATAATGTGCATATGACTTTGCAGATACAAATACACTGTCACAAAAAGATTTCCTAAAAATGCTATGTCAAAGTAGTGTCTTCTATTTGACCAAAAAAATAAAAAGAAGTGTCTTCTTTAAACAGTAGGTCTTCTGAAAACATGAAGATGTTGACATTGGTCGAAGTAAGGTGTTGACCAATGGAGTGAAAGTCAATGGATACATGGCTGCTGATTTAAATGTCAATTACCATATTATACTAAACAAAGCAGTCTATAAAGTTGACAAGACAACAACTATTGAATATTGATAAAAAAAGGCAGTTATTTTGCCTAATGAAGCAGTAACCATTGCTAAAAGGCATTTAATTTTGCATCATGCTGTACGATAGGTTTATATAAACTGTTCAATCAAAGCATTATGGCACTGAATTCATGACAAGGACATCCACATCCAGAACTGAAAAAATGCAAAAACCCCAGAATGATCAATTGATAGGCAAAGCAAATTATGAGCTTGTTTACCCTTACGAGTGCACAAGGACATCTAAATGAAGGTGGGGCGTAGGGGATTGAAATATGTGCACTATCCATATGTCTCATTGCAATGCATCTGCTACAACCAATGGAACTGTTATAGAGGGAGATTTACTCACTTTCTTGGATGATATCGTTCCACCCAGTGCACCACTCCCCGTCAATTTCATGTAAGGCGTGATCAAGATCAAATCTGAAATGCCTCTTGAAGTCAGAGATCAACCTTCTCTCCCTTTCTCTGTAGTTATCAACTGTATCGGCCAGCATCACAGCAGTGATTTTCCAGGGGAGCCTGATGGAGAGGGAAGTATAAGTCACCACTTGAGCTCATTCATTGAGGCTCAACTTGGCAAAGTGCAAATAGTGTGGTTTAAATTGATTAATTCAAAATTGATGCAATCATCATAATAGTTAGCTTGATCAAAAGAATAGGCAAATAACTCAGGATGAAACACACCCAAAATATATGGCTCCAAGTCCTAGACCAACAGCCGTAGTCCCTGTACCAGCATCTATAACAAATTTCAAGGCTTTCTCTTTTCCGAGCAAGTGACTTTGAGATAAGTGATGCACCAAGCGAATGACGCCTAAGAGAAAATATAATAGTATCATCATCTGAATTACAAAGGAAAGAAAAGACAGGATGATGGTTTGAAGCCCCCCAAAGAAAGCAATGATCATATTGGGGATCATTTTCTTGACAAAAATCAGGATGCAGTCATTGATCAAACTAATATCTATTTACGTCAACAATATAAATATTTTATGCACCTAAAAACCACCTTCAGATATCTTTTAAATGAATCATTGCAGCATGCAGCAGCCCCAAGCATGCCACTACTATCCAACCCAGATGCATCTCTTACCAACAATAACACAAATTATTGTACACTTGTGTCAATGGATAAGCACATTAGTGGACCCAGTAAGCATGCTGACAGAAACACTGCTCACAAAGGTGTTACCTAATAATGCTATAGAATCTCCTGCTCCTTCATTCATGATTACGACCTTCCTTAAACTTCTCTGGTCGTCTATTGAAGTTGAAATAGGATGGGAAGAGCTAACAATTTGCTCAGTCAAAGGAGCCTCAAGAATATCAGACAGTGAAAGAACGCATCCATTTCCACCTGCCACTGAACTTGCATGGGTCTTTAGAGTTTCTTCTCTATTGGCATAAACAGACCTGGGCACATATTTGACATTTCCATACATTGTTGAAATCAGGTTATATCCAGTCAAAATATCAGGCTGCTCTCCTCTTAGAAGCAAATGTGATCTTAGTCCTCGTTCTGCACATGAAACAGCTGCGATTGCACATCATTAAGAAATGATGACTCACGATAGACCATTTTTGCAGAAACATCAAAGATTCTACCTTTAATTTCACTTGTTTTCCACTGTTACTGTCTCAAAAGAGTTGACTTACAACAGAGATTTAGAAGATCCAGAAAGTGAGGGACTCATGTCACAAAAATGTCAAGAAATTCCAGATGTAGCTAATCCAATGCGTTTTTTCTCCCAACTTCTCCTTGCTTGTCTAATTCAAGTATTGATGTGAAATATATATTTTTTTTTGCATAGAATACATAAATGTGACTCTTTCCAGAAGAAGGAAAATACCAACAGCTGCTGCATGTGCACTTTGACATCCTCCACATGTCACCTAGAAAATGTCCCAGCAGAATGTCATGCAAATTGAATGGACATACTCCACGGTTAAACAAATGATTGAATCTGAATGTACGAGTCAAAGATTAATTTAGAGGGATCCCAAAATCCCAGAAATGAATTGCACGAGGCTAGCGGCAAAAGCATAATAAACTGTGAATAACTGACTTGATGACTTGTAGATACTTTAGTCAAAATTCTGCAGAATGTATTCATGTTACGATACAAATTGAAAATCTTATGCTCCAAGAATAGAATCAAATAGGTTATTATTCCGAAGATGCTTCCAGCTACACAGTAATTGAAAAAACAGAAACATGAATCTTTAGTCGTGCAAATGGGGTCTTACCACATCAGTCACCGAGTGATCCTCCAGAAGAGGAAGCACTGCGTCCAGCTTCCTCGCTTTGTTGCCATTGATTAGAGGATGGAGCAAGTCGTCCCTGATGACGTAGAAAGAAGAGTCCGGACCGCTCTTGTCTGTGATTTTATCACCCAGCAATGGATTCGGAATGTTAAACCAGGACTTATCCTTCAACGGCCCATCCTCCTCTTCGATTCGCTTAGGAGCCGACACTATCTGTTGGATTCTAGTATCCGGGCTGGGCAACGTCCACCTCCGGTCAAGGAGTTTCGCAACAAATTCTTCGCAACCCAGTTTGGCTTCAGCAATCCCCTGGCGATCGAAGCAAACAACTCGTTCAATCACATTTGAAGATACGGTGCAATTCCTAGCGGAGCGAAACCCGACAACGGAAGCGATGTAGACATATAATTACTACCCACAATTAGCGGCGAGGTTGGAGTTTCTGAACACACTCGAAATTCAAGAACCGAGACCGGAGAAAAGATATAAAGCACCGAAATGATCCTGTTCCGACTAGCGTTTCCCAGAAAGCTGCTTCCTTTTTCACAACCCAGTCGCTAGACTCGCTACTACTGTACGTTGAGCGAAGCGCTCGGACTCAGATTGATCAATACGCGCCGACCCAATACAGTCTAGAAGCGTTACGCCGCCAAAATCATCCGCACGAGCAGCTACGTTTGTTCAACGGAGAGGGGAGCAACTTCCATTGGAAAGCAGTTGCCCACAGAGAGAGAGAGAGAGAGAGAGAGAGAGAGAGAGAGAGAGAGAGACCTGAGGGGCGTGAGGAAGATGGGCGGAAGAGCGAAAGCCGCATGAGACGGGAAGAGGAAGAGGTAGACGTTGCTGCAGCTTCATGTCTGAAAATCGTTCCTCCTCCAATCTCGTCCGCTTCGGAGAAGACGGAATAGATGAAGAGAAATTCAGTCATTACAAATGGCGTCTGCATATATATGAGAACCCTTTTGGTTCTACTTTTATTATTACCGTCGTCATCATCATTTCCAAGATTATAATTTAATTTATATGTAAATAGAAGGGTTAATACTTAAAAAATCCAAACTGATATACCTATGACAAAACTATCCCAAACTAATTTTTTGACCATCAAAAACCTTAAACTAGTACATTTTTGACAAATTTACTCAAAACTGGTATACTTGTGATAAATTTACCCTATGTTAATTATTAAGTTAAATGATACGTGACAATTGACTAGTATTCCAATTTGGGATTGTTTGTCACAGTTTACAATTTTGTGATTTTTTTGTGACATTAATACGAATGTACCAGTTTAGAATTTTTGGCGGTCGAATAAATTAGTTTGGGATAAATTTGTCATAATTATACCAGTTTTGGATTTTTTATGGTTAGTCGGGGTAAATTTGTCATAATTAGACAAGTTTAGGATTTTTAATGGTAAAAAAAATAATTTGAGATAAATTTGTCACACGTGTACCAGTTTGGGGTTTAACCTTAAATAGAAACTGTCTTAACTTTTGTAAATAATCAAAAATGTAAAATATTAATAATAAAAGGATAGATACTTAATTTTCATTTTGATTTGAGAAATGAACGAAAAGATAGCGTAATTATGTAAATTTATGATATGAAGAACCGATTTATTTTTATTTTGAAAAGTAGAGGGACTCCGTTGACTAAATTAGAAGTATGGGAGTCATTTCACGATAAATTTATGAATTTATCCTAACTCACTTGTTCGATCAAACAAAATCATGTATTAAATGTTTATGCTTCCATGAATCATGACTGATTCAATGACTATACACCGGAGGTGTTACAGTGGATTCTCCTATAATGATTCTGTATGCTCACTTCTTCTTTTTTCCCCTTCAAGGCTTAAGCAGCATATACTCACTTCATTTTATGTGCTTGTCAGGCATGTGCTTTGCCTGCTTTTTATCAGGCCTGCTCAACAGCAGCAATTATACCTTTCATTTCTATTATTAACCACATTATACGTGATCTATTCACATTAATAGTGAGATATTTCGACGAAACTTTCATAAAATGCCACTAGAAGTATACACGTGCAAAATGAAGCGCATACAAAGAAAATAATATTTCAAGCAAAAGTTTGAGGAATGGAAGTGTATGCATTGACACTTTGCCATAAAGCTTTCACCTTTCCATGAGAAGAATGATTTCCAGACTGGGGAGGACAATTACAACCCATATTTTACTATTCAACAGCTCAACTACCTATCTTTCAGCATCTGAAAATAGGACTTATATCTTTGTGCTAGTCCAAACATGCCGAGAGTGCCACCAGTGTGAAGCATCACAACCTCCGCGTCACCTCTTGCCTCCTTTTCGCTAAGCAAACTTGCCAGCTCCCAAGCTGCCAAAGTATAAACTGGATCCACGAGAATACCAGTTTGCCGGGTAATCTCCTGGCATACTTCTACTTCACCTTTAATTACGTTGTTGAATCTATGAAGACAGTTACCATCAAGATCTGCAAAGTATCAGTTTTCGCCCAAGAAAGTCTTACAGCAAAATCTGGATATGGGCCATCAGCACCGTATGTGAGGAATAACTTTGACATGGTTTGAGTTTATGATCCGCCAATGTTGATTAAGAAATGGTTTAGCCAGAAAGAATAATGTGCATATGACTTTGCAGATACAAATACACTGTCACGAGAAGATTTTCTAAAAATGCTATGTCTAAAGTAGTGTCTTCTATTTGACCAAAAAAATAAAAAGAAGTGTCTTCTTAAAACAGTAGGTCTTCTGAAAACATGAAGATGTTGACATTGGTCGAAGTAAGGTGTTGACCAATGGAGTGAAAGTCAATGGATACATGGCTGCTGATTTAAATGTCAATTACCATATTATACTAAACGAAGCAGTCTATAAAGTTGACAAGACAACAACTATTGAATATTGATAAAAAAAAAAGGCAGTTATTTTGCCTAATGAAGCAGTAACCATTGCTAAAAGGCATTTAATTTTGCATCATGCTGTACGATAGGTTTATATAAACTGTTCAATCAAAGCATTATGGCACTGAATTCATGACAAGGACATCCACATCCAGAACTGAAAAAACGCAAAAACCCCAGAACCATCAATTGATAGGCAAAGCAAATTATGAGCTTGTTACCGACCAAAAAAAATTAAATTATGAGCTTGTTTACCCTTACGAGTGCACAAGGACATCTAAATGAAGGTGGGGCGTAGGGTATTGAAATATGTGCACTATCCATATGTCTCATTGCAATGCATCTGCTACAACCAATGGAACTGTTATAGAGGGAGATTTACTCACTTTCTTGGATGATATCGTTCCACCCAGTGCACCACTCCCCCGTCAATTTCATGTAAGGCGTGATCAAGATCAAATCTGAAATGCCTCTTGAAGTCAGAGATCAACCTTCTCTCCCTTTCTCTGTAGTTATCAAGTGTATCGGCCAGCATCACAGCAGTGATTTTCCAGGGGAGCCTGATGGAGAGGAAAGCATAAGTCACCCCACTTGAGCTCATTCATTGAGGCTCAACTTGGCAAAGTGCAAATAGTGTGGTTTAAATTGATTAATTCAAAATTGATGCAATCATCATAATAGTTAGCTTGATCAAAAGAATAGGCAAATAACTCAGGATGAAACACACCCAAAATATATGGCTCCAAGTCCTAGACCAACAGCCGTAGTCCCTGTACCAGCATCTATAACAAATTTCAAGGCTTTCTCTTTTCCGAGCAAGTGACTTTGAGATAAGTGATGCACCAAGCGAATGACGCCTAAGAGAAAATATAATAGTATCATCATCTGAATTACAAAGGAAAGAAAAGACAGGATGATGGTTTGAAGCCCCCCAAAGAAAGCAATGATCATATTGGCGCTCATTTTCTTGACAAAAATCAGGATGCAGTCATTGATCAAACTAATATCTATTTATGTCAACAAAATAAATATTTCACGCCCCTAAAAACCACCTTCAGATATCTTTTAAATGAATTATTGCAGCATGCAGGAGCCCCAAGCATGCCACTACGATCCAACCCAGATGCATCTCTTACCAACAATAACACACATTATTGTACGCTTGTGTCAATGGATAAGCACATTAGTGGACCCAGTAAGCATGCCAACAGAAACACAAGGTCTATGACCACAAAGCTGTTACCTAGTAATGCTATAGAATCTCCTGCTCCTTCATTCATGATTACGACCTTCCTTGAGAAGTTTCCTAAGCTTCTCTGGTCGTCCATTGAAGTTGAAATAGGATGGGAAGAGCTAACAATTTGCTCAGTCAAAGGAGCCTCAAGAATATCAGACAGTGAAAGAACGCATCCATTTCCACCTGCCACTGAACTTGCGTGGGTCTTTAGGGTGCGCATGACAAAATTTCTGAAATAGAAATTGATTTCTAGCCAGAAATTGATTTCTCAATTTCTATTTCAGAAATTGAGAAGTTAAAAATTTTAGCTTCTAATTTCTTTTTCAAATTTATTTCTGGAATAGAAATCTGTTCCAGAAATAGAAAAATCAAATTGCGTTACCAAATGGATTTCTGTTCCAAACCTGTTCCGGGGAACAGAGAAATAGAGAAATAGAGAAGTATAAATTTTATCATGCGCGCCCTTAGACTTTCTTCTCTATTGGCATAAACAGACCTGGGCACATATATGACATTTCCATACATTGTTGAAATCAGGTTATATCCAGTCAAAATATCAGGCTGCTCTCCTCTTAGAAGCAAATGTGATCTTAGTCCTCGTTCTGCACATGAAACAGCTGCGATTGCACATCGTTAAGAAATGATGACTCAAGATAGACCATTTTTGCAGAAACATCAAAGATTCTACATTTAATTTCACTTGTTTTCCACTGTTACTGTCTCAAAAGAGTTGACTTACAACAGAGATTTAGAAGATCCAGAAAGTGAGGGACTCATGTCACAAAAATATCAAGAAATTCCAGATGTAGCTAATCCAATGCGTTTTTTCTCCCAACTTCTCCTTTCTTGTCTAATTCAAGTATTGATGTGAAATATTTTTTTTTGCATAGAATACATAAATGTGATCATTTCCAGAAGAAGGAAAATACCAACAGCTGCTGCATGTGCACTTTGACATCCTCCACATGTCACCTAGAAAATGTCCCAGCAGAATGTCATGCGAATTGAATGCACATACTCCATGTTTAAACAAATGATTGAATCTGAATGGACAAGTCAAAGATTAATTTAGAGGGATCCCACAATCCCGGAAATGAATTGCACGAAGCTAGCGGCAAAAGCATAATAAATGGTGAATAACTGACTTGATGACTTGTAGATACTTTAGTCAAAATTCTGCAGAACGTATTCATGTTACGATACAAATTGACAATCTTATGCTCCAAGAATAGAATCAAATAGGTTATTATTCCAAAGATGCTTCCAGCTACACAGTACTTGAAAAAACAGAAACATGAATTTTTAGTCGTGCAAATGGGGTCTTACCACATCAGTCACTGAGTGATCCTCCAGAAGAGGAAGCACTGCGTCCAGCTTCCTCGCTTTGTTGCCATTGATTAGAGGATGGAGCAAGTCGTCCCTGATGACATAGAAAGAAGAGTCCAGACCGCTCTTGTCTGTGATTTTATCACCCAACAATGGATTCGGATTGTTAAACCAGGACTTATCCTTCAACAGCCCATCCTCCTCTTCGATTCGCTTAGGAGCCGACACTATCTGCTGGATTCTAGTATCTGGGCTGGGCAACGTCCACCTCCGGTCAAGGAGTTTCGCAACGAATTCTTCGCAACCCAATTTGGCTTCAGCAATCCCCTGACGATCGAAGCGAACAACTTATTCAATCACATTTGAAGATAGGGTGCAATTCCTAGCGGAGCGAAACCCGACAACGGAAGCGATGTAGACATATAATTACTACCCACAATTAGCGGCGAGGTTGGAGTTTCTGAACACACTCGAAATTCAAGAACCGAGACCGGAGAAAAGATATAAAGCACCGAAATGATCCTGTTCCGACTAGCGTTTCCCAGAAAGCTGCTTCCTTTTTCACAACCCAGTCGCTAGACTCGCTACTACTGTACGTTGAACGAAGCGCTGGGACTCAGATTGATCAATACGCGCCGACCCAATACAGTCTAGAAGCGTTACGCCGACAAAATCATCCGCACGACCAGCTACGTTTGTTCATAGGAGAGGCGAGCAACTTCCCATTGGAAAGCAGTTGCCCAGAGGGAGAGAGAGAGAGAGAGAGAGAGAGAGAGAGAGAGAGAGACCTGAGGGGCGTGGGGAAGATGGGCGGAAGAGCGAAAGCCGCATGAGATGGGAAGAGGGAGAGGTAGACGTTGCTGCAGCTTCATGTCTGAAAATCGTTCCTCCTGCTATCTCGTGCGCTTCGGAGAAGACGGAAGAGATGAGGAGAAATTCAGTCATTACAAATGGTGTCTGCATATATAGGAGAACACTTTTGGTTCTACTTTTTTTATTATTATTATTATTATCATCATCATCAAGATTATAATTTAATTTATATGTAAATAGAAACGGTCTTAACTGTTATAAAAATTCAAGAATGTAAAATACTAATAATAAAAGGATAGATACTTAATTTTCATTTTGATTTGAGAAATGAATAAAAAGATAGTGTAATTATGTAAATTTGTGATATGAAGAACCAATTTTTCTTTATTTTGAAAAGTAGAGGGATTTCGTTGAATAAATTAGAAGTATGGAAGTCATTTCAAGATAAATTTATGAATTTATCATAACTCTCTTGTTCGATCAAACAAAATCATGTATTAATTGTTTATGTTTGTTTATTTATAAAAATAAATAATTTAAAAATATTTTTTAATAATAATTATTTATAAAAATAAATGAACTACTAAAGGCCTGTTTATTTGTGTTCTTTTTTTTTTGTTCATAAATAGTTTTTCTGTTTTTATGCTTTGCGAAACAAACAGAATTGTACTGAAGAATGATATTGCACGTTAAATTAAAATTTAAGATAAATATTAATACCATTTTCAAATATTTTTAATAAAATAGATTAATCAACGAAACATATAAGAAAAGGGCGAGCAGACACCGCCGGGGTTTTTCCGGTTCTAGGGTTTTTGGGAGAGCCCTTCGGAAGTCGACAAATTAGTTCGCGCCGCCGGCGATGTCGTCCGCGCGCCTCTCGCTGGACGCCCTGTCGGCGTCCGGCCGGAGCTCCGAGAAGCTGAGCCTGGCAGCGCTCCAGTCGAAGATGAAGTGCGACCCCGAGGGGTACGTGACGGAGCTCGGCCTCGTCCGCAGCCAGTTCGAGTCCTCGCTCGAGCTCTTCGAGCAGCAGGCCGCCCTCAGCTTCGCCTCCATCAGCGGCGTCGCCGCGGACCCCGCCGTCGCCAAGGACCTCGGCGACCGCGCCTCGTTCCTGGCGCACGTAGCCCCATTCTACCCCAAGCAGCTGGCCGAGTTCCCCGCGCGGCTCGCCGAGTTCCTCCGCTCTTCCGCGAGGTCGCTGCCCTCCGGTCTCAGGTGCACGGTGGCTCAGGCGCTTATCTTGCTCGTCAATCGGAAGGTCGGTCCTGATATGGAATTGATTTCGTATGTCTCGGTTGATATCGGTGTGGAGCTCGGCATTTCTTCGTCGATGCTGCATATGTCAATTTCTAGGAGCTGTTATTTCTCGGAAATGTAGGTTTTTTTACGTGTTTGCGTATGATGTTGTTAGGATGTACGTTCGCAATTCAGCTTCTTTATGCGTCTGGAGAGTTTTTGTCGATGGAGATGGATAATTAGTATTGAGCCTCTGTCTACTGCGATTGTGCAATGGTCGGAAAGCTGACATTCTGAAGCTAAAGTAGCAATTAACAGTTATTGTCTTTTGATTATGCCAATTCGACTTTGGGGACATGATTTGATGTAACCCTTATCTCCTTAGATGGTCGATATACGAGATACTCTGGCTTTGTTCATGGAGCTGCAGACGCTGGGGGATAGAGTCTTGAGGAAATTGGCGTTCTCACATGTGGTTCACAGCATTCGGAAAATGAATCAGAAGCACAAGAATGAAGCCACTAATCGTTCGCTTCAGAATGTGTTGTTTTCGTTGTTACAGGTTTGGAATCCTGATATTCTTGTAGCCTGTGGAATTTGACTTTGTCAAGGTGTGCTTACCTGTACTAAATTGCGACTGTCCTGTTGTAGCAAGAGGAGGAGACAAAAGCTAAGCAATCACTAATTATGCTATGTGAGCTTCACAGAAGAAAGGTATGGTTTGACGATAGAACAGCTAATGCCATATGTGCGGCATGCTTTCATCCAGCATCAAGGTAGTGTCCTCTTGCCTTTCTCTCATTAATCTTCTGTATTCTTCACTTTCAGAAAAAATCATCTGTGTCTTTGATACTATCAGGATCATGATTGCCGCTCTATCATTTCTTCTTGATTATGAGAAGATTGAAGATGATTCGGATAGTGATGCTTCAAGCAGTGATGATGAATTATCTCATCAAAGTCCTCATGCTATCGTTAGTAAGGAAGCTGCCTATAAGGTCAGTAGATTCTCGAAAAAGCTTATAGTCATATTGTGCATTCTCTGGTGATAAAGTTTTCAATGAAGAATTTAATGTTGCATTGCCTATGTTCATGCTTGAGAGTTTTTTGCACATGCAATTGCTACCAACTTTTAAGAGATTACATTATAAAAGTACCAGTTGGAATTTGAGTTCCAATGTCTAATCGAGTAAATATGATGTCAGAGGTCAGGATCTCTTTTCGCTGCTGTTGAGTTGCATTTACTAATTGCTTCTATTGTTAAACTGGATAAAATCTTAATGTATACATTTTGAACTGACTTTCAGGCACACCATAAAGGTACTTCTGCTAGCAAGAAGAAAAAGCAGGCAAAGCTGCAGCGAGCTATGCGAAGCATGAAAAGGCAACAACGATTGTCTTCAGAAAAGAGCTCTTCAAATTATTATTCACCCCTTAATCATCTGAAAGATGCCCAGGTTTGCCATTTTCTTTGTCTTTGTGCTTCTGCACCTTAGCTTATCCTGGTATTCTTATCACATTCACCTTGTCTTCAGGGGTTTGCTGAAAAGTTATTCTCACGCCTTCAGACTTGCAATGAACGCTTTGAGGTCTGTACTACTATTTATTTAGTGAAGATATTGAATTGCATATCTGGAAGTTTGCCTTTCCATAGCTACTTTACAAGTATTCCTTGTGATTGATTAGGTTTCTTCATTTCTTCTTCTCTTAGCATAATATGATTTTTTTTCTTCTAAATCAATAAATTAAGGTTTTACTGCATTATAGCTGGCTACATTAGGAGATTTACTGGCATGAATTCATCTTTTAATTTCAATTTGAAGAATATGGTATTAGACTTTGATGAGAAGTTTTCATACAAAACCAGTAAGAGGGTGAGACAGATCTTGTGCCAAATCAGTTTCGTAATTGTAGGATGTTTGGGTTCTTTGCATAGTGTCGGAACATGGAAATTTTCTGCAAGAATTTCTCAGATGAGCATTATAATTTTAGGAATTTCTTCACTGCCCTAAAAGTTTTAGCAGCAAAGTTTTTTTTTTTTTTTTTTGATTTGATTTTTCTCTGAATTTAGTATGTATAATTTCTATTTTCATTGGAAGATGGATTTTTTCAGGTAAGCATTTTAAGCTCCAAAATACAACTTCTGCCAATGAGATCTTTTATTTTGATCAATTTCTAACTTTATCACTAAAATATTTCAGGTTTTTTCTTCTGTGAAATATCCCTATATATTGGCTCAAAGCCTAAACGTTTGCTTGTGTCTATTGTCTCCCTGATATGTTGCAGGTTAAGATGATGGTGTTGAAAGTAGTTGCACGAACTGTGGGCCTTCACCACTTGATTTTGTTAAATTTTTATCCTTTTCTCCAAAAGTATGTTCAGGTATGTGCTTGGAAAAATACTGTGTGGCTCATTTCTTGTTTGCGAGGTGTTGGAAATTTTATTATTTTCTACTTGTGTTACAGCCTCACCAGCGTGATGTCACAACCTTGCTAGCAGCAG
The DNA here is from genome assembly GCA_014182395.1 of Eucalyptus sp. ANBG9806169. Classification (NCBI taxonomy): domain Eukaryota; kingdom Viridiplantae; phylum Streptophyta; class Magnoliopsida; order Myrtales; family Myrtaceae; genus Eucalyptus; species Eucalyptus sp. ANBG9806169. The sequence goes on along the minus strand of CM024580.1, from coordinate 19,810,148 downwards.
CAGTTCAGGCCTGTCATGATATGGTAGTGTAGATGGCTTGCTTTTTCCTCCCCCTTCCCTGTCTCTCTTTCTGTTTACTTCAACGTTTTCCTCCTGATTGCTGAATCAATATATTCACTTGGTTTGCTGGCTCTTGTTACCTGTCGATTATTCTGTTTTCTTGAAGTAATTATGTTTTCTGTAGGTACCTCCCGATGCAGTTGAACCCCTATTTAAGCAAATAGTAAACCAATTTGTACACGATCGATCACGTCCTGAGGTACTTTTTTGGGACTAGCCTCTTCTTAATGTGATGAATTTTGCAAGGTTCTGATCTCTTGATTGCATTTTCCAGGCTATTGCAGTTGGAATTAATGTCGTAAGGGAGATATGTCTACGTATTCCCCTGGTGACTACCTCTTTTTCCCCTGCCTGTATTCATTTTCTTCTTCAAGACTTGGTAGGATTGATTTTGCATTGTTTGGTTGTATGATGATGCTTTCATTTGCACCTTTACTGGTGAACTTAGAATGTGCACTCACAACTTCACAAAAAGTGAACAAGGAGGAAGTTATTTAATATTCAATTGTCCCAGTACCTTTCTTTCGTCTTGACTTTTGAGCCATTTTCTTACTCATGTCAGTTTTGATTCCATCTTCTGACTGGCATTTTGTTATGGCATCTAGTTGATGAATGAAGACTTGTTGCAAGATCTTGTTTTATATAAAAAATCACACGAGAAGGCAATATCAGCAGCTGCTCGGTCTCTTATCTCTTTATTTAGAGAGGTATACTCTCTCTCTCTCTCTCTCTCTCTCTCTCTCCAGTGTTTTATAACTACTGTTTTAGAGGGCATCTCACTTATTTGCTGCTTTGACATATCACAGCTTTGTCCTTCAATGCTGGTAAAGAAAGACCGAGGACGCCCCAGTAACCCAACGGCACGACCAAAGGCATATGGTGAAGTCAGTGTTGCCAGTGATGTTCCTGGTGTTGAACTGCTACAGAATAGTGATGATGATGAGGATGACAATAACGTTGGTAGTGATGAGGAGGACGTTGACACTGAAGACAGTGACGATGGAGGTAGTGTTGGCATTGACATTTCCGTATCCAGTGGGTCAGATGATGAGAATGCTACTAGTGATGACGAAGAAACCCACGCATCCGCTGATGATAATGAATGCGATGATGAATCTTTGGAAGGTGACAGTGAGCATGAAGAAGATAACTCTTCTGCTGAAGATTTGGATGAAGTAAGCAGTGACGAGTTAGATGAAGATGAGGATGCAAAAGCAGATTGTGGCGATGATAATGAAGAGGTGCGTGATGAAGGTAATGCTGTCTCGGAAACTAATAGTGGTGAGGAAAAAACTGGATCCAGAGTTAAATTCTCTGAGACAAGGAAGAGGAAATTCTCTGATCTTGATGGACAGATCAATGCTGCTGAAACAAGTCTTAGGGCCTTGAAGAAATTAGCTGAAACAAAATTGAGTCAGCCTCTATCTGATTCAGCTGATGGCATTCTTTCTAATGAGGACTTCCGACGTATCAAGCAACTAAAGGTACTGAAATTTACTTACGATGTGTTGTTGCACCAGTTGTTTCTGAAGAAGTATTTTTCACTGTTTCTAAACATGGTGAGGTCAATTGATTTTGAAAGTACTGAAGCTTCGGGTTATTTATCAGGCCAAGAAAGAAGCCAAAGCTGCTTTGACCAAGCATGGGTTGTTGGGAAAGGGTGTGGAAACGAAATCAGCTTTTAAGGTTCCCAGTTCTGATCAACTAAGCTTCAAGCGTGTGGATCCTGCGAAACTTGAGGTACTTTGTTTGGTCTCATGTTTACTGTCTGCACTTTAAAAAAGCTGCGTTTCAATCGGTGGAAGCAATGGCATACATCATTACTTATCATCGTGATGATAGTTGCTCCATGAAGTTTTCTTGAAGTGATAGAATTCAAAATGCAAAAATTCCTCCCAATAGTCTTGAAAAGGTTATTCATGCAAAATACTTGCGGCAATCTTGTTTGGATGAAGTCTCTCATCTCCGATCACTGTGTTAATTTGCTTTGTCCTTTTTCATTTGGAGTGCTTCTGTATCTCTCTTTAGTATTTACTTAAGCATGGTGTGCTGTGGAATTCAGGCTCATGTGAAACAAAAGCTAAGTAAAGAGGAAAGATTAGCACTTGTGAAGGCTGGAAGGGAGGAAAGAGGGAAGTACCAAGCTCGAGCTGCCATAAAGCAGAAGAAGGTACGATATTTTACTCCATCTGTCTGGAAGCTGGCAGCTCTTATCAACAAAATGATATTTTGACTTGCAATATAATGCATTTCCCCCAAAGACAAGTAGTTGATGCTACTTCACATAATTTAACCTTAATGACATTGATTTAACTATGATGGACAGACGGGTGGTTCGAGCAACAAGCAGAAGGAACACAGGAAGCTTATGCCTATGGCTGCGAAGAGAGCGAAAGTACAAAGATCTCGCCAGGACAAAAAGAGGAAACAAGGGCGATTGGGTAAACAGTTCCGTGGGAAGAAAGCGTGGAAATGATCTTGTGAATCGAGACAGTAATGCAAGTGGAGCTTAGGATGCTAACGCATTACGGTATCATGATTCTCGTGGAGAGCTGTATTAACTTTTCTTCACCTTCTGTAGTTATGCTCTATCTTTTAAGTTGCATGATGTGGGGATTTTCTCTTCCCATTTGAGAGGGACAGTCTAGGCCTGTCTGTGCGGGTCACAATTTTGTTACTTTGGAGTGGATGCCTAGGATGGAGCTAGGATGGAAGATTGTGTTCTGTAAATTAAGCATAAGAGTAGTTTGTCTCAGTGATGAAATGGAAGGATGATATGCCTTATTGACAGTGCTGAACTGATTAACGTTCATGTCAGTACTCACTGCAGTTTAGGACGAGAATTTGGGATCGAAACGACTTGGGTTTTCTCCTTCTTCTATTGGTTTTCTTTGGTATGACTATAATTCACATCCTGAAGGTATCGGGCGAACAGACTGCGAGAAGTCGTCTCCCGAGGCCATCGGTCCGTGAATGTAGGGTCCACGTATGTGCTTATTTTCACATTTATTTTTCCAAAAAATAAAAAGTCAAACTCGATTTGATGAAACTGCTCTGCGATCTTAACATTGAAATCATGCCATGAACTTGTGTGCTTTGCATGTTAGATGTCTCGCACGCTGACCGAATATGATTGGTTTTGTCTTTAAATGTCGATTGCAATATGATGATGATGAATGACATGGTAATTATTTGTATAGACTTATGATAAAATTAGGCCAAATGCGTGAATAAGCACGCAAAAGCGCATGACAACTCATATGGCGTTCTGAATCATTTGCTGCCTCGAAAATGGCATGCTGGTTTTGAATTGCTCTTTGTCGTTATTGAATTGCATAAAATCGAATAAACATTGCATGGGATGATAAAATAGCACCCTGATACTAAAATTGAGTGTTGTCGTGATGGGATTCATCTATTTTAGTAAATCTAGGTACGTTTGTGTATCTGGATTTTTAACTAAAATATGACTTGAAATTTAAGGATTTTGCTATATTTTATTAACTATTTGGTGAATGCAATAATAAAGTCGCACATATTTATATTATATATATATTTATTTATAGAATGGTATATCAATGTAAATGAACCTAAAGTTCACAACAGAAATAGTAAAAATCTCTGGTGACATTCTTACTTTATTTTTAGTGGGATTAGATTTGTCTCTGCTATTTTAAACTTTGAATCTAAGTTTCTATGCATGATGTGGATTATCTATCTACTTGTTAATTTGAATTCTTCCCCTCGTTTGATTCATAATCGCTTTGTTTTTTGACATGTTGGATCGGATTCGCGACCAGTATATCATCTTAGAATTCAGAATACCCACGAGGTCCATAGGCATTGTGGATATTGTTTGGGTTGAATTTGGAATGTCATTTGAATGTCTAATCAATATGGATTGGATTCATCTATGGGACTTGCTCTGCATGGATTGGACACTTCTTGAAATGAAAACAATTACAAATGGCATGATGGAGTCGAGTCGTTGTGTGTGTCATGAATTGGGCAATTTCACTTGAAGGTAGGCGGCAAAATTTTCATATTTTTCAAAACCCGAAAAACAAAAATACTATATGTAAATGTAAACTAGGAAATTCTTTTAGTAATTCTCCCCACACGCGTAACCGAACCCTTTGACCTAAATATTTGGTTTTTAGACCCGTTGGCTCCTATGATTAATTGACGTCCCGCTAACACTAAAATTTCAGTTTTTTCTACGACCTAAGAAGATGATTAGTGAGTGACGACTCCTAAAACGGTTTAAGATTACCTAGGCCGCTATTATGGGATGAATTTTTCTTTTTCTTGAAGTTGCATTTTGTTCAACTTAGCCGCTATCATAAGTAGATGGGACCAATTGGTCTGGTCCAATTCAATTCAATAGAACTAGTCACTTGGTCATTCCACTTCCAAATTTCAACATTCTTAGGATTTGTTTAGTAACATATCAAATAGTGATTGATTTTATTTATTTTTGGTTTCCAAGAATGAAAAAAGAAAAGAAATCCATTTGGTAACTTTTTGGTTCTCACAAATTTGAAACATAATCAAAAAGTAGAAAAAAGTTATTTTTTATTCTTAAGAACAACTCCAAAATCAAGCCAAATCTTTTTTTTTTTTTCTCCTATTTTTCTTTTCCTTTTGTTTTTTCTTCTTCTTTATCTAGTCGGTCACAAAAATCAAGCCAAATCTAGTCGGTCACAAAAATATAATAAAATTATTAAAAAATTAAAATAAAATTTGAAAAATGTAATAAAATTATATTAAAAAGAAAAATTATATAATAAATTAATTTAAAAGTATAATTTATACAATGAAATTATTAAAAATTAAAAGAGATTTTAAAAATATAATAAAATTACATAATAAAATTATATTAAAAATATGATAAAATTATATAATAAAATTTAAAAATTTAAAAATAATTTAAAAATAAAATAAATTTATTTAATAATTCGATTAAAAAATTAAAAGAAATTTTAAGTCACAAAAATATTGAGAATTATCAAATACCTTCAAATACTCACAAATTTGTCTAGAGAACATAATCACAAAAAATCATTTGGGAGAAGAAATTATTTTCGAAAGTAGAATGGTTATCAAACACACCTTGAAATTAAATCTTTCCCCAAAAATGACACATGATGGACAAGGTAAATCTTTGTCCCAAAAAAATACTGGACTCGTTGCTATATATAATCAATCTGAGTTAGTCTGCTTCTCTTTATCATCAGTCCCATTAATGGAATGGGGGAACGAATCAATACCTTCAGGAACTTCCCAATATTGGCCTGTTTAATTCGATCCGGACAACTCTCGATTCTGACATGCTTACCCCTCGGTGGCGCGGACACGACACGACACGAACCCAGTCGTGAAGCAAAATTCGCAGCCCTCTGCATCTGCGTCATCGATTCCGACGTCGCGGGGGTCCCACCCCAGTTGGTGGGATCCAATGACCGTCGGTCTCCCCATCGGACGGCCCAAGAGGGCCACCGCCCCCCTAACTACACCCGCACCGAGTCAACTCGCGAATCCCCGCTCCGTCCAAAAGCAACGGAAAAAGGCGTCGGGCCTGAGTCGACTCGAGCTCGAGCTCGATTTCTTCCTGCTCTCCATAATTCATCACTTTTTCGCCGTCCTGCAAAAAAAAAAAATTCAGGTTGCTCAGTGCCCTTTTTGGCCGGTTCCTTGTCGCGGTCGGCGTCGGCGTCGGCGTCGTCGTCCTTCTCCTCGAATTTTGATTGCTTCCCAAGTTAAGCATCGATTCTCTCTCTCTCTCTCTCTGGGCGGTGAACAACCAATGATGCACGACTCCTCCACTTCACCTACTGCCCCTCCTACTTCTCCCGCCTGACGCGGTCCCAGCCTCGCCACCAGTCCCCGACCGCCGGCCGACGAGGGCCGCCCCGGAAGCCCTCCGTTTTGGAATTGCCTATTGCAGTCCCCGCGCCTCGTCTCGTTTTCACAATCGTCCCCCGCGACGGCGGCGGCGTCGGCGCTCCTCTAAGGCGCATCGCCTGAACATGATCCCTTGCCTCCCGCGCTCTCTCGCCGGATCTCAGTCGCAGGTCCATCTCCATCTCCATCTCCGTCGCCACAGCCACAGCCGCCGCTGCCTCGTCTTCCCGTGTTCTCCCCATGGACCCCGCCGCCTCTCGCCCCGCCGTCGTGATCGATAACGGGACCGGGTGAGATTGCCGTTTCGGCTAGCCGTTTGAGCCGTTCATGTTCAGGAGCGCCTCAGCTCGACTGGGTTAGTTTCAAAAATTCATTTTTTTTTTGGGCGTGGAATTCGATCTGCAGGTACACGAAGATGGGGTTCGCCGGCAACGTGGAGCCCTGCTTCATAGTCCCCACGGTGGTCGCGGTGAACGAGTCGTTCCAGAACCAGGCGCGGAGCTCTTCCAAGAGCAGCAATTGGCTGGCGCAGCACAGCGCCGGGGTCATGGCCGATCTCGACTTCTACATCGGGGAGGAGGCGCACGCCCGATCCCGATCCAGCAGCGTCTACAACCTCACCTACCCGATCAAGCACGGGCAGGTCGAGAATTGGGACGCCATGGAGCGGTTCTGGCAGCACTGCATCTTCAATTACCTGCGGTGCGATCCCGAGGACCACTACTTCCTGCTGACGGAGAGCCCGCTCACGGCTCCAGAGAGCCGGGAGTACACGGGCGAGATCATGTTCGAGACTTTCAATGTCCCCGGGCTTTACATTGCGGTGCAGCCGGTGCTTGCTCTTGCTGCTGGGTACACCACTTCCAAGGTTTGCATTGGACTTTAGACATTCTTTTTAGATATAATTGGTATAGATTGGAGTTATCGTAAGGTTTTCTGCTGTTTACGAGCTAGGTATTTTGCTTTATAGATCTTTATCAATGGCGGAGTTGTAGGATCTACAGATGTTATATTCAATGCAGTTGGTGCAGTAGGAAGACGTAGATGTCTCGATGGAATATTTTTGAAATATTCGACTAACTCCTTGGAAATTCCGCTGTGATTAGCACTCTGAAAGATTTATTTCATGATGCTAATGAAACTGCGAGGTGCTTCCTTATTTATATCCATTTGTGCAAATCATGTCGTTTCTAGAGGCAAATCTGTCTGTATTCTCTATTTTTTGAAATCAGCGTCTGGAGTTTTTCGTTTGTAATGATGAGAACATACTTCTTTGTAGTCCATTCTCCTTTATAAACTTAAAAATGGAGGCGTCCTGTGGGCAGAATGTCCTGGTAGATCTTCAGCAGCATAGTTCTTGGAGAATTCTTGAGCAGTAATGGACCGAGTGTTGGCTGCATAACAGTACAATCTACTCTCTTTAGTGTAAAGTTGGCCCTTGGAGAAACAATTACGCTAAGGTTGTCTGAAGTATGGTTATGGTAGTTGAGGCCAATAGAACAAATCAGTTTTAGATATGATATCTTTATGCATTGAAGAGTGTGGTTTTACTTTGCATTTGTGTTGGAAACTGGAGCTTGCAGTGAAACACCTTGAGCTCAACACCATATTCTTGATGCATTTGAATCTTTTAATAAGGCTCCGCTGTACGAGTGATCTCTGCTCTTTCTTTTTGGGTATTGCGTATGGAACAGTTATTCAATAAAATGCGACGTGAGATTGTTGAACTTAATTGGTTGTAGGTTACCTCTTTGGTGCCTGTTTTCTGGATCTTTAGATTTATGATGTGAACCCTCTGTGGCTATTTAAACTGAAGCGGTAACTGATGCCTTCTTGAAGTGGAATCTAAGTGACTTGTGCTCACTGCTTGATATAGAACATTAATGATCTTCAGATTGCCTAATTTTAACTTCTATAACTAACCGGGATTAATTCTTCTCATGATCTGATGAATTGTGGAATGGGTGTGTTTGAAGCTTGTTAATTTTGTTTAAGGCTTACGGTTCTATGATGGACTTCACCTAGGACCATCTCTGGTATTTTAATCTGAAATTGTGACATCGACATGCATTTACCACTGCAACTGGAGAGGTTTGTTTTGATATGGTTCAAACGATTAGAATGAAGTTCTGACTTTTTCTATATTTTCTGTCTCCTTTACTAATTAACAAAAAATAGCTTGGTTACATGGTTCTAGGTATAATTGAAAAGATAAACAGTTGGCTTATTTGTTTGGTTGATCTTGTATGGGGAATCGACTTAGCTATTCAGCTCTAGCTCTCAAGAATACTTATGAAAATGGTTTATCGGAATCAATATTTTCTGAATGCATGAAAATTAGTCTAGATGTCCTTGTGTTTTCTGTGCCAAAATGATTAGGCCTTTCGTTCATCTTCTGTACTTTTCTTTTTTCTTCTTTTTCCTTTAGAATGACATTAGCTTTTCTTAGTGCGAGATGACAGGGGTTGTAGTGGATGTTGGAGATGGTGCTACTCATGTTGTACCGGTGGCTGATGGTTATGTTATCGGGAGCAGCATTAAGTCTATACCCATTTCAGGAAAAGACGTTACTCTCTTTATTCAACAGCTCATGCGGGTACCTTTTACTTGAATCTTACTCTGTCAATGTACTACTTGTCTTTGTCTGAATAAGAATGTGATTGTTGTCACGGCAGCACATATCCTTGTGATCCGAAATCTTTAGATTGCAAAAGTTTCGTCTTAGGAAGGCACCATTAGTTTGTTGAAAGTAAAATTTTGCCGATTGAGTTTTCTAATATTTGCACTTGTACAACAACTTATAGCCTCATACAGTCTATTCTTTATGTTTTAATTGTCATTAAACAAGAATTAAAGAGAGTTGCAACAAAGATACAAAATAATAGGTGATTTTGTGCACATAGAGTGTATATGCCTTCTCTCACATAATTGTGGGCTAGATAAAAGAAGTATACAGTGTGTGTACGTAATAATCCCCTCATAAAAATCAATTGTTTGGTTTAGTGATTTGACTTCAGTGGGCTGATTACAAAAAGCTTTGTTTCTTTTCTCCAACAATGGGATCTATACATACTAGATATCCAATTTGAGACTTCTTTGATCAATCATATGTATCACTAACCAACAATCATCGATTCTATGTGCTTTGTCTTGCAAATGACTTGATAAGAGTTGCACTTTTGCTTTGCAAGCCTCATATGCCTTCAACTTAGTTTTGAGCAATTTTTCGAAGAAAATAAGCAAATTAAACTTTAAACCTTGGAATGTGTCCTGACGAAGATAATACTGAAGTGGAAACAAATGCCCAATCATTCAAAACCTTGTTGTGGAGTCCATAAAATGCACCCTTGGTTGAATAATGAATTGTAATGACTAATATTTGTAGTCATTGAAAATCATACGTTGTTATGGATACCTATTCTATGGGTCAAATCTATTCAATAATTAATTGGGGTTAATGAGAATGGACCCAATTTTTCCATTACTTTCATATTTTTAAAGTACTAAATAAAGGCTCGGCTCCAAGATGTTAAAGATCAGTGGAAGTGGTGTTGAGTTTCTCAATCCTATCTTGCAAATATTGTGTTATAGGTTTTAATGGGAGCATGAACGACTGTAACTTAGTGTACTTTTATTTAAAATTGTAGTGATAATATTTTTGCAATGCATCACATGTCCTAGAATAGGTGGCACTATTCTACCCTAGTCAAGGAATAGGTTTTGACACCAAAGAAGAGTTTGAGCAATTGCTTTATTTGTGATTCAACATTAAAAATTCAAATCACCAAGTATGGTGATGACTATATTAGCTAGAATTATTGCCTGGAAAGATCTGAAAGGGATTCTGGTGTAAGATTTCGAAGGTTTAGCCAAGGCTTAGCTTAGGACCCCACTTATTGTCATACTTGGTTTTGTGTTGCGATTGTGCATGACTTTGAGATTCATGATGGTATTACTGACTAACTTATTTATGAGATTATTTTTGCTTCACTTCGGGCAAGTAGCAGCATTTTCTGTGACCTTACTGAAATCTATTTCATGTAGTGCCCTATTTTTAAGTAGATGTTGTCTATTACTAGTAAATTGCATTCTGCCAGCACGGTGGAATCTTTGAACAGACAATGATTCTTGCTTTTCTTTTACTTCGACATGCAGTCGTTCGTTTGTTTCGAACGTCCCAAACTACTTATCTCGAAAGAGAAGACTTCTTCAACTTCCTTTAACTGTCCATTTGGTTAATAGATTTTCTTTTCCGTAGTCATTGCTAGTAAATTTCCTCATTCAAATGAATCCTCAAGTCCAGTCATTGCCTGACACTTTCATTTGGTTACATCCCTGACCTTTTTAGTGTTCATTCAATATAAATGTGTTTTATCATTTGAACATGGTACAGTATGATTAAGGTCCAGCCAGTCTTATTAGAGGAGGGATGTTGTTTCATGTAGGAAAGAGGGGAACATGTACCACCGGAGGATTCTTTTGAAGTAGCAAGGAAAGTGAAGGAAACTCATTGTTATACCTGTTCTGACATTGTCAAGGTCAACTCAACTTGAAATTTATGTCCATTCTCCTTTTCTAGATATCTCTTTTGAGGATTGAAATCTATCTTCTGGTGAGACTCAAACTTGGTAATGATATATCAGGAATATAATAAGCATGACAAGGAACCAGCAAAGTATATTAAGCAGTGGAAAGGTGTTAAACCAAAGACAGGAGCTCCTTACACTTGTGACATAGGATATGAACGATTTCTTGGACCTGAGGTTAGCTTCTCAAATCTCTTTCTTTATCCTTTTTATAGGTTTCCAGAACCAGTTCAGTCTTTAAACCTGTCAGGCTATGTTTCGCTGTTCAACCGGTTGGACCTCTTATTCATTGCGTGAACTCAAAACATTATCAGTTGTACATGCCCAAACAAGGAAGACCATGCAGCTTAGGTGGCACAGTGCCCAGTACTCTGAATTATGGTTGTTGGGTTGATTACACACGCGCCTCCAATTCATTCTGATTAGATTGAACCTCCATTGTCAATTTAACTAGTTCAACCTCCCGGTTTTGGAAACACTCCACCTTCTTTATTTCCACTTGTCAGACAACTCAATAATACCAGATATGGGGGAAGACTTGTTACCCTTTCATGAATAGAAGCTATAGGAATTAGAATATACCTGATGCTCATCCCTAACTTACTTATTATCATTCTCTTAAAGTGTGTGTATACACATTCGATCCAATATTTGTTTTTTTGGGTTGATTTATCTAGTTATTGCTGCATCTTTGTTATAGTAATAATTTGTTTCTGTTTCAGGTTTTCTTTAATCCAGAGATCTACAGCTCTGACTTTAGTTCCCCTTTGCCTGTTGTCATTGACAAATGCATTCAATCTGCACCAATAGACACGAGGAGGGCGTTATACAAGGTACGGTATTGTTAGTCTAGAATAATGATAAATGACCTTAGCTATATTTGTAACTCAGGACAAGCTTATATAAGCTTACAACAGCCTCATTGCATTTCTGAGATTGATGTTTATATGCTCTGTAAAGCTGCTTTAGTTTAGTTTTCTGCAGAAACCAATAAGAGCAAGTATAATAAAATTTATTGTCCTGCGCTTGGAAGATTAAAATACACATATGGAATATTCAGTTATATAGTTGAAAAACTGAAGCAAAGCTCAAATTACAAGGAAATAATGGATGGAAATAGTTGAAACTTGTAGGATTGTTTGTATGCAGTGCTTGACAGGATCTTGGTTACCTCATTCGTATATGTCAAATTCCTTTTGTGAGATTGCAGAATATTGTGTTGTCTGGGGGATCAACCATGTTTAAGGATTTCCACAGAAGGTTACAGCGGGATTTGAAAAAGATTGTGGATGCCCGCGTTCTTGCTTCTGATGCCCGACTTGGTGGGGAAGTAAAAGTGAGCTTGCTAGATTGTATTAACTCCTTGAGATCTAATGACTAAGCCTATTTCCTATCATACTAATTAGCTGAATGGTTATGCCAACTTTGTCTTGCCTTCAGGCACAACCAGTAGAAGTTAATGTTGTTAGCCATCCTATTCAAAAATTTGCTGTTTGGTTTGGGGGTTCTGTACTTGGGTCAACCCCAGAATTTTTTGAGGTATGTCACTCATGCTTCTTCTCATAGGCAGAATATGATACTGTACATATTAAATTTCCTTCTCATGTGTATCTGAACTCTTCTCAAATTCGTATCAAGTTCTGTCCTCTGTTCTGTGGCCAATCTTGTACGCCCAAACTAATTACAAGCACCTGTAATCGCGGATTTTCTTTACCACGTGTCAATGTTATTAGTCTTCTGTCTCATCTGTTCGTCACTGTCAACAGCTCTGATGGCCATCTTGCTCTTCATAAGCGTTCTTTAATCTAGAGAGTAACATCAGGCTCAACCAATATAATTAGGTCACAGTCCTAGTCTCTTTTGAGTGCCTTTCAAGGCAAGAACTTTGTCGCTTCATTCACTGTCTCAGCCTCCTTTCCCATGGACCTCTGCCTGTACCAGTATAGCTCTTAGTGTTGGTGCCACTTGTTGCCACTTTGCTAGAGCTGCTTCTAGTGGCTTTCATGTGGATTGACTATGCTAGGGGTAGAATCCTTCCTGACTCTTGGTTGATCTGTGGTTTCTATTAGTAAAGTGCTCTTCATTTCAAAAGAAAACAGAAAAAGAAACGAAGAAAAAGTAAAATTGATACAGGAGCATCAGACTTGATGGAACAAATCAATAAAGAAAAGAAGAGAAGAGAATAGAAGAGGAGTCAACTGTTGATACATCGGCTGTTTCTTTGGTGCTTCATCGATTAATGCTGCTTTTGATGTGGTCGATTCTTGTTTATTGTATAAGCTTTGACTTGCACTATTGTCCTTTTCTAAATCCAGCTTTGACTAAACCTGCCATTCTTTGTGCCTTGCATTTAGCTTTGACTGTCATTGTATATGCAATTTTAGGACGAGGATGAACTTATTATTAATCTACAAGTGACCAATTAAAAACATTTCTTTATTCTTTCAGGATTTTGCATTTGGGATTACTTTTGTTGAATTACTTGATCTGTAGTTCATTTGAATAGTGACGATAATCTGTTGAAAGTATCTAAAATAGTGCCCTTTTCCTTTTGTTGAATTCTTTGGTTAAAACGGTTTTGATATGTCTGCAGGCTTGCCATACAAAAGCAGAGTACGACGAGTATGGGGCAAGTATTTGCCGTACAAATCCAGTTTTCAAGGGGATGTATTGATACATGATGAGGAGCTTGACTTGGTTGGCATGCCTGGTGGACAGTACCCAGAAATGCCTGACCATTTGCAACCGTGGCACCTGCGTTTGCCTCTGAGACTGAAACTGCCATGTGCTCGAACATTCTCTCGCCATTGCGTCCAGAGATGGTGTACAATACATGCCTGTTTACTGCTCTGTCTTACTTTCAAGGAATGTACTTCTGGAACTCAATTCTTTCATTAAGGATATAGGAGATTAGGATGGCTCTGATTTTGCCGCCAAGAGGGCTTACCATGCTGGATCCGACCGATAGTTCTCATTCAGCAGTCACATACAGAGAAGAAGCTTAATTGCATTCTTAGGTTGCAGGTTAGATGAATAGGGGGATAGTGATAGAAGGTTTTGTTTTCGGTTTTACCATTTTGTTGTTCAATTACTTTAGATGAAGTAGATTTTGAGGTTGGAACTCGATTCTTTCTGGACAGAGTTGGATCATAAGATAATGTGAATTACTTCGCAACGTCTGATATTGTATGTCCGCAGTGATTGCTGAAAGTCGTGAATATTCGATGCATTGCTTCTCTTAGCTTAAGAAAATAGATGGGTCGGGGAGGAATTTACCGTCGCTGTAGAAATGCTCTCTTGACATTTATTTCAATTTGCTTCCTCATTCTCCAAAGATTGCCGGTTTCCACCTCCAAACAAAATTCAAACTTCAAAAAACTCATTTGCCTCTCCTTAAAATAGGAAACCGAAAAAGAAAAAGAAAAAGAAAGAAAGAAACTACCCACCATCACCTAACTTAACCTAGGTGCACAGTGACCAGCACCTCGTCGGCAACAGCCATTCGCAGCTCGTGGCCATGGCAAGATTATTAAGAGCTCTGCACAGGGCTGCAAGCTCTCGGCCATGGTGAACACAGTGCTGCGGGCTTGTAAGCATGGCGAGCCCTGTTCCTGGACGCTGAGGATCATGGCTCGGACTGGGAAAGTTGCGCTGATAACAGCTGAATCGGGCAATGGCAGCAGCAAAGACGGTAAGGAAGAGCAAGGAAGAGGAAGAAAGACGAAGGGATTTTAGTGTTTTGGAGCTTTTCTTTCAAGAAGGGCCAAGTACGACGAGAGCAACTGGGGAAGAAAAATGACACTTCGCAAATAAGGAGACAGTGATAGTGGGAGGGAGATGCAAGTCGAACTCTAATACGGGAGATAAATCGTAGGTTTATTAAAGTGAGCTACAAATTTTTAAAGAAATAGATCTCACAATAATTTATAATTATTTGTGATTTGATTTTTTGTGATCTAGAATAAATTATTATTTTTATGGTAGATTAAAAACTGTCACGTATTATTTCTCAAAAAAGTTTATGTGCTGTTTGAAATTATTATTTTCCTAAATCAAATAAGTTTTCACCAAATCTAAAGAAAAATGCATCCGGATTATTACTGAAAAAAGTCGAAACTGGAGACGTTCTCACGAACTAGACGGGTTCTCACATTTTCCATTTCTCATCATGCTCTTTTCTGTGCGTCTTCAGTGCAATATCGATGAATGACGACCCCCTTTCTTTATCCGCCTCCACTGTTCTCAGGAAAGATCGAACAAGTTCCTTTGTTCGAATGGAAGTTTGAACATTCCAAACGTGTTTCGAACTGACCGTATGGCTAAACGAAGCATTCCGACATCGATGGTCATCGCATTTCTTGTCCCACTGTAAAATGGGGCGAGGGAAAAGTGCGCGAACGCGTGCGCACACATGCTTACTAGGGTCCCTCGAAACTTGGTCGACCGTGACGAAGTACCTGAGTATCGACCTGGTTTTAACCCGCGCATTGCCTTCTTAAGCACATTGACTCAAGGTGGAGGATTCTTTTGATTAGATCGAAGCCTAAGATTCGTTCGTTCTCTCATTTTGCGACTTCATTGCTATGCATGCCTCATGAAAAGCACGTCCCGTGTTTACTGCACCTTCATCGACGTTTTGGAGGGAATGAACAAGCAAATCATAAATGAAATGAAATAGAAAAGGGTCGTCTTAGAAAGGCACCACTCTTCAATAATAATGTGATGAACAAGGTACCATAATCTTTGACATTCTCGACAAGCTATTGTCGTTCGTCACTTAGAAGAAGTACCCGGCGACAGCTGCGACTGCAGCAACGGCAGAGACCTTGGTGATGGTGGCGCCGTTTTTGGAGGAAGGTGCTTGGGCCGGTCCGTCTTCGGTGGGAGGGAAAGCTCCTTCGGGGACGGGGCCACCTACCGGGGCCTCGACGGCATCATCTCCACCGGCGGGAGCGTTGTCGATGGGTCCAATTGTGCTGTCATCAGCTGGGCCTGCTGCCTCGCCACCGGAGTTTGCAGCTGGTGCGCTGGCTGGTGCCTGGGCGGATGCCAAGCCGAGGACGGCGACGAGCACGAGGGCGAGGACAACAAGTTGACGTGCCATCTTGCGGTTCTCGCTGAAGTTGTGGGGGCAAGAGATGTATTGTGCAGATGTTTTCTCCTAGGTTTGAGAGACAAACAGCTGCAGAATCGGTAGGTGAGGGAGACAATGCTGCTGGGGGGAGAATTTGAAGAGACTTGGGTTGATGAACTTAGGATGGAGCGGGCAATGCGGAGGGGAAGGCACGCTGTTTGTGAGGAAAGCCGCGAACGTGCATGCCTCTTTGTTCTGGTTCCACTCTAATTTTAGACAGAAAACCACGTTTCCTGGTTTTCTGCGGCTCCTAGTCTGTTTCCTATTTTTGGGAATATAACGGCTGAAGAAGTGCCAAACGTTCATCAACCTAATTCTTGCTAAGCCTTTCTCTGGGCAGCATTGACGATTGTCGACCGATCTTGATTGGGTTGTACAGAAAGATGTGAGTAAACAGCAAACCATCGAAGGTTATCGTGCACGACATGAAGCTGCAATATGAAGAAATGTTTCTCGGTTTGTGCGAATGATGAGTTCCCTTGTCTGCGGACGAAGGCGAGTCGCACTTTGTTCGCGGCATTGATCCGGCAATGCTTTTGGAACGACAAAGAAAGAACATTCTAATTCATTATGCACGAGGCATGAAACTTACAAAGAATAAGTAACAAATCGATTTAATCGTATCGAAACTTATATGTTGTCATTGTACTTCATTAGCGGTAGAGAATCTAGTGTCCTTTAAGATTCTCATTTATCTAATAGCATCATTCATAGAACGACCATTGTCTGACAAAGATCACTGCATTGCTAGTGGTGAAACTGGTGAAATTTCTCTCTCTCAAGTGCAAGATGCTAAGATTCATCTATCTCGGTTTTGCGTTAGCATCAAGTGTCAACTTTTATTGAGTCAACGATATGAAGAAGCAAGTCATTAAAAATATGTCTTGAATTTGAGTTGAAAAGAAAGCTTTCCTAATTTAAGTAGGTTTTCTATATGAGTGGTTACCTAGTTTGAGGAGGTTTCTTGCTGTAGTTCCAATTCTTGCCTGTATGAGCCAATGTGAAAATTCTTAAAAATATGTTTTAAGTTTGAGCCTGAAAATGAAAATTTCCCAATCCAAGTAGGTTTTCAATGCAAGTGGTTACTTAGTTTGAGCAAATTTCTTATTTTGGATCCATTTATTATTTATATAAGAAGTGAGTTTAATTTGTAGACTACTTCTTCATGAATTACACTCTGAAACACTTTGAGAGCGTTGAAACCAATTAAATCCCGCAGGTAAGATTTGTAAATTTTTTTGTGAGATTCGGAAATTATTTTACAAGAAATTGAGGGGCTAAATATCGTGTAAGTTATTGGCTATAATTGGGATTGTGAAATTCTGAGAATATTTGAGTGATTTGAGTATGGTTGTAATTTTCATTGTATCACTTGATCTAAAATTGAATTCTATGCTACTTTCCTCATCCAATAGGTCCCACCGACCAAACCCCACAAATCCGATATCTGATCCATTTCTTTGTTCTATTTATTTTGTCATAGATCGCTTGTTTTCTCCAAGACAGGTAATGATAGGTGATGGAATTATCTGATGCACGAATTAAATGAGTACACAATCCATATATATCATATGGACGCAAATCAATGTTGTACTTTCGTCAATATTTATTTTTCTCAATTCCCAACTTGTAGTTTTACATTGAATGAACTTTCAGAGTTTTAAAGATGTTGCAAATTCCAAAGTAATAAATGTGATGTACCTCATCACACGAGAGGGTTGGCCCCCCGGTAAGCCCCATTAGAGGCCTATTACCAACATAGGAAACTCTCTCATGTCTTGCCATGTTAATTGGTGAAGCTGGAGTAATTTTATACCATGATATCGAGTGCCGGACATCTAAAGTGTCAAAACTTGGCATGGAGGGATATTTATGTGTCAAAAGTTAGGAAAGTGACACTTAAGTGTCAAAATTAGAGCAAAATAGATCACTTAAGTGTTACTCTAGCGAAAATCCGGCCAAAATGCTGACGTGGCGATTTTCCGACGAAATAAGTGCAAAACAACGTCGTTTTGATGCTGATGTGGTAAAAATGAATATAAAAATTAATAAAATTAAATTTAAAACTAAAATTATTTAAAACATTTAAAAATAAAAATAAAAATATTTATAAATAAATAAATAAATTTTAAAAAAAGGGGAGGAAGGGGTGGCAGCGAGGGCTTAATTTTTATATTAATTTTTTTTATCATGTCAGTATCAAAACGATGCCGTTTTTGTATTGTCTAGTCACGTTAGCGTGCAAAACGATGCCGTTTTGCGTTTATTTCGCCGGAAAATTACTACGTCAGTATTTTGGCCAGATTTTTGCCGAAGTGACGCTTAAATGATCTATTTTGCTTCGATTTTAGCACTTAAGTATCACTTTCCTAACTTTTGACACTTAAATATCCCTTAAATTTTGGCATTTGCGTTGTACTTCTCCCTCACGACATCATTCTAAAAGATCAATATCATGCCTCATGTGACCCTTTGTGTGTGTGGGGTGTGTGTCACGCACATAAAGAGCGCATTTTAAATTAGGATTGGAATCCTATAATTTATAAAGGGGTGTCCTACCAAGCGTGCATCGATATTGAACCATATCATAATTCTCTTGATCTCACTTTTTAATTGATTAAAATATAGTATAAGGGGATAAATTTAACTAATAAATTATCCATTGACCAAAAATACCCTCTTCTCTCCCCTTGATGAATGCGTGCTACCAGACCCGCCACACTTGTCACGCCTCTGCAGTGTAGCCGTCTAGCTCACAGGTTTGCTAGCCAGACTTCGTGCTCTCTCTCTCTCTCTCTCTCTCTCTCTCTCTCTCTCTAGTAATTACAGAGTTGCGACAATTGAGGTTACGAGCACTCTAGTGATACCTTCGAGTCTCATGGGATGCCAAATCTAGCGTTGCCCCCTAAGGTTGACGAGACCTTTCTCCCTTTTGCCTTGTCATCTTCGCGAATAGAGTAAGGCTCTAGGGGTCGTGACCCCCTTGTCGTCGCCGACCAACCTTTCGGCAACACTAGATCCAAAGTCTCGAGCCGAGACTTGACTCGTGACTGATAGAGCGCCCAAAGAGCGAGAGATTTTGTCATGATGGGTGCTTGGAGACGGGCCGATGGAGACGGAGGCATTATTCACACGACAAAATCGGGGAAGTGGCTGGAGTCGTGGTCATGGTTGGCTTGGCACCTACGAACGGGGGCCCAGGGTAAAAATGGGAAAGAAGAACGAGGGAAGGAAAGGGGGTAAAACAACACCCGATCTGACTTGTCTAACTTACTCGTTCCTAATGTTTTCAAAATAACTTGTCCTTAGAGGATTCTAATTTCCGAGGTAGTCAGTCGGTGTATGAATTAACAGCTTTTCTCTTCTCAGATTGTAGTGGGGCAGGGAGAATCCAAGGGCCAGTGTTCGGAAAAGACAGGGGACATCTTGAAGGGTACGATAGCTGGCGTTCCTGTCTTTCAATAATGCAATAATCCCATGGAATCTGACGAAAGTCTCGGTATTTTTGAGTATGTGTAGGTCATCGATTTCATGTGCATAAGTTCCGAATGGGAGTCTCTCCCACTTTACCGCTTCATCATTGAGCCGGGCGGAAGTCCAAAAGCAGTAGATTGATTGCACCATCCGTCCAGCCAATCTTGAAATAGTGGGTTCTGTGATAGGGACTTGACCCTTTTTTTTTGCAAAACTTTAATATTATGATGACTCTCGGACCTTTGTGATTGATTGCACGGATGATCACGTAATATCGTCTTCTAAAATAGTTTAAACGAAAACTTCATCATCCATATGCCTCCGAAAGTTGTTCTCTTCTTATCGTATGTAATGGGACGGTTGTCACACATCCTAGTACTCAAACACTTGTTTTTGTGGTGCCAATTAGACATAGGTTACTTAGAATAGACTCATGGCACGGACATCTTGAAGGTGGATTGGAGGTAAAAGAAATCATCCTAATATAATTCGATATACCAATCGATTCATGCTTTAGAAAAAAATTGAGATTCACATTGGAGATCCCTCGGAAGGATAGACACAAACTTATCTAATGTAGCATGGTTAGCCCCCTGATCATGCATCTAACGGAACAACCCTATACATTTCCAAGAAAATCGACCGTTCCATTTTCTAGACAAAACAAGATTTCCATTGTTTGCCGACGCTGCATTTGCTGTTTACGGATAAGATGGGGGTGGTGGTAGGGAGGTGGATTGGTGGTCGCGCGTGGCCAAATCTGTGCTTGTCGGGAGGCACGAGGGGCTTTTAATAAATGGAAGCTGAGAGCAAGCATTGCCCTCTGTCGTGTGGAACGAACGAGCACGTTACTTCAATACAGCATTGCCCTCTGTCGCGTGGAATGAACGAGCATGTTACTTCAATAATGGTACGTGTAAAGAATCGAAACAAAAAAGAAGAGATCGGTCCCGTTACCGTTCAATCACTCATCTGTCAAGGTACTCTATTGACTTTTACACATCCTCTCCTGTAATGCATATGCTGCCAAATCATCAGCTTTTCACACGTTAATACGAGGTGAAACTTCGGTGAACTTTCAGGTTTTAGAGATTGGTTGTCATCCCAGGTCATTCATATGAAGATGATTGAATCTCTTTCTTACAGAAATGAGCCCGTCCGAGTGAGGAATTTTTTTGGGGTCCGATAGACAATTCAGATGAACGGAATGCGCCCATCGATTAATTGAATATTCTCCCACTGACGTTCATAGGGCCTATTGTGGACTTTATTGGGTCGGGTGATGTCTAGGTGTCTGGTGCATTCAGTCTAGATATGCAACCGGGATTCCCATCATGTAAGAGAAATGTAAGTTGTAACGATTGAAGAGACAAAAAAGGGTTAGATGGTGCTCAAACCGCCGTGAAATCGCAGGGATGTTAAAATGAAATAAAGGGGAAAGGATTGCATTAGATTAAATATGAACTGAGATATAAGCATTATCACTATAATTATGGTCTTAATTACAGTTGCCATTGTTATTTTCCTTGCCCTTCCTTCCTTGTTCCATTCCATCTACTTTTCCCCCTATTTTTACAGTCAATCCCATTATTAATCCCCCAAGCAAGGCTCCATAATTAAAAGGCCAGATTAAGGTAATCACTAATCCGTCAATGGGATTTATTGATTTAACAACGCTTGCCCTTCTTGCAAACGAGCGTGCCGGCGCTTGCTGTGATGGAACCCACCAGGGACGACGGCCTTGCGCCCAAGCTCGAGGCCTTCGCGTAGCTCGAGGATGCGCCGGCTCCGGAGGCTGTGAAGAAGGCCCCGTTCATCATCAGATCTCCCTCCGACCTCCAATTCCAGTGCTTCCACTCACTCTGCGGCGCGTCTTCGTGCTTAGTCACCTGAAATTACATCCTTTTATCGAACTGCGATCTCGATGAAGTGCGAAATCAAAAGACCAAGATCACTTCGAAAATATTAGAATTTTTAAGTGCACACGTCACGCGAAAATCGCCCCTCTTTGAACGTTGCGTGCGACAGTTCGAATATAAAGGAGCATACTTATGATAATTAATTCCTGGACCACTCAATTCTTCCTAACTTTTAACTGTTAATATTGTGTTTGAAAAGAAATAATAAAGAGTAATCTTCTCACCTCCTTGTTAAAGACGTCGTCTGGAGCAACGAATCTGTTGCCCTGGCTATTGATTGTGGGTGCAGCACTGCCACCGACAGCATACATTTCCCAATGAGTATAGTCATTGTTCACCACATGGAAATATCCATGTCTACATCTGCAAAAAGATAAACAAAAATAATAATTAAATAAATTAAATTCGAGCTTTAGCCATTCGTTGTTAGTTCATAAAATCAAATGTGGAAGTTCAAATGATAAAATCATCGCCATAATCACCTGGGCATCCTTTGGACTAGCCCCTCCCCAAAGTGGTTGAAGGCAATGGTGATTTGCATGTTCTTGTCTTGAGTGTAACTGTCTTTGTGCCCTAAGAGCATGACCTTGTTATGGTGAGTCAAGTAGTTGTTGGAGAGGGTGATGGCCGTGGCTCCATGGATGGCGTCGATCAGCCCGTCATGGCAGTTGGAGATAGAGCAATGGTCCACCCAGATGTGGCTCCCTCCGAATATCGACACCCCGTCGCCATCCGAGACGGTCCTCCATCCGTAGTGATCCGGCGAGTCCCTCACGTACGCGTTCCCTCCTTGCTTGCAGTCGTGTATGTTGAGGCCGTGGATGATGATGTTGGTCACGTACTGTATGGTGATGCACGGCCCGCCTGCAATGTGCACGCTCGTGCCCCGGCCGTCGATCGTCTTGAACGAGTTCATGATCAGCTCCTCCTTGAGCCTTATCACCATGTCCCGGGCAAACACGATCCATAGGGGCTCGTTCTGGATCACTGCATGCCTCAGCGTCCCGAGCTTGGGGTTCACGGGGTTGTCGTCACCCGGGTCCGTGACCACGTAGATCTTGCCGTCCCGGCCCCCAATGGCGTGCTTGCCGAACCCAATGGCGCAGTCAGCAAGCCGCTGCCGGTTCTTCTCCCAGTTGGGGTCGCACCTCCAGCAGTCGTCGATTGGATTGCCCGTCCCACAGGACAGGAAGCCGAGGTTCCTTCTCGATGCATTGAAGATGCTCCTGTGGAAGAACATAAGAAAGCATGTGGAGAAAATCACGTTGTGAGTAGCTAGGCAAATTAGTGCCTTAAGTACTAATGGAGGTCAATTATGGGGGTGCACTTACTCATTCACTTCTTGTACAACTAGTTCAGGATCCTGAACTGGGGATGGAGAAGCAAATGCACGAGGAGCCAGAAGAATGTGCATTAGGAGAAGTGGAAGGCATGGATGAATTGCCATTGCTCTTATGGCTAGTCCTGGCTGGAGGGATGAGGGACGGCTGCTGCCAGGAATGCAGAAGATGAGTTTTGATGGAATTTATAAAGGAAAGAAGGTAAGAAAAAGTGCTTCACTAGGGCATCTTGTTTGGGCCCCAAATTGTGAATAATATCTCACTTCAAGGTCCCAATACTCTCTCTCTCTCTCTCTCTCTCTCTCTCTCTCTCTCTCTCTCTCTCTATTTTGCCGATCCTTTTTGAGGAAGAGAACAAGGGTTGTTTGGGGAAGAGCAAACGGTGTTGCAAGAGCAAGAGCTTGTGGTCGTTATGGTGAAGACCGAACATGTTTGATTCATCCTAAGCACACTGTCCTTGCACGCTTAGCTTCACACCGACAGTTTTCTAAATGATGCTTTTTGTGTGCTTGCTTCGGTTGCTTTCTCCATCATCCATATCAACATCAGGCATGCATTCGTCCCATCATATAAAATGTATCATCTTGTATGGACCCTTGTAGGCACATGTTGGCACTTGAATAATTCTCAAGCTGGCAGAGACAGCAACATCAACTACAATGACTAAAGACGATCTATGCTACGATATAGTCACATTTACTTGCATTCCGAGATAAATTGATTAGCACATCGATTGTGTATTGAAGTGAAGTAAATAACCATTTATCTAAAGTAAGTGCAAATTGGTTTCGTATATGCGCAAATAAAATACACATGTTTACTTGTCGATCTCGTGAATTGCGAGGGCTGGTCGGAAAATTATACTTGGAAAAATAAAAGTTCCTTTGATTAGTTTAGCGTGATTAATCACCTTCAGACATAAAAAGATGATGGGGTTGAAGAGAACTGGAAATTGAAGCTGTGGTAAAATGAATGTTCAGACCGTTTTACTATCTTCTCTTTGAAATCTGACCATGGTCTTTTTAATTTTAACAAGGAATCTGCCATCGAACTTTATTGCTTTTTACGAAGGTCAGGAAAATCTTTAAATGGATCAACAGAAAGCTCGAGCACATTGGAAAGTCCGTACCGTCCCGTCAAGATGCCGACGTGCAGTGTCCCCTTCCCTGGGGGAGGCACGTCAGCCCATGTGACCCTCTGTTTTCGTACTCTCTCACTGAGGTCCAATTTAGGCTCCTCGTGCCGAATCGATGAATCTACATCGTGAAATCTTCTTATCCTTTTCCGCTAATTTTAACATATTTATAAAATGATTGGTTTTTATTTATGTATGCGCAACCATTTACTTCGAGGTGATTTGGCAACCAAAATGTTAGGCGTGCGAATTCGATGCGTGCAAGTTAAAAACTATCTAAGCTCTTCGTGCGTGATCCGAGGAAAATCATGTTCAATGAAGATGTGGGGATTGATCTCAAAACCTCTTTCTTAGACCAACTCAAAGCAGCATGCACAATCATTTACTTAAAATGTTTAAACTATCAGAGTGGTGGGCAAAGTAGATTTTCTGTATTAATAAGTGCCTACTTAATTCCAATTTATCATTTAGAAAAGAAGTTTTTTTGAACCCACCCCGCTGTGGACGTGTTGGTTCCGGCGTTTCCCCCATCCCAGTTGGGGGGAGGTTCGAGTCACCGCGTGCGCAATTGCGCGACTTAAGTGCGGCGCCGTGGGAGGTGGGTCCCTGTGCTAGCGTTACTCCGGGTTTACGTCGTTGGCTGTCGGTTATATGGCAGTTTCCAAGTCATCAAAACAAAGAAAAAAGAAAAAAAGAAGAAGTTTTTTCAAAATCCAAAGCCCTCTTTTGCAATCAGTTTCACTACAGCGCCCGTTGCTCTAGCTAATCGTCTACCCTTTCCAAGTGTGATTTCTATGTTATGTATGGCCGTGCCTAAGGGCATATCGGTCGAAGTAGATTCTTCTTTTTGATCAATCAAAACCCCTTCCCAAACTGTACAAGCTTCTTCCGAAGCATATGGCTTTTTGGATATAAATGATGATATCCATACAGATGGATCTTTTATATATATATATATATATCTCCCAAAATTGCATTTGATTTGTCTTTGGAAATAGATTTTAGGGAAATGCAAATGCTTTTAACCTAAAGGGTTTTAGGAAAATGTAAATTACATATGGTTGAAAGTCATTTGTAAAGCAATTTTGGATTAAAATAATGTTCGACAAAACTTTTTTGCAAAGGACTTTGGCTGCATTTTATCTATTTTTATGAAGACTCAAATCCTTCGCCAACCTAGGGAAGGGCTTAGATTATCGATGAGTTAGATCTAGCACCGGGGGTTGTCATTTAAGGTTGTATGAGCTAGATCTAGCAATAGGGGTTGATGTTTAAGGTTGTATGAGCTCAGGCTACCCTCGACGAGGGTTGTGTGACCTATGTAAGGGTAGCTTGTTGTCGCATGACCTCAGGCAACTTGGTTGGGTTGTATGACCTTGTGGGCCCCTCGTTGGCCCCTTGCTGGCTCTTCACGACCTGTGGAAGAATTTCCTTTTTAACCCTATAAATAGCCTTTTGCAAATGTTGAAAGCCAAAGTTGGGAGACTTGCCTTGGGTTTTTAGTTTTGCCAAGGTCGGCATTTGGCCAAAGAGGTCCAAATTTTTTTTGCCAAATACCTTATATTTTCCCCTAGGACCTTTGGAGGATCAAAGCCCTCCTAGAAAAGCTAAACCAAATATAGCCTAAATTCCCCACAAATTCTCATCTCTTTGCCACCCACCACTAATAGTTGCTAGGCCCATTATGCTGAACCAACTTCCACCGTAATCTCACCTCAGCATTGTTGTTAATTACCTTTGTATTGGGATAATTATGAAAGAAGTTATAAAATTCTTGTACGAATGTCAATTCAATACTAAACCAGTCATTTTGGCTAATTTAGTTATAGACTTTTTGACAATTTACTAATATGATCATTTCAGCCAATTTCAACCTCGGATAGTTGACATGGATGCCAACCATTGTATGTGGCATAGCTAGTGATGGTCGGTGTTGACATGGGTAAATTTTTATTTATTTTAAATTTTAAATATTTTTAAAGTTAAAAAATAAAAAATAAAAAATAAGAATTAAAAAAAAAAAAAAATACAAACATTGTTAATGTTATCACTTGCCCTGCTATGTAGGATGATTAGACGTTCACGTTAGCAATTTTCAGTAAAAATTGGCTAAGAGGACTACATTGACAAACTATCAAAAGATTTAGAACTAAATTGATTAAATTGAAAATTTTATGACTGAATTGATATATGTACAATAGATTTATGGCTTTTTCTAGTAATTTTCCATACATTATCCATCCATTGACCAAAGTGTCCCACCCTCAATTGCTTCCTCTTTGTCTAGTCTCTCTTCTCTCTAATTCTATCTCCTTTACTCTTTGCATGACCCTCTCTCTCCCTTCCATCTTGCATATTTGGAAAGACGACATTGAGGTCATTGTGGAGTTCGTGATACCTTGAAATGAGGTCAAGGTCATGGGGGCTTAGAGACCTCGTTTTGTGATCGCAAATCCTGTGGCAATCTTTAATTTGAGGTAGTTAGAGTTTTTCTAATGTAAGCTTTATTAATTGTAATTTATCGCTTCATGAGATTAGTCTAATAAGGTGAGATAAAATGTTTCTTAATTAGTCTAATATAAGGTTGGCTAGTGTGGGCCAGTTGAGCTTGACCGGTAATGAGATGACCTAATTGAAAGCTCTATAAATAATGCTTAAATTTTTTCTCTAACTTTGACACACAATTATCCTCACATAAGGAGCGTTCACTAAATGCTAAGGGTGAAGGACTGTTTCATTGAGCCAGTGATACAAAGGACAATAAAGGAAGAATACTTGTGATTTGGATTGTTGCTTTTCCACATCAAGAAAAATGGCTTCCAAAATAGGGGCATTAATCTCTTTACTTGTTTATATGCGTTCTTGATTTTAGTTATGGAGATCTTGGGATTGCGCTTCGCGTCTTACAAGAATATGCAAGCATAATAGAGAAGAGCAATGGAGACAACATAAAGGAGGGAGAGGGAGGGGGTGAGTGGATAGTGGTGAGGTTGTTAGTAGGTGACATGGTCTAGGTGAACGTGCGCATGAAAGTGCCTGGTGACGACGACTACATTCAAGGTATAATATTTTTGGTTTTGGGTTGGCTCAAAGGTTTTCTAAGAGCGTGGAGCTTAGAATTAGGTCGAGGGCATAAAGATCTATTGAACAACTCTTAAGCTCAACTTAAGTCTCATTGATTAATCCATTGCAATCCTTACTCCTGCAAACTAAGGCCAATCTCCGCTATAACTTGCTTCGATGGGTCCAAAGTTGAAGATTTAGGTTCTATAGGGAAGTTGTTGATTCAATGGACTAGTTTTCGATTTCATGGTTGCAATTGACTATCAAGATGTTGATTTACAAGTTTGTTGTCACTTTCGAGGCTACTAATCTTTTTTTTTGGTCATATCAAGGCTACTAATTGAATACCTAGCAACTGGACGTTGTTTTCATTGATTTCCATGGCTATTTATTGATATTCCATATGGCTATTTGGCTTCCAAGGCTGGTAGATGAATTTGAAGGGTCTAATATTTCTTATCATGAATTTGATCTTAGTTAAATGCATTTAGTCCTAGTGTTTATGAATTTTTATTATGATGCCAATCTTAAGTATGTGAATATTCCAAGAGTCATTTCAGTTTCTAAGATAAAAAAATTCTTTTTTTTTTGTTTGACAGAATCACTCTATAAATAGATGTATAATAGAGAGACCAGACTTACATTTGAATATACAAGTGAGTGGAATTTTTATTTCGGTTCTTTATTTGGTGGTAAACCAAAAGGTATTTTTTCCTTGACTGTGGGTTTCTTTTAAGCTTTGGGGATGAACTTCTCCTAATCTGAAATCCTTTATTCTTAGCAAGTAGTTTAATCCTTTATGTTTAGGTGGCAAACTTCGTCTATCAGAAGTCTTTTATTCTTGGCTGGTGGTGTTTCTTAAGGCCTTGATAGTGAACTCCATGTTGTCATTATGGTTAATGGATCAACGAAAGCCAATAATTATGATACGTCCTTTCTATTCACGTATCTATTTTGGATTCATGTATTTCCTAATCTTTTCTGTTCACGTATCTATTGATTTCATGAATTTCCTAGATTCATGTATATTTCAGTTCATGTATTTATTGAGTTCATGAATCTCTTGAATTCACGTATCTTTGGATACATGAATCTCTTGGATTCACGTATCTCTTTATTCATGAATCTCGTGGATACACGCGTCTATTTAATTCATGTATCTCTTTAGTACATGAACCAAAAAGCTCTATAAATAGATAGAAGCATAGAGCTTCATGACAAACAAACGGTTTTTGGTTTACTTGATTCCAAAAAGCTTTGAATTACTTTCTACTCTTCTGTTTTTTCTGAGTGTGTTGGTTCAATTGAACGGTTCGATTGAGTCCTGTTTGCATAGTGCTGATCCAAACAGGTTCGAGGTGTTGTATCTTGGGAGGCATAGTTCGTGAATCTGCAAGGGGCACCTTTGGCAGGAACTAATCGCCTTAAGGAGATTCGGATATCCGTACCTCACCTCCAATTTTATATTCTGATTACAACAAACAGTGTGTATTTTCTGGATTATATATCCAACAATCTTAAGGCGATTATCTTACTCACTGTGTTTGTTGTTCTTGTCAGATTATTGAGATGGCTGAAAACAATCAAGTGCCCTTCAATGTCCCGAATGTTTCCGGAGACGTTCCTTTGGTCAATTCGACCGTTGCTATGGAAGATGTTCAACCCTCAGGGTCTGAATTTGTAGTAGCTTATGCTACGGGCCCTTGGGCTAACACCAATTTTGGTGGTGCGGGTACAAGTCATTCGACCGGTATACCCGGACTGTTTTTGAACAGTACAGGCCAAATGGCTTTTGGCTCCGTTTCGGAGGAGTAGTTCAACGAACTTTGCCGACGTGATGGCAACACCTTGAGTTACAGCTAATGAGAAACCGGAGAAATTCACCGGAGTGGGCTTTAAACGGTGGCAGCAGAAGATGTTCTTCTATCGACCATGCTCAATCGACGAAATATTTATCGGAGGTGTGCCCGATAATTAGTCCGAGATGAGCAAGATGTCACGACGCTTGGTGCGTTGGAGGCTTGGAAGCATGGGGACTTCTTATGCCGAAATTATATCCTTAACTGTTTAGTGAATTCTCTTTATAATGTTTATTGTAATATTGAATCTGCTAAACAGATTATGGGAGTCCTTAGAGAAGAAATACAAGGCGAGGACGCCGGCACCAAGAAATTTGTGGTTGCCAAATTCTTGGACTACAAGATGGTGAATTCTAAATCTGTCATGAGTCGGGTTCAAGAATTGCAATTAATTTCGAGTGACATCTCTGCCGAGGGAATGATTCTTAGTGAATCATTCCAAGTGGCGGCTATGATTGAGAAAATGCCTCCGGGCTGGTCGACTTCAAAAATTATTTGAAGCACAAACGGAAGGAGATGAGCCTTGAAGATCTCATTTTGCGCCTCGGAATCGAGGAGGACAATAGAAGGAGTGCGAACCATTTGTCCGAGCCAAAGGCCAACGTTGTGGAATCTTCCAAATCCCAAGCAAGATAGAAAAGGAAGATGTCTTTTCAAGGAAAAGGCAAGCGAAGGAGCAGTTCCGAAATTTCAAGGGACGTGTTTTATATGCAACAAGCCCGGCCATCGTGCTAAGGATTGCAAGAAGCGCCCGCACAAAGGCAAGAACGATGGTGCAGCCCAAAGCAACTGAATTTTTGAGAACATGACAACTTTGGAAGACTGTCCGCTGTGGTAATGTCCGAAGCATCCCCGGTGTCCAACACTAATGGCTGGTGGCTAGACACAGGTGCCACAAATCACATTTGTGCAGACAAACACATGTTCTCATCTTATGAGAAGGCTGAAGAAGATGAGAAACTTTATATGGCGAATTCTGCATCTGCAAAAATTGCCGGAAGAGGAAAGGTGATCCTGAAGTTTACATCTGGCAAGGAGGTCGCCCGCCGGACGTGCTGCATGTACCAGAGATTCAGAAAAACCTAATTTCTGGCCCCATACTTGTCAAGAAGGGTTTCAAAGTTGTATTTGAATCGACAAATTTGTACTTTCTAAAGGAGGGATGTATGTGGGGAAAGGGTACTTGTGTAATGACCTGTTTAAGGCCAATGTGGCTGTCATTGATGTAAACTCAAAGTATGTGTACCCAAAGACTATTAATAAAGAAAAGTCTTCAGTTTACACTTTGTTGTGTCTCCTTATCTATGGCATGGTAGATTAGGACATGTAAACTATGGTACAATGAAAAAAATAGCAAATTTGGGGTTAATTCCAAGATTTGAGTTGGATGCCTCGTTACAAGTGTGAGACTTGTGTTGAGGCCAAGTTTGCTAAGAAACCTTTCAAATCCGTTGAAAGAACAAGTGAACCTCTACAACTAATCCATAGTGATCTATGTGATTTAAAATTTGTAGAAAGTAGAGGTGGAAAGAAGTACTTCATCACATTTGTGGATGATCGTACTAGATTTTGCTATGTTTATTTACTAACTAGCAAAGATGAGACTATGAGCATGTTTGTCAAGTATAAAAATGAAGTTGAAAACCAACTTGATAAACGAATCAAAGTGCTTAGGTCGATAGAGGAGGAGAATACAGTTCAATCAAGTTCAAAGAGTTTTGTGCTAGTTTTGGAATAATTCTCCAAACGATCGCACCTTATACTCCACAACAAAATGGAGTTGCTGAACGATTGAACAGGACACTAAAGGAGATGGCTAATGCCATGCTTTTGAGTTCAGGTTTACCTCAGAACTTGTGGGGGGAGGCAGTTTTAACTGCAAATTATATTCTTAATAAAATACCCCACAAAAAGACAGGTAAAACTCCATACGAGTTATGGAATGGAAAGTTGCCATCCTACAATTTTCTAAAAGTGTGGGGGTGCTTGGCCAAGGTGGCAATTCCTCCTCCTAAACAAACTCGGTTGGGACCTAAAACGGTGGATTGCATATTCATCGGTTATGCTCAAAATAGTAGCGCATATAGATTTTTGGTTCACAAATCTGAAAATGCGGAAATCCATGTCAATACAATCCTAGAATCAAGGGATGCTGAATTTTTTGAGGATATATATCCTGCAAAAAGAAATCAAGGAGAACTTTCTCAGAAAAGGCTTAGAGAATCGGAATCTGAGAATGATGAAGTTCTGACCCAAGAAGTCGAACCTCGAAGGAGTAAAAGGTCTCGAATTGAAAAATCTTTCGGACCTGATTTTATAACATACATGTTAGAAGGTGAGCCTCAAACATATAAAGAGGCAATGTCATCTCCGGATGCTCCTTTTCGGAAAGAAGCTGTTGACAATGAAATCCATTCTATACTAAGTAACCATACTTGGGAATTGGTTGATCTTCCACCTGGAAATAAACCAATTGGATGTAAATGGATATTCAAGAAAAAACTAAAAGCTGATGGTTCCATTGATAAGTACAAAGCTCGGCTTGTAGCCAAAGGGTTTAGACAAAAAGAGGGTCTTGACTACTTTGATACTTATTCACCTGTCACAAGAATAACATCAGTAAGGATGTTGATTGCTATAGCTTCGCTATACAATTTGCAGATACATCAAATGGATGTGAAGATTGCATTCTTAAATGGTGATCTCGACGAGGAGATCTATATGGAACAACCTGAAGGGTTCAAGGTCAAAGGACAAGAACACAAAGTGTGTAGACTTGTCAAATCATTGTATGGACTTAAACAAGCTCCTAAGCAATGGCATGAGAAATTTGACTGGGTAATGATTCAAAATGGGTATAGAATCAATGAGTGTGACAAATGTGTGTACACTAAATCCACAACAGTTGGATATGTACTTATTTGTCTATATGTCGATGACTTACTAATTCTTGGAGATAACATTGAGGTCATCAAAATCACCAAGAACATTCTCAAGAAGAACTTTGAGATGAAAGATTTAGGTGTAGCGAGATGTTATACTCGGCATCAAAATTCTAAGGAATTCGATGGCTTAGGTTTAACACAATCTCATTACATTGAAAAGGTAATTGAGAGATTTAAAGGATTCGGCATTAAAGATGCAAACAATCCTTTTCTTTCACACCTAACTTTAAGAAAGAACACTGGAAATAGTGTCGACGGCTGGAATACTCTCAAGTAATCGGCGGCATCATGTATATCATGAATTGCACTAGACCTAATATTGCGTACTCAGTAAGCAAACTGAGTAGATATACCAGTAACCCCGGTCACGAGCATTGGGATGCTTTGATGAGAGTCTTAGGATATTTGAAAAGGACAAAAGACTATGTTCTACAATATGGCAAATATCCACTGTTTTGGAAGGTTATTGTGATGCCAACTGGATTTCAGATTTCGATGAATCGAAATCAACTAGCGGATATGTGTTCACGCTAGGAGGTGCTGCAGTGTCATGGAAATCCTCTAAACAAACTCTAATAACACGCTCTACAATGGAATCGGAGTTTGTTGCTTTGGATAAAGCGCTGAAGAAGCGAGAATGGCTTCGACAATTTTTAGAAGATGTTCCAAAGTGTGGCCAAAACCTATTCCTGCAATTTGCATACATTGTGATAATCAAGCGGCAATTGCAAGGGCACATAATGTGATTTATAACGGTAAGTCTAGACACATTCGTCATAGACACAATACCGTAAGGCAGTTGCTCTCAAATGGGATAATTTCTTTAGACTTTGTAAAGTCAAAGGAAAATATTGCGGATCCGCTGACAAAAGGTTTGTCAAAAGAGCAGATAAACTGCGCATCGAGGGGAATGGGTTTAAGAGCCTTAACCCAATAAAGAGATTCCAGGGTGGAAACCTAACCTATGCGATTGGAGATCCCATGGACTAGGTTCAATAGGACAACGCAAATTTTGGAAACTCTAGTGTGAGCACTGTCTCCCATTCCTATGATGCAACAGTGCTTTCCTACAGCATTATTAAGGGTACGCTATGCGTTTAATGATTCCTATAACTTGGGATGTAACATCCAAGTGAGATATGGTAGGCTATCTTTAAAAGGAATGCACCTATATGCGTGGAGCTGGCCGACTCTATGAAAATTTTTAAAGGCTTGATTTTCTAAAGCACGCATGAATCCCGAGAGGTTCAGGGCCGAAAGAACGAACACAACGAGAACCAATCTTGAATTGGAGGTACTCCGTGTGAGGTTTATTGTCTAGGCTTACACTAACAACTGGCGATTCAAGGCTTAGTCCATCGACTAGTTAAGTAAGTCCGATAGGCTTTCACTAAAGAAGGTTCAAAGCGAAAGCTACCTATCTTGATGCGGTGTATTTCATCAGGTATGCTTAGATTCCTTCGAGCAAAAAAAATGTTTTGTTGATCCATTAATGTGGGGGATTGTTGTCATTATGGTTAATGGATCAACGAAAGCCAATAATTATGATACGTCCTTTCTATTCACGTATCTATTTTGGATTCATGTATTTCCTAATCTTTTCTGTTCACGTATCTATTGATTTCATGAATTTCCTAGATTCATGTATATTTCAGTTCATGTATTTATTGAGTTCATGAATCTCTTGAATTCACGTATCTTTGGATACATGAATCTCTTGGATTCACGTATCTCTTTATTCATGAATCTCGTGGATACACGCGTCTATTTAATTCATGTATCTCTTTAGTACATGAACCAAAAAGCTCTATAAATAGATAGAAGCATAGAGCTTCATGACAAACAAACGGTTTTTGGTTTACTTGATTCCAAAAAGCTTTGAATTACTTTCTACTCTTCTGTTTTTTCTGAGTGTGCTGGTTCAATTGAACGGTTCGATTGAGTCCTGTTTGCATAGTGCTGATCCAAACAGGTTCGAGGTGTTGTATCTTGGGAGGCATAGTTCGTGAATCTGCGGGGCACCTTTGGCAGGAACTAATCGCCTTAAGGAGATTCGGATATCCGTACCTCACCTCCAATTTTATATTCTGATTACAACAAACAGTGTGTATTTTCTGGATTATATATCCAACACTCCATCTTTTACAATCATTATCCTTGGCTTGTGACATATCCTTTATGCCTTGGTGGGGATCATTATCTATCGAAAATCTCATCATCACTCAAAATACATTCCCCATCACGGACACGCATCACATCTTTAGTAAGGAAACGACAGTTTTGAAAATACATCCACATTGATAAACACGTATCAAAGTGGACTCTAAAAGGCAAAACTCAAGGTATAAACTGGTGCTTTGGAAAACAGAGATACGTAAGTGGTATGCGGGGGTGAAAAATGAGGATGTCTACGGTATTTTCCCAAATAACTTTTTTTTTTCTTTTCCTTTTGTGAAATGGTTCTCCCTTCCATTAACATAGTGACTTTCTGATTTGAGCCAAAACCATGAGGACGGTGTCGGTGGGTCAGTGTTAGTGGGGTTAGGGAGGTCGTAGAAACTGGTTTTACTGTTAGAAACCGTTATCCTCAGCTGACTTCCCATCCACTCAATATTCTTGTGGGGACTCCCACCACATGGAGGAGTAACACCAGCCTTCATTTGTCAATTGTATAGGGAGTCCCATGCTTTGCATGTTTACACTAGTCCTTCCACTGTAGATATTGGAGTTTGTATCTTGTCACACAGTGCCTATAAGCAATGGTAGAAGCCACCTTTTGAGTTCATCCGCACACACACACTTGCCATTCATGTGGAATTTCGCTAATGGACTTTTGTTAACAAGCGCCTCGGACATGCTGGTCAAGCAACCGATCAAAAATAGAATTGACCGTTTCGAATGGTATGTATATAATGAGTATCCGCAAGTGCTTGTTAATGCGAACCTTTCATTGTTCCTGAAAATTATTAGGAGCTCTCGAGATATGCTCCCTATCTTTCATTCGTACTGATTGAGAAGGGAGGTTGACATTTGTAAGGCGAGAAGTTTTGGACATTGATGTCGCATATTTATCTGAGCAATTATGGTGGCTCTGACATATGAAATTCAACATGGCACATTCTTTTCAGCTTATTTGACGGCAAGTTTAATTATCTTGTACTTCATTCTATTATAATCAATAACAGCTTGATGGGAAGCCATAATTAAAAGAATGCAAGGCATTGAACACTCTGAAAAGTACTGATTTGTGCCTCTCATGATTTTTCATTGTGAGTGGAATGAGAATTATCACGTTAAATAAGTCTGAGGTAGGTAGTCAAAGAGTTTCGGGCATCATTATTAGGAAAAAATGCATGTTGATATATATGTGTGTGTATACACACACTATAATGTATTATAAATATATGGATGATAATTATAATTTGGGCCTTTTAAAAATAAAAGAAAAGGGAGGGGGAGAGGAGGGAACAAGCGACCGTGCCGACACAACTATCATTTGTTTTGTTGCCTTCTCAAGCAATCGTGAGCCGAATTTACGATGCTACTTTGTTTTTGAACAATACAAGAGATATTAAAAATCAATTCTTATAGCTTTAATGAGCTAAATGTTGCAAGTTTTAACTTAATTTATAAGTAAATTTGTCATGTTCGAATAATAAATAGAGATCTATCACATTACTTTATAATTAATCATGTAAAAAGATTTTCGATATGTGTGCTACACTGCTACTAAACTTTTCCCTAAGAGGGAAATCAATCAATCAGTACTATAAATATACGAGCAGGTATGCATTTATGAGGAGCATGTGACCAGAAATTTGCAGGGGACATTGCAATTATTAATGTCACTCTTTGTCAATGTGATAAGAAAAGGTCCCCCCCAACCCCGCGGGGGCACAAAAAAGAAAAAGAAAAAGAAATGTTAGAGGGAAATAAGAGTTTTTCCAAATTTCCATATTGCTGTTTTCATTTTCTTTTTATTATGTGTTCTTAAATATTTATATTATGCAATAACTTGATGTTTAACTAGCAAGAAGATGTTGATTATGAGGATACATTAAGTCCAATGTGGTGAAGGTTGTAATGATTCGAGCTGTCCTCGTTCTTACCACAACTTTTCATTGGTCCCGTTTGAGCTCATTGCATGGGTCTGTCGGTTGTGCCATTCTCTCCAGAATGCTCCCTATGTCTGGTTGGCATGGGATCACATGTTTTCTTCTGTATATGTTCACGCTTGTATAGGTGAGAATCGGTGGGAGGGTAGGGGATTTTTCTGGTTTGCATTGTTCGGGTCCTGTATGAACAAATTCAGAAGCAAAACACCAAACACGGTTACTTTTTAAATGTCCATTTGATTATGTGTGTTTTGAGTGTGTGGTGTTGTCCAAGCATGCAAGGGTCCACTCTTTGAGGGTGGGGCTTCAATTCCACGTTGAGGCACACCTATGTTGTGTTATTATTATTATTTTGAATGGGTGTACATAACTCTTTGAGCACCTGATTAATCTTCACCGGATTTAACGATTCTCCTAATCACTCATAAGCTTAATGAAGTCTTGGTTTGTTTGCCGGTGTATGTTCTATTGTGCCATGGCATAGGATAATACCAACTCTACTCTCATTGATATCATGGAAGAGCGGCCATGACAAATTTGCTCAAAATCAGCAGTAGTTATACCTCAAATTATTGGGGATATAGAATGTCCATGGTGATTTTTTTGAATCATGCCTTATTATATATATATATTTTGCAATGCAAATGTACAATTTTCAAATCAGCAATCATTGCATCCTCGATTCACATAATAAAGGTGCGTATTATTTTGAATGGGATGCTTTCAAAATACAGTGAAAAAGCTTTTCGTACGATAAGTCAAGAATGTAACCATGAACATCTAAAGTCCGTTGCAAAAAAAGGGGAGTTGCACCTAGTTACAGTGATCATTGGCTAGCCAAAAATATGGAGATGAAATGGAATTCGCCACGTATTGAATTCAATCAGAGTCAAAGAGAACATCATGTGGCATTACTAGCAAGCCATGTGCTCAGCCAAATTGTGAAGTCCGACACTTTGGCAACTCCTAGAATAACACTATTTATAATGACAGAAAAAAAGGGGAGTAAGCACAAAAACAGGGCTTCCCCTTCTGATTGTTGGTTAATTGAGGGTTTGATATCTTATCTTATTCAATGGAGAAGTTAATATTACATATATAAAAAATAAAATTCTCAATCAAGTCTCAGCTTGCTGTCGGTGGAACTTGGGCCATGAAAACTCGACGGGGCATATTTGGCAATGTCCTTTCCGACGTTTAAATTCCTTCACTGGCAAGGCTCGAGATCTAATTATGGTTTTTAAAATTTTATGCCCTTAATTAACTAAAATGAAATTTAAAGTTCTCAATTGAGTCGTACGAAAAAAAAATTCCCGATTGACCAACAACCAATATCTTAAGTCATGTTTTTGCACTTGTCACGAAAAGAAATATACATTCTTTCAATTTATTTCATGGAATTTATATGACAAGTTCTCTCCACCTTCTTTCCGAATGATAGGGTTGCTCAATGTTTTCTACTTCGTGTTTGGGCCTTATGGCCTTTATTCTTTATTTGTCTTGTTCAAGGCCTTTATGGCTCTATGTTTATGGGCCTTTTCATCTTCCATTCCCCATTTGCGTACCTGTTTCCACTGTAACCATAATCATTATTTGTCGAGAGAAAAAAAGGTTGATCTACTACCTCTATAATATATGGGTATTTTGTTAGAAAGTTTACTTGGATGATTGGATAGGTTAACTAAAAATAGTAAAAATATTTCTCAAAACACTTTAAATATTACAAATCGACACATTATAAGCATGAACCCACGTGAATTAGTAAAATTTACATTTTCAAAACATATTTAACGTGTCATAAAAAACGTCTTAAAGGCACTCTTCAATATGTGTATATAGTAGGAGTAAGCATGGTCCTAGGGTAGAACCTAGAACTTGAGAACATGACTGATGGGAATTGTAGGTTCTAGGTCCAAGGTATGCATGATAGGTTTCAACTTCCAAAAAATGAGGAATGAAATAGATAGGTTTGAGGTTCTTAGTTGGATGAACTTAGAATTTGGAATATGAATTTTGAAATTTGTAATTAATAAACTAGAATTTGGAACAAGTTTAATGTTTTTCTTGGTTCATGTCTTTGCACGATCGTGTGATATTCCATGTCATTTGATGATGAGTGCATAATCTAGAAGCACTAGTCTGAGCTTTCATTTTATGATTGAGACTTTTACTTTATTAATATTCATATTTTTCATGTGTCTAAATATAAGTTATGGCCAGTGCATTGTAATAGCAAGTGGTAGTTCATTAAATGTTCTAATTCACTGCAATCGTTCAATTAATAATATAGATGGAATTTGGGTAGATCCTAGAATCGATCTTGAAACCTGTGACATGATATGTTTTGGGTTTTAGGGTACGTAGGGTAGGTTCCGGATTCGAAAAATAAGGAACCTATTTTAATTGGTAGATTTCAGGTTTTAGGTTTCAGATGAAACTTGTACGGAACTTGGAATTACTCACTCCTAATATATAGTGTACTTCGTAAACAAGTGCCCTTGAAACAAAATAAAGAAACTTCTCCGGCTCTCGATCCATTCTTTTTATGTTATGTGCAATTCTTCTTTTAAAAAACTCAATATATCTTAAGGATGTGCTCAACCAAGCTCAATCGTTAGCAATCTTGGCTCTTCGCATTGATTATGTCATCGGTAGGGATGTCAATGGTTCGATCCGTTTTGGATTTCCAGGAAAAACAAATTGTTAGGGAAAAATACTAAATCGAACCAAATGCACGGTTCAGTTCGAATTTTCAATTTTCATTTTCGTTAAATCTGTTAAATATGTCTCGAGTTTAAGCCCGAAGCGAATTATTGAATTTTGAAATATAAAATAAAATAAAATAAAGGAGGAAAGTGTTTTGCTGTGTGATGGCTGCGGAATCCGAATTGAAGAAAAGGAAGTTACAAAGAAGCAGCGTCCCACTCGGCTTTGTAGAATTAAAAAGGGAAAGTCAAATCTTTCTCTTTTGTT
This sequence comes from Eucalyptus sp. ANBG9806169, assembly GCA_014182395.1. Taxonomy (NCBI): domain Eukaryota; kingdom Viridiplantae; phylum Streptophyta; class Magnoliopsida; order Myrtales; family Myrtaceae; genus Eucalyptus; species Eucalyptus sp. ANBG9806169. The sequence goes on along the minus strand of CM024580.1, from coordinate 19,771,641 downwards.
GACCAAATCTTGGATTATTCAGTTTCTTCATGCACGCAATTCTCTGCAGTGGAATAAGGAATTCTTTTGCAGGTCTTTTTATTATTCAGTTAGTGGCCGCTTGAAACCCTACGTAAAAAGACGCTGCCGAAGTCTACGTACGTATTGAAGCACCGTTCTTATTTTTGAGTGCCATGGTTTTCTCTGTTTGTGAGAGACATCCGTAGGCGCTGGGTGCTTGATAGCGAGTCTTCGTGTTTCTCATGCGACAAAGCTTATTCGTGATTTACATCCAAGAAATATTGGTGTATTGGGTGTAATTGGGGTTTGGGAAACACCGAGAGAGTGTTTGAGTGACTTGAGTGTGTAATCTCCTTGTATCGCTTGATCTATAGTGAATTCGCTGCTGCTCTCCCCGTGGACGTAGGTCTTTACGACTGAACCACGTAAATCTGGTGTCCGATTTATTTTACTTTTCTGTCTATATTATTGTTCGATCGCTCGTCCTATCGCAACAATATCTTTGGCTATCATTTATTGTAAGAGTAATTTTCCTGAGTCTAGTTTGGTTTGGTTCAGTTTGGATTTTAGGTTTTTGCTTTTTGCTTTTTTTTTTTGCTGTCATATATTATGAGAGTAATTGTCCTGACAACGTGACCTTTTTCAACTTGACAAGTGATGACATGTCCAAAATCTTGCGTAAAACATACAATTGTTGGTTTAATGCAAACCATTTTCTTTGAACTTTTAGGAAAATAAAATACAAATAAATTGGTACGCATATAGTAGAAGCCGATGCATAGATAGATGCTTCTCTCCTTTGGATCACAAAAGATGCATTTGTCTTACATCAGCACTATACAACCAGAAAGAAGTCCCACTAGCATTCAATCATATGTGGTGCGTGAAATGTACTAGAATATGATGAGTTTTATATACAGCTACCAGCAAGTACTAAGAACTTTGACTTTTCCCTCCACAGCACATCGGTTTAAACTTTGAACTTTCGAGTGCTTCATGAAAACGTAACTCTACAGGCCCGGATCTAATATTCATTTTTGTCTGTGAAAGAACAATAGTTTCTCCCTCTCTTCGGTCAGTCCACTTTCTCTGATTTGATGATATCGTAAATGTCATTGAAAGCATTGCACCATCCCGAAAATTTCAATGTGCACATAGAAAGAATCATCCTTGCAAATGAGCTGAATAATGGTTTTTTTTTTTTTTTTTTTTTTTTCCAATTTGTTTCTTTTCTCCAAATATAACACAGTCCTCTCTCAATATGTTTCTTGAAGGATTAAAAACTTCAGCTGGATTCTATTTACAAACATCCGAAATACCTCATTTTCCACAAATTTAAAGGGTAGTTCACCAATAATGATCATTGTTGCATGGTCTTTTCGACTAGCATCTCAGTCAAATTTCCATGGACCAAATGAATTAGAACTACTGACTCCAACAAGTTGATTCAAGGCACTTTTTTGCCTTTTCTCCATGTTTACATATGGAAATTGTTTACACCTATCTAAATGCATCGCATTGGTCCCTTGACCTCTAGAACAACCAATAAGAGCCTCAAAATGTAAACATTCAGCTTGGTCTTGATTTCTTTTGTGCTTTTAAAGTGTTCCCATGCAGCAGATCTCATCCTCCTTTTATTTGTGCCACTAAATTCACTCATTGAAGACATTTATCAATCCTTTTATCTATGACAATTAGAACTGGAATTATTTTTACTATAAGATTAATGTGTCAGACTAGGATACGTGTAAGCATGAAGCAAGAAATGTTGAAAATTTTCTATAATATGGGCTTACATTAATTAATTAATTTTCTATTTCAAATAATCGGGTTAATGGATATTCTAATATTTGTTAAACCCTTGAGTGATCTTATTGAATTGGGTTTTGGCATCTATTAATAACAAGTCTAATTGAGCAGTAAAATGTAAGCAATTGTGTTTAACTGAAGCCCGTAATGTGGATAGCCCAGTTGACATGCTATTGATTAGGGTTTGCTAGGTCCCCTCTCTAGCCTATAAAAGGGTAGGTTATAGAGGTGTCAAATGGGTGAGTCGAGTCGGGTCAGGTATGGGTCGGATCGAAAATGGGTCGACTCATATTTGACCCATTTAACCCGTTTTGACCTATATTATTGTAGTGTAAATCTAGTGACCCATATCCGACCCGACCTGTATTGCTAAAATCTATTAATATTCTAGGAAAACTCACTTCTACTATATGTCAATTGGATTAAAACTTCAAATTAAATTAAAAATAGTAAATAAAATAAAAAAAGTTAAAAAAAACTATAAATTGAAATATTTATAAAGAATTAGACTGCACATGCTTCTCTTATTTGAAGTGAACATACCATTGAATAACTAAAAATTTAACATGAAATTTTTTTAACTAAACCTAAAAAAAGCTCATTTTTATGATTTTTTTTTAAAAAAAGTATTGTTAAAACGTTTTTATGCAATATAAATTTTTTAACAAATTTTATGCAATACAAATTTAATGAATTTTTTATAATTATTTTAAAAATATTTTTTAAAAAATCGAATTTTAATTTTTAAATAGAATTTTTAATTATTTTAATTTTTAAAATATAATTCTTATAATTTTTATTTTTTAATAATTATTTTTCTTTTCTTTTTATTTTTCTTCGGTCGGCCACCGGCCACGACGATGCCCGGCGACTAACCACAGGCGAGATTGAGCTCGCTGGTGTTAGGCAGGGCTCGATCTTGCTGAATCGGCGAGGTCGAGGCACCGCTCGACGCCGGCGAGCTCGAGTCTTGCAAGTCGTCGGCGAGGCCAAGCCTCGCCGGATCTGGCGAGATCGAGCTCACCGGCATTGGGCAAGGCTCGATCTCGCCGAGCCGGCGAGGCCGAGGCCCCGCCGACGTCGGCGAGCTTGAGCCTCGCTTGACGCCGGTGAGCTTGATCTCGCTAGATTCGACGAGGCTTGGTGTTGGCGAGCTCGAGCCTCGCTTGGCCTGTCTCTGGCCGGCGGTCGGCCATCGGCTAAGGGATGAAAAAAAAGAAAGAAAAAAGAAAAAGAAAAAAGAAAAGAAAAAAAAATTGAAATATAAAAAATAATTATAATTTTGATTTTTATAAAAAAAAAAAACATTTTATAAAATTAAAGAAGGCCATGGCCCATGGGTTGAAAGTGGGTCTAAATGGGTTATTATTTAGACCAATTTTTTTTTTTTTTGTGCTTTACTTTCTCAAACCCATTTTGACCCATATTTAATTTTCACTTGACCTATATATGACCCATTTAACTAAAAATGGGTCATAATATAGATTTATGACCCATTTTGCCACCTTTAAGTTATACCTATATGTTGTTTTAATTCCATTGAAAGCTGCTATACTGAAGTAGGTCATAGAGAGGAAGATATGATATTCCAATAGATCTCTAAGCAATGGTTCAAACATGTACGCTTTAATTCCGTTGTGCTTATCGATTTCGGTGTTTTAGAGTCATATATGGATCCAATTCTTCTTGATTAATTAGTTGTTTATGTGAATAATTTTCTACAAGAAAGACATTGCTAAACAAGGTTTGTTGTACGGAATGATCCATTATGCAAGTGCGAAGCAAGAAGCTATTCAGAAATTAACCAGCCAAGTCTATTGGAAGAACAAAATTCTAGTGTAAGTGTGAAGCTAGAGTTTATGACAGAACCATTGAAAAATGTCACTCAAAGAACAATAATTCTCCGGAGCAATCTGTTTAGGAACTACATATTTAAGATAACTTTCCTAGCGTAATTTTTATCTATTTACCTATTAAGTGGCGACCCTAAATTCATGAGCACATTACTTAAAAGTATTTAAATAAACTGATCTTTTGTATTATAGGCTGCTTTTAAATTTATCGAGGGTCAAAAGTTGCTTTACCAACTTTCACATGACTCCTCTGTCATCAAACAAAACCCATATCCTGTACCATATACTTATTTTGGAAAAATTGCCGTTTGGCAATTAGCTTTCAATGGAATAGTCTACTAGCTGCCTACATTGGATGATCAAATACCGTGCTTCAGGATTTTCAGGCACTCGACCTGTCTCAACTTACTTCAGATTAGAATCTGTTCACGTTTAATGTGGTCACCGATGTCCTTCATTTAGTTTGTGTATGTACCTTTGTCTAATTCACCGGCAATAGAAATAGTTTTGCAAGTCAAATAAACTAGGTTGGTCATTCTTTTATGGTTTTAAAGACACACCTACACACAATTCCACATGTACTGCACTATAGAAGCCCTTTCGTACTTTGCTGCAACATGAAGTATATTTTGGTCTTCGTAGAAAGTAAGCAACTCTTATGGTTCTAACCAATTTTGCCAACGTTGATGCAACACCTTGATTGTTTCAGGACAACCCATCTTACACGTGATGTGAATTGGAAGATAGCCCTTTCCATCGCCCTCAAAGGAACTGATAGTGAACTTGTCAATCAAGAGCTTGACTCCATCGACGTAATTCTCAAATTTGCTAGATGGAGGGGAGTACCCCTTCCAACAATTCTTAAATTAACTCTTTTTTCCGCTCTGACATCTCTTTCAGCAAATCTAGATATTTAGAGAGCAGGAATGACTTTGTGGCATGCTCACAACGATGGGCTTAGGAACTAAAACATGTAGAGCAAAAACTCGGCCCGTCCACCTATGTTGGGCCAAATTCGGCCCGTAAGAGAAGGGCCCATAAGAGAGAAAGAGAATAGTTGTTTTTATGTAAAATAAACCATAGTATAAAAAGAACGTTGATAGAAAAAATCAGTACAAACGTTCTTTTGGTTTTTTGCTATCGGTAAATTCTCTCTCAAGAAAGGAATTCAAAGGCTTCAATCAATCCTTCTCGAGACTGCAACGGTGTTTAATCCTTGGAAAATAAGGTACGTCCGTCATGGTGATGTGCTTTTCGATTAGTGTTATATATATCCTTAGGCCCCGTTTTTACATTTGTTTTTAGTATTTGATAGTTTGAGTGTCCATTTTATTAGGAATCCATTTTCATAATTGGTATCAGAGCATAGTGTTGTTGTTTCCCAATTATTCTTGTTGTTTATACATGGTTTTATGCTTGGAATTTGAGAAGCGACGCCGAAGAACGCTGGGGAGCAGAAATCCCAACACTCGACGTTCTGTTCGAGCCCCCTTTCTTGAAGTTCCACTTGTCAAAATTTGTTTTTGAAAGTGTAGGATCAAAGTTCTCGTCCAAACAAGAAAATCGATGGGTGCCATGCCACTGGGGGACTCCAAACGCGCCCTCACGCCCTGCCGAAAGTGGCGAGGCGCCGGTACGTGCATTGCACGTGGGTCGCAAGTGTGTAGCGGGCGTAGAACCACTGGCGCATGCAACGCGTGCATTGCACGTGTGGCTGATGTTTTGTGGCTCATGGAGAGGGCAGTGATCTCGATGATCAACGCTGTATCTAATGGGATACCTAAAAGCTTCTACGATCACACTCATTCTCCTCGAAATTAATATAGCAGCTCTAATGATATAGTCGGCGAAATTCTGTACAAGATGACAGCCGTATCCAAGCCGAATGAACGAGACAATGTAAAGAATCAATATAATGAAGAGGGCAATGATTTCGACGACCAATTTGATGATCGTGACCTAAGTGCGTTTGCTTATGGTCACGTAGACCCCTACCATGAAAGCCACGGACATCGTGGCAAGAGCTATGAGCAGCGGTAGCCTTGTTATTCAAAGGGCACGAAACACTACATGTGAATCATTAATCTGCGTCCAAAGAAGGATCACAACTGCAATTATGGAATTGTGCACGACACAATAGTTGTAGATCACGAAGGCGTTGTACATGAGCTTGTTGAACAGTGTAGCAATTCTAATATCTGGTTCAGAACTATTATATCCTCTAGGAACAAAAAAGTCAAACGGCGAATGTCACTAGTGATGAGCGTTGCCGTGACCATACGGACTTTGGCACTCCTGTTTAGTATACTTAATGTCTGGAGGCTCTCCTCACGGGCCAAAGCTTCTTGTTTGCAAAATTGCTTTGTCTTTACTACTGGGTGCCTCGACAGATACTAAGATTGTCTGTGTCAAGCTTTGGTTAGGAGTGATAGCCAAAAAAAAGACTGCTATTATCCATGAAGATGGACTCACAATCAAAGGATTTAGGATTTCAAAAACACAGTATCTTCTGAAGCGATACACAGACTTGCAAGTGCAATCTTTCTTATCTTACGCTAGAAACTTAATCCCACTTGGTGACTCTAGAGGGAGTTCAATAGGTCAAAATAAACTTTAGTTCCTTTCGTCTCTCCAGAAAGGAAGTAACCAAAACAACAATGAAAAATAGAAGTAAATAACTTGTTAATTTATTTTTGTCGTTATCATTACTTGGTGAAGTGGGTCTTCGATTTTTTTAGTTGCTCATCTACAATGTCAAGAGCTATGGAGTTGCTGTGGTTTACAAGCCCAAGATTGACTCTGTTGTCCCGAGTGAGAGAGGAGAACCTCGGGTTGCCATTACTTTGTGGCTACATGAAGAGGCGCATTTCCGTGCTTCTCTTTTGCATTTATAAGCTTCTCAAGCTTGGGATCGCCAAGGATGTACTGCACTACAGAAGCTCTTCCATACTTTGCTGCAATATGAAGTATATTTTGGTCTTCGTAGAAAGTAAGCAACTCTTTTGGTTCTAATCAATCTTGCCAATGTTGATGCAACACCTTGATTGTTTCAAGATGACCCATCTTACACATGATGTGGATTAGAAGATAGCCCTTTCCGTCGCCCTTAAAGGGACTCATAGTGAACTTGTCAACCAAGAGCTTGACTCTATCGATGTAATTCTCGGATGTTGCTAGAAGAAGGTGAGTACTCCTTCTAACAACTCATAAATTAAATAACTTTTTTTTTTTGGTTTGACATCACTTTCAGCATATTTACATCACTAGAGAGTAGGAATGACTTTGTTGCATGTTCATCATGATGGCCCTAGGAAATTTACCCTCTTTCTATTATATTTTACTAAGATGAAATAAAAATGCGAATATTACATGAAATACATACCTAAAATCTAAACTTTTGAGGGGGGTAATTATAGTATAGACATTGGAGATTGCTTCAAAGCATACCGACATTCATCTCCAAGTAGTAATTTACGATATGGGAGTAATCAAGGGCAACCATGACATGAGTCTCTATTTTACAAAAGGTCCTCGGACAATAATATAGGCAGTATAGTATCTACAAGAGCTTGGCGCAATTTTTTCATGCCCTGGAAGTTTATTCAGCCTGTGGCTCTATTTCTTTAGTATTTTGTTTGAGCATGAGATGGGCGGTGATGCTAAATATTATTCTCACATTTGTCATATTTTTCATATATTAATTAGTTAATAATAATTAGGGTATTTCGAATATTTTAGATATATGTTTGAAATTGGCACGAGATTCTTAAGATATCTCTAGAGTTATGTGGTGTACCCAAACTCAATATCGACTATTTGATTCCTTAAATGAGTAGGGATTGAGACTAGTGAATCATGAAATTCCTATATTGTGATTATAAAAAAATGATTATTCATTATGAGAATATTAATTCCATGTTAATCAATCTCTCTAAATTATTTAATAGTTCCAAAACCATTTTCTCATCAACTGGGGATTGGATGGACACCAAATGTTTCGTATAAATAATCAAAACATGAGTTATCATCACATAATATATTTAAATGGCTCTGATGATAAAATCATTACATTAGCATTACATTATTGACTTTTTCACCATCCATGACATCAAATTCTAGTATTTGCTAAAAAAAAGATATGCAATCAAGCTAGATCTAAGAAGTGGGAAGTGCCATCTACTAGCTAGCGAATGACGATCTTCATAATTTGGTGATTTCATTGTATCCTAGAAATGCAATCAAGCTAGATCCAAGAAGTAGGAAGAGTCATCTGATAGCTAGGGAATGACGATCTTCATAATTTGGTGATTTCGTGGTATCCTGGAAGCGGACTTTGCTTATCCTATTAGTAATATAATGGGGTCAAATATTTCTCTAAAAAAAGTGATCGCACACCTCAATTCATGAGTTTCTTCGGGAGACGAATGTCTAAAGGTGGAGTGGTAGAAAAGAGTGGTGGAGGTGGTTTACGTGGTGGAAGTGGTTTGCAGGGTACATGGGCCGTATTAAGGTCGCGTGCCACACATGTCACTGGTTGGGCGTATCTAACGGGACACTCAAAAACTTCTTCGATCACACTTAGGGGTGAGCAAGGTTGAGGTCAACCTTGGACCAACCCTAGATTAGCCGAACCTTGTCAGTCTTGGTTCAATTCCCTAAAGGATTGGGTTAGTCTTTGGTTCTGGGACCTTTGGACCTTGCACCGTATAAGTTGGTTATTGGTTTTGGGAGTTTAGGGCTGATTCAACTTGGACCCTGTAGATATTTTGTATTGTATGTAATATATATATACTTAATATGTTATATATAATATTCTTTTATCTATTTTAAAGTCTATAACCCTAACTTAACGTTAATGGCGTTAACGAGTCCTCCTCCTCTAGCATTCTGTTTTGTCCTCTTCTTTCTTTTTTATTCTATTCTTTTATCTATTATAAAGTGTATAACCCTAACTTAATTTAATGGCGTTAACGAGTTCTCCTCCTCCAGCATTCTATTTTATCCTTTTTTTTCAAAAAAAAAAAATCTTTGCCAAGTAAATCCAAAAGAATAAAGCCATAATTAGAAATTTTGAAACCCTTTTCATGAGCAACACTCGACGCTCACCTTGCTCCCACTCGTTGCTTGTTGCTCGCTCGGCTCCCGCATATCGCTCGCGGCTTGCCCCTCACCTTGCTTGCCTTATTACTTTGAAAATCATAGGTTGTAAAAGGTCAATCAACACCATGTCACCCTGAAAAGAACCCTTCTCAACGGCTGCTTCAAGTCATTAGTGTCATTCATTAATGCTAGAACTTAGATGCTTATTTTATTTTAAGTATGATTTCCATAAATCTTTTTATGGAGTGTTAGTGGGGTGAATCTGGTGTAGAATTCTATATTTAAGAAGCGGTATTTCCTTAGTAATGATAGATTTCTTCTAGTGATTAAGAGGATAATGGATCGGGGTTCACTTCTTTAATTGAAAGAAAAAAGCAACATGTAGATAATTATATTTCTTTAACTTTCTTGCTCCTCTGCGACAAAGCTTTTTAGAGTTTTGCTTTGAAATTCTCTCGAATTGTAGAATTGTTATGTTAAGTATTTGATGAAGGTACATGATTTAAGCTCATGCTGCTTTTGGCCTTTTATATTTTTCATTTTCTTCTTTTTTTTCCTTTCAAATAGAAATTTATGAAACAGTGCTAGTTGGACTCTGTGAAATTATATCGTTACGTTATCTAAAATTTATGTTGGATATATACTAGTGTTTATAATTTAGTTAATCAATGCCGCATTGTTGATGGATATGTAATTTCAAATAGTAGATTTGTCTTTTTAGGGAATACAAAAAATGAAACAAAAAATTTATTGGTTAATTCTAGGTTGACTTTGGAACCGGACCAAGCCCATAGGGTCGGTCCAGTCCTCGATCTCAGGGCCAATAGGGTCAGCCATTGCTCCCAAAAATTGAAGACCAAGCGAGTTGGTCCTTAGGTTAGGTGTTGGACTGGCTCAATCCGGATCATACTCACTCCTAACTATCGTTTATTATTCAGAGATAGGCATGAACTCATGTTGTAGAGTGATTCGCACATATTAGACGAAGCTGGAGTCTTCCATGAAGGCAAAGGATTGCACGAGCCAAGACAATATAATGCTATCTCCCACAGATTCCGTGGCTCATCGTACTTGAATAGGCCTCCAATGTGCAGCATTGTCATTGAAGAGCTTCCCCGGGCCTCAAACATTTCCACATCATGTCTGGCTTCGTGCCTCTTCTAGGTGACCCGTCCCACTCGTGGATTCACCGAATAATTTGGCGCTACATACCGCGCAAAGGATCTTCTTGGCACCTTTCGCATTGATCTCGATCCAGAATGTTGGCACATGCATTTCCTTTGGTAGGTAGGGCTTTCTTCCCGGGTAGCGTCTCAGCTAGAACTAAATTGCGACGTCCGCCCATGCATTTCCATCCAATCGTCCTCCTCATTCGGTCTCTTCCTCGTCGCATAAGGCTAGTTGGTCGCCGGAGAACCAGCATGTGGACATCATCGCGGCGGAACTCACTGAGTTTTCCTAGGTGAATGGCGGTCCGGACCTGCGGAAACGTCTATTGAATCGGCGTAACGAGAAAGTGAAAACAAAAATTCGGATCGTCGAACGATCTTAGAGAGCGACAATAGCGTTAGGAAGTGGCAAGTGTGGGATTGAGAACCGGCGAAGTAAAACGAGCCCGTGGGCCTGTGTTGACCTAGGCCCAATGGGCCGGGGCCCGAGCCAGCTGGGCCGAGTTCTGGACGAGCGCCTTCTCCCTCCGTCCTCCGCCGATTCGCGCCGCCGATCTGCATCTTCTTCTTCCTCGGTTTGAAGGTGTAGGGGGAAGAAGAAAGCGATGGCGCTGCTGGGCGACGACGGGCGGGGGTACGAGCTGGCGAGGAAGCTGGAGAGCCTGGGGGTGTGGCGGACGTGGCTCGGGGACTCGGGATACCTGAGCTTCGCCCCCTTCCTCTCCACGCCTTCCTCCTGGGACGCCTTCATGCGGGCCGACGGCTCCACGCCTAGGGCTCAGCTCCACCTCCAGCTCAGGGCCCGCGCCCTCCTCTTCGACAAGGCCAGCGTCTCCCTCTTCCTCCGCACCCCTCCGCCGCCCCCGCCGCCCCCGCCGCCGTGAAAGCCCCTTCCTCTTCCTCCACCTCCGTCGCCGTCGCGAGGCTCAATCACCCTTGTGCGTCTCCGCGATTCGACTTCTCCTTTCGATCGGAGTTCGCTTTTTTTTTTTTTTAAGTTGTTGATTTGAGCTCACCTTTTCCTTTTTCTTTTTTTCTCTCCCTTTTTCTTCGTCTTTTGGCGAATTGGGAATTTCGTAGATTTGCAGTTGCACGGGGATGATTTGTACTTCACGCTCGACGGCGCTTCGCAGGATGGCGCTCCCCAGCGAGAAGGTCTTAACGCCTCCAGTTCGATGTCGTCGAAGGTATCGCGGCCTAGTTTCGTCGATTATTTGGTCTAAACGAGGATTTGATTTTGTTGAGTTGGAATGTCAGTCTCTGCAGTGTGATAGGGTCGTAGGGCTGCTTGTCCATAGTTAATCGTCGACCGGGCATGGAACACTTTGACATTTTGATTCGATCACATTCCTTTAAATTCTTACGCGACGATTAATTACTTTTCTGTATTCTAGAAGAATTGTTGGATTTGGGTTTGGCTGATTTGCTTTTGAAAGGCGTGTCCTGCGGCATGGTGTTGCCTTTGTTTTTAACTTGGGTGTTGCGATGAAAAGATGGAGTGTTGGGCAAGTTGCTCCGCATTTGTCCTTCTGCGGACATTTTTGGATTGGACCTTGGATAAACAATAAGCTGCAACTTGCTATGACAGGGTATGCAATCTCAATCTAAAGCAACTTTTGGTGTTGGCCCGAGATACAGTGATGCAGAAGTGGATGCTTCATCCCAGAGATCAAGGAAAGAAGACTTGCCAGAGACATGGTACGATCAGTTTATGGAGAAGCATAGAGCCAGTAAACCATATAGAATATCAAATGGGGGTCTAGGATCAAGCAAGCGCACACCTGAAGATATGTTTAGTTATCTCAAAGTTCTGGAGAAACATAAGAGAAAGCGTGCTGTCTACAAGGATGATCAAGCTGGCTTTTCAAATACCACCCCGCACACTCCCATCGGCATAAATGCAGGTCCTGTTCAAGATGTTGGAAGTGATGACGACACATCTTTTCTACCAGAGGTGATGTTCATGTGTAATTGTGTTCCTGATAGTGCGTTGCCAGTATCATATAGGTTAGAAGACAAGAGTAAAGTGGAGTTTCGTGGCGTTCTTGATTCGTTGCCTCAAGTTGTAACCAGGAGCCCAGTTATGATCGAGAGACTGGGCATAAGGCCTGAGTACCTAAGCTCTGAGCAGGGAGGAAGTTTATATCGAGGGAAAAATGGTTTTGAAGGGAGTGGGAAACATCTTGCTGAAGAACAAGCATTACTTGTTTCTCAGAAAGTCATCGCACGAATGTTGACTAGTTTGGGTTTTGAAGGTGCCACGGAAGTTCCAATAGAAGTGTTTGCTCAATTACTGGGTTCTCATATCTGTAAACTCGCCCGAAACTTGAAAGTCCTCGCAGATAGTTACAGGAAGCAATATTCGGCCATTGAATTGCTTAAAATGTTCCTTCAAGTATCTGGTTTCAGGTAAGCTCAATATATCCTTGATAGAGCATTATGACGTAGGTAATTCTGAGTCTCTCCAGTGACTGTCCTCTTTTCTTTTCTTTTTTCCCTTAATTAATTTGTTCCACCACTGGCTCTTTCACCTCGTTTAAATTTCTGATGAAGGTATTAATTTTTTTTCTAAAGTTAAAATTTTAAATTTTCTCTCATTTAAACCTAAATTTTACTTAGTGAAGTCTCAAGTGCTATGGCTGAAAGGGATTCTCCTTGTTGTTTCATTGTCATTATCATGAATTAGGAAAACTAGGATGGTTGTGTCATTAAGAATTCAGAACTTACTGGGCTCGACTACTTTGGCAAAGGGAAAGTGTGCTTGTGATGAGCTTTGTTGAATTGCTGAAGAAATTCAGTATTGGTAGAAGTAATGGCCTTTAGGCAATGATTAAGATTGGAGGATTTATGACATGGTAGTTTTTCTTCTCATTCTATTTATGTTTACTTTTCTGACTTCCTTACTAGCAATCTTGGGACCTTAGCGGAGCTTGTCAAGGATGGTCCTAAGAACCTTTCTCAGCAAAGTCAGTTGCAAGTACCAGAAATGCAGCCCTTATTGCATTCACAGCAGCAAACCCCCCTTAGACTTACCCAGCAAGTATGTATTTTGAGATTTTCTATATGCATTGCTTGATAAATTCCTTTGGCCAATGCTAGGTACTTATTGGGAAATTATATTTTCTGCTCTGCTATACCTGCAATTGTGCCTTGCACCTTCACATTTTAGAAATTACATTTTGCATCCTCAATTTAAACGATACTACTTCTGTCATTGGAATGATAAAATAGTATATAATTCCCTGGAACGAAATTTCTCTTGGCATCGTTAATAATGAATTAGTGACACCTGAAGTCTTAGCCTGTCGGGAGAGTTATTGCATATCCACCTCCCCTCTGTACAAAATAGCATGTCCGATATTTTGGAGTTACAAGCTCAAGTATAAATGTTAGTATATAAGGGGTTGTTATGTCCAACGATGGTTTACTCGACTCAGTAAAAGTGATGTCAAAAGATAATGATATCAATGATAGTCAGCCATGAGAATTGCCAAGTGAATGATTAAATGGTTCTGATATTCCCTATGGGGTGTTGTCAGGAGCATAAGGGAATAACCATCATGAAGAAGAGGTTCTCAAGGATCTCAACAGATCAAAAGCATAAAATTTTTGAGAATTTGGGTATTTTCAAACATGTAATCATATCCATGGGCTTTAATGATTTGGGATTCACAATGTGACGATTTCTTTTCTCATGTGATTTAATTATAGATTACACGATGAATGTTGCCACATATCCTTACGTGCTGCTCTTACAGCTATATTATATATTGTTGCCAAATCGTGTGGATAGTGTTCTTTCAAATGTACTTTGGCTTGATTGAAGATGATGTCTAAAATAAAATTAATAAGTCAACGGGATTAATATGCCATATGTACCGCCATTGGTCATTCCATAAAATTTTGGTTCTTGAAGGCCCTCATTGCAAAAAATTCAAAAAACATTTAGAAGAGTAGAAATTTCAATTAAATATTATATATATAAAAGAAGATGATCCAGAATCTAAATTATGGGACATGATAGGTCTAATTTTGGGTCTTTGTACGAGGGCGATCTTGTCTTTCTTTAGAGTCATAATGGTATTCTTGCGAATCAATGATTGACTAAGGTAATGTTTGGATTCTTTTGTTTCTTGGTCGACTTTTTTCTAGTTTATTTATAGCAGTTTTAGGTTAAAATGTTGTTGGCTATGACAGCAAAAGGTTGCATGTCATAGAGCACTATACAAGTTTTGGCATTCACACTTATCAATTGACATCGATTTAGATCATTCAAAACGATTTTTCAACAATTGCCTTACTAGTACATGATGCAAGGAATGACTTGATCCCTTTTTAAATTTTACATGTAGTTGTGTTGAACAAATTGACCTTGGAAGGCTGAAGAAAATGTAGTTATAGAGCTGTGTATAGTAGATGTATCCAGTGAGATGTTTTATCAGATGATGCATTGGATAATGCATTCTTATCTGATGCAAAATGCTTAATGTGACATATGTAGATGGTATGTTGAGGAAGCCTTAGATTCATCAAATGCAAGTGGAATCAATATGTCTTTGATCATATGAATTGTCTTTCTGGTGGTAAAAGCAACTTCTTATTATATACTTGAAAAATAGTTGATTAATCTGGTTTTTGTTTTCATTAGAAACTTCTCAATGTGGTTTTAAAAAATGAATTTGGTCAGATGATTATTGAAAAGCATTTATCATCTAGTTCTTTTACTTAGTGAAGGATAACACAACTTTGTAAGAAGAATTTTAAATGAAACTGCAGATGCCAAGACAGATGATTCCACAGATGCAGCAATTGATTGGTTCCCACAGTTTACAGCATTTAGAGCATATGCGAAGACGGCAGGCTTCTGGTCCTCGTCCTGTCATGGACTTCGATAAGAGCCGGCCCATCGTCCAAGTGAAAATTGAAAACCCATCAGATCTACCAATTGATGGTAATGCATTCAATAATGCTGTCAATATGAGACTCCCACCACAAATGCAACAGTTCCGACAGCAGCAATTGGCAGCACTGTCCAATCTCCATCCTCAACACAATAATCAATTCAGACAAATGTCTGCTTTTCAAATGTCCCAAATGCAGGCTCAGTAAGGAAACTTTTGTCTATTGCATGTTAATTGGGCTGTTGCTCAAACTCTAAACTGTTTCGTTTACATGTAGGAATGTAGGTATGGTTAGAGCTCAACCTGTGAAGGTTGAAGGTTTCCAGGAGTTGATGGGTGGTGATTCTACGATGAAGCATGATTCGGATGAAAATAAGCTTGCCTCTCCATCAAGTAAATAGATTTGTACATCTAGCTGCTTTCATAATCATCTGAACCATTTGTTTAGGGAATAAAGGAATCCCTATTTTTTTTCTCACTAGATATGATGTATGTGCTTGAATATGGGTATAGTAGATGTCCATGTGGTCTGATGTTGATAGTCATACTCTTGTTTTCTTGTAGTCTCCTGGGGACAGTTCGCATGCTGATGTCTCCAATGAACATGCAATAGACAATAGTTAAGAGTTTCTGACTTACTGAGATATATCCACCTGACTGGGTATTCTGGCTATGCATCTTATGCCGATATCTTTCTATAGGAAAAATAAATAAATAAAAGAACAAGGATAGATAAAAAGAAAAAAGAACATTATCCATTAATCATATTGACATTTTTTCTAGTATTTTCCCTGGAAGTTCTCATCAGCTTATCGAGGAAATGGGATTGTACGCTCGCCGTCTCCCTGAAGACAAAGTTCTGCCTGCTTTGTATGTTTTTGTTTTTATTATTCAGAAGTATTCGTGTTGAGCTTTCATTAGATTCTGTCCTTTTCTTTCCCCTTAATTGTGTGAAAACACGCTGAATTAGGTTCATCCGGTGGTCTAAGTTTAGGTAAATTTCACTAGGCTTTTTCTTTTCGATGACAATGCATCTATTGTTATTCCTTAAGATGTGGTTCTCGCCTTTTCGGTGTGGGAACAAGGTAGCAGAGGAGGGAGGGGCAACAAAAATCAATAGGTCACTCGCTAGATAGTATTTCCTGTTATGCACTTCTCATGGTCGCATGACATGTTTCATCATGGTATGGCGTGCTTGCACATTTAATTTTTTCATGGTAGAACTCCCTCATTTTAGTAATGTAAATTTAACTTTACTAAAGTCCCCCGTTGGAAAAGTCTTATTGGATGTATAAACTTGATTCTTGATGCATTTTAATTAAGCTCGTCACGTGTGTGGCTTGAATTTTTTTTAGTAAAAAAAAGAAAAAAAGAAGAAGCTATGGACGTAGTGTTTTGGTTGACTAATTTCGTTGCTTTGGCTGACCGAACTTTGTACAAGAAAATCAAGCTGAGAACGTAACTACGTTTTCGTATTTCTGCAATATATGTATGCTGGTTTAGTCCTAAAGATTTAGACGATTTGCCAATATAGTCTTTCCGATCAATTTTGACTGGAAATAACCGATATGAACATTGGTCGGGTTTTATAGCATCACATCAATGATGTAGATAATTTCTGAATTTTTCTTTTCTTTTCTTTTATATTTGTCAATGGCTAATCCCAAGTGATTGCTATGATCGGCCACAAGTAAGGGTTGGCTTTGCCAGATCTAATGAGGGTGAAGATCATCCTCGCCTCGGCAAAGGTGGCCCTTGCTTAAGATTGGTTGTTGCCCAAAAGAAAAGGAAAAACAAAAAATCAGAAAAAAGATTAAAGAATTCTAGAATAATTCATGTTGAAGACGATCATACCGCGTAGGTTGGTCGATATCTACGCCAATGATTTTTGGTCAAATTTGGCAAGAATGACTACATTGATATATTATTAAAAATTTTAGGATTAAATTAATGTAACTGAAATATTTAAGAATGAATTGGCCGATGTACATTTTGTTTGAGACTTTTTGAACTATTATGCCATATCTTTAATAATTGCCTATACTATAAGGTTTGTTCCAAGTCTGAGTTTATATGAACTCCTCTAGGTTTCCTTGAGGACAATTGAATGTTTGGAAGTAAACTCTGATTAGAATATCACCTATTACTTTATACCTCTTTAGTGAATTCCATTAAGTGTTAAACCATGTGTCGTATTTTGAGGTGGTTAATAGATGATTAGCATTTTCGTTGTTGTGTTTGTGTTGACTTTTAAATTTCTTACTCTTCCAATATCAATCTCTACCCTTAGCAAAGTAACCGTGCTGGTCATGAAATTATTTGGCACAGAATATCCAAAGTCCTAATTAAAAGAAAGGTACTTTTTGTAGTAGTTATGTTACATAGTGTGGACATATAGAGAAGCAAGTCAATTGGAAGTCAATCGGAAGAGAGAAATTTCAAAATTCAAATGTAAAGTCAGTTGGAGTACATCTCGCGTGATTATAGATTGATTGCACTTCATCCGTTGATCGGTCAATACATAAACTACTTTCTCCTCAACGTAACGAAAGAATACATCTATTTTCATGCACAAAGCAAAATACCTATGCCTCGCCAAACATCGATACTCAGCACAAGCACTAGATAGTCACATCATATCTTCTTGCCTTATATTGTGATCCCCTTTGATTTTAGGTGTTTCACAGGCCTGTGTTCCTTCAGATAGTCAAGAAGGTTGTTGACATAACGTTCTTGGACATTCTTGTCCCCAAATATAGGCCTCATCTCCTTTGCTTTCTCTCGGTAAACCCTACCCTTCTCTTCCACCATCACCAGCCTTAGCGACTCGGCCACGGACTGCATCGTGACCGACCCATCAGACTCATTCCTTGGTATCGGATACCCAATCCGTCTCTCCTCCAAAAGCCTCGCATTTAGTCCTTGATCTGCCAAGAATGTGAAAAGTATTAGGGCTCTCTCGAAGCTTAGCGCCTCCACCACCGAACTCCAGCCGGCATGAGTCAAGAACCCACCCACCGAGTCGTGCGCAAGTATCTTGAGCTGAGGCACCCAGCTATAGCAAACCACACCACGCCCTTTGACTCGCTCCTCAAAACCGTTCGGCAACACGACTGACTCGGTGTCGGCTCGGCCGAGCCGAGTCTTGAGTACCCAGAAAAATGGTAACCCCGAAAGCTCTAGCCCTAGGGCGATCTCGGTCAATTCGGTTTGGCTTGGTTTGGCCTCGCTCCCAAATGCCACATATACCACGGTTCCTTTCTTCTGCGAATCTAGCCATTCCTTGATTGACCGCCACGAGTCGGTTTCGCCTCGCGTCTCGGGATCGCTTGGGGGAAGTTGTCCAACGGGGAAGATTGGTTTGGTGTGGATATCCTTGAGGAGGCTCAACCATTCGGGTTCGACCTCATAGCTGCTTCTAAGTGCTATTATGTCACAACTTTCTTGGCCTGCCCCAAAGCGATATAAATCTGTGACGCCCGACGCATTGCCTATAACCGCATCGAAAATCTTCTTGATCTCGAAGTGGTGGAATGCGACCCTTGTCGGGAACGGAACCCAGTTCGGGCGCTTCGTGAAATCCTCTGGAGTTTTCCGGTAGTCTCCCCCCTTTAAAGCCCATACTGGCCCAAGGAAGCCCAAGCAGGCACCAGTCGTAATACTGAAGAAAACACTTCTTATACCGAGCCTAGAAGCGATCGAGCCGGCCCAATACGGGGCGAAATCGTACATGATCCAATCGGGATTCGAAGATTCGAGGAACCGGGCCACGGGTTCTTGGAGCATGTCGTAAGCCTTCTTGAGGTACTGGATCTTGTTGTGGGGCAGGTCGCTGGTGGCTTCGGCGCCTTCTGGCAAGTGTTCGACGGCTGGTAAGGGGAGCTTCACGAAGCTGATGAGAGAGGCGAGGTCTGAAGGGGGTTTAGGGATGCGATCTATGTTTCTCGGGGCTGATAGGAACGATATCCGGTGACCCTTTCCGGCCATCAACTTGGCTAGCTCCAAGTATGGCATCATGTGGCCAAAGGCTAACCATGGAAGCATCACTACGTGGAGACTCTCACGTGTTTCGGCCATTTCGCAATAGACGAAAAAAGGGAGAGTTCAGCAGAAGCTACAACGCTTTAGTGGGTATTGACAAGTTTGTGAGCTTATAAGACCGTGGAGTTCTATAAATAGAGCATCATTCAAGAAACTTTTGTCATCCATGACGCTTGTGGCAATGCATTATCTTACATTATCTTTTTGAGGACTCTTTCATTAATTATGTTGCCGGCGTTGGAAGTCGTGTTTGATAGAGATCTTCCTGTGGAGAACATTAAATAGATTATCAGCCGGCCATTTTTCACCCAATAATTCCCTCTAGACAACTGTAAACAACAGCTAGGGATACTGAGTTGGCTTGTGCTTGTTTACAGTTGCCTAAAGGCAAGCCAATTTGATTGTTGATCTCTCATCTCTCCTTCCCCTTTCATCTGATTGATTGACTATCAGTTGATTAAATTGTCACATCGAGAGACAGATTCCAAGAATGAGTTTGTAGATACATTTGTGACACTTTTTTTTCCCAAATAGAAGTGAACTTGGTGAGATAAGTTTATTTTTGTTAGACAAAAAAACGAACAAAAGAAGATGAGATTAATTTCTGAAGATGATGCTATGATAGAAAAAATCATAATTTATGGTGACGATTATATATCTATAAAGTTTTGGTGATTGTTTGCTCATTTATTGAAGAAATATCTGCAATCACGGTACACAAAAAATATACTTTTTGTGATGATTTTTAATGTTTTATTCCATTGGCTATATTACTTAATTAATAGAATCACCATAAAATCCTTATCATCGGTCAGGTTGGTGATGATGGCTCTCATAAAAGACATGAAACTCGTAGTCAGTTGTCTATATTAGTTATTTATGAAATATTTGCTATTACAGAATATGGTGGCTCTTTGATAACGCAAAGTTTTCTTCTTGTAAACTTTTTTTTATCACTTGTAATTGCTCCTCAAGTTTAATTTTGTGTTAAATTTTTGGTCATTTGCATCCGAATACCTTATTTTATTTTTTTTGTTTCTTGCCAAATTCAGATGTTTTCTCAATATTTTTCCAACCCAGTCAGCCTTTGTGTGCATTTAAATAGTACTACAAAAAAGACGGGTTGATGAAGTGCGGGTTGATGAAGTGCGGGTTGTTGTCTCTGAACGAATTCAAGTAAAGAACTGAATGAGCTTTGCCTGAGCAGATATTCAACACTTGGCACGATTTGAGCTTGGATATCGGCTTGTCGGCTCCTTGTCCTCGGTTCTCAGTGCGTCGATGGTGTGACAGCAGGGGAGGAGGGGAGGGGGAGGCTCACGGTGTAGAGTGGGGGAGAGAGGCGGAATCCAAAGGCCTCAAAGAATGAGTGGGAGGCAGTCTTCCTGGCAGAAGGGGAAAGAGTAACCAAACCACTCTTTTTTCTTTGCTAGTGCTAGCAGTGTGCCAAACTGCAGCTCCTTATGGTCGACCTCTCCCCGCTTGGATTGGCTCGAACCCTCACCAGCATCCTGCTGGCCTTTTCGTACCCATCTTTTCACTACCACATTCTTCATTCTTTCGACCTATCGTATTCTTTGCCATCTCCTTTACTGAGTCTTTGTTATGCCCTGATGGTCTTTGGCTGGTCGGTGCACCCTACTAAGTCTCTTTGATATGGGCACCCTTTACTTCTGTACTTCATGCTTATGCCACTCTCCACTTTGAGTCACAAGCAGTTTGAACGTATGATGCTTTCAGTCGAGAAACTTGGCCACTATTTGTATAATTGGTTAACCTTGTTTATCTGACCTCTTTGTGACCACTCTTTCCACTGCCGGCTCATTGCTTGGTCTAGAATTGAGGATTTCTAATATTAACTTATCCACCTCTTCATCTTCAAATAGAGTAAAACAATTTTGACAAAGATGAAGCACTTCTTTCAAACTTAATGAAGGTGCAACCATGGTTGACCCGCCAAACACATCCATGCATTGTTGCGAACCAGCTTTATGAATCTCAGGTTTCAACACTACTAGCACCTCCTTCACTCTTTCTTTGATCGATCATTTCTTGAATAGCTTTGCTATTATACGATCTATCCTTGGTTGATTGAAGGTTCAGTTTAGCCACAGACAAGTGATGGGGGTAGCCGCTGGTCAGACAAGTAGTGTGCCAATCCAAGCGACGACATCTGCTGGCGAAGGCCAATGATAATCCGCTAAAGATGGCCGTCGCGAGGCGGTGGGCACATGGTGGCAAGGGTGGGTGGTCTGTGTGCAGAAGCTTGAGAAAGGAGAGGAGAGGGGCAGGGGGAGAATTTTGGAATTGGATTTTTTATGGACATGTGACCCAAATCAAGTAGGACCTTGAATGGGGACTATACATGGACTTAGGGTATTGGACTGGTATTACCACACCCAACAAAATGTCAGTGAGGAGCAAAAGCCTCGTCTAACACTCAATGCAAACATAAAGGTTAAGTCCATTTGTTGGAGAAAACTCCTTTGATGTTTTGAAGATGACAAAACTTATCCAAAGTCTATTATGAAGAATTCCAGACTTTTGTGTCAAAGTCTGAGGACTCCTAGATTTTATCAAAGTCTAAAGACTCACAGATTTTGTGTCAAAGTCTGCTTACACTAACAAATTCCAGACTGAACGAAAGTGAAGGATGAAGACTTTTTTCAGATAAGGGATTATCTTTCTTTCTTCAAGGGATTGGTTCGTATAGATTATATTTATGGTTTTCTGGTTTGGAAATCACATCTACGAGATTTGATATCTTTATTGGAATCAAATCTTTTGGAAGGCAAGTAATTTTGGAAAGAATCTACCTATGGAAACCAAGACCTTGATTGTATGGGTGAATATGATTGACATGCTTTCATCACAATATTCAAATGGCTCGAGATCTGCTTAATTGATTATGTCCAACGGGTTGATTGGAAGAATTCATTTGGAAAGTGCCAACGGTCGAGAAGGCATGAATAAGAATTTAAGGAGGACTTTACAGTTGTTCTATAGAGTGCATGAAAGAAAAATTCCAAAGTATGAAGCTTCCTAGTTTCTTGTTATTCCATTTACTGTGCTCTAAATTGTACTCAAAAGAGAGAGACTCATAGTGTGACTTCGTGAGAGAGTAGTAGATACTCTTCACTGTGAAGTCGAGATCGCAAGATTGTAAATTCTCTTTTGATTCATAGTGGAATCCAGCTAGAAGGCTGTCAGCGTGGGAAAGTGGACGTAGACTTGATCTAAGCTGAACCACTATAAATTTTGTGTTCATATTCTCTTCCCTGAACTTCTTAATTTTGTTCTTAGTTCTATTTAATTACTAAAGTTTTTTGAACTAGCTCAAAGTCTATTGTCATTCAGACTCAGTTTAAAAGTAAAATATTTTTATTATTCTTTGCGAAAAATTGTCTTTACACCTATTCACTCCCCTCTAAGTGTTCATACTAGCACTCACAATTGGTATTAGAGCCCGTGTGCTTAATTTTTAAAGTGTTTTACTTTTAAGCTAAAGATCCTATATGGCTAGTATTTTGGCTCCAGATTTGGTTGAAAGTTAGAGCAACACCAGACCTCCTTATTTCGATGGAAATGAATACAATGTCTAGAAGAATAAGATGAAGGCATTTCTCAGATCCAGAGATCCTATGGAGTGGGATGTCGTAGAAATAATGGATCAACCTTAAAGCTACATCAGCTTCAGACCGAGGAACATAAGTCATTGATGCTGATGAAGCAACACAAGCTGAATTTACCAAGAGACAAGCTCTTGACGCAAAAGCAATCTACTCTTTATACTATGCTTTATCTCCTATTGAGTATAACCGAATTTCTTCTTGTGAAACAACAAAAGAAGTTTGTGACAGATTACATGTTATTTACGAAGGAACTGACCGTGTGAAGGAAACCAAAATAAACATTTTGCTTGGACAGTATGAAGCCTTCAGAATGAAGTGTGGAGAATCTATTACTGATATGTTCAGTCGATTTATAGATATTGTAAATGGCCTGGCTTATCAAGGTCAACCAATATCAGGACCAATGAAAGTCAATAAGCTGTTGCGTGGGCTTTCGAATGACTAGAATCATGTGAAGACTTCAATAAGAGAAACCCAGAGGATCATGCCTCTATCAGTTGACGAACTAATAGGCACACTTTAGTTGTACGAAGTGGAACAAATAAATGATGAAGAAGATCCTAAAGGTAAGAAGTCAATTGCTTTAAAGTCTAACACTGATTCCTGATGATATAGATTCAGATGATGATATGGACGACGAAAAGCTGGCACTCATGATCAAGAAATTCAGAAAGCTGAATAGAAAGGGAAGAAGATTCAACTGGAAGAAACAAAGCAAGCAAAAATTCCAGAAGAGACCAACTGAGTACAATGAAATTGGCAACGGTGTGATATGTTTCGAATGCAAGAAAAATGGGCATATCAGACCTAACTGTCTTTTGTTGAAGAAGAAGAAATGAAGAACTGAAGAACTGAGAAGTACAAAAAAGCACTCAAAGCTGAAACATGGAATGACACCGAGTGTGAGGAAAGCGAAGAAAAATATGCCAACATATGTCTAATGGCTCATTTTGACTCAGATTCAGAATCAGAAACAGACTCTGATTCAGATTCAGACAATGAAATTAAGGTTAGTGATTCAAAAATTCCTTCAAAGTCTCTAAATACATAGATGAACTTTGTTTCAGTCTGAAATCCTCTCTTAAAAGGATTTTTGAATTAAAAAAGGAGAATTCTAAGCTCAAGCAACATGAACTTTTTTGGAAAGAAAAATTTGACAGTTTGAAAACAAGTTTTGATATGTTGAAAGAAAATTTTAATTCTCTTTCAAAAGAAAATATTTTTTTTTGAAAAGTGATATCTCAAATATAACAAAAGATTTTCAAAAGGATTCGAGAAACTGGAGAAAATTCTTTCAGCTTAAATACCATACTTTAACAAATCTGGTTTGGGTGTGACTTCAGAAACTATTCCATTAATCGATTTTCCTAAAGTAAAGAAGAGAATCAAATAAAGACCTGCAAAGGCATTTTACAAAAATCATTTTCAAAATGTTTTTGTAAAACCTGTTGGCTGAAGTGCACTAAGATGTTCAAAGTGTAATAGCTTAGAATATTTCGAGAAAGAATGTCCCAAGGTTTGGAAACCAGTTAAGAAGGGCCGGGCTAAGACTGTTTTTAATACTAACCCTCTTGGACCCAAGAAAATCTGGGTACCAAAGAAAATTTGAATTCCTCTTTTGATCATAGGTCACTATCAAAAGAAAGATCAAATGGTATTTTGATAGTGGCTGTTCGAGGCATATGATAGGAGACTCAAGTTGTTTTATAAAGCTTGTTAGACTGAGTGGAGGAAAAGTATCTTTTGGAGGAAATACCAAAGAAAAGATCGTAGGATGTGGAATTGTGAAGATTGGAAGCCTAACCATTAACAATGTTTCTTTGGTTGTTCTGGAACGAGTCAAGACTTCTCTCAATCTTTCACTGGGTGAAGGCATGGCAACATTTACCTTCTGGATGTAAACCATAAAGTTCTCAGTGTCTTATTTCCATTCAAGATGAAGCAAGTCTCTGGCATAGGAAGCTTGGTCATGTTAACTTGAAGCAAATTGCCAAGATTTCTTCTAAGAAGCTTGTTTGAGGACTTCCTAATCTGGCTTACCAGAAGAATGAGTTGTGCACTCCTCGTGTTATGGGAAAACAAGTCAGAAGCTCCTTTAGATTTGTGAATCAAGTCTTTACCAATCGAGCTCTGCAGCTTCTTCATATGGATCTTTTTGGTCAAACCAGAACTCAAAATATTGGTGGAAAGAAATATTGTCTAGTAATCGTGGATGATTACTCTTGTTTCACTTGGGTCTACTATTTGGCAAGTAAGTCTGAAGCCTTCTCTTATTTCTTGAAGTTTGCCAAGAAGGTTCAAAATGAAAAGGGTTATGCTATTTCGAGCATGTGAACTGACCATGGAGGTGAGTTTGAGAATCATGATTTTGCTAAATTCTGTGATGAATCTAGTTTTCAGCATGTCTTCTCTTCTCTATACACTCCAGAACAAAATGGGGTTGTGGAAAGGAAGAACAAATCCTTACAGGAGATGGCCATAATTCTCTTAATAAAGAGCAGAATATCTTCTCGATTTTGGGCAAAAGTAGTTTCTACAGCTTGCTATATTATTAACAGAGTATTCTTGAGGCCTATTATAGAGAAAACTCCTTATAAAGTGTATAAAAGAAAGAAACCAAATGTTTCCTATTTTCATGTTTTTGGCTGTAAATGTTTCATTCTGAAAAATGCAAATGATCTATTTGGAAAATTCGAAGCAAAGTCAGATGAATGAATCTTCCTTGGCTATTCGACTTTAAACAAAGCTTACATAGTCTTTAACAAGAAAACTCAATCCGTGGAAGAATTTATGAACATTAAGTTTCAAGATTATGTGGAGAATTTACTAGTCCAGACTCAACTTGAAGAGTCTGAACCTGTTCCAAACTTTACAAAGTTTACTTCCCCCGAAGAGGTTTAGACTTCTGGAGAACAGCAACAAGCATAATGAGAATATTCAACCAATGTAGAGGACCAACCAAATTTCAAACCAAGCAACAATTGGAAGCACAAGTCAAGTCATCCCAAAGAACTCATTATTGGCAATATTGATGAAGGAGTTCGCACTAGATCCAAAGGAAGAGAAGAGTCCAGTGCTCTAGCACTTATTTTTGAGATAGAACCAAAATGTGTAGACGAAGCCTTGTCTAATGAAAGATGAATAGAAGCTATGCAAGAAGAACTCAGACAATTAAGTATTAACAATGTATGGGAGTTGATTCCAAACCCAAAGGCAAATCCATTATTGGAACGAAATGGGTTTTTAGGAACAAGATGAATAAGAATGGTAAAGTGATCAGAAACAAAGCAAGACTTGTGGCAAAAGGATATGCATAGGAAGAAGGGATAGACTATGACAAGACCTATGTATCAGTAGCGAGATTAGAAACAATTAGATTATTATTTGCTTTTGCTTGCTATAAAAATTTCAGGTTATTCCAGATGAATGTCAAAAGTGCATTCCTGAATGGATTCATACAAAAAGAAGTCTATGTGGAACAACCACCAGGATTTGAAGATCCAAGAAAGCCAGACTCAGTCTATAGACTGAAAGAGGCCTTGTATGGACTGAAGCAAGCACCTCGAGCATGGTATGAAAGGTTGAGTAAGTTTCTAACTCAAAATAGTTTTGAAAAGAGAAAGGTTGATACAACCTTGTTTATAAAGAAAGAAGGAAAAGACTTTCTACTAGTATAAATTTATGTAGATATTATTTTTGGTTCACCTAATGAAAGTCTTTGCAAGAAATTTCCAAGATCTATGCAGGATGAATTCGAGATGAGCATGATGGGTGAGTTAACTTTCTTTCTGGGATTGCAAGTTAGACAATTGAAGAAAGGTATATTCATTCATCAAGAAAAATATGTTAAAGATCTCATCAAGAAATTTGGATTGGAGAATTGCAAGAAAATAGAGACTCCAATGTCAAGTTCTTCGAAACTGGATAAGGATGAAGAAGGGAAGAAAGTAGATCATAAGCTATACAGAAGCATGATCGGTTCACTTCTCTACCTTACTATTTCTAGACCTGATATTTTATTCAGTGTGTGCATGTGTGCTAGATTTCAGTCTGATCATAGAGAATCTCATTTAAGTGCTGTAAAACGTATTATTAAATATGTTGCGACCTGTCCAAAGCTGGGTCTGTGGTATCCAAAAGAATGAGACTTTACTCTTCTTGGATATTCAGACATTGATTTAGCAAGTTGTAAAGTTGATAGAAAGAGCACTTCTGGCACTTGTCAACTGCTAAGAAATATGTTGGTATCTTGGTTCTCAAGGAAGCAAAGTACTGTGGCTCTTTCAACTGCAGAAGCGGAGTATGTTGTTCTTGGGAGTTGTTGCTCTCAAATCCTATGGATAAGACAACAACTGAGAGACTTTGGGATTGAAGAATCGTGTACCAAGATCAAATGTGACAACACAAATGCTATTAATCTCACAAAGAGCCCAATTCTTCATTCAAGGGCGAAGTATATAGAGATTCGACATCACTTTCTAAGAGATCATGTCCAGAATGGGGAGATTATGATTCAGTTTATTGATTCGAAGAATCAGCTAGCAAACAACTTCATGAAGCCCCTGGAGAAAAATCTATTTGAGTTTATTTGCACCAAGTTAAATATTATTTCTACTATGGACCAAAGTTTGAAGTTGGTCAGACTCAGACTTTCTAAACTCTACTTCAATAAAGTCTCGAATCTAGGTATTTTATTTTTGGAATGAAAAGGTATGATTATCCGAATCGTTGTTTGTCTATTTTATTTTTGGAAGTTATCTTTTTCGAATTTTTGAATTTTTGGCAGTTTTTATTTTCAGTTATTTCGAAAAAGGCAGTTTTCTTTTTTCTTGTGACGGTTCGTTTATCTCTTTTATTTGTGACCTTTCATTTTCTTTATATACCCTTTTGTATTCTTTTCAAGCACCTCTTTCCAAACCCTAAAATACAGACTTTCTACTCTCAAGATTGTTCCACAAGTTTCCATCTTTTTCACTCGAACCTGTTTGAGAAATCCTCCAAGACCATGTCTTACCAAAGGAAATCATCTCGGATTGCTAATCAAGGACCGAGAAGCATACAAGAAGGGTAGACTCATTTTGATCTCACCGAGGAAGACTCTCCGCGCAACTCTCCTCAACATTCTCCGTAGCATTCTACTCAGAATGTTCCGCGCCATCCTCTAGAAGAAGAAGTTGTAGAAGATGTAGAACCTCTCAGAGCCTCGAGACCTCAGGTTCATTATAAGCTTTATTCTCATTTAAAGCAGGGTGGTACTCCCATAATTTTTATTGAGGAGTTTTTAAGAGAAATGTTATAAGAACGAGACTTTGTTCCTAAGGAGAATGGAACAGTTAGTTATAGCGCTGAAAGGATCGGCATACAATGCATTCCTTCATTTTCCTACAAACCCTAGGTTCGATTCTAATCATCCTGAGAACAAGGATGATGATGAAATATTTTATTCTAATTTTCAACTAAGAATGGGTGTTGCTGCAGATGTTCCTAGAGAAAGAACGAGACTGTTTCGTTTTAAGGAACACAAAAAGGTTTACTTACAAATGCTGAATAGAGGGGTGATGAACCCTCGTACTATTGATTTTGACTTCATGGACTCGATCAGGGTTAACTTGAGGGAGAAGTTAGCCTTCTTTCAACTGGAGAATTTTTGTTTTGAGACAACTATTGCTTATCCAGAGTTGACCGCTTATTTCTATTCGAACCTATCTTTTCTTGACCATAATCATTTCAGATTTTCTGTGTGTGATAAAGACTATGTGGTGGATGTAGATACACTGGCAGACATTATTAGGAGTGGAAATGAGCGGTTTCCAACCAATAAATGTCTCTTTTGGTCAAGCAATGAGGTTTCTTGTCAAGGATAGAGTGCTGGAAGGATGCATCACTTATTAAAGACTGTTAGCCTCAAATGTTCTGTTGCATAAAGTGGTCATTAATTGCATCAGATCAAAGGTTGCTTCAAAAACTGATGTTTCTAGGTTCGAAGCACGGCTTATGTTTGCAATCTGCAATGGGATGAGATTTTCACTCCCTCATACCATTCTGATGCACATGCATGGGACGGTTGTGAAGGACAAAGGACAATTACCTTATTCTGCCCTGGTTACCAAGCTGTTTAGACATTTTTAGATTGAGTTTCCCGCCTCATTTTGCTCTCGAATTGTTGCTCCTATGGTTATAGGATTGAAAATGATTTTGAAGATGAGGTTGAAAGATCTGAACAAGGTTATTGAGCGCATGAAGGAGTCCTCTAGCAAAATCAAAGTAGATTATGCTGCAAGGAGGAGAAAAGGCAAGATTGTGAAAGAACCTGTAAAGAAGAGAAGATCTCTCATCCTGCAGGACAGAGAGGATGATGATGATGATGATCTTACAATCTTTGCCTTGGCCTTAAAGAATCTTCGAGGTTTTGAGCAACCTATTGAAAGAGAAGGAGAAGAAGCAGAGCCAGAAGAAGAAGAAGAACCAGAGAAGGAAGAACCTGCAAGAGAAGAAGAAGCAAGAGAAGAGGAAGGAAGAGATGAAGAAGGAAGAGATCAAGAGGATGAATCTTATGAGGCAACCATTGCCATATCTTTTTCTGAAGATTCTGAAGCAACTCGGAGTGGTCCAATTGGAGTACGTACAGAAGAAGCACATCACTCTCGTCCTACAAACAAGAAGACTCAAGAAGAAGAAATCCCGTCTCCACCTGTAGGCATGGAAACATGGGGAGCTGTTGAAAAAACAGGGACTTCTCCTCTTTTTATGAGTGATGGTATCAGTTGATCTCTTGCACATCTAGAAGATGTCTATGCTTCTTGATTTCCTAAAGCAAACATTGAAGAATCCACTCCAAGTCATGGAACTAGACAAGTTGATGTTCCCTCCTCTCTCAACTCTCCACAAACTCAATTTGTTGAAGCTAGTGCGCAAAAAGAACCAAATGCTGACTATCCCAAGATGATATAGCTTCTTTTGGAGGAAAAGACTCAGCAATATGCTATGGATATTGAGATACATAAGCTGCACACTGCGTTGAGATCATCTTCTAACTTTCACATTGAAAAGGTACAGTCCTTAGATACTCAACTACAGACTTTGAATCAACAAACTGTAGCCAAGCATGAACATACTATTCAAATTATCAAGACTGTTCAGACACAAGTAGAGAATGTTCATCTTCAGTGCTAGAAGATTGAAGAGACAGTGCAGTCAATGGTGGATTTCCATCTCGTTCGAATTCTAAGACAACCTTGACTCTTTTTATTTCTTCTCTATTTTGACATTCTCCACTTTTTGCTGTTGACAAAAAGGGGGAGAATTTGCAAATTTGAACTTATTTTCTTTTAATTTTTGCAGATTTGATCATTTGATTTAAGTTTGTTTTGAACACTTATTTTGCAGCAATTTCTTGCAGTAGTGATGTTTATGGATGTGGATATGTTGTCTAAATCTTGATATGTGATTAATTTTTCAAGATTAACATATTTTCTGTGGTTGCAGAATCGATGCTATCCAAATCCTTAACTAACTGTTTTTATAAGATATCTTGTACTACTAAGAGTTGTTCTGCAGGTTATAAATCTGTAAATCTATAGGGAAGTTTTGTCACTATAAAAAATGGGGAGATTGTTGGAGAAAACTCCTTTGATGTTTTGAAGATGACAAAACTTATCCAAAGTCTATTATGAAGAATTCCAGACTTTTGTGTCAAAGTCTAAAGACTCCAAGATTTTGTCAAAGTCTGAAGACTCCCAGACTTTGTGTCAAAGTCTGCTCACACTGACAAATTCCAGACTGAACGAAAAATGAAGGATGAAGACTTTTCTGGATAAGGGATTATCTTTCATTTTTCAAGGGATTGGTTCGTATGGATTATATATATGGTTTTCTGGTTTGAAAATCACATCTACAAGATTGGATATCTTTATTGGAATCAAATTTTTTTGGAAGGCAAGTAATTTTAGAAAGAATCTACTTATGAAAACCAAGATCCTGATTGTATGGGTGAACATGATTGACGGGCTTTCATCACAATATTCAAACGGCTCGAGATCTCCTTGATTGATTCTGTCCAATGGGTTGATTGGAAGAATTTTTTTGGAAAGTGCCAACGGTTGAGAATGCATGAATGAGTATTTAAGGAGGACTCCACAGTTGTTCTATAGAGTGCGTGAAAGAGAAATTCCAAAGTCCGAAGCTTCCTAGTTTCTTGTTATTCCATTTGTTGTGCTCTAAATTGTACTAAAAAAAGAGAGACTCATAATGTGACTTTGTGAGAGAGTAGTAGATACTCTTCACTGTGAAGTCAAGATCGCAAGATTGTAAATTCTCTTTTGATTCATAGTGGAATCTAGCTAGAAGGCTGTTAGCGTGAGAGAGTGGACGTAGGCTTGATCTAAGCCGAACCACTATAAATTTTGTATTCATATTCTCTTTCCTGAACTTCTTTATTTTGTTGTTAGTTCTATTTAACTGCTAAAGTTTGAACTAGCTCAAAGTCTGTTGTCATTCAGACTCAGTTTTAAAAGTAAAATTTTTTTACTATTCTTTGCGAAAAATTGTTTCACACCTATTCACCCCCCTCTAAGTGTTCATACTAGCACTCACACCATCTATCAAGGATCATTTTGTTTAGATATTTTGAAGGGTTTATGTGCTTCGATATGGTCAAATAATATATGATTAAAAACACCGGTTCCAATCTAATGTTTTTATTCCTGGAGTAGTGTCAATAGTCAATTTTTTTTTTTAATCTATATCTCGTCTAAGGATGGTTGATTTTGTCTTGGGTATTATAGGAGTCTTGAGATATGCCTATGCTTGGAGGTTGTACCAAGTTAAAGTATATGTAAACTCCTCTAAAGTTTCCTTGAGGGTGAGCGAGTATTTTAATGATATTTTGGATTTGTATACTTTAATTAAAGTTTTCCTCTCTATCTCTTCAGTGAATTACTTTAAGAGTGAGTTACATTTGTTATATTCCGAAATGGATCCAATGGGCGGTGAGCATTTTCATTATTGCATTTGAGTTGACTTTCAAATCTTCAACTCCTCCGGTGTAAATCTCCGTCTCTTGCAAAATAATAGTTCTGCTCAAGAAACTATTTGGCAATGAATATTCAAAGTCCTAACTAAAAGGAGGTGTTTTGTGTAGAGGCCACGTCACATGACATTATGGAGAAGCAAGTTAATTAGACGCGATGGATTTCAAAATTTTAAACATAAAGTTATGTGGAGTATATACCCATGATTTATATTATTGATTGATTATACCTCGTATACACACACTACTTTCTTCTTAAAATTCTCTATTTCGAAAGCGCACACCTAGTTTCACATAGGACGCAAACCACCTTTGTCTCGACAAACATTGAATAACTCAGCAGAAGCACAAGATATGCACGCCTAAGAACACTCAAACCACGTCATAGCTTCTCGGCTCACGTGGAAATCCCATATGATTTTAGGCGGTTCATAGGCCTGTGCTCCTTCAAATAGTTCAGAAGATTGTCGACATAACGTTTTCAGATGTCCTTGTGTTGACACCTAAATTTTGGTAACCCATTTAGTCATTTATTGCATTAAAAAACTAGGGGTTAATTTTATCCCTGAAAAAAATAATAGTCAATTGCATAACATATAGATTTAGGTTACATTTATTTTGTTTTTTTTGCATTTTTTGCATTTTATTGGACCGGTGGCGGATGAGTTCAAATTAGATGGATCAAGCCCACAAAGCGAGAAGGTTGGCCCAAGCCTGTGTGTTTTTTAATAATTGAAAATTATCTCGTGGGAATATAAAATTTTAACATTTTTTCCGAGATATGAACTTTTTTTTGGATAAGGCACATGTGGAAAAGAATATTGCGGTTTATCTTCGCAAGATTTGGAATTAAAGAATAATCTTATTGGAATCTTGAATCGTTATCAATAGGTGAGAAATTTGTGAAAAAAATATTGCGAATATTGCGTTTGGGAAAAAGAATTTTTGTGGATACCGATTTGGAAAGATTAAAAAAACCTAATTCGCGGCCTATAAATAGATGAATTTGCGTAGGGTTTTTAGGGCGACACATATTGAATATACGGCTAGCTCTCTTTTTTATGACCTCGTAGGGTTTGTTTTCACTTGGCAGCACAATTCAAAGATTGTTCTATCATCGCCTCCCGAGATCCACTAGCCATCATTATTGCTACTAGCCATTCACGCAATACCTAGATCGCAATGGCCCCTCTCGGCCGAGCTCTTGCTTTTCACAACAGCAAAGCTCTTTCAGTTTTGCAGGATCTTGAATGAGCACCACGGAATTTTTACCGTGCAGTGAGCCGTGACATCTCTGCCATGTCGAGCTGAGATCAATTTGGTGCCTCCCCGCAACGAAATCATTCTCTGTTTTGCAGGTTCGCTATGAGATTATCTCGGCGAACGTCTGAGCATCCACCTCACCATTGGTCCGTGCTCACGTGTGGTCACCACCTCCATCGAGAAGTCCCCGCAGATTCCTCATCGACAAAGCTGATGCCGCACTGAGACCAACTTCAGGCGTAAACCGAGGGGGGGTCATCAAGCTATCAAGAGAGTTATCAATTCTCAATAAAAATTTCACTTTTCTTTCTATATAGTCACGTACAAGGGATACATATCATGCCCATGTGAACACCTGAAAATATGAGAAGAAGAGTTTTTCTGGTTTTCTCATGGCTTTGCTTTCTTGACATGGTTATTATATGTCTAATGCACTGCCACACACAGCCACGATCTCCAGTAATCGCAGACACCACCTGGCGTAAGTCCAACCCTCTCTATTGATTTTCCCAGTTTTGTTGAGTAGTTTGTTGCGACGATTTCAGTCCAATTTAGTGAGCTGCCGCAACCACCGCGAAGTAGTCCCTCCTCAGCCGGATGTCACCGTGAATCATCCACCATCGCGCTCGAATTTTCTTTTGTAGAATTCATTGCGAACCCCCATCACGAGCGAAGACCTGCCGTCCAGAAGAGCCGGACCACCAGTGGCTACCCTCATCGATGACCCTGGCCTCGACAACTCGCTACTCGGATTGTACCATTGAATTTCTTTGTTTTGCAGGCTTATTTGTGCGCCGGTGACCAGGTGGCCATGTCCTTGTGATTCCTGAATATATCGTCCGTGAAGAAATTCACTTGTGTTCGCACTTCGGCGTTCATCAAGTCACAACACTACCGGTTGAAATCAAAGAAGAAAAATACGAGAATTCTCGATGGAATATTTGAATTCACGGCCACTCATGAAGTTCACCTGAAAAGTTACAGCCAAAGGACAAACACGTGGGAAAGAATTGGCCTCCGTGTAGCCTGAGGGGTGGAAATTTGGCTTTTGGTGGGAGAAGGGGGTTTGATAAAAAAAATAGAATTATAAGGGTGCATGGCAGCAGGGGAAACACCGGCAGTAAGGAGATCCGAGGGTTTGGGGTTTAATTCTTTAATCGTATATGTTGCGTTGGTCCTTGCTGCGCATTTGTTTTGATTTTGCAGTCGACCGAGCACCACACCGTGAATTACCAGCTCGAGCATCTCAAGCTGAGATGCCTTGCTGGCTTGCCCTGAAGCACAGCCGGTCATCACAAGCCGGCCGCCGATTCGATTTGGAAACGTCACCCGCGTGACATCGTAAATTAGGTAAGACTCTCGATGAATTTGGTTTTCATATATGTCGCTGCCTAATTTGTAACATCGCAATATTTCTTTGAATATTTGATTGATATTGCCATATCCAAGAGATCTCTTGATCTCTCGTGAATTAGGGAAATCTTCCTAATCTCGTAACGTGCGTATGATTGACAGTCCGATTTCACGCTCGAAATACGACTCGCAATCGCACGGAGAAATCACCAATCCGATCTCACGCTCGAGATATGATTTGTGATTTTGTTTAAAATTGGCCAATCCGATCTCACGCGCGAGATACGATCGTCAATTTATTTTCAAAATTAAATGGACATGGATGATATTTTGTTGGATTTGTTGCTCTGATGTTCTTGATGCTTTTATTTGTTTGCTCCCGTAAAAGAAAAAATAAAAAATATTTGAGTTAGATTAGATGCATGTTAGGATATTACTTGTTTTAGGGCTATTTTGCATGTCTAGAATAGGAAATTTATTAATTTCGAATTTCTTAAACAAAAACACCAAAAACATAAATTTAGGATGTTAGATTTTCTTTTCATTAATTTAAATTGCATGTTTAATTATGTGTCAATTTTAATTTCGATTTTTTATATAAAAAAAACACAAAAATCATCATGCATATTAGGATAAAATTGCATGTTTCATTTTAAATTTAGACTGATTTGGATGGATTGCATCTTAGGTTAGAGATTGCTAGGTTAAGATAATATCCTGGTTTAATTAGGATTTAGCTTGACCTAATCCTTAATATAAGTTGGATAGATGATCTTAATCTAGCTAGGTAATTTTCACATTTTTCTAATTCCGAATTTCATGAAAAAATACAAAAATGTCTTAGGATAAATTAGTTTTTTTAGGATGAATTGCATTCTTTTAGGAAAAAGAAAGGAAAAAGAAAAAATGTCATATGCATGTCATTAGGATTAGATTCATTGAAATGCATGCCATTTAGTGATTGTTGCTAAGTCCATTTAATTAGAAATTGCATGTCGTTAGAATTAGGTCATTTAATTAATATTGCATTGCATATTGCATGATTTCCACTAATTAAGTGAAAAAAAAAAGAAATTGCGTGTTAATTAGAAATCATATCTAGGGTTGTTGATGTGAATTCTTATTTAACAACGCAGATGCTATCATTGCTATGAGGTTAGTCCTACAACTCATTCATTTGCTTTCTTGAGTGTTAAATTAGTGGATTGTGCACTCGCATGATTACTTCACATGTTAGGAAAACAGATTTAAAATCAATTCAAGTTGCTTGCCAAACATTTTTGAAAATAAAAGAATGATACCGAAAGGGCATTAGAGAAATCTAGTGTAACCAAGTCCCCGTACCCAAAATCTCTGGTTCGTAGGAGTAAAGTAAAACTCCCGTTACTTTACTTGGGTTTCTAATCGACCCACAAAAAATAGATTAGTGGCGACTCCTAATTGAAAATCATTCGCATGTTAAGAACTTAAACCTAAGTCGCGTATTGGTATGGGCTTGGGAGAGTCCGAGTTAAGTTTAGGCTTAACAATCCATTAGCCAAAACCCTAGGTGGTTCACACCCGAAAAATTGGTCGCGACACCTTGTCTCC
The DNA here is from genome assembly GCA_014182395.1 of Eucalyptus sp. ANBG9806169. Taxonomy (NCBI): domain Eukaryota; kingdom Viridiplantae; phylum Streptophyta; class Magnoliopsida; order Myrtales; family Myrtaceae; genus Eucalyptus; species Eucalyptus sp. ANBG9806169. Next base: position 19,735,902 of record CM024580.1, on the reverse strand, counting down.
AAAAATAGGCCTCGTCTCCTTCGTTTTCTCTCGGTAAACCCTACTCTCCTCTTCCACCATCACCAGCCTCAGCGACACGGCCACTAATTGCCTTGTGACCAACCTATCGGACTCGTTTCTCGGTATCGAATACCCGATCTGTCTCACCTCCAAGAGCCTCGCACTCAGTCCTTTGATCCGCCAAGAATGTGAAAAGTAGTAGGGCTCTCTCGAACCTTTGCGCCTCCACCACTGAACTCCACCCAGCATGAGTCAAGAACCCGCCCCTCGACTCGTGCGTGAGTATATTGAGCTGCGGCACCCAGGTCTTGCAAACCATGCCTCACCGTTTGACTCGTTCCTCAAAACCATTTGGCAACACGACCGACTTGTTGTTGGCCGAGCCGAGCCGGGTCTTGTGTGCCCAGAGAAATGGTTACCCCGAAAGCTCTAGCTCTAGGGCAATTTCAGTCAGTTCGGTTTGGCTCGGTTTGGCTGTGCTCCCGAATGCCATGTACACTACAGTACCTTTCCTTTGCGCATCGAGCCATTCCTTGATCGGCCACCACATGTTGGTTTTGCCTTGCGTCTCGGGATTGCTCTAGGGAAGTTGCCCCACAGGGAAGAATGGTTTGCCGTGGATATCCTTGAGGAGACTTGACCATTCGGGTTGGAACTCACAACTACTTCTAAGTGCTATTATGTTACAACTTTCCTGACCTGTCCCGAATCAATATGAGTAAAGTGTCAAAACTTGGCATAGGTGGATAGTTTAGTGTCAAAAGTTTCAAAAAGTACATTTAATGCCATTTTTTTTAAAAAAAATAAGACACTTCAATACCAAGTTCGGCGGTGAGAGTAGCTGAAAATCCGACGTGACATTTTTTTAATAATATATATGATCTATGTGGCTTGTCGAAAGCCAACTCAACAATGAAAGTGCAAAATAACGTCATTTTGCCCATAAATTTATTAATTTAATATTAATTATAAATAAAGTAGAAAACTAAATTATAAATATTAAAAAAAGAAAAAGAAGAAGAAGGGGAAATAGCAAGTTCGATGAGGGCCTTGGCCCTCGCCATCGCTACCCCACCATCGCCGAAAGGGCCAATGATGGTGGGGAGGGCCGCGACTCTTACCCTAGATTTGGGCCGGTGGTCAACTAAGGTTGTCGACCATTGCCTAGGGGCCCGCGACCTTAGCAAACACTCGCCACACCATCGCCGGCTCTTTTCGGAGATGGTGGAGTGGCGGTGGCAAGGACCGAGGCCCTTGCTGAACCTGTTGTTCCCCTTCTCCTTCCTTTTTATTTGCAAATAATCTAGCTTTTAATTTATTTTTTATTAATATTTATATTAAAATTAATTTTAGGGGCTTTTTATTGACGTTTATAGTTTTTTTTTTTAAAAGAATTGCCACATGGATAATTTTTTTTAAAAAATTTGTCACATCAATAAAAATGGTCACCGGAAAATGTCGCACTAGTCATTTAGCTCGGATTTTTCACCGTTGGCACTTAAGTGTTCTATCATTCTCTGATTTTGGTACTTAAGTGTAAATTTTCGAACTTTTGGCATTTAAGGGTGTGCATGACAAAATTTGCGTTTATTTATTTCTTTGTTTTTCTATTCCTAGAACAGGTTTGGAACAAAAATATAATTAATAATATAATTTCATTTTTATTTATTTCTGAAATAGATTTTTCTTCTAGAAATAAATTTGGAGCATAAATCAGAAGCTAAAATTTTTAGTTTGTCTATTTTTGAAATAAATGTGAAATGAAAACTCTTTCATCGTTTACTCTTGTTACCGCCCATCACCATCCGCTGCCTATCGCCGGATGCCATCGATGGTTGGTAGCGGGCGTCCATTAGTAGAAACGGAAATTTTGAATTGTTATCGAATGCGTTTCTTGCTCAAAAACTTATCTAGAAAATAAAAATTGAGAAATCAATTTATAATTAGAAATTAATTTCTGGAATAGAAATTTTATCATGTGGGCCATAAGTGCTAAGTTTTAACATTTTCGGTGTTCATACCTTTGAGTCTACCCGATGCATCGCCCCTTACCACTTCGAAAATCTTCTTGATCTCGAAGTGGCGGAATGCCAATGCGACCTTAGCCGGGAAAAGAATCCCCTTGGGGCGCCAAGTGAACTATTGCGTAGTTTTCTGGTAGCCGCCCCCCGCGCGAGGAAACCCTAGCTGGCACCGAGCCTAGGAGCGATTTGGCCAGCCCAATACGGAGCGAAATCGTACATGATCCAATCGGGATCCGACGATTTGAGAAACCGGGCCACGGGTTCCTGCAGTATGTCGTAAGCCTTCTTGAGGTACTGGACCTAGTTGCAAGGCAAGTCGCCAGTGGCTTCGGCGCCCTCCGACCAGTGCTCAACAGCCAGTAAGGGGAGCTTCACGAAGCCGATGACAAGAGTGAGGTCCGAAGGGAGCTTCGGGAGGTGAGCTACGTTAAATTATGTGTCGTATTTTGAGGTGGTTAATAAATGATGAGCATTTCGTTGTTGTGTTTGTGTTGACTTTTAAATTTCTTACTCTTCCAATATCAATCTCTACCCTTGGCAAAGTAATTGTGCTGATCATGAAATTATTTGGCAAAGAATATCCAAAGTCCTAATTAAAAGAAAGGTACTTTTTGTAGTAGTTATGTTACATAGTGTGGACATATAGAGAAGCAAGTCAATCGGAGTAGAGAAATTTCAAAATTCAAGTGTAAAGTCAGATGGGGTACATCTCACGCGATTATAGATTGATTGTACTTCATCTATTGAGCGATCAATACATAAACTATTTTCTTCTTAACATAACGAAATAATACATCTAGTTTCATGCACAAAGCAAAATACCTACGTCTTGCCAAACATTGATACTCAGCACAAGCACTAGATAATCACATCATATCTTCTTGCCTTATATTGTGATCCCCTTTGATTTTAGGTGTTTCACAGGCCTGTGTTCCTTCAGATAGTCAAGAAGGTTGTTGACATAACGTTCTTGGACATTCTTGTCCCCAAATATAGGCCTCATCTCCTTTGCTTTCTCTCGGTAAACCCTACCCTTCTCTTCCACCATCACCAGCCTTAGCGACTCGGCCACGGACTGCATCGTGACCGACCCATCGGACTCACTCCTTGGTATCGGATACCCAATCTGTCTCTCCTCCAAAAACCTCGCATTTAGTCCTTGATCTGCCAAGAATGTGAAAAGTATTAGGGCTCTCTCGAAGCTTAGCGCCTCCACCACCGAACTCCAGCCGGCATGAGTCAAGAACCCGCCCACCGAGTCGTGCGCGAGTATCTTGAGCTGAGGCACCCAGCTATAGCAAACCACACCACGCCCTTTGACTCGCTCCTCAAAACCGTTCGGCAACACGACCGACTCGGTGTCGGCCGAGCCGAGCCGAGTCTTGAGTACCCAGAAAAACGGTAACCCGGAAAGCTCTAGCCCTAGGGCGATCTCGGTCAATTCGGTTTGGCTTGGTTTGGCCTCGCTCCCAAATGCCACATATACCACGGTACCTTTCTTCTGCGAATCTAGCCATTCCTTGATTGACCGCCACGAGTCAATTTCGCCTCGCGTCTCGGGATCGCGTGGGGGAAGTTGCCCAACGGGGAAGATTGGTTTGGTGTGGATATCCTTGAGGAGGCTCAACCATTCGGGTTCGACCTCATGGCTGCTTCTAACTGCTATTATGTCACAGCTTTCTTGGCCTGCCCCAAAGCGATATAAATCTGTGACGCCCGACGCATTGCCTATCACCGCATCGAAAATCTTCTTGATCTCGAAGTGGCGGAATGCGACCTTGGTCGGGAACGGAACCCAGTTCGGGCGCTTCGTGAAATCCTCCGGAGTTTTCCGGTAGTCTCCCCCCTTTAAAGCCCATACTGGCCCAAGGAAGCCCAAAAAGGCACCAGTCATAATACTGAAGAAAACACTCCTTATACCGAGCCTAGAAGCGATTGAGCCGGCCCAATACGGGGCGAAATCGTACATGATCCAATCGGGATCCGAAGATTCGAGGAACCGGGCCACGGGTTCTTGGAGCATGTCGTAAGCCTTCTTGAGGTACTGGATCTTGTTGTAGGGCAGGTCGCTGGTGGCTTCGGCGCCTTCTGGCAAGTGTTCGACGGCTGGTAAGGGGAGCTTCACGAAGCTGATGAGAGAGGCGAGGTCTGAAGGGGGTTTAGGGATGCGATCTATGTTTCTCGGGGCTGACAGGAACGATATCCGGTGACCCTTTCCGGCCATCAACTTGGCTAGCTCCAAGTATGGCATCATGTGGCCAAAGGCTAACCATGGAAGCATCACTACGTGGAGACTCTCACGTGTTTCGGCCATTTCGCAATAGACGAAAAAAGGGAGAGTTCAGCAGAAGCTACAACGCTCTAGTGGGTATTGACAAGTCTGTGAGCTTAGAAGACCGTGGAGTTCTATAAATAGAGCATCATTCAAGAAACTTTTGTCATCCATGACGTTTGTGGCAATGCATTATCTTACGTTATCTTTTTGAGGACTCTTTTCATTAATTATGTTGCAGGCGTTGGAAGTCGTCTTTGCTAGAGATCTTATGGAGAACATTAAATAGATTATCAGCCGGCCATTTTCCACCCAGTAATTCCCTCTAGACAACTGTAAACAACAGCCAGGGATATTGAGTTGGCTTGTGGTTGTTTATAGTTGCCTAAAGGCAAGCCAATTCAGCAGTCGGATTTTCAACATCCTCACTTACCTCAGATGTAGGATGCTATTATACTTACCTTATCTGGCGGTAGCCAAGGTTGAAAACCTTGACGTGATGTCTACCTTCACCATTATAAGGTCCCCTAATTTCCTGTCTTTTTTTTTTCCCAACAGAGAGGGAATATAGGGATGACATTGCGGGGTCTTCCATCCTAGGGCGAGAGATCTTCTAATGGAGAACATTAAATAGATTTGATCATCTAGCCATTTTCCACTCAATAATTCTCTCTGGACAATGGTCTTCCCAAATTAAGAACAGTTCTTATAGCATATTTTCCTTATTACACCACAATTTTCTAGGATCGAATTCGATTGTTGATCTCTCTTCTCTCCTTCCCCTTTCATCTGATTGATTGACTATCTGGCTAGATCTTCTTATTAACCACATACTAGACGTCTCGTGCGGCCAGGGTTCGCCAGCCCCTCAAATCATTTTGCGAAGACGACGACCGCGAAATTTCAGGATCTGATTGGTTGTTCATCTCTCATCTCTCCTTCCCGTTTCAGCTGACCCATTGACTATCAGACGATTGACTGTTAGTTGAACTGGATATTTTGCGGGGGCCAAATAATTTAGACAAAAATCCACAATACAACCTCGAACTATACCCACTATGATATATTTATCATGATTTTTTTTTGGTGATATAAAAAACCCTAAACTATGCATATTGTGATACAATAACCATAAACATTTTCCCGTGACATTAAAATCCCCCAAACTAGTTAGATGATTTGTCAATCAAGTTAATGCCGTTTTTATTTTTAGTGTTAATGTAGACAGATTTTTAATAGTTCTCATTGATAGAGGGTAAACATGTTACACGGTATAAGTTTAGGATTTTTAGTGTTACTGAAAAAAGTATAGGATTGATATGTCCTAATAGACATAGTTTAGGGATTTTGCTCATAAGTTTATGACACATTTATTTTTTATTTTTAAAAAGAAGATGGAACTAATTTTAGTAAATGATGCTAGAAATCGTAATTCATGGGGAATGATTAAATTTCTATGAACTCTTGGTGATTGATAATTTTCTTTTATCGATTTGCTCACTTAATGAATATGTGCTATCGCTGGACAATAAATAAACTTTTTGTGATGATTTTTCATGTTTTCTGTCATTGGCTAAAATTATTTACTTTTAGCCAAGTCGATCATGATGGCTCCCGTGAAAAACATGAATGCATCGTGATTTATCAATATCATCTGCTAATGAATTATGCGCAATTATATGGCTCTTTAAAAGCCTAAACTTTTCTTCTATAAACTTTTCTTCCATCACATTTAGTTATTCCTTAAATTTTATTTATTCGTTGGCGTTTTAATCATATAGTTTGTGCAAGGGCGTGCTACATAACTCATTCCCGCCTCAATTTTACCTCTTAGATATTATATTAGCCTCGCAATACCTTAACTTGCGTGCCAAATTTAGATATCTTGAAAATATTTTGAATGCGGTCAGTGTTTGGTCTATCCGTTAAATAATGCAGTATTGAAAATTTATTTTTTTCAATACTTATAACACAGGCAAGCGCGAATTTAAAAAGCCAGGAAACACCAGAAAGATCAGCCACTCTTGCTACCACATAAATTCTTGATTTGAATAAACATTGAAGAGTAAGAAAATGGAGTGGATCAAATCTATAGTCAGTCTTTGAATAATCTATTGTTAGTCATGCCATTAATCCAGTCGGATCTGCAAGAAAATATGTGGTGGAAGCTCCTCAGCAATTTTCCATAAGTAACCCAATTTTGATCAAGTGAATTTATGCATAGATGAATCTGTTAAATCACGTCAATCACACCATAAAAATTTATATGATATATAGTTGGTTCAACTAGAAATACAATTTCTCATGTTGTTTCCATAGTGTGAATAATTATGTCTATAATATTACATGTGGACTATGTCTATACAAAACTTTCACACACATGGAGTAACACGGCAAAATTAATGAAATCTGATGTCATGTCGCTTTTACAAAAAGTTGATGCGCAGACTTTGATCTTTTATCGATTCTTTTAGTACTTTCCTGTTTTTGGGAGTTTTTAATAGCTCTAAAGCAAAAGGTGGACGGTGCTGATTTCTAACACACCATCATGACAAGGTTAAACCAGACTAGTTAAGTTAATTCAACTGAGAACTGGCCATTAATCTGCTTCCGTAGCTAGTCCTCCAAATGACATTTGCTACAGACAGGTATTGATGATATTTAAATTTCCCACAAAGGCAGGCATTGATGAGTCGCTTGATAGTAGAATTTCTTCAACATAACGGATTAAGTTTTGAAGAAACTCTCAGATTTCTAAAGATACATTTTGTTACTTTTGTACAAAATAAATCGTCCATACATTATAGATTGAATCCGATCTGAACATTATCCAACCACCCGGATCAAGAAACAATGCATCACCCACTCGGATCCAAAAAGCGTTAGAGACTAAGAAAATTCATTCTTATACAGGTATGAGTCAAGCCTGAATTCATCTTCTCCAATCAAAGCCTGTGCAAGTGTATAAGGCGAACTTGGAACAACTCAGCATAGATCACAACATCCAATGCCACTCTCTTAATAGCCTCCGGACAACTCATGTATATCGAACAGATAAATTCTACAGTCAAGTTAGTGTCGCAAGAGACTGACTGAGATTGAAGTAGGTGTAAATATAAACCAATTTAAGCTCAAGATAGTAAAGCTGGATCATTCATCATAAGTCCGTTAGATTCTGGTGCTAGAGTATTAGGTATGGACTTTGATGTGAAAGTGTGTACGTGTGCTTGTAGCTTTTGTTGGTTGGTTTCTTGTGAATAACAAGGAAGAGCATCCAAGCCTATTTATAGGTTTCGGTTAGATTTTCTTCTTGTTTTTATCCTTAGCCACAATCTTCAACCACCACCCATTAGTCTAGATGCTCGTGGAGTCTACTAGGCTTTCCTAAAGAAATCGATCAAAACTTCAACAAAGTCAAAGTGCATCATAGTCTTAACACTTACCAAACACTTTGTTATAAATGACTAACTGGGATCAAAACTTCATTATAAATGACTGTTGAACCAGTTAGTCATCGCAAATCATCTTATCAATAAACCTTGAGGAACCTAGGAGCTTAATTTTGACATATCAACGAAGGTACCATTTGTTCTCGCTTAAGAAAGGTACTTTTTACTTAATCTAAAGTTGGAAATTCAGGTCTATTCGTTGGGTCCATATTGATAATAATGAGGCGTAGTACTCGGGAGTTCGAGTAGTGCATCTATTTCTCTATGAAAACTTTAGCTTCATCATCGTTGTTGGCAAATCTAATGCATAAACACAAGAAGGAAAAATGTGCAGTTATGTCGCAAACAGGGAGTGACAACATAATGCAAGAGCCATGAATATGATCTTGAGACTAACAAGTTATTAAGAAAAAGCAGATTAATTAAGAAAATGTGAAAGCAGTACATCTGGCGACCACCTCTTTGGTGAATTCCTTTAAAAGTGGACTTACATTTTCCATATTCTACGGTGATTCAATAGGTGGTGATCATTTTAGTTGTCGCATTTGTGTTGACTTTAAAATCTCCGGCTCCTCCAATATCAATCTATGTCATTAGAAAAATAATTGTGCTACTCATGGAAACTATTTAGCAAGATATTCAAAGTCCTAATTAGACTAAGCTATCTTTTGGCGGTTATGTCACATGGTATTGACACATGAAGAAGTGAGTCAATCAGAATTAAGAGATTTCAAAATTCAAGTCAAAGTTACTTAGAGTGCATACCATATGATTATTGATAGACTATACTTCGTCCATTGTGCGATCATTATTGTACGATTATTACATAAACTACACTCTCCTTAACATATTGAAAGAACACATCTAGTTTCACGTACAAAGCAAACCCCCTTTGTCTTACCAAATGAATAGCTCAGCAGAAGCACCAGACATTCCTAAGGACACTTAAGCCACCCTATAACTTCTAGCCTCATACAAAAATCCCCTTTGATTTTAGGTGTTTCGCAGGCCTGTGTTCCTTCAAATAGTTCAGAAGGTTGTTGACATAACGTTCTTGGATGTCCTTGTCCTAAAAAATAGGCCTCATCTCCTTCACTTTCTCTCGGTAAACCCTACCCTCCTCTTCCACCATCACCAGCCTCAATGACTTGGCCACGGACTGCCTTGTGACCGACCCATCGGACTCATTTCTTGGTATCGGATACCCAATCTGTCTCTCCTCCAAGGGCCTCGCATTTATTCCTTGATCTGCCAAGAATGTAAAAAGTATATGGGCTCTCTCGAAGCTTAGCGCCTCCACCACCGAACTCCAGCCGGCATGAGTCAAGAACCCGCCCACCAAGTCGTGCGCGAGTATCTTGAGCTGAGGCACCCAGCTATCCCAAACCACACCACGCCCTTTGACTCGCTCCTCAAAACCGTTCGGCAACACGACCGACTCGGTGTCGGCCGAGCCGAGCCGAGTCTTGAGTACCCAGAAAAACAGTAACCCCGAAAGCTCTAGCCCTAGGGCGATCTCGGTCAATTCGGTTTGGCTTGGTTTGGCCTCGCTCCCAAATGCCACATATACCACGGTACCTTTCTTCTGCGAATCTAGCCATTCCTTGATTGACCGCCACGAGTCATTTTCACCTCGCGTCTCGGGATCGCGTGGGGTAAGTTGCCAAACGGGGAAGATTGGTTTGGTGTGGATATCCTTGAGGAGGCTCAACCATTCGGGTTCGACCTCATGGCTGCCTCTAAGTGCTATTATGTCACCTCTTTCTTGGCTTGCCCCAATGCGATATAGGTCTGTGACGCCCGACGCATTGCCTATAACTGCATCGAAAATCTTCCTAATCTCAAAGTGGCGGAGTGCGACCCTTGTCAGGAACGGAACCCAATTGGGGCGCTTCATAAAATCCTCTGGAGTTTTCCGGTAGACTCCCCCCTTTAAAGCCCATACTGGCCTAAGGAAGCCCTGTTGTAATTATGGTTATAATTATGGTTAATGGATCAACGAAAGTCAAGAAATTAAGATATGTTTTTTCTATTCACATATTTCTTTTGGATTCATGTATTTCCTCATCTTTTCTGTTCACGTATCTAATGAATTCATGAATTACTTAGATTCATGTATCTTTTAGTTCATGTATTTATTGAGTTCATGAATCTCTTGAATTCACGTATCTTTGGATACATGAATCTCTTGGATTCACGTATCTCTTTAGTCATGAATCTCGTGGATACACGCGTCTATTTAATTGATGTATCTCTTTAGTACATGAACTAAAAAACTCTATAAATAGATATGAGAATATAGTTTCATTAAGGTTTTTGGTTTTGGTTTTTCCAACTCGATTCCAAAAGGCTTTGAAATACTTTCTACTCTTCTGATTTTTCTGAGTATGCTGGTTCAATTGAACGGTTCGAGTGAGTCTTGTTTGCATAGTGCTAATCCAAACAGGTTCGAGGTGTTGTATCTTGGGAGGCATAATTCGTGAATTTGCGGGGCACCATTGGCAGGAACTAATCGCCTTAAGGAGATTCGGTTATCCATACCTCACCTCCAATTTTATGTTATTTTTTAGTGATATCTTATTTTCTTCTTCTCCAGGATTTGTAAAAAGGAATGATATTATAAAGTTGTTATCATCTTCTTTACATTGATATTCTGATTACAATAAACAATGTGTTTTCTCTAGATTGATTTCCAACAATCTTAAGGCGATTATATCACTCACTGTTTGTTGTTATTGTCAGATTATTGAGATGGTTGAAAACAATCAAGTGCCCCTCAATGTCCTGAATGTTTCAGGAGATGTTCCTTTGGTCAATTCGACTGTTGCTATGGAAGATGTTCAACCCTCAGGGTCTGAATTTGTAGCAACCTATGCTACGGGCCCTTGGGCCAACACTAATTTTGGTGGTGCGGGTACAAGTCATATGACTGGTATGCCCGAGACTGTTTTTCAAAACAGTACAGGTCAAATGACTTTTGGCTCTGTTTCTAGAGGGATGGTTCAACGAACCTTGTCTACTGTGATGGCAACACCTTCAGTTACAGCTAATAAGAGATTGTCTACTGTGGTGATGTCCGAAGAATCTCTAATGTCGAACACTAATGGCTAGTGGCTAGATATAGGTGCCACAAATCACATTTGTGCAGACAAACACGTGTTCTCATCTTATGAGAAGGCTAAAGAAGATGAGAAGCTTTATATGGCTAACTATGTATCTACAAAGATTGCCGGAAGAGGAAAGGTGATCCTGAAGTTTACATCTGGCAAAGAGGTCGCCTTGTTGAATGTGTTGTATGTACCAGAGATTCGGAAAAACCTAATTTCTAGCCCCATACTTGTCAAGAAGGGTTTCAAAGTTGTATTTGAATCTGACAAGTTTGTACTTTCTAAAGGAGGGATGTATGTCGGGAAATGGTACTTGTGTAATGACTTGTTTAAAGTCAATGTGGTAGTCATTGATGTAAACTCGAATTATGTGTACCCAAAGACTATTAATAAAGATAAGTCTTTAGTTTATACTGTTGCGTCTCCTTATCTATGGCATGGTAGATTAGGACATGTAAACTATGGTACAATGAAAAGAATAGCAAATTTGGGGTTAATTCCAAGATTTGAGTTGGATGTCTGTTACAAGTGTGAGCCTTGTGTTGAGGCTAAATTTGCCAAGAAACCTTTCAAATCCATTAAAAAAACAAGTGAACCTCTACAATTAATCCATAACGATCTATGTGATTTAAAGTTTGTAGAAAGTAGAGGTGGAAAGAAGTACTTCATCACATTTGTGGATGACTGTACTAGATTTTGCTATGTTTATTTACTAGCTAGCAAAGATAAGACAATGAGCATGTTTGTCAAGTATAAAAATGAAGTTGAAAACCAACTTGATAAATGAATTGAAGTGCTTAGGTCTGATAGAGGAGGAGAATACAGTTCAATCAATTTCAAAGAGTTTTGTGCTAGTTTTGGAATAATTCTCCAAATGACTGCACCTTATACTCCACAACAAAATGGAGTTGCTGAACGATTGAACAGAACACTAAAGGAGATGGCTAATGCCATGCTTTTGAGTTCGGGTTTACCTCGAGAACTTGTGGGGGAGGCGTTTTAAGCGCAAATTATATTCTTAATAAAATACCCCCACAGAAAGACAGGTAAAACTCCATACGAGTTATGGAATGGAAAGTTGCCATCCTACAATTTTCTAAAAAAGGTGGGGGTACTTGGCCAAGGTGGCAATTCCTCCTCCTAAACAAACTCGGTTGTGACCTAAAACGGTGGATTGCATATTAATCAGTTATGCTCAAAATAGTAGCGCATATAGATTTTTGGTTCACAAATCTGAAAATGCGGAAATCCATGTCAATACAATCCTAGAATCAAGGGATGCTGAATTTTTTGAGGATATATATCCTGCAAAAAGAAATCAAGGAGAACTTTCTCAGAAAAGGCTTAGAGAATCGGAATCTGAGAATGATGAAGTTGTGACCCAAGAAGCCGAACTTCGAAGGAGTAAAAGGTCTCGAATTGAAAAATCTTTCTGACCTGATTTTCTAACATACATGTTAGAAGGTGAGCCTCAAACATATAAAGAGGCAATGTCATCTCCAGATGCTCCTTTCTAGAAAGAAACTGTTGACAATGAAATCCATTCTATCCTAAGTAATCATACTTGGGAATTGGTTGATCTTCCACCTGTAAATAAACCAATTGGATGTAAATGGATATTCAAGAAAAAACTAAAAGCTGATGGTTCCACTGATAAGTACAAAGCTCGACTTGTAGCCAAAGGGTTTAGACAAAAAAAGGGTCTTGACTACTTTGATACTTATTCACCTGTCACAAGAATAACATCAGTAAGGATGTTGATTGCTATAGCTTCGCTATACAATTTGCATATACATCAAATGGATGTGAAAACTGCATTATTAAATGGTGATCTCGATGATAAGATTTATATGGAACAACCTGAAGGGTTCAAGGTCAAAGGACAAGAACACAAAGTGTGTAGACTTGTCAAATCATTATATGGACTTAAACAAGCTTCTAAGCAATGGCATGAGAAATTTGACTGGGTAATGATTCAAAATGGGTATAGAATCAATGAGTGTGACAAATGTGTGTACACTAAATCCACAACAGTTGGATATGTATTTATTTGCCTATATGTCGATGACTTACTAATTCTTGGAGATAACACTGAGGTCTTCAAAATCACCAAGAACATTCTCAAGAAGAACTTTGAGATGAAAGATTTAGGTGTAGCGGATGTTATACTCGGCATCAAAATTCTAAGGAATTCTGATGGCTTAGGTTTAACACAATCTCATTACATTGAAAAGGTAATTGAGAGATTTAAAGGATTTGGCATTAAAGATGCATACAATCCTTTTCTTTCACACCTAACTTTAAGAGAGAACATTGGAAATAGTGTCAGACAGTTGGAATACTCTCAAGTAATTGGCAGCATCATGTATATCATGAATTGCACTAGACTTGATATTGCGTACTCAGTAAGCAAACTGAGTAGATATACCAGTAACCTAGGTCACGAGCACTGGAATGCTTTGATGAGAGTATTAGGATATTTGAAAAGGACAAAAGAATATGTTCTACAATATGTCAAATATCCAGCTGTTTTGGAAGGTTATTGTGATGCCAATTGGATTTCAGATTATGATGAATCGAAATCAACTAGCGGATATGTGTTCACGCTAGGAGGTGCCACAGTGTCATGGAAATCCTCTAAACAAACTCTAATAACACGCTATACAATGGAATCGGAGTTTGTTGCTTTGGATAAAGCTGTTGAAGAAGCAGAATGGCTTCGACATTTTTTAGAAGATGTTCTAGTATGGCCAAAACCTATGCCTGCAATTTGCATACATTGTGATAATCAAGCGGCAATTGCAAGGGCACATAATGTGATTTATAACGGTAAGTCTAGACACATTCGTCGTAGACACAATACCGTAAGGCAGTTGCTCTCAAATGGAATAATTTCTTTAGACTTTGTAAAGTCAAAGGAAAATATTGCGGATCCGTTGACAAAAGGTTTGTCAAAAGAGCAGATAAACTGCGCATCGAGGGGAATGGGTTTAAAAGCCTTAACCCAATAAAGAGATTCTAGGGTGGAAACCTAACCTATGCGATTGGAGATCCCATGGACTAAGTTCAATAGAACAACACAAATTTTGGAAACTCTAGTGTAAGCACTCTCTCCCATTCTTATGATGCAACATTGCTTTCCTACAGCGTTATTAAGGGTACGCTATGCGTTTAATGATTCTTATAACTTGGGATGTAACATCTAAGCGAGATATGGTAGGATATCTTTAATAGGAATGCACCTATATGCGTGGAGCTGGCCGACTTTATGAAAATCTTTAAAGGCTAGATTTTCTAAAGCACGCATGAATCCCGAGAGGTTCAGGGCCGAAAGAACGAACACAACCGAGAACCAATCTTGAATTGGAGGTACTCCGTGTGAGGTTTATTGTCTAGGCTTACACAAACAACTAGCGATTCAAGACTTAGTCCATCGACTAGTTCAGTAAGTCCAATAGGCTTTCACTAAAGAAGGTTCGAAGTGAAAGCTACCTATCTTGATGCGGTGTATTTCAACAGGCATGCTCAGATTCCTTTGAGTCAAAAATGTTTTGTTGATCCATTAATGTGGAGGATTGTTGTAATTATGGTTATAATTATGGTTAATGGATCAACGAAAGCCAATAAATTAAGATACGTTTTTTCTATTCACGTATCTCTTTTGGATTCATGTATTTCCTCATCTTTTCTGTTCACGTATCTATTGAATTCATGAATTACTTAGATTCATGTATCTTTTAGTTCATGTATTTATTGAGTTCATGAATCTCTTGAATTCACGTATATTTGGATACATGAATCTCTTGGATTCACGTATCTCTTTATTTTATGAATCTCGTGAATACACGCGTCTATTTAATTGATGTATCTCTTTAGTACATGAATTAAAAAGCTCTATAAATAGATATGAGAATAGAGCTTCATTAAGGTTTTTGGTTTTTATTTTTCCAACTCGATTCCAAAAGGCTTTGAAATACTTTCTACTCTTCTGATTTTTTTGAGTATGCTGGTTCAATTGAACGGTTCGAGTGAGTCTTGTTTGCATAGTGCTAATCCAAACAGATTCGAGGTGTTGTATCTTGGGAGACATAGTTCGTGAATTTGCAGGGCACCATTGGCAGGAACTAATCGCCTTAAGGAGATTCGGTTATCCGTACCTCACTTCCAATTTTATGTTATTTTTCAGTGATATCTTATTTTCTTCTTCTCCAAGATTTGTAAAAAGGAATAATATTATAAAGTTGTTATCATCTTCTTTACATTGATGTTTTGATTACAACAAATAGTATGTTTTCTCTGGATTAATTTCCAACAAGCCCAAGTAGGCAGCAGTCGTAATACTGAAGAAAACACTCCTTATACCGAGCCTAGAAGCGATCGAGCCGGCCCAATTCGGGGCGAAATCGTACATGATCCAATCAGGATCCAAAGATTCGAGGAACCGGGCCATGGGTTCTTGGAGCATGTCATAAGCCTTCTTGAGGTACTGGATCTTGTCGTAAGGCAGGTCACTGGTGGCTCTGGCACCCTCTGGCAAGTGTTCGACGGTCGGTACGGGGAGCTTCACAAAGCTGATGAGAGGAGCGAGGTCTGGAGGGGGCTTCGGGAGGCGATCTATGTTTCCCGGGGCCGATAGGAATGATATCCGGTGACCCTTTCCGGCCATCAACTTGGCTAGCTCCAAGTATGGCATCATGTGGCCAAAGGCCAACCACGGAAGCATCGCTATGTGGAGATTGTCACGTGAATTGGCCATCGCACTATAGAACAAAATGCGTGGGGAGCTCCACCAAAGCTTAGATCGCTCTAGCGGGGCATTAATAAGTGGGCGAGCGTACAAGACCGTGACGTCATGCAAATAGAGAATGAGTAGTGAAACTTTCCTCATCCATGACGTCTGTGGTTCCGGTTGCTAGATCTTTCTTACCGACAACATTATGTGGAATCTCATTTGGCCAGTATTCGCCATGTAGTTCAGCCCTCAACCACATCTTCAGGAGTAGTTCTTAATCATCTCGTCCTTATTCCACCATGAAATTCCAAGATCTGACTGATTGTTCATGTCTCGTCTCTCCTCCCCGTCTCGTCTTATCCATCGACCATCAGACGAATGACTGTTAGCTGACCTGGGTCTTCTTTCGCGTGGGGTACGTCGAGGGGCGGAGCACAAGAACAAGTTGGAAGATAAATTTATGACACATTTGTCTTTTTATTTTTCAAAAAGAAGATGAAATTAATTTCAGTGGGCGATGCTCCGATGAAGAAATCGTATTTCATGGGGAATGATTATGTTTATATAAACTTCCGGCGAGTGGATAATCTTTCCTTTTTCGATTTACTCATTTGATGAAATATGCGCTATCACAGGACAATAAATATAATTTTTGGGACGATTTTTTTTAACAGGCGATTTCCTTTTCTTTTTTTTTTAACAGGCTATTTTTTTTAGAGCAAGAGCATGTTACGTGACTCATTCTCGCCTGATTTTTGTCCTATTAAATATCATATTAGCATTGGAATACCTTAATTTGCATGTCATACTTAGATATAATGAAAATATTTTAAATGCAATTAGTGTTTGATTGTCCGTTAAAATAATGCCATATTGAGGATTTTTTTTTTCCAGTACTTATAACACCAGCAAGTGCGTATTAAAAAAGCCAGGAAGTAGTGGAAGGATCAGGCACTCTTGCTAACACATAAATTCTTGATTTGAATGGAAATTGAAGAGTAAAACATTGGAGTGGATCAAATCTATTGTTAGTCTTCGACCCAAAAAACAAAATATCTATTGCTACTTTTTGAACAATCAGTTGTTAGTCCAGCCATCAATCCAGCTGGATCTACTAGAAAATATGTGCCCCAGCAATTTTCCATAATCGATCCAATTTTGATCAAGCAAATTTATGCATTGATGAGTCCGCCAAATCAAGTCAATCACATCATAAAAATTTATGTGACCTACATTTGGTTCCATTGAAAATACAATTTCTCTTGCAATTTCAATATCGTGGATGATTATGTCTATCATATAACATGTGGACTAAGTCTATACAAAACTTTCTTGCTCGGACTCAATGTCCATGTTCCCTTTTCTTCCACCATTCTCGATGTATTAAATGAATTTCGTGTACTCACCTCGACAGCTAAAACCTAATCGCATACCACAACTAGGCTGTCGTGATGAGAAGATAATAGTTTGACAAATGAAGTAACACGACATGATCGATTAACTCTAACGTTATGTCACTTTTACAAAATGCATATGCACAGACTTTCATCTTCTTCTTTCTTTTTTCTTTTTTTAAATTCTTTCAACACTTTTTAATTTTTGGGAATTCTAATTGCTCTAAAGCAAAAGGAAGATGATACTGACTTCACATCACACCATTATGATCAGGTTAAATCAGACTAGGTAAGCTAGTTAAATTGAGAACTGGTCATTAATATGCCTCTGTAGCCAGTCCTAATGGCATTTGCTACAGTTTAAATTTCCCACAGAGGCCGGTGTTGATGAGTCACTTAATTGTAAACTGTAAATTTTCAAAAAACTCTCAGATTTCTAAAGATAGGTTTTGTCACCACTAGAAAATAAATCGTCCATACACGATAGATCGAATCCAATCCGGACATTATATACCCAAATCACCCACTCGGATAAAAAAAAAAGGTAAAAGACTCAGAAGTATAAAATCTTATACAAGTATGAATTAGGCCCGTTTTCCACTCCAATCTGAGCCTATGCATGTGTCCGAGACCAACTTGGAACGACTCAGCATAGATCAAAACATCCGATGCCGCTCTCTTAATAGTCTTCGAACAACTCATGTATATCGGGCAGATTAGTTCAACAGCCAACTTAGTGTCATGAGAGACTGTCACAGTGATTCAAACAGGTGTAAAAACAAATCAATTAGAGCTTAAGATAGTAAAGTTGCATTCATTCATTGCAAGTCTGTTAGTTTCTGGTGTTAGTATATGGTATGAACGTTGATATTAAAGTGTGCGCACGTGTGTTTGTAGCTTTTTTTGGTTGATTTCTTGTGAATACATGAACGAGCATCCAAGCCCACTTATAGGCTCCGGTTAGATTTTCTTCTTGTTTTTATCCTTGGCCACAATCTTCAACCACCACCCATTAGTCTAGAAGCTTGTAGAGTCTACTAGGCTTTTCTAGAAAAATCGTTCAGAACTTCAACAAAGTTAAAAGTGCACCGTAGTCTAACGCTTAATCAAACTACGATGGGATATATAGCTAATTCAACAATCATTCATGATGAAACAGTTAGTCATCGCACATCCTCTTATCAATAAATCTCGAGGAACCTAGGAGCTTAATTTTAATATATAAATGAAGGTATTTTTGTTCTAGCTTATGAAAAGTACTTTTCACTTAATCTAAAGTCAGAAATTCAGGTCTATCCATTGTGTCCCTATCGATAATAATGAGGTGTGGTACACACTAGTTCGAGTAATGCATCTATTTCTCTATGAAAATTTAGCTTCATCATTGTTGTCAGCAAATCTAATGCATAAACACATGAGGGACATGCAGTTATGTCACAGACAGGAAGTGACGACATAGTCCAAGAGTCATGCATATAATCTTGCGATTAACAAGTTATTAGAAAATTGCAAATTGGTAAATTAAAAAAAAAAAAATGTGAAAGCGGTACATCTTGCGACCCCAGAAAATGTATAAGCCTAGAACTGAAGTTGGAAAAAGTTCAAGCCCAAGAAAGGTTAAAAAACAAAAGAAAGCAATGCTTTTTGTATCCTCGTACTCTTGGTTATTCTTAACTTCACCAACACGACTCAGCGTATCATAACTGTTAAAGTCATTTGCAGAAAGATTGATTCCACATTCACCCTAATAGGGCATAAAGAATGCGACCATAATTTTGTTTTTGATTTGAAAACAATGACAATTTAAACTTCTATCCCCGACCGTTGTCTTTCCCTTGACTTCACGCTCACTCTTCGAAGTCGCTGGTCACCCTCGCTTGCTTGCATGTCTGTCTCTCTCTCACTTGGTTACTCGACCATCGTCATCTTCTTTCACTTACTTGCTCAACCGGCGAAGGAAATAATTAGGGCATGTGGTCGAAGGGAAGAATTAGGGCTTGGTGCTTAAAGGAAAGAAATTGGGGCTTCGTGCCCGAGGGAGGAATCTTCCACAAGGGAAAAGGTGAGTGTTTTGTCCACATTGAAACAAACCTCTTGCTTGCTGAAATAAATTTGAGCCACTTGTGCGGCTTCCGCTCTCCATTGCAAAATATAGCTCTTAATTTTGGGGTTTCTGAAATAGGGTTTGAAGATTTTTAGGGAACTAGCTTGATTTGTTTGAATTAGGTTTATATTGAGCAAAATATTTAGACAATGTTGTTTATGGCTATTAATGCTAACTAGGCACGTTGATCAAGGAAATTGATAAAATATTCAGATTTCTGACATCCTGAATCGAAGTTGGCACTTAAGTAATTTTTTTAAAATAATATTTAAACGATTTGATGAAAAGTTTTAACATCAAAGTTAGCACTATACAAAAATTATAACACTTCCCCAATTTTCGTGATACTCCGAGCATGCTTCGTAATGTCGCAAACTTTTCTTGAAATTTTTCTTATAATGTGTCCCATGCTGCCTCCTTCTTCTTCATTTTTTTGTTTTTGTTTTTTTGGTTGCAGTTTCGCTCCAAGAACCATTGCATCCTTTTGTAGTTACAATACTGAAACACTTACATCTTCTTTCAAGTCTTCTATATATTTCTTTAACAATGGCCCATATGTCTTGGACCATCAAAATGGTCCAATAATCATAGCTGTTCCCATCAAAAGTAGAGATGGATAGTTTTTGTGAGGCAACATTGGCCATAATTTTAGTATTAGAAATTGTACTTGGGTGATTTTAGTAGAAGTCGGTTAGGACAAATGCCCAATGCCAACCGAACAAGACCCTGGCTCTAGCTTTGACGTTAGCTTTCATTTTATTAAAAGGTATGGATTGGACAAATGTCCAAAACCAACCGAACTTGCTTGGCTCTTTATACAAACCTTACCATATCTGGCTCTGACACCAATATTGGTTTGCGAGTAGCGTGGTTTTGGTTCCACCATTAGTTTGTGGTTTCTCAACTACAGTAAGATGATGACCACAATGAACTCCAATCAAGCTCAAATTGAGATAACAATGCGTTACCTGCGTGAGGAGTGGAGAGGCTTAGAGATAGTCACCGTTGCCATCTTTGTCAATGCCATTTGATCCGCCGCTGAGACTACCGCGCGATGGGTCTTTGCATAAACTCACGGTCAACGAAGAAGAGAATGTGAACTCGCGATGGGCATTAAACTCGAACTCTATGAACTTCAGATTACAATGGGTCTCAAATTCCAACTCTCGAGGGGACCTAAATCATGAGAGAACTCCAAATCATCAACTTGATTTGGGGCTTAGGGTTCAAAGGGAGTCGAGTGTTAATTTCGTTCAGAGAGGGAGACAACGTTGAGCTTGGACGTTAGGTCGGAGGACTTCAATTTGGGAAGAAGAAGAGATGTTCCAGAGACGATGTTGAGTTTGGAGCTTAGCGTTCGAACGATGTCCTCAAATGGGGAAGGAAGGGGAAGAAGTTTGACTATGAAGAGAGAGAGACATCGTTTTGGATAAGTAAATTATACAAAGTGACGTGGTTTTGCATATGTGGATAGTTTTACTTAGACTACTAGTTGCATAAGAGAGAGAAATGATTAAAATAAGCCACTTCAACATTTTTCGGTAGGCAAGCTTGATGAAGTTAACAGAAGGGCTCAATCGTACTAATTTGATAAGTTTTAAAATTTCATTACACTTTTCATAAATTTTAAGACAAATTGTACTTTCGTGAAATTTCTAGTGCATAAAGTCTCGTTTGTAACGAATTTATGTTCCTGGGCTTTGATAGGAATGATATCTGGTGACGCTTTTTGGTGATCCACTTGGCTGGCATCATGTGGACAAAGGCCAACCATGGAAGCATCACTAATGAATTTCTTATTGAGTCCAATCTAACGATTGTCTAGTCGAGTCAAGAGTCAATTTTCTATTTATTTATTGTATAAGGATTGTTCTTGTCTGAAAACTAATATTATAACAGTCTTGAGACATGCCTACGAGTGTTGTTTCAAGTTAAGTCTATATAAAATCCTGTAAGGTTCACTGAAGGTAAGTAAGTGTTTTAACAGTACTTTGGAGTTGAACTGTTTGATTACCGTTTTAACTTAACTCTTTACCTCTTTGGTGAATTCCTTTAAACGTTGACTAACGTTTTCCATATCTTGAGGTGGATTCAATAGGTGCTGAGCATTTTAGTTGTCGCATTTGTGTTGACTTTAAAATCTCGTACTCCTCCAGTATCAATCTATGTCATTAGAAAAATAATTGTGCTGCTCATGGAAACTATTTAGCAAAAGATATTCAAAGTCCTAATTAGACTAAGCTATTTTTTGGCGGTTATGTCTCATGGTATTGACACATGGAGAAGCAAGTCAATTAGAATTGAGAGATTTCAAAATTCAAACCAAAGTTACTTAGAGTGCATACCATGCGATTATTGATAGACTATACTTCATCCATTGTGCGATCATTATTGTACGATTATTATGTAAACTAAATTCTCCTTAACATATTGAAAGAACACATCTAGTTTCACGTACAAAGCAAACCCCCTTTGTCTTACCAAATGAATAGCTCAGCAGAAGCACCAGACATTCCTAAGGACACTTGAACCACGTCATAACTTCTTGCCTCATATTGTGATCCCCTTTGATGTTAGGTGTTTCACAGGCCTGTTGTCCTTCAGATAGTTGAGAAGGTTGTTGACATAACGTTCTTGGATGTCCTTGTCCTCAAAAATAGGCCTCATCTCCTTCACTTTCTCTCGGTAAACCCTACCCTCCTCTTCCACCATCACCAGCCTCAATGACTCGGCCACGGACTGCCTTGTGACCGACCCATCGGACTCATTTCTTGGTATCGGATACCCAATCTGTCTCTCCTCCAAGAGCCTCGCATTTAGTCCTTGATCTGCCAAGAATGTAAAAAGTATAAGGGCTCTCGCGAAGCTGAGTGCCTCCACCGCCGAATTCCACCCGCCATGAGTCAAGAACCCGCCCACCGAGTTGTGCGCGAGTATCTTGAGCTGTGGCACCCAACTATCCCAAACCACGCCACGCCCTTTGACACGCTCCTCAAAACCGTCCGGCAACATGATCAACTCAGTGTCGGCTGAGCCGAGCCGAGTCTTGAGTACCCAGAAAAATGGTAACCCCGAAAGCTCTAGCCCTAGGGCAATCTCGGTCAATTCGGTTTGAGTTGGTTTGGACTCGCTGCCAAATGCCACGTACACCACGGTACCATTCTTCTGTGCGTCAAGCCATTCCTTGATCAACCGCCATGTTTCGGTTTCGCCTCGCGACTCGGGATCGCCTGGGGGAAGTTGCCCCACAGGGAAGACCGGTTTGGCATAGATGTCCTTGAGGAGGGCTAACCATTCGGGTTCGACCTCATAACTGCTTCTAAGTGCTATTATGTCACAGTTTTCTTGGCTTGCCTTCAGCCGATATACATCTGTGACACCCGATGCGTTGCCCGTGACCGAATCAAAAATCTTCTTGATTTCAAAGTGGCGGAATGCGACCTTGGTCGGGAACGGAACCCACTTGGGGGGCCTGGTGAAATCCTCCGGGGTTTTCCGGTAGTCTTCCCCCTTTGAATCCTGTGATGGCCCAACGAAGCCCAAGCCGGCACCAATCACAATAGTGAAGAAAACACTCCTTATGCCGAGCCTAGAAGCGATCGAGCCGGCCCAATACGGAGCGAAATCATACATGATCCAATCGGGATCCGAAGATTCGAGGAACCGAGCCACGGGTTCTTGGAGCATGTCGTAAGCCTTCTTGAGGTACTGGATCTTGTCGTAAGGTAGGTCGCTGGTTGCTTCAGCACCCTCTGGCAAGTGTTCAATGGCCGGTAAGGGGAGCTTCACGAAGCTGATGAGAGGGGTGAGGTCTGGAGTGGGTTTCGGGAGGCGATCTATGTTTCTTGGGGCTGACAAGAACGATATCCGGTGACCCTTTCCGGCCATTAACTTGGCTAGCTCCAAGTATGGCGTCATGTGGCCAAAGGCCAACCATGGAAGCATCACTATGTGGAGATTGTCATGTGTATCGGCCATTGCGCTATAGAAAAAAAATCCGTGGGGAGCTCAAGCTGGATCGCTCTAGCGGGCATTTACAAAATGTGTTGAGTGTATATAAGACCGTGCCGTCTATAAAAGTAGAACTCATGAGTCGTGAAATTTACCTCATCCATGACGTCTGTTGCCTTATTTGGCTAGATCTTCTTATTAACCACATTATCTAGACGTCTCGTGTGGCCAGTTTTCGCCAGCCCCTCAATCATTTTGCGAAGACGACGACCTTCGCGAATAAAGAATCGTACTTTGGGAATATAGCAACGATCCTGTCCTCCTTCCACCACGAAATTTCAGGATTTGATTGGTTGTTCATCTCTCATCTCTCCTTCCCGTTTCAGCTTACCCATTGACTATCAGACGATTGACTGTTAGTTGACCTGGATATTTTGCGTGGGCAAAATAATTTAGACAAAAATCCACAATACAACCTCAAACTATACCCACTATGATATATTTATCATGATTTTTTTTTATGATATAAAAAACCCTAAACTATGCATATTGTGATACAATAACCATAAACTTTTTCTTGTGACATTAAAATCCCCCAAACTTGTTAGATGATTTTTCAGTCAAGTTAATGTCGTTTTTATTTTTAGTGTTAATGTAGACAGATTTTTAATAGTTCTCATTGATTGAGGGTAAATATGTTACACGGTACAAGTTTAGGATTTTTAGTGTTACTGAAAAAAGTATAGAATTGATATGTCCTAATAGACATAGTTTAGGGATTTTGCTCATAAGTTTATGACACATTTATTTTTTATTTTTAAAAAGAAGATGGAACTAATTTTAGTAAATGATGCTAGAAATCGTAATTCATGGGGAATGATTAAATTTCTATGAACTCTTGGTGATTGATAATTTTCTTTTATCGATTTCCTCACTTAATGAAATATGTGCTATCACTGGACAATAAATAAACTTTTTGTGATGATTTTTCATGTTTTCTGTCATTGGCTAAAATTATTTACTTTTAGCCAAGTCGATCATGATGGCTCCCGTGAAAAAACATGAATGCATCGTGATTTATCAATATCATCTGCTAATGAATTATTCGCAATTATATGGCTCTTTAAATGCCTAAACTTTTCTTCCATCACATTTATTTATTCCTTAAATTTTATTTATTCGTTGGCGTTTTAATCATATAGTTTGTGCAAGGGCGTGCTACATAACTCATTCCCGCCTCAATTTTACCTCTTAGATATTATATTAGCCTCGCAATACCTTAATTTGCGTGCCAAATTTAGATATCTTGAAAATATTTTGAATGCAATCAGTGTTTGGTCTATCCGTTAAATAATGCAGTATTGAAAATTTATTTTTTTCAATACTTATAACACAGGCAAGTGCGAATTTAAAAAGCCAGGAAACACCAGAAAGATCAGCCACTCTTGCTACCACATAAGTTCTTGATTTGAATAAACATTGAAGAGTAAGAAAATGGAGTGGATCAAATCTATAGTCAGTCTTTGAATAATCTATTGTTAGTCATGCCATTAATCCAGTCGGATCTGCAGGAAAATATGTGGTGGAAGCTCCTCAGCAATTTTCCATAAGTAACCCAATTTCGATCAAGTGAATTTATGCATAGATGAATCTGTTAAATCACGTCAATCACACCATAAAAATTTATATGATATATAGTTGGTTCAACTAGAAATACAATTTCTCATGTCGTTTCCATAGTGTGAATAATTATGTCTATCATATTACATGTGGACTATGTCTATACAAAACTTTCACACACATGGAGTAGCACGGAAAAATTAATGAAATCTGATGTCATGTCGCTTTTACAAAAAGTTGATGCGCAGACTTTGATCTTTTATCGATTCTTTTAATACTTTCCTGTTTTTGGGAGTTTTTAATAGCTCTAAAGCAAAAGGTAGACGATGCTGATTTCTAACACACCATCACGACAAGGTTAAACCAGACTAGTTAAGTTAGTTCAATTGAGAACTGACCATTAATCTGCTTCCGTAGCCAGTCCTCCAAATGACATTTGCTACAGACAGGTATTGATGATATTTAAATTTCCCACAAAGGCAGGCATTGATGAGTCGCTTGATAGTAGAATTTCTTCAACATAACGGATTAAGTTTTGAAGAAACTCTCAGATTTCTAAAGATACATTTTGTTACTTTTGTACAAAATAAATCGTCCATACATTATAGATTGAATCCGATCTGAACATTATCCAACCACCCGGCTCAAGAAACAATGCATCACCCGCTCGGATCCAAAAAGCGTTAGAGACTAAGAAAATTCAATCTTATACAGGTATGAGTCAAGCCTGAATTCATCTTCTCCAATCAAAGCCTGTGCAAGTGTATGAGGCGAACTTGGAACAACTCAGCATAGATCACAACATCCAATGCCACTCTCTTAATAGCCTCCGGACAACTCATGTATATCGAACAGATAAATTCTACAGCCAAGTTAGTGTCGCAAGAGACTGACTGAGATTGAAGTAGGTGTAAATATAACCCAATTTAAGCTCAAGATAGTAAATCTGGATTCATTCATCATAAGTCCGTTAGATTCTGGTGCTAGAGTATTAAATATGGACTTTGATGTGAAAGTGTGTACGTGTGCTTGTAGCTCTTGTTGGTTGGTTTCTTGTGAATAACATGGAAGAGCATCCAAGCCTATTTATAGGTTTCGGTTAGATTTTCTTCTTGTTTTTATCCTTAGCCACAATCTTCAACCACCACCCATTAGTCTAGATGCCCGTGGAGTCTACTAGGCTTTTCTAGAGAAGTCGATCAAAACTTCAACAAAGTCAAAGTGCATCATAGTCTTAACACTTACCAAACACCATAGGGATTTAGCTATTTCAACAGTCATTTATAATGAACCAGTTAGTCATCACAAATCCTCTTATCAATAAACCTTGAGGAACCTAGGAGCTTAATTTTAACATATCAACTGTTAAAGATAGTGAATTGAAGTTCGTGACTGTGGCAATGCATAAGGAAACAAAAGCTGGCAAAGAAGTTTGTGACTGCTGATAGAAGTTCAGCTGCTGATGCTGTGCTCGTGGCTAGAAGGAAGAAGTGTTGAAGATAGCGAATTCAAGACCGACATGAAGAGAGAGTCTGTTTTGTTCATCACATGTGTTTGTAGAGCTTGAAGAATTCAAAAGTAAATACACATGTCTATTACTTTGGGGCGATTATTCTGTTAGATATAAAACCGAAGTTGTTAAGTTGGTAGAGAGTCAGTTCGTCTTTTGATCGTCTTCTTCCTCAAAAGCCTCTAGCAAGGTACTCTATTTTTCAATATAGAAAGAAAGAAAACATAGGAGAGAATATAGAGAGAGAAAGAGAGACAAAGAGAGTAATTGCAGCAGAGAACTAAAAGCTCTCGATTGAATGTATAGCCTTGTTCTTTGAGTCAAGAAATACATAAATCTTTCGTTTACATCTTGTGCTCTTTGTTCTTCGTTTCTTCACATGGTATCAGAGCAGTCCTGAGAGCTCTAGTTTTCTCTATTATATTGCTCAAAGTCTTATAGAGTCTGTGTAAGAAGATCAAGAACAGAATCTGGTTTCTGTTTGATAGTAGTCGAGAAAGCATATCTTCAAAAGTTCCTGGAAATACAGAATGGCAGCAAGGATACAGAAATATCCATTTCCGATCCATGTCAATGTAGCCAACTTTGTTACAATAAGATTGGTTGAAGATAATTTCCTACTTTGGCAAGCACAGTTTCACAGGTTCTTGCGAAGTCAGGATCTATTTGGATTCATCAATGATGAAACACCACCACCAGCTCAAATGATGCAGGTCGAGATTGAAGGTAATGCAACAGAAGTGGTGAATCCTGATCATACAGACTGGATGAAGACTGATCAGTTAATCTCATCTTGGATAAGTGGACCAGTGTCTGAGAACATTTTAAGCTTGATCATCGGGCTAGAGACATCATATGAGGTATGGCAGACTCTCCTTAATCGTTTCACACAAAAGTCTGTAGCAAAAGAATTCGAGCTAAGGGGAAAACTGCAAGCATGTCATAAAAGAGATAGAACATTGAATGTTTATCTTCGAGAGTTTAAGTCCATTTGTGATCAACTTAATGCCATTGGTAAACCTGTTGATGAGATAACCAAGATGTTTGGTGTTCTCGAGGGATTAGGTTCAGAATATGAAAGTTTCATAACAACAATGTATTGCCTAAAACCTCAACCAAATTATGATGAGGTCATCTCTCAACTCGAGAGATTTGAAACTAGGCTACAGGCATATTCAGTGAACCAATATAACTCTAATCTAGCCTACTATAGCCAAAGAAAGTCTGCTGGAATTGTGCAAAACTCTAACTTCAGAAATCAAAGAGGAAATGGTCGAGGAGGATATAGCTATGGAAGAGGACGTACAATGAATACTAGAGATCGTGGCAATGACTATGTTGAGACAGGAAGAAATCAACACTGCAAAATGAATAACCTGAATATGAATCAAGAAGATCAGGGTAACAAATTGCCATATAACTGGTCTAACTATGGACAGGGGTTCAGACCATATGCAAATCCTTCTCAAAAGTATCAAGCCACAAAAGTATCTGATCATAATATGTAGAATACAAAATAGCAAATAATGGTTCGTTAGAATGCCAAATTTGTAAAAGACCAGGACATACTGCTCTTCGATGTTGGTATTGCTTTGATAACTCATATCAAGCAAATGAGATACCAACTGCACTAGCAGCAATGCACATTGAAGACTCTCATGGCACTGAATGGTATCCAGACACAGGAGCCTCAGCTCATATCACTACAGATCCTGGTATGCTTCAATATTGTTCTTTATATAATGGAACTGATACTATTATGATAGGAGATGGTTCTTGCTTATCAATCTCTTGTGTTGGTGATGGCTTATTGCATACAAAAACTAGCTCTTTACCACTAAATGATGTATTGATAGTCCCTGAAATAAAGAAAAATCTATTGTTTGTTTCGAAGTTAACAGATGATTATCCCTATTCTTTTATTTTTGACAAACATGGGGTATATCTGAAGGACAACTGCAACAACACAACAGTGAGGCTAGGAAGGAAAGTTAAGGGACTGTATCAAGTCGACCCTAAAGTCACAGAAGTTTTCTTCACTCAAATTCAGAAAGAAGTAGGAGAAGACTTGTGGCATCAGAGGCTGGCACATACCAATTTAAAAACAGTGAAGTATCTGCAGAGTCAGCACCTAATTCAATGTAATTCAAGAACTCAAAGCATATGTAGTAGTTACCAGATTGCAAAGAGTTCAGCTCTACCCTTTCCTCTGTCAGACTATACATCTAATACTCCCCTAGAAAAGATACATCGTGATGTTTGGGGACCCTCACCAGTTCAGTCCTTTCAAAAATTTCAATACTATGTGCTCTTTGTGGACAATTTTTCTCGATACAGTTGGTTGTATCCAATGAAACAAAAGTCAGAATTTTATGACATCTTTGTCATGTTTCAAAAGCAAGTCGAGAATCAATTTGATCATAAGATCAAGATCTTTCAGTGTGATGGGGGAGGTGAGTTTACCAGCAACAAAGTTCAGAATTATCTACAACAGTGGAATTTAACATAATATCTCCCGTCCTTATACACCATAACAGAATGGACTATCTGAAAGAAAACATAGACATGTGGTAGAGTTAGGACTAGCAATGCTATATCATGCCAAAGTACCCTTAAAATACTGGGTAGATGCCTTCATGACAGCAAATTATATCATTAATATGCTTCCTACTTCAAAGCTCCATATGAATTCACCCTACAGTACATTGTATCAACAACAACCAAGCTATACACATTTAAGGGTCTTTGGATGTGCTTGTTATCCTTGCCTCCGACCATATACACAACATAAGCTTGATCCAAGATCTCTTCCATGCATACTTCTGGGATATAGTGAAAGACATAAAGGATATCAATGTCTTCTACCCACTAATGGACATGTCTATGTCAGTCGTCATGTGGTATTTGATGAATCAATTTTTCCTTTCATCAATCGACTACAAACTGAGTATCATCAAGGTACAGACTTGTATAAATAGTGGATTAATGGAATAACCTTTCTAGATTCTACAACTACAGAACAAGCTCAGCCCAAGACCAATGAACATATGGGACATATGCAAGATACTGGATTAATACAGAGTATTCACACTCATGCATCAGATTCTACTGAATTACCACAAATGCACACTGAGGAACTAGTCTATTCTATGCCAGCACTGCCAGAGATCAATATTGATCAAGCACAAAGCAATTCTCCAAACAACACACAAGGTATATTGCCTATTCATCCTATGCAAACCAGATCAAAATTTGGAATTGTCAAACCTAATCCTAAAT
Organism: Eucalyptus sp. ANBG9806169; assembly: GCA_014182395.1. NCBI lineage: Eukaryota > Viridiplantae > Streptophyta > Magnoliopsida > Myrtales > Myrtaceae > Eucalyptus > Eucalyptus sp. ANBG9806169. The sequence goes on along the minus strand of CM024580.1, from coordinate 19,706,460 downwards.
ATGCATGCTTGGTTGAATATAAAGTTCCTCTTGAACCTAAAACAGTCAAATTTGCACTGGCAGACAGAGGATGGCATCAAGCAATGCAAGATGAAATGGATGCCTTATACACAAACAAGACATGGCAATTAATGCCTCGAACTGATCATATGAATGTTATAGGGTGTAAGTAGGTGTTTAAAATGAAACTCACTGCAGATGGTCAGCTTGACAGACTTAAAGCTAGACTCGTAGCTAAGGGGTTTCATCAAGAAGAAGGTATTGATTTCACAGAGACCTTTAGCCTTGTCATTAAACACGCTACTATTCGAATTGTTCTTTCTGTAGCAATGACAAAGCATTGGTCAATCCATCAGCTTGATGTCAAAAATGCCTTCCTACATGGCACCTTGAATGAAACAGTGTATATGCAACAGCCACCGGGTTTCATACATCCTCAGAAGCCTCATCATGTATGTCTGCTTAAGAAATCCTTGTATGGACTTCGTCAAGCACCACGAGCATGGTTTGATAAATTCAGTAACTTCCTCCTTGAGAATGGGTTCTCTTGCAGCACCATTGATCCCTCATTATTTGTGTTTCATCATGGCTCAGACACCATACTGTTATTGCTCTATGTTGATGATATTGTGCTCACTAGTAGCTCAGCCTCCTTACTTTCCCACTTGATTCACCTACTGAGCCTTCAATTTAATATGAAGGATCTTGGTCTTCTGCATTACTTTCTGGGAATTGAAGCTAAACAAACTTCACAGACCTTATTTCTTTCTCAGACCAAGTATGCTCTTGATCTACTTACTCGAGCTAATATGAAAGACTGCAAACCTATTTCCACTCCTCTCTCCTTACGGTCTGTAGTCATGACAACTGATGACATGTTATTGCATCATCCTCTTGAGTATCGAAGTCTTGTGGGAGGACTTTAGTACCTCACTATAACTCGTCCAGATATTGCTTATGTCACTAATCTTCTTTGTCAGAAGATGCAGCAGCCCACATTAGGTGACTTTCACAAGCTAAAGAGGGTTCTTCGATATATAAAAGGCACTGTTACTCCTGGCCTAACCATTCATTCCAATAGCTTCATGCATTTGTATGGTTTTGCTGATGTTGATTGGGCAGGGTGTAGTACTACCAGGTGCTCTACCACTGGTTTTTGTACATACCTTGGCTCCAACCTCATTTCTTGGTCAGCAAAACGACAATCTACAGTCTCTCGTTCCTCAATAGAGGCTGAATATCGAGCTTTAGCCTCAACAACAGCTGATCTTACATGGGTCAGTTTTGTACTTCGAGACATTGGCATCAGCTTATCTGCTCTAACATCTCTCTTTTGTGACAACAAGTCAGCAATTGCTCTCTCCCTGAACCCTGTCTTACATGCTCGCACAAAGCATATTGAAGTAGACTTTCATTTTGTTCGTGAAAATGTGGCTTCCGGATCCTTAATTGTATCCTATACTCCAAGTACTCACCAACTTGCAGACATTTTTACCAAATCTTTACCTCGATTTCTCCATTTTACTCTTCGCACCAAATTGGGCTTAGGGTGTTTACCCTCTCCCAATTTGCGGGGGGATGTTAAAGATAGTGAATTGAAGTTCGTGACTGTGGCAATGCATAAGGAAACAGAAGCTGGCAAAGAAGTTTGTGACTGCTGATAGAAGTTCAGCTGCGATCTTTGTGCTCGTGGCTAGAAGGAAGAAGTGTTGAAGATAGCGAATTCAAGACCGACATGAAGAGAGAGTCTGTTTTGTTTATCACACGTGTTTGTAGAGCTTGAAGAATTCAAAAGTAAATACACGTGTCTATTACTTTAGGGCGGTTATTCTGTTAGATATAAAACCGAAGTTGTTAAGTCGGTAGAGAGTCAGTTCGTCTTTTGATCGTCTTCTTCCTCAAAAGCCTTTGGCGAGGTACTCTGTTTTTCAATATAGAAAGAAAGAAACTAGAGGAGAGAATATAGAGAGAGAAAGAGAGACAAAGAGAGTAATTGCAGCAGAGAACTAAAAGCTCTCGGTTGAATGTATAGCCTTGTTCTTTGATTCAAGAAATACAGAAATCCTTCGTTTACATCTTGTGCTCTTTGTTCTTCGTTTCTTCACATCAACGAAGGTACCATTTGTTCTCGCTTAAGAAAGGTACTTTTTACTTAATCTAAAGTTGGAAATTCAGGTCTATTCGTTGGGTCCATATTGATAATAATGAGGCGTAGTACCCGGGAGTTCGAGTAATGCATCTATTTCTCTATGAAAACTCTAGCTTCATCATTGTTGTTGGCAAATCTAATGCATAAACACGAGAAGGAAAAATGTGCAGTTATGTCGCAAACAGGGAGTGACAACATAATGCAAGAGCCATGAATATGATCTTGCGACTAACAAGTTATTAAGGAATTGCAGATTAATTAAGAAAATGTGAAAGCAGTGCATCTGGCGACCACCTCTTTGGTGAATTCCTTTAAAAGTGGACTTACATTTTCCATATTCTACGGTGATTCAATAGGTGGTGATCATTTTAGTTGTCGCATTTGTGTTGACTTTAAAATCTCCGGCTCCTCCAATATCAATCTATGTCATTAGAAAAACAATTGTGCTACTCATGGAAACTATTTAGCAAAGATATTCAAAGTCCTAATTAGACTGAGCTATTTTTTTGGCGGTTATGTCACATGGTATTGACACATGAAGAAGTGAGTCAATTAGAATTGAGAGATTTCAAAATTCAAGTCAAAGTTACTTAGAGTGCATACCATGCGATTATTGATAGACTATACTTCGTCCGTTGTGCGATCATTATTGTACGATTATTACGTAAACTACACTCTCCTTAACATATTGAAAGAACACATCTAGTTTCACGTACAAAGCCAACCCCCTTTGTCTTACCATATGAATAGCTCAGCAGAAGCACCAGACATTCCTAAAGACACTTGAACCACGTCATAACTTCTTGCCTCATATTGTGATCCCCTTTGATTTTAGGTGTTTCACAGGCCTGTGCTCCTTCAGATAGTTGAGAAGGTTGTTGACATAACGTTCTTGGATGTCCTTGTCCTCAAAAATAGGCCTCATCTCCTTCACTTTCTCTCGGTAAACCCTACCCTCCTCTTCCACCATCACCAGCCTCAATGACTCGGCCACGGACTGCCTTGTGACCGACCCATCGGACTCATTTCTTGGTATCGGAAACCCAATCTGTCTCTCCTCCAAGAGCCTCGCATTTATTCCTTGATCTGCCAAGAATGTAAAAAGTATAAGGGCTCTCTCGAAGCTGAGCGCCTCCACCGCCGAATTCCACCCGCCATGAGTCAAGAACCCGCCCACCGAGTTGTGCGCGAGTATCTTGAGCTGTGGCACACAACTATCCCAAATTACGCCACGCCCTTTGACACGCTCCTCAAAACCGTCCGGCAACATGATCAACTCACTGTCGGCCGAGCCGAGCCGAGTCTTGAGTACCCAGAAAAATGGTAACCCCGAAAGCTCTAGCCCTAGGGCAATCTCGGTCAATTCGGTTTGAGTTGGTTTGGACTCGCTGCCAAATGCCATGTACACCACGGTACCGTTCTTTTGTGCGTCAAGCCATTCCTTGATCAACCGCCATGTTTCGGTTTCGCCTCGTGACTCAGGATCGCCTGGGGGAAGCTGCCCTACGGGGAAAACCGGTTTGGCATAGATGTCCTTGAAGAGGGTTAACCATTCGGGTTCAACCTCATAACTGCTTCTAAGTGTAAGGGTTTTCCTAATGTGAACTACATTAATTGATATTGTAATTTACCATTTAACGTTTACCGTTTTACGGGGATTGGTCTAAGGTGAGATAGAAGGTTTCTTAATTAGTCTAATATGGGCTGGCTAGTGTGGGCCGAGTTGAGCCTAGCCCGTAATGAGGGGGCCTAGTTGGAAACTCTATAAATAGTGCTCAAGTCTCTCCTCTAACCCTAATTCTCACATGTATCCTCACCTAAGGGGCGTTTACCTAACGCTAAACGTGAGGGGGGCCGCCTCATTGAGCCAGTGATACGGAGGGCAATAGAGGAGAAGGACTTGCGCATGGAACATTGTGTTTCCGCTTCCGCTTCAAGATCGATGGATTCCAAAACAGGTGCGTTAATCTTTCGACTCAATTATGCATGTTCTTGTTCTGGTTATGGAGATATTGGGATTGCGCAATTTGCGTCCAACACGTGGTATCAGATCCTCCATAACCCTAGAACTTGAACGCATTGAATTTTGCCCTAATTTGTGATTTTCGAATTTTTTAAAGACTGTAAAAGTAAAATTAAATCACATATTCTTACTGGGCTCAACGAGATGATCAAGACCGTGGGCGGCGCATTGCCGGGGGAGGCCCCACGTGCCCCCACGTGCAGCCACGTGCCGCCGGGCGTCGAGGACGTGCGCTCACGCGCTCCCACGCGTGGGGCGCTGGACGCGCGTGCGGCGCACGTGGGCGCTGACGTCAGCGACCCGGACCCGGACCCGGATTCGGATTCGGATTCGATCCGTTGCGTCGCGCTGACGTCAGCGACCGACCCGAACCGCACCGACCCGACCCGGATTGCGACTGACCCGACCCGGGACCCGATCGACCCGTTGACCCGACTAGACCCGGTCAACCGGTCGGACCGGTTTGACCGGCCCTTTGACGCCCGCGCGTGGGCTCCACGCGCCGCGCACTTAGGCGGCCCGTGCGAGCGCGTGGATGCTCCGTTTTGCGCGTGGCTGGTGGCGATGAACTCGTATGGTGATTTCCTACGTCGTGGTGTATTTATTTTAATTTTTTGATGATTTTATGGATGTTTAAATACATACAAAGCCCTAAATACGCGTATTTTTAGTGTATTTTTTGCGTATTTTTCTTGTATTTTTCTGTGATTTTCAAAATACAGTCTTGGAGTTCTTGGTATATTATAACATGAATTTTATGAGTGTTATTCATCAATATTTTACAATAAATTTTATTTTTATGAAGCAATGTAATTAGCATGATATGTGATTTTGGTAATTTATTGCCCCTGTCACTAAAATTAAAATCACATATGTATGGTTTATGTGAGATGTGAATTTTATATCCCTGGTATGAGAGAGTTTCAATAATTCAATTGAGTTGTGACCGCCAAAGTGGCACACTTAATTGGGTTTGAGAAATTTCGGTCTCGTATAATGATTGGGATGTCTCCTGCTCTAATGTGTAGTCATACTCCCAAATGGGGTGATTATATATTAGTTCATGGAGGGATACATGATTATGTGGTGAAAGAGTGACTGATCCTAGTGGTTCATCTGCCCAAAGGTGATGAATTCACGAAGATTGGAATATATTCTTATAACCGCTATCATGTGGGGAATTTACAACTGCTTATCATGTATTCTGCCCAAAAGTGATTATGTGATTTTGCATGTAACTCTCTGGATGTGTACTTGTGTGTCAAGTTACACATTGCTCACATGATGCTAATTATATATACATTACTTGATTTTTCAGTCATTTTTTTTTTCTGTAATTAATAACTCTACTGTTATTGAGGTTTTTACTACTTCAAATTTTAAGTTGTGGACATATGATTTATTGCTTGAGAATGCAATAAAATTTGCTTACTGTCCATGAAGCGTTCCATTTTGGAACACTTGAAAAGAGGTTTGCCTGCAGACTGCACTGCTATAATATGATGGAAGCCTTAGTTGCTTGAAATTATGTTTTGTATGATATTGAAATTAGGAAATATCTGTAAAGATTGTGTTTAAGTCCTAATGATATATACATCTCATATAAGGATGAAAAAGTTGTTTCCAAATTTTTTTCCTATTTACTCTTAACGGTTATCTAAAGACTTCTATAAATTATTGTGAAAGTAAAATTGACCGAGATAAAGAATAAATTGGTTAGAATTAGTCTTAAAGATTGTCAGATTTAATAGTGACAATGAGTATTTTGGCAAGTATGACAATGCGGAATAGCTTAAAGGGTAATTTGTCAAATACTTGATAAATTCTGAGGTGGTAATTTAATTACTATGCTTGAAAATCTTGACAAGAAGATTTGGCTAAAAGGCATGAATCATCATAATGAACATAGTGATGAGTATGATGAGTAAAACTAATTTATCCAGTCTTCTGTGGGTTGATATTATGAAAGCAACTTTTTCATACAAAAAGTGTCCTTATCAAAGTTGTTTTATAAACTTCTTTTGAGTTATAAACTGGGCATAGATTACTTGAATCATATTAAATTTAGGGGTGTCATGCAGAAGTGAGATTATCTAATCCAATTTTAAGTGTATTGCAATTCAAATCAACTCGGTATTAATTTGTATCTTATCCAAATTGTTAAAGGGGTATTGATCTTATGACCCTAAAGAAGATACAAGAATTATGGAATCACATACTTTAAAATTTCTTAAGATCGACGTAATTGTAAAGGATAGCTACTCTCAGACTATTAAAGAAAATAGTATGATGGGGGTTATTATGTTTTTGTCTTTATCTATACAGATAATTATGGAATCTCCATACCATAGACTAAACTTGTTGAGGTTTAATGTACTATTCTTGATATAGTTTATAATGAAATTTCTTAAACCTCTCAAGTGCAGAATGAAGTGGTTGTAGCTTTATTAAGGAGATTTGTTAGGGAAAGACAATTAGTTATACCATCAGACTATATAGTCTATTTGTGAGAGCATGATTACAGTATCCATTACATGGTTGTTTTAGTAACTTATATAAATGTCGTTTTTTTTTTAATTAAGTATGTGATTAAACGCCATAAAAAATGATAATAATATTTTTACTCTGAAAGAGGGGTGGATAGTTAGTGAAGAAATAAATAATTATTTCTTTACTACTAATTTTTTCACAGTGAATGTGGTATTGATAATTTATTTTTTATATGGAGTTATGTCAAAGAGATACAAAATCTATATAAGTGCAACTGGAGAATTTTGCAGCAGATTCAAGTAAACTTGTGTGTAGACTGAAAAGTCTTAATTCATGGTCTTAAGCAAGTTTCCAGGTAATATTATTAAAGTTTCATAGTGTTGTTATTTTGTTCAATTGGGAACAAAGTAATTCAATATACTACAAGGTCAGTGGGAGGAAATTTATTTTTCTCATCACTATGTACACTATGTACATGATATTTTGTTTACAAGTAATGACCTTGAGGCATCTTTTATCATTTGTACTAAGGTTTGTAAGAATTGTTTTTGCCATATTATATTAGATTTTCTCGGAGGACATTTGCTGATTGTATATTGGAAATATTCAATATACATTATTGCAAGCCAGGAATTGCTCCTGTTGTTAAGGGTGATGGGTTGAATCTATCACATTGTCCTTATTTAGATATTGAGAAAATCTAATTAAATAGTGTACATTGTGCCAGTGCATTTAAAAGTATAACATATTTCCACAGATGATATGGTTGTAGATCCACTAACTAAAGATCTACGCTCATGTGTATTTTAAGCGACATGTCATTAGCATGGGCTTAGGAGCATCTTGGGATGCCGTTATTTAGTGGGAGCTGTTTTATTTTACTTTGATAAATGTTTCATCTATGTCCATTACATTTGTAACGGTTTGATATGTATCAACTTTCGCATTCAATAAAGTATTTTTGAATGTGTTGTTATTATGTTGAATACATATTGATAAAGTCTCAAGGTACTGTATAAACCTTGAGTGAAGGCTAGGGGCATCCGGTTATTAGCATTGTCCATATGTCTTGTTATACATAAAGAATGGTTAACCGTAAGGACAAGACATATGTGGGTTCATGGAACCATAAATGCATTCTCTAGTGACACAAGTTTTTTGTGACGCTTAAGGTAAGAGAATGGACATTCTCTAGTGGCACAAGTTTTTTGTGACACTTAAAGTAAGAGAATGGTGACTGACAAATGAGATCTCTCTATGAGAGATGTTATCCATTTGACACACTACCATATTGGATCTATATCAATAGAGTTGAGAACACTCGTGACCATGGAAGGCTCTGTGTGTATACATGCGTTACCGCCATGATTCGGTGTTTGAGACTTTATGGGATAGGATTGACTATTAAGAATTATCTCTAGACCAATGTGCGCACATATAGTACGATTTCAATTAATATAGTCCAAGTGGGAGAATGTAAGAGTTTTCCTAATGTGAACTACATTAATTGATATTGTAATTTACCGTTTAACGTTTACCGTTTTACGGGGATTGGTCTAAGGTGAGATAGAAGGTTTCTTAATTAGTCTAATATGGGATGGCTAGTGTGGGCCGAGTTGAGCCTGGCTCGTAATGAGGGGGCCTAGCTGGAAACTCTATAAATAGTGCTCAAGTCTCTCCTCTAACCCTAATTCTCACATGTATCATCACCTAAGGGGCGTTTACCTAACGCTAAACGTGAGGGGGGCCGCCTCATTGAGCCAGTGATACGGAGGGCAATAGAGGAGAAGGACTTGCGTATGGAATATTGTGTTTCCGCTTCCGCTTCAAAATCGATGGATTTCAAAACAGGTGCGTTAATCTTTCTACTCAATTATGCATGTTCTTGTTCTGGTTATGGAGATCTTGGGATTGCGCAATTTACGTCCAACACTAAGTGCTATTATGTCACAGTTTTCTTGGCTTGCCTTCAGCCGATATATATTTGTGACACCCGATACATTGCCCGTGACCGATTCAAAAATCTTCTTGATCTCAAAGTGGTGGAATGCGACCTTGGTCGGGAACGGAACCCACTTGGGGGGCCTGGTGAAATCCTCCGGGGTTTTCCGGTAGTCTTCCCCCTTTGAATCCCGTGATGGCCCGACGAAGCCCAAGCCGGCACCAATCATAATAGTGAAGTAAACACTCCTTATACCGAGCCGGCCCAATACGGAGCGAAATCATACATGATCCAATTGGGATCTGAAGATTCGAGGAACCGGGCCACGGGTTCTTGGAGCATGTCGTAAGCCTTCTTGAGGTACTGGATCTTGTCATAGGGCAGGTCACTGGTCGCTTCGGCGCCTTCCGGCAAGTGTTCAACGGCCGGTAAGGGGAGCTTCACAAAGCTGATGAGAGTGGCGAGGTCTGGAGGGGGTTTTGGGAGGCGATCTATGTTTCTCGGGGCTGATAGGAACGATATCCGGTGACCCTTTCCGGCCATCAACTTGGCTAGCTCCATGTATGGCATCATGTGGCCAAAGGCCAACCATGGAAGCATCACTACGTGGAGATTGTCACGTGTTTCGGCCATTTCGCAATAGACGGAAAATTTATGGGGAGCACAACCGAAGCTAGAACGCTCTAGTGGGTATTGACAAGTTTGTGAGATTGTGAGATTATAAGAACGTGAAGTTCTATAAATAGAGCATCATTCAATACACTTTTGTCATCCATGACGTTTCTGGCGATGCATTATCTTACATTATCTTTTTCAGGACTCTTTAATTATGTTGCAGGGGTTGGAAGGCCGTGTTTGCTAGAGATCTTCTTATGGAGGATATTAAATAGAATATCATCTGGCCATTTTTCGCCCACTGATTCCCTCCAGTCAATGGTCTTCCCAAATTAAGAACAGTTCCTTACTTCTTCTGGCAATAATCTTTTTCTTATTCCACCAAAAAATTTTGGGATCGAATTTGATTGTCGATCTCTCATCTGTCATTCCCCTTTCATCTGACCGATTGACTATTAGTTGTTTGAATTAGCAAGTCGAGAGACCGCTTCCGAGAACGGGTTGGTAGATACATTTGTGACACTTTTTATTTTTTATTTTTCCAAATATAAGTGAATTTGGTGACATAAGTTTACTTTTGTTAGACAAAAAATCGAACAAAAGAAGATGGGATTAATTTCTGGAGATGATGCTCTGATATTAAAAATCATAATTTGTGATGACGATTATCTATCTATAAAACTTTGGTGATTGTTTGCTCATTTATTTAAGAAATATCTGCAATCACGGTACACAAAAAATATACTTTTTGTGATGATTTTTAACGTTTCATTTCATTGGCTATATTGATTAATTAATAGAATCAGCATAAAATGCACATCATCGATCAGGTTGATGATGATGGCTCTCATAACAAACATGAAACTCGTAGTCAGTTGTCTATATTATTTACTTATGATATATTTGCTATAACAGAATATCGTGGCTCTTTGATAACCCAAAGTTTTCTTCTTGTAACTTTTTTTATCACTTGTAATTGCTCCTTAAGTATAATTTTATGTTAGTGCTTTACTTATTTCAATTTTTTCAAGAACATGAAACACATGGTCGGTTTTTCTAGCTCGAATTTTACCCCATTTATTATAAGAATTTTCATGATACGGGTTACATTAATTGATATTGTAATTTTACCATTTTACGGAATTGGTCTAATAAAATAAGACATAAGGTTTCTTAATAGTCGAATATGGGCTTGGCTTGTGTGTGCCGAGTTGGGCCCGGCCCGTGATGAGAGGACCTGGTAGAAAACTCTATAAATAACGCTAAGGTCCCTCTTCTAACCCTCATTTTTCCATGAACATTCTTTCACCTCACATAAGGAAGCCATGAGGGGCGGTCTCATCATGCCATGATCCGAGGGCCATAGAGGAGAAGAACCTGAGTGTCGGCTCATCGTCTAAGCGTCGAATTGTTGTCATTTAGCATAAAGAACGATAGATTCCAAATCAGGTATGCAAATCTTCGTGTTCTCCTCTAATATGTTCGAGTTTCTAGCTATGTTGATCCTGGAATACCACTTCGACAGCCAACATTTGGTATCAAAGTCTCATAGCCTAGAAATCGAACGGTTGCATTTGGCCCATTTTCAAAAATTTTGTCTGTTGAAATTTGATTTTGAACACATATTCGGACTTGTCCCGTCAAGACGAGCGTTTTGATTGGTAGCACGCCTCCAGTGGAGGCCAAAGGCGCCGCCCATGAACATTTCAGATTTGAGTAAGCTTTGGACTGTTTTGCCCTTTTTCGTGATTTTTAGTCTGGATAAAGTGAGTTTTGAGACATTTGGATTCTACTTGTCCAGACGAGCATTTTGGTGGGTCACATGCCTTTGGGGGACGCTGGACACGCCCGTACGCCCCTACACACGCCAATGAGTGGCACCACGCGCCACCTAGCATGCTCACACGCTTGCACATGCGGGCACATGACCGTCTATGGCGGTAGGTGACGTCACTGATAACATCACCCCGCTGACTCGGGGCCTCGCCTTGCTGGTGTTGACGTCACAGATGACATCAATTGGTGATTGGTGACGACATCAATGACGTCACTACCTGGCTGGTTAACCTGACCCAGTTTGACCGAGTTGGCCTAACCCATGTTGACTGGGTCGACTAGACCCATGTTGACTGTTGACCAGTCGAACTGCGGGGCGGTTGAACTGTTGACTGGTCGAATCCATTTAAGATCGGTTGGAACAGGCAAGTGCATGCAGCTTACACGCCGCGCAATCTTGCGGCGCGTGAGGGCGCATGCAACGTTGGATCGGCACGTGGTTTGCACCGGCTTGCTCGTATAGAGATTCTATACACTGTGATATATTTATTTTGCATGTTTGATATTTTAAAGATACAAAAATGAATATGGAACCTTAAATACGTGGATTTTGGGGGTATTTTCTACGTATTTTTCATGTATTTCTCTATGTTTTTGGAAATACGTTGTGAGCTTATATGTATTTCATCACATAAGAAATGTGTAGAGCATCGATCATCAATAACATGTACAAGGTTCATCATATATTAATGAATGGAGCAATGTGATTGGCATGCCATGTGATTTTAGTGATAAATTGCCCATGTCATTAGGTCTAAAATCATATGTATAAGGTGAGTGTGAGTCATAAAATTTATATCCTGATATGAGAGAGTTTCACTTATTCAATTGTGTTGTAACCGCCAAAGTGGCACATTTGATTAGATTTGAGAAATATCGGTTTCATATTATGATGAGATGTCTCATGTTCTAATGCGTGATCATATACCCATAGGAAGTGATTGTGTGTCAGTGTATGGAGGGATACATATACAATATATGGTTGAGAAGTGACTAACTCTAGTGGTCCATACACTCAAAGGTGGTGACTTCGCAAAAGGTTAGAATATATTCTCATGACTGCTATCATGTGGAGAGTGTATAATTGCAAGTCATGTATTCTGCTCAAAGGTGTTTATATGATGATTCATGTAACTCTCGGGATGTGTACTTATAAAGTTTTCAAGTTACACAATACTCACATGATACTAATTGCATAAATTACTTATAATTAAGTCACATTCTCTATAATGGTAACTTCATTATGACTGAGATTCTTACTAGGTCAAATTTTAAGTACTAAAAGGAGGATTTTCTATTTGGGATGAAGCTAGTATATGTTCGTATTGCTCTTATGAGGGATAAGCTGACAATCTCACTGTTAGTAATATAGAACTAGAAAGCACTTTTTGCTACTTGGGAAAAGTTATCCATGAGATATTTCATTTAGGAACACTTGAAAATAGTTTACCAGCTAACTGCACTACTAAAATAATTATAGAAGCCTTGGTAGTTTGAAATTGTGTCTTATTTAATACTGAGATTGGGATAAATGTAAGAATTCTTCAACATAAGGTTTGATGATTTTGATGATGTTAAGGATTATGTCCTAAAGATGGTATATTTGAAGTCCAAAATCATACTTGTTGACACCTAAATTTTTGCCAAAAAAAAAAATAATTTCCAAAAAATGGGAACACTTGTTTTTCCACAAAAATATTCCAAGTTAAATTCTTGCATATAGATTATCTAGGCATTTAATATAGTGTTTTAAATGGAATTTGGTTTTCCTTAAAAAAAAAAAAAAATTAAAAAAATTAAAAAGATTAAAAAGATTAAAAAAAAAAAGATAAAAAAAAAAAAAAAAAAAAAAAGATAAAAAGTTGGGGCCAATGATCTAAATGTGACTAGCCAAGCCCGGGAGGTCAGATTGGAATTAAAATGACAAATTGGGGCTAAAATGCAATTTCCAAAAGTTGAGGGACCAATTCGCAAATTTTGCAAAATTTTGCCCGAACCCTTAAATCATCATCTTGGTCACCAATTAAGTTGAAATTGAACTTGGGCCAACTCGAATCAATCAAATCGGGCCAAAAAGATCAAGTTTGTATTAAATTGGGTATTTTCGGATAAGAAAATGGCCAACTTTGAGAGACTTTCTTGCAAAATTGGGTGGGCAAAATTGCGAAATCTGATCAAGATCTTAAACTACTATGCATGAGCTTGCTAATTGATCAAAAAATGCAGCCAAATTGATGGATTAAAGCACTCAAACGAGCTACCAAAACCCAGCCCACGGTTTAGCCTCATTTCGGAGTTGCTGAGTAAGCAACTTGGTGGCCCCACCATATCCTCCTCAGCCGCCCATCTAGCCCGATCTTTGCACGTGATTGAAGACCATAATGAGTAGTGCCAGTGGACGGAAATTTGCCAGGGATAAGCTGCTGAAGGCACGGGAAAATCGCACCAAATCCGGACACTCAACAGCTGCAGAAATTGGAAAAATTGGCTAAGTCAGAGAGTGGGTGAACTAGCTCAATTGACAGGCTTGGTAGGTGGACAAAAGACCGACAAAAACTCCTCTAATTCAGTGGATAACATCTAGGAAGCAAGCTCTTTCAGGGGATGAGAGAGAGGAGACGAGAAGAAGAGGAGAGAGCTCGGGATCGTTCCCCAAAGACACCTTCAGAAGCAACTCCAGAAAGCAAAAACCCAGAAATTCCAGACCGACCTAGAGAGAGAAAAGTGAGATTTTCACACACCTGAGGCAACAATTAGCCAAAACCTTCAACTAGAGAGTTAAACTTCACTCAAAGATCTTTCCAACCATAGGTCGCACATCCAAAATGGAGATCGGGAAGGCCTCCTAAAGCCCCCCGAAAAACTACCCTCCTGGCGGGCCAAAGAAAGCCTGAATTTTTCTAAGTGTTGAGCCCGGTTGGTCACGAGTGAGAGAAAGCGAGTGTTTTTGAGAAAGTTGAGAGACAAATGAGGAAAACCATGAGTTCAAAACCAAAGTAGAATACATATAGCTTTGTTTGGTGTTTATTTTTCCAATAAAAAAGGTTCTGAAGCTTGATTTTGGAGGTTAATGAAAACCTTCGTTATCAGTTCTTTCTTTGCAGATCTTGTTTTCCAGTTGAAGAAGCCAACTTCCACGGGCCCCCGAGGATAATTTCTTGGTTTCTTGAGCGAAGAACCACTTGAAAGGGAAACTAAGAAGCAAGGTAAGCATCCTAGATGTATTTTCTTTCGAGTTTGAGTACGTTTTGATCATGAAAATCAAGAGGAAAAGCAGCCCGGAGGACTGATTTTCGAGGTGGAAATTTTTCTAAGTGTTGGAATCTCTTCAAGGGTTTTGCATGTGTGCTTCTTGGAGAGGTCGTTTTGATGTCTTTCGGTGGGCCATTCTCTATGCTTTTTGTTGCATTTGTAAGCTTATGTTACCTACTTTCACTCGGATTAAGTAGTGTTGCTCTTAGATCTTGCATGTGATAAGTGTCGGGGCTTGAACATGGGCATGCAACCTGTGTGCTTGACTTGGGTTCAAACCCAGATTTGCAAAATCAGCTCAAACCCGTGTATTTGAGGACGATTTTAGCTGGGTTATTGTGTGTTGTAGGCTATGATTTCTATCTAATATTTCTCATTGCATGTGGTAGTATAATCTTGATGTTTTAGTTCCACATAATATTGCTCATGGGTGAAGATTGAAGGCTGCAAACATGGCCCGCGAAGCTGTTTTGGGGTGATTTAATGCACGCCAAGTGTTCGATGAAATGCGCAAACCAAGTTTCGATCTTGAAACGGTCGATTTGAGCTCGGTTATTGTGATATTCATGTGCTGTGTTACTCCATGTTAGCATAGATCGGTTTAAGGAATTATTATTAATATTTTTTTAAAAAAATAATAATAAAAAAAAAAGAAAAATATGAAAATTTCAAAAATATCAAAAAATGTTGGATGTTATCAAATTAAGCCAAAAATGACATCTAGGAGATTTTCCTAATTCTATAAAGTCATTTTTCCTAATTAAATGATATTTTGGTATTTTATAACCATTTTTGTAAATAATCTATTTTGCTTAGATTAAAATTATTTAGAGTAATTTCATGCATCTAGGGTAATTTCATGCATATTTAAATTCTCATTTTGCTCACGGGGTCCTGTCCCGGGCGTGATAACAATGCCATGTAATATTATTTGCCCGACTTGTATCGGGTTTTCATTTTCCGCATTTATTTTCAAGTTATTTCAATTTCTTGGATGTTTACTTATGCACCGCTTTTCATTAATTTGAATGTAAATTTCTCTTCTAAATTATGTTAGGATTAGTCTAGACATTAAAAAAAAAAAAAAAAAAAACTACAAAAGCATTTGCATGGACGCTTAGCGGTTTTGTAAGGATTATAATTGATAATCAAGATTGTGTGGCCATTTAGATTAAAACCTTTCAAGTTAGTGGTACCGTAAGGGCGCTAATAGAAACATTAGCGTAAACAAGTCCCCGTTCCTAGAAATCTCTGGTTGCGTAGGAATCGAGACAACACTCCCGTGACTCGATTGGTTTCTAGCCGACCCCAATAGGCTAGTGGCGACTCCTAGAAATATTTAGGTTGTTAAGAACTAAAAAACAAAATCCAACGTCGCGCGAGGTATGGGCTTGGGAGAGCCCGCGCCTAATTTAGGGCCATTGGTCCGCCTCTTTAGGCAAATACCCCTAAACCATTCTTTCTTTTCCCCCGAACGGAAAAAAGAGGTCGTGACAGCTTGGCGACTCCACTGGGGACTTGGTTGCAAACCTTAGAGGACTTAGGCCGTAATAACTTTGGTTGGTTGTTCACTAACATGGTCTTCATTTGATAGCGCGTGTCAAAGTCGCGTGGAAAACAAGGTTAGTTCGCTAACAATGTGTTAAATGTTTTTGTAGGTTTGGAGTAATAAGGGGTGGAATGTTTGTTAACCCATTTCTTTTGCAGGGAGGTGTAGGAATGTATGTTTATATGGATGAAATTGAAGTGTTGTTTGGATATCAATTGTTGTGCATGCCTTCATACTTGCACTACACATTTACACACACAACCCGCGATCTAAAACCTCGATCGCATTAGGAAGCCCATAGGAGGTGCCAAAAGATGGAACCCGTGCGGGGAATGACCCATGGTTATCCACTTTTGGTCCCGCTCATTTTGATTAATGATAAAGAGAACTGTCCGACATAAGTGCGGAGTGGGATAAACTCTTTTGATCTAATCAAAATGGGGACCTTAAGCCTTTAGAACTCCACCTTTATGCGTCAAACCTCACAAGGTTACATTCGATTGTCTTTGTGATTGAAAAAAAAAAAAAAAAAAAATGTCTCTTCACCCACTGTAAGTACGATTTCTCCATCTACTTGCTCACTTCGGATTGAAATTTTCATTTTTTGAGATTCACGGAAATCAATTGAATGCCCTTGAAAAGATAGGCTTGGCACTCACTCTTGATAAACAAACATTTCAAATGCATCTGATCTAGCCTAGATTAGAACATATGTTTTTGTTTAAATTTTCAATTACAAACTCAAAGTCACATTTTGTATAGAAATTCTTCCAAGTCAATATTACATTTTGGGGCATAGAATTAAAATCAAATTTTCAAGAAAATTCTTGGTTGCATTTTGAAATTCAAATCACATTTTGTGTATTGATTTCTCAAAATAAAAATCACCTCACCTTTGCATGAGTGAAATTACAAATTAATCTTTCAAAATCAATGCCCCATTTGTGTATGAAACTTTTGGAACAAAGTGGGCATTCAATTGATAGCCGCGGATCGATCTTTTAATGAAATCTCCTCTTACTAATAAAATCTTGACTAAATACCAAATTCTCGTAAGTGGATACTACGAAGAAGGTATCGTCGCCTTGATTTCATTGTAAGAGGCGGCTTTATTGAAAGATCATTTTTTCATTCATGTACTGACATTATTTTCCTTTCGCAGGTCATGCGTGACAACCATTCCTTGAACTCCTCTTGCTTGACCATGCCAAAAGTGGACTTTAAAGCTAGGATGAGAATTGTGCTTATTACGCTCCTCTATGAAAGAGCTTCTTGTACTTTGTCCTCGTCATTATTCCTATTAGGAACCATGTTTTGCGTTTTGGGTTTTGATTGTGGACCCAATCGAATGCTTTTGTAAATCATACAACTCACATTTTTTAATAATGAAGTTAGAGTTCGTAAAAATCATATCCTTTAAAACAATTGAAGTGTTTTAAACGGACCATTTGGGCTTTTTATGCCTTAGCTTCAACATGTTTGAAAAAGAGTTTCAAGAACTTGCAAAATAGTTTATCTCTTCACTTAATCGCTTTTGTAGGTTGATCCACGGGATGATGCTTCGAAGGGGTAAGGTTGTAATCGTTCCAATAGGGATTTCTTATGCAACCACTAACTTGACCATCCATTTTTGTCAAACAGGTAAAATGATGGTTTTGTTCAAGATTGACATTTACTTCCTTTGGAAAGACAAAAGCGCGGGCCTGTCCCTAATAGACATATGAATTCAAACATTGCGATTAAGTGTGAAAAGAACCGTCAAAGCCTCGAAGATCAAAAATCTACCAGCCTAACGGCAATCTTTATTGCTTCGAAAGTGGCTTCCATAGAAGTTCCACATCCTAGACGACCTTATATTAATTTGACATTCTTTGTGGAAAAAGAAATCTATAGACATTCTTTGCCATCAAACTATTTCATCGGTTGCAAACAAGAAGCAATTGCAATTCCTACACCGCCAATGGTGTCTTGGCATCCAATCCTATATGGAGATAATTATTGGTGGTCTGCAAGACAACACTTCAAGATGTAGATGTACACAAACAAGAATCGGTCATCAAATGTTGCCTTCAAATAAAAGGTGGTAATCGTTTCAAGTTAACTTCGATTTATTTTAGGAATGACTTGTTCTTGTACTTTGTGCAGATTACTGGCAAGCAACAAGATTACATGGGGAGGACAACCTGGTCCAGAATCACACGATCTCTAAAAGAAAAGGGTGTGTTTCGTTCCAAAAGTCAAAACAACTCATTCATAAACTGACATAGCCACCCATGCTTACAAATTGTGAAGTGGGAAATGCATTGATGCAGCAAAAATGGCGAAAAATCACCTAGCCTAAAAGGGGGAATTTTAATTGGGGCAGTTGGCAACAAAATGGATCGGGGGCACGCAATGCCTAAGTCATCCGACTTCTAAAAAGGGAAAGATTCAAATGGAATAAACATCTGCCAAGTGAATTGCTGTCAATCGCAAGAGCAAATCCCTCTCCATAGCCAAGAAAACGGGGTGGAACACAGTCATCAGATATGCCATAAAAGGGAGTATACCGTTCCTAAAATGAATCATATCGAATATGAAAATAACATATTACATCTCTTTTTCCGTGCAGTTGATAAATGGGGCAAGTCACTCAAAGTAGAGTAACTCTCACCCATGAGCAAGATGAAACACAGTTAATTGATTCAACACAAAAAGGGAGTATCGTTCCTAAATTAGTCCAATTCAATTTTGGAATATAAGTAACATGCCCCATCTCTTGTAGGAAAAGGTGTACATTGACCTTTGAAGCAACACCTTATACCAAGAAGGCATGCTAAGGCCCAACCATCCATTTTGATGGAATAAATGGAGTAAAACATACAAGGAGCAATGCCCTCACATATCTTCAAGGAAATGTTAACACCTGAGGAGCAAAGGCACATGAAGATGAAACACAAGACATTTAAAGAAGCGTCGCTATTCGGGGAACAAACTCGAGAAATTGATTGAAGCATAATCTATATGGACCAAGCAAGCATATGGAGGTAACACATGTCAAATTCACCTAACTTGGTGGAGTTCAAGAGGCAGTTCAATTAAATAAAAAAAGGAAGCGCCCCATGGACACTACCGGCGCTTCGGCCTGGTGGTATAGGGAATGAATGAACGGGTCCGAGAGGTCGGGGTTCGATCTCGGAAACGGCAACAAGGTTGCCATGTAAAAAAAAAATAAAAAAAAAAAAACTTTTTGCATCTCTTACTTTTGCAAAATGAGGAAAATGCTTGAACTAATGAGACCAAAGACCTGAGAATCTCTTCAAGTCTTAAAACAATAGGTTCATGCTGCTGTTTGCCGCCAAATGGTGAAACTGACCAAGGGTAATGTTGTATCGTCTCTAGTTTTACGATCCCTGAGGATTCATGTACTAACACATTCCCTTTTGTTCTTTGTAGGGTCGCCTGACTACTAAGGCACAGGTAAGCACCCTTCTTCTCAAAATCAAATGGAAAATAAATGGAGAATTTCCATCGCAAAAAAAAAAAAAAAAGAACATTTAGTGTTTTTCTAGAAACAAGCGCAAAAAATGGAAATTGAAGAAACAAGTTTTCCATAAGGTTTGCAATAATCTTTTTTACCTTTAAATTGTCCATCCACTTGATGGATCACTCATTTGGAATCAAAGTTCTCTATGGAGATTAATCCACTCAGATGATCTCAACAAAATGAAATGCGATGTTGCTTATGCCAAGCGAGAAACACTTAGGATGAGGAAAGGCAACCCATTTCCAAACATGTCCTTTAAGCACTCGAGATTCGAGCGAAAAAGAAAACCCATGTCGTTTAAGGTCAATGAATTCATTCGCAAGTGGTACATAGATCAAGATGATAAGAGGCATTTCCTTCCTCTATCATACACACTACAGTGACAATAGTTAGCCCATTTGAGCCTTTTAATGTGAAGAATTTTTTACAAAATACCCCTGTCAAGAACCACCCCACGATGGGGCAATTATGGAGGTTTGGGTTGATATTATTTGGAGAGGAAAGATGAGAAAGGTTTCTTTGCTCTCACTTGCATAAATCTTTTTGTGGTAACTTCTTATGGAAGCTCGAAGCATCCCAAGGTGAAGAAGAGCATTCTTTTCTCTACCCAAACACTGATACCCTTTGCTTAAACCATATTGAGCCTAACTATTCATTTTTAAAACCCGAGTGGTGATTATCTCCCCACATTTGGGGCAAGGCATATGATTTGCCAAGGCAAGTGATGCTTACATGAGAATCTGAAAAGCATCTTGAGAGTCCCAAGAGCTCAAAAAGTTCAAAAGAACAAAAGTCAAGTGAAAATTAAGGGGCATGAAAAAGCGGTGTGCCTGGTAAAAGCAAGGCCAATGCCCGAAAAAAAAGCAATTGCATCAAGAGGAATGTCTCTGTGAAAACAAAAATGGCAAAAAAAAAAAAAATGCCTGCAATGAAAAGAAAATCATTGCAAATGCAAAAGCCATTATGTTAAGATGATTAGTCAAAGGACTGTCGAAACAATTTCAATTTTAAAAGTCGAGTGCTTAAAAAAAAAAATGGATGATATGGCAATGATGTCGTGATAATCACCAACTCTCAAATTCCCCATCAACAAAAAGATCTAAGCCTTTTGAGCTAAGCCTTTTGAACCTTTCCCGAACCAACATTACAACCTATTCCCAAAGTCTTTTGATTGGGATGATTCGAGTGGAAATAAGGACTTTCTAAAGAAGATGCCGCTTGAAGAAGTGAGGGCAAGGTTGTCTTATCTCATCTTAAGGTTTCTTGACTTGTAAACCCGGCGAAGATGTTGATTAGTGATTAATTCATTTCATAGCCAATGATGCTTATCCATTGCTAAAACCATGACCAAACCTGCACTACGGTCCTTCTAAAAGACCTCTTAGATTGGTCAATGTGTACTTATTGCGAATGATTCAAAGCCTTGCACACTGGAAGAGTGAGATTGAGTGATCAGTTTATTTCCCACATGAATAGATGGGATCAAAAGCCATTTTCTTGAGAATATGCGAGAAGCCCTTTCTGACTAGGTGTCTTTGCTCGGCATACTTAACAGACCTTTCTCATAAGTCAAGGTCATTTCAACAAGGATTTTTCTCCCAAGAGAATTTGACGATTAATGATATCATCCGAGCGTGATGGCAATTGTATGAGTTTGTCAAGTGGTCGAGATTAGTTTGATTTGTTTATGCAATCATTGCATTCTCATTATCGATACACTTTTGATATTTGTTTATGATGACACATGCTGAAATCGATCTCGTCTAGTATGCTTTCGCTACTAGAATAGTTGTTATAATGGATTCTATTTGATGTGCAGTATCCATTTCAGAATATTCTCGAATGACAGGTTCCTCCAGTGAAACCACACAATTTCAAATGGTTCATGGGTTAGCCTTAAACCATGCATTTTCAAAAGGTTCTTGGTTATCCTTAAACCATGCATTTTCAAATGGTTCATGGTTATCCTTAAACCTTGCAATTTCAAAGGGTTCTTGGTTATCTTTAAACCTTGCATTTTCAAAGGGTTCATGGGTTAGCCTTAAACCATGCATTTTCAAAAGGTTCTTGGTTATCCTTAAACCTTGCATTTTCAAAGGGTTCATGGTTATCCTTAAACCATGCATTTTCAAAAGGTTCTTGGTTATCTTTAAACCTTGCATTTTCAAAGGGTTCATGGATTAGCCTTAAACCATGCATTTTCAAAAGGTTCTTGGTTATCCTTAAACCTTGCAATTTCAAAGGGTTCATGGATTAGCCTTAAACCATGCATTTTCAAAAGGTTCTTGGTTATCCTTAAACCTTGCAATTCCACAAGGTTCATGGGTTAATCTTAAACCATGCATTTTCAAAAGGTTCTTGGTTATCCTTAAACCTTGCAATTTCAAAGGGTTCATGGGTTAGCCTTAAACCATGCATTTTCAAAAGGTTCTTGGTTATCCTTAAACCTTGCAATTTCAAAGGGTTCATGGGTTAGCCTTAAACCATGCATTTTCAAAAGGTTCTTGGTTATCCTTAAACCTTGCAATTTCAAAGGGTTCATGGGTTAGCCTTAAACCATGCATTTTCAAAAAGTTCTTTTTCCTTAAACCATGCATTTCAAAGGGTTCATGGGTTAGCCTTAAACCATGTATTTTCAAGAGGTTCTTGGTCATCCTCAAACCATACACTTTACGGTTAGTGGGACTGCCTTAAACCACACGGTTAGTGGGACTGCCTTAAACCACAAGGTTCGTGGGACTATCCTTAAACCACACCGTTACCTCAAACCACAAGGTTAGTGGGACTGCCTTAAACCACACGGTTAGTGGGACTGCCTTAAACCACAAGGTTCGTGGGATTGCCTTAAACCACAAGGTTCGTGGGACTGCCTCAAACCACACGGTTAGTGGGACTGTCTCAAACCACAAGGTTAGTGGGTCTGCCTTAAACCACACGGTTAGTGGGACTGCCTTAAACCACACGGTTAGTGGGTCTGCCTTAAACCACAAGGTTCGTGGGACTGCCTTAAACCACACGGTTCGTGGGACTGCCTTAAACCACAAGGTTAGTGGGACTGCCTTAAACCACACGGTTCGTGGGACCGCCTTAAACCACAAGGTTAGTGGGACTGCCTTAAACCACACCACACGGTTAGTGGGACTGCCTTAAACCACACGGTTCGTGGGACTGCCTTAAACCACACGGTTCGTGGGATTGCCTTAAACCACACGGTTAGTGGGACTGCCTTAAACCACAAGGTTCGTGGGACTTCCTTAAACCACACGGTTAGTGGGATTGCCTTAAACCACAAGGTTAGTGGGACTGCCTTAAACCACACGGTTCGTGGGACTGCCTTAAACCACACGGTTCGTGGGATTGCCTTAAACCACACGGTTAGTGGGACTGCCTTAAACCACAAGGTTCGTGGGACTTCCTTAAACCACACGGTTAGTGGGATTGCCTTAAACCACAAGGTTCGTGGGACTGCCTTAAACCACACGGTTAGTGGGACTGCCTTAAACCACACGGTTAGTGGGACTGCCTTAAACCACAAGGTTCGTGGGTGTTTCCTTAAACCACACTTTTCAAAGTATTCATAGGTACATCCTTAAACTACGCTCTTTACATTAAGCTTACTTGCATTTTCATTTTACAATTAAAAAAAAAAAAAAAAAAATAACAAAAAAACAAAAAACAAAAAATTAGGTGTCACCTTATCTTTGAAAGAAATCTCTTTGAGCTTCCTTCCAAAAGAGGGCAAATTGTTGACACCTAAATTTTTCTAAAAAAAAAAAAAATAATTTCCAAAAAATGGGAACACTTGTTTTTCCACAAAAATATTCAAGTTAAATTCTTGCATATAGATTATCTAGGCATTTAATATAGTGTTTTAAATGGAATTTGGTTTTCCTTAAAAAAAAAATTAAAAAAAATTAAAAAGATTAAAAAAGATTAAAAAAAAAAGAAAAAAAAAAAAAAAAAAAAAGATAAAAAGTTGGGGCCAATGATCTAAATGTGACTAGCCAAGCCCGGGAGGTCAGATTGGAATTAAAATGACAAATTGGGGCTAAAATGCAATTTTCAAAAGTTGAGGGACCAATTCGCAAATTTTGCAAAATTTTGCCCGAACCCTTAAATCATCATCTTGGTCACCAATTAAGTTGAAATTGAACTTGGGCCAACTCGAATCAATCAAATCGGGCCAAAAAGATCAAGTTTGTATTAAATTGGGTATTTTCGGATAAGAAAATGGCCAACTTTGAGAGACTTTCTTGCAAAATTGGGTGGGCAAAATTGCGAAATCTGATCAAGATCTTAAACTACTATGCATGAGCTTGCTAATTGATCAAAAAATGCAGCCAAATTGATGGATTAAAGCACTCAAACGAGCTACCAAAACCCAGCCCACGGTTTAGCCTCATTTCGGAGTTGCTGAGTAAGCAACTTGGTGGCCCCACCATATCCTCCTCAGCCGCCCATCTAGCCCGATCTTTGCACGTGATTGAAGACCATAATGAGTAGTGCCAGTGGACGGAAATTTGCCAGGGATAAGCTGCTGAAGGCACGGGAAAATCGCACCAAATCCGGACACTCAACAGCTGCAGAAATTGGAAAAATTGGCTAAGTCAGAGAGTGGGTGAACTAGCTCAATTGACAGGCTTGGTAGGTGGACAAAAGACCGACAAAAACTCCTCTAATTCAGTGGATAACATCTAGGAAGCAAGCTCTTTCAGGGGATGAGAGAGAGGAGACGAGAAGAAGAGGAGAGAGCTCGGGATCGTTCCCCAAAGACACCTTCAGAAGCAACTCCAGAAAGCAAAAACCCAGAAATTCCAGACCGACCTAGAGAGAGAAAAGTGAGATTTTCACACACCTGAGGCAACAATTAGCCAAAACCTTCAACTAGAGAGTTAAACTTCACTCAAAGATCTTTCCAACCATAGGTCGCACATCCAAAATGGAGATCGGGAAGGCCTCCTAAAGCCCCCCGAAAAACTACCCTCCTGGCGGGCCAAAGAAAGCCTGAATTTTTCTAAGTGTTGAGCCCGGTTGGTCACGAGTGAGAGAAAGCGAGTGTTTTTGAGAAAGTTGAGAGACAAATGAGGAAAACCATGAGTTCAAAACCAAAGTAGAATACATATAGCTTTGTTTGGTGTTTATTTTTCCAATAAAAAAGGTTCTGAAGCTTGATTTTGGAGGTTAATGAAAA
This sequence comes from Eucalyptus sp. ANBG9806169, assembly GCA_014182395.1. Classification (NCBI taxonomy): domain Eukaryota; kingdom Viridiplantae; phylum Streptophyta; class Magnoliopsida; order Myrtales; family Myrtaceae; genus Eucalyptus; species Eucalyptus sp. ANBG9806169. Next base: position 19,681,887 of record CM024580.1, on the reverse strand, counting down.
CCTTCGTTATCAGTTCTTTCTTTGCAGATCTTGTTTTCCAGTTGAAGAAGCCAACTTCCACGGGCCCCCGAGGATAATTTCTTGGTTTCTTGAGCGAAGAACCACTTGAAAGGGAAACTAAGAAGCAAGGTAAGCATCCTAGATGTATTTTCTTTCGAGTTTGAGTACGTTTTGATCATGAAAATCAAGAGGAAAAGCAGCCCGGAGGACTGATTTTCGAGGTGGAAATTTTTCTAAGTGTTGGAATCTCTTCAAGGGTTTTGCATGTGTGCTTCTTGGAGAGGTCGTTTTGATGTCTTTCGGTGGGCCATTCTCTATGCTTTTGTTGCATTTGTAAGCTTATGTTACCTACTTTCACTCGGATTAAGTAGTGTTGCTCTTAGATCTTGCATGTGATAAGTGTCGGGGCTTGAACATGGGCATGCAACCTGTGTGCTTGACTTGGGTTCAAACCCAGATTTGCAAAATCAGCTCAAACCCGTGTATTTGAGGACGATTTTAGCTGGGTTATTGTGTGTTGTAGGCTATGATTTCTATCTAATATTTCTCATTGCATGTGGTAGTATAATCTTGATGTTTTAGTTCCACATAATATTGCTCATGGGTGAAGATTGAAGGCTGCAAACATGGCCCGCGAAGCTGTTTTGGGGTGATTTAATGCACGCCAAGTGTTCGATGAAATGCGCAAACCAAGTTTCGATCTTGAAACGGTCGATTTGAGCTCGGTTATTGTGATATTCATGTGCTGTGTTACTCCATGTTAGCATAGATCGGTTTAAGGAATTATTATTAATATTTTTTTAAAAAAATAATAATAAAAAAAAAGAAAAATATGAAAATTTCAAAAATATCAAAAAATGTTGGATGTTATCAAATTAAGCCAAAAATGACATCTAGGAGATTTTCCTAATTTTATAAAGTCATTTTTCCTAATTAAATGATATTTTGGTATTTTATAACCATTTTTGTAAATAATCTATTTTGCTTAGATTAAAATTATTTAGAGTAATTTCATGCATCTAGGGTAATTTCATGCATATTTAAATTCTCATTTTGCTCACGGGGTCCTGTCCCGGGCGTGATAACAATGCCATGTAATATTATTTGCCCGACTTGTATCGGGTTTTCATTTTCCGCATTTATTTTCAAGTTATTTCAATTTCTTGGATGTTTACTTATGCACCGCTTTTCATTAATTTGAATGTAAATTTCTCTTCTAAATTATGTTAGGATTAGTCTAGACATTAAAAAAAAAAAAAAAAAAAAAACTACAAAAGCATTTGCATGGACGCTTAGCGGTTTTGTAAGGATTATAATTGATAATCAAGATTGTGTGGCCATTTAGATTAAAACCTTTCAAGTTAGTGGTACCGTAAGGGCGCTAATAGAAACATTAGCGTAAACAAGTCCCCGTTCCTAGAAATCTCTGGTTGCGTAGGAATCGAGACAACACTCCCGTGACTCGATTGGTTTCTAGCCGACCCCAATAGGCTAGTGGCGACTCCTAGAAATATTTAGGTTGTTAAGAACTAAAAAACAAAATCCAACGTCGCGCGAGGTATGGGCTTGGGAGAGCCCGCGCCTAATTTAGGGCCATTGGTCCGCCTCTTTAGGCAAATACCCCTAAACCATTCTTTCTTTTCCCCCGAACGGAAAAAAGAGGTCGTGACAATACTCATAAAGGAACTCATGAAATTACCGATCATTCTGACAATCTGATCTCAAGATAGCACATTTTAAGAAAAATGATGTCATTAACTACTTTTGTGGGAAGAAATGACACACAAGGAATACTGTAATAAATATAAAGCTTGATTGTCCAAGCATGAGTCTAGAGTTAATGATTTTTTGGCATTCGTTTATGAATCCAATTCCAATTGAAAGCCTCATTTGGTTTTTGGTAGCTAGATAGCAGTGCAACAAATTATGTTATTTACCATAAGGAGATTCATAAATCTAAGGAAGCCAAATCATGATGGATCATAACTCATTATGGGAGACAATATTTAACGTCGATTTAGTGGGAGATGTTGTTTTGACTCTATATTCTGGATTTTGGTTTGCATTTGATATTAAGAAACACTTTTATGTACCTTCCTTTAGATGGAACTTAATTTTCATATCATGTCTAGAAGTATGAAGCTACTCTTTTGTAGTAAAGAACAATTGTTATTTTTATGTTTTCCAATTCAAATAAAGATGGGTGTTGCAATATGTCAAACGGATTGTACCAATTGTGCCAATCTCCCAAACGTTATGTACGTTGCTTATACAGTTGAAAAGATTGATTGCAATGGGCCTTTACTTAAGGAACGGTTTTATATATTATAGCATAAATGTCTTGATCATATGTCTGGAGAAAGAGCAGAAATACTAATTATATTGATATTCTATCTATTCTTAAAAGTTACCTAAAGACTTGTGTAGACTATTGTAGAAGTAAGATGATTAAGATAAAGAACAAAACTGCAGTCTGAAGCCCTGACTTGTTGGAGGTCATTCACACTGATGTTAATGGACTATATATGGTAACATTGTATAGAATTTTTCATTTCAACACAATCATTGACGACTATTTCTTTTATATTTGATTAAAGAAAAGTCTGAATCTTTAGATAGATTCAAGTTCTTTCAGACTAAGGTCAAGAAACAACTGGGATAAGTATTAAAGATTGTCGGATATGACCGCAGTGATGAGTATTTTGACTAGCATGGTAATGCTGAATTAAAGTGCCATTTGTCAAATACTTGGAAGATTCTGAGATGGTAACTTAGTTTACAATGCCCGAGAATCTTTAATAAATTGGTGTGGTCGAAAGGTATAATTGCACTATAATGGACATGATATTGAGTATGATTGCTAAATTAATTTATTAGGTTTTCTATGGGGCGAAATAGCCCAATATGTATTAAACCATATTTCTACCAAATATGTTACATTGACTCGTTTTGAGTTGTGTATTGGACGTAAACCTAACTTGAACCATCTTAAGATTTGAAGTGTCTTGCAATAGTGATGTTATATAATCCAATATTAAGTCGGTTGGATTGCGGAACCACTCGGTGTTATTTTGTATATTATCCAGGTCATTTGAAGAGATATCGGTTTATAATCACAATGGAAGTATAAGAATTGTGGAATCACAGACAACAAAATTTTTGGAATTCAACGTAGCTACAGAGGATTGTTGTTCTTAAACTATTAAAGATAATAGTATGGTGGGGATCATTGTATCTTTGTTTTTACCTATATAGACAATTATGGAGTATTCTACACCATAGACTAAGTCTATTGAGGTTCATGATACTATTATTGATATAATTTCTGATGAAATTTGTCAAGCCTCTTAGGTGCAGGATGAATTGGTTGCAATAGCTCCACTTATGAGATCTACTAGGGAAAGACATTCAGTTATACTACTAGACTATATAGTTTATCCATGAGAGCACAACCATGATATCTGCTACGTAGTTAATCTAGTGATTTATATCAATGTTGTTTCTTGTCCTCAGTCAAATTTGTGGTTAGATGCGATGAAAGACAAGATGCAGTCCATAAAACATGATAGTGTTTGGGAGCCTATTGAATTAGCTGAAGGTCACAAGCCCATCTGGTGTAAATGGGTGTACAAAATTAAAAGAAATTACAAAGGATATTGAGAAGTTTAAACTTAGACTAATAGAGAAAAGTTTCAATTGGAGAAAAGGATTAGACTATGAATCAATTTTTTCCAGTCTTTTCTAAAGACCATTTTAAAATAAATATAGTATTAGTATCTCATTTTTCACCTAAAGTTACGTTAGATGAATGTTAAAACTCCATTTCTCAATGGATACCTTAGAAGTCTATTGATGTAATCTGAAGGTTTTGCAACAGATGATTCAGGTAAGCTTGTGTGTAAATTGAAAAGTTTTATTTATGGTCTTAAACCAGTTTGTAGACAATAATGCTTGAAACTTCATAGTGTTGTCACTTCATTCAGTTTTGTTGAAAACAAAGTAAATTAGTGTATATACTGCAAGGTCAGTGGGAGAAAATTAGTTTTCTCACATTCTATGTAAATGATATCTTGCTTGTGAGTAGTGACATTGGATTATTGCATAAGAAAAAGCAGGTCTTGTCGAGAAATTTTGACTTGAAAGATCTTGATAAGATATCTTTTGTCCTTGGCATTGAGATTCACAAGGATCGTTCTCGTCATATGTTAGATTTATCTCAGATTGCATATGTTGATTGTATTTTGAAAACATTCAATAAGCCGGGAGTTGCTGCTACTGTTAGTGCTAAAAGATTGAATCTCTGGCAGTATCCTTATTCAAATTTTAGGAAAAACCAAATGAGGGATATATTTTATGCTAGTGCACTTAGAAATATTAGGTATGCTCAAGTTTGCTAGGCTAAAATATTGCTTTTGCGACAAAACTTCTAGCTAGATATCAATCAAGTTTAGCACATGATCACTAGATTATTGCTAGTAAGATTTTGAGATACTGAAAAAGACAAGAAAACTATATGCTGTCAAACATATTCATGATTTGAAGCTAGTAGGGTATTCGAATGTAGACCTTGCTAGCTATCAGAATGATAAGAAGTCGACAAAAGAATATATCTTTATATTAGTAGAAGGTGTAATATTATGACAAAGCGATAAGCATAAATCTATGTTATCCTCTACCGTATAAACATAGTTTGTAGCATGTTTTTCAACTGTTACTAGGGATATTTGGCTTCGGAACCTCATTAAGAAGTTCACCATATTTGATTTTGTGAATAGACTCATACGGTTATATCAATACAATAACTCTTCAGTGTTGTTTATCACTAATAATAAAGGTCTCAAGGGGTCTAAACATATGGCGGTCAAATTTCTGACCATAAAGAAATCATATAAAATGGTGACACTATAGTAGAGCATATTTCGATAGATGATGTGGTTGTAGACTTACTAATTAAAGACTTTTATCCTTGTGTACTTGAACAATATGTCATGAATATGGGCTGATAAGCATTATTGGATGATGTTGTTTAGTAGGAGCTATTTTGATTTTGCTCTAATAAAGCTTATATATTACATATACAATAAAGTGTTCATGAATGTGTGGTCACCATATTGAGTTGATTACATTTAATAGAAATCTAAAGGTATTGTGTAAGTCTTGAGTGAAAGCTGGGGGCATCTGGTTATCAACCTTGAGCATGTGTTTTGATTACACATAAAGAAATGTTAACGATAAAGATAAAACATATGTAGGTTCATTAGAACTATAAATATATTCTCTAGTGCCACATTTGGTTTTCTATGACTCTTAAGGTAAAAGAATAGTGACCGACAAAAGGGATAACACATAATGTATAACTCTTTATGAGGTGTTATCCATTTGTCACACAACCATATTGAATCAATATCAATAAAGTTGAAAGCATTCGTAGCTATGGAAGGTTTTATGTGAGTACATGCAGTTACCGCCATGATTCCATATTTGAAACTTTATATGATAGGATTGACTATTAATAATTGTCTCTAGACCAACATAAATGTGCGCACATACAATATGGTCTCAATTAATATAGCCCAAGTGGGAGAATGTAAGAGTTTTCCTAATGTATGTTACATTATTTGAGATAGTAATTTACCATTTTACGAGATTGATCTAATAAGGTAAGACATAGAGTTTTCTTAATAGTCAAATATGAGTTTGACTTGTGTGGGCCAAGTTGGGTCGGGACCGTGATGAGAGGGTCTAGTAGAAAACTTTATAAATAGCGCTAAGATCCCTCCTCTCACCTTCATTCTTCCATGAACATTTTTTCACCTCACATAAGGAAGTCGTGAGAGGCGGTCTCATCACGCCAAGATCCGAGGGCCATAGAGGAGAAGAACCTGAGCGTCGGCTCATTGTCCAAGCATCGAATTGTTGTCATTCCACATAAAGAACGATGGATTTCAAATCAGGTATGCAAATCTTCGTGTTTTCTTCCAATATGTTCAAGTTTCTAGCTATGTTGATCTTGGAATGCCACTTCGACGGTCAACATTTATATGTTCTATATTTACACCCGAATACCTTTTTTTTTTCGTGACATATTTAGATGTTTTCTCAGTATTTTTTTCAATCCAATCGGTGTTTAGTCTGTCCATTAAAATAGTGTTGCAAAAAGATGAGTTCATGGGGTGCTGGTTGTTGTCTCCGAACCAATTCAAACAAAGAACTGAATGAGCTTTGCCTAAGCAAATATTCAACACTTGGCATGATTTGAGCTTGGATATTGGCTTGTCGACGCCTCATCCTCGGTTCTCAATGTGTCAACGATGCGACAACGAGGGAGGAGGGGAGGGGGCAGCTCACGGTATAAAGTGTGGGAGAGAGATAAGGAATCCAATGGCCGCAAAGAATGAATGGGAGGCAGTCTTCTTGCCAGAAGGAGAAAGGATCACCAAACCACTCTTTTTCCTTCACTAGTCCTAGTGTGCCAAATTGTAGCTCCTTATGGTCGGCCTCTCCCTGCTTGGATTGGCTCGAATCCTTACCAGCATCCTTCTAGCCTTTTTGTACCCATCTTTTCACTACAACATTCTTCATTTCTTCTTAATATGCCCAGGCCATTCTTTTAGCCTATCGTATTCTTTGCCATCTCCATTTTTTACTCTTTGTCATGGCCTCGTGGCCTTTGGCTAGTCGATATACCCCCACTAAGCCTCTCTGATGTAAGCACTCTTTACTTTTGTACTTCCCCGTGCCACTCTCCCATTGGAGTCATAGGCGATTTGAAAGTTCGAGGATTTCGATCAAGAAATTTGGCCATTATTTGCATAACTACTTAACCTCGTTTATTTAACCTCTTTGTGATCACTCTTTCCACTGCAAGCTCATTGCTTGGTCTAGAACCAAGGATTTTTGCCATTAACTCATCGACCTCTTCATCTTCAACATCCACATATTGTTGCGAACCAGCTTTTTGAGTCTCAGGTTTCAATGCTACTAGCAGATTCTTCACTCCAATTCTTTGATTGATCGTTTCTTGAACAGCTTTCCCACTACGTGATCTATCGTTGGTTAATTGAAGGTTTAGTTAAGCCACGAATAAGTGATGGGCTAGCCGTTGGTCAAACAAGCAGCGTGCCAACCCAAGCGACGTCATCCACAGGCAAAAGCCAACGACAATCCGCTATAGATGGCCATCGCGAGGCGATGGGTGGTCTATGTGCAAAAGCTTGAGAAAGGAGAGGAGAGGGGCAGGGGGAGAACTTTGGGATTGGATTTTTTATGGACATTTGTCCCAAGTCAAGTGGGACCTTGAATGGGAACAATACATGGATTCAGGGAATTGACTGGTATTACCTCACCCCACAAAATGTCAGTGAGGAGCGAGAGCCTCGTCCAACACTCAATGCAAACATAAAGGTTAAAGTCCACCTATTAAGGATCACTTTGTTTAGGAATTTTGAAGGACTTTTGTGCTTCAATATGGTCAAATAATATATGGTTGAAAAAGCCGATTCCAATCTAATGTTTTTATTTCTGGAGTAGTGTCAAGAATCTAAATTTTATTTTATTTTTATATATATCTTGTTTAAGGATTGTTGATTTAGGGCATGTTTGGTAACCGGCAAAACAGTGTTTATTTCTATTCTTTTGTTACCAGGAGTAGTTTTGGACAAAATCGCGTTTGGTAAAATTTTTGTTCCCAATAACAAATTTGGAGTAGAATCGAGAATTAAAAAAAAAAATTGATTATTTGTTCCCGGGAACAATTCTAGAATCAAGTCTATCTATTTTTTCTTTTTCCTTCTCTTTCTTCTTGTTCTTCTCTCTCTCTCTCTTGTTCTTCAAGTGCTGCTGTCGTCGCTATTGCTGTTTGCCGCCACCCCCTGCTGAACGTTGTCGTCTGCTGGCCACCGCTGCCAATCGTTGGTGAGCTCGTCGGAGGCTCGCCCAACCAAGGCTCGGTCAAGCCTCGCCCCGGCTGCGGCGAGGCTCGACCAATGAGGCACGACTTCACCGAGGGCCGACGATGCTCCGGTGAGGTCGTTGGCCCTCATCCGGCTGGTCGTCGATCATCCCAAGGCTGGCGACCAGCCACCTAAAAGAAGAAGAAGAAGAAGAAGAAGGGGAGGAAGAAAGGAAAAAAATTATTTAAAAAAAAAATGATTTGAAGTGAGAATTGAAGTTTTTCCATATATAGAATACATATTTAATTTTGTATTTTAATAAACTATAGTTTATTATTTACTATTTAATAAAAATTTGATTAGTTAATATTTTTATTACTTAGTATAAATATAATTAATCAATAGAATTTATATGATTTGATAAAATTTTAGAATGGAATAGAATTCTAAATTCAAATTCTTTTGAAATTGAAAATATAATAAAATATAATATGATTTCTTCAATCATAAGAAGATAATTATATTGTTGAGTGATCCATGAGAATTCAATATTAAATTTACACTCATCTAAAAAGGTAATTGAAAAAGAATTGGAATATAAATTTTATATAGTTATCAAACGCATTTATGTTATTTTTCTATTCCAGAAACAGAAATTTTGTTCAGTTACCAAACACGTTCTTTTGCTCAGAAATTGTTCTCGAGAACAGAATAAAAAATAATAATTTCTAATAACAAATTATTTCCGGGAACATAATGGTTACCAAATGCGCCCTTAGTCTTGGATATTATGGCATCTGGAGATATGCTAGGAGGTGGCAAAAGATCGCTTCAAGTGCCAAAAATTGGTACAAATGGACACTTAAGTGCCAAAAGTTACAAAAGTGAGACTTAAGTGCCAAAATCGGAAAGGAATTGATCCTTAAGTGTCACTACGGCCAAAATTTGGCCAAAACGCTGACATGTCAATTTTTCGATGAAGCAAGTGCAAAAAAACAGCGTCGTTTTATACGTTGACGTGGCCAAACAATGCAAAAACGACGTCGTTTTGGTGCTAATGTGGTAAAAAATTTAATATAAAACTAAAAATTTATTTAAAACATTTAAAATTTTAAAAATATATATTAAAAATTAAAAATAAAAATAAAAATAAAAGGGAGGCAGGCTGAGGGCTCGCCCGCCGCCTCCCCACCACCGGCCGGGCTCGGCTAGGGGCCGGCGACCCTAGCCAACCCTCCCCCTTCGTCGCCGGCCCTTCCCGGTGGCGGCGAGGAGGCGGCGGCCCTCGGCCCGCCTCCCTTTTTTTAAATTTTTTTTTAAATTTTTTTAATATTTGTATTTGTATTTTTAAATTTTTAAAATGAATTTAGTTTTAAATTAAATTAAATTAAATTTTATATTAAATTTTTTACCACGTTAGCACCAAAACGACGCCGTTTTGCCCTTGCTTCGCCGGAAAATTAACACGTCAGCGTTTTGGCCGGAGTGGCATTTAAATGATCAATTTCTCTCCGATTTTGACACTTAAGTCACTTTCGTAACTTTTGGCACTTAAGTGTCCCTTTGTGTCAACTTTTGGCACTTTAGAGGTTCGGGTGTCGCTAGGAGGTTGTGCCAAGTCAAATCTATATAAATTATTCTAAGTTTCCTTGAGGGTGAGTGAGTATTTTAATGATATTTTGGATTTTAGCTCTTTGATTGAAGTTTCCCTCTCTACCTCTTCAGTGAATTACCGTAAGCGTGAGTTACATTTGCCATATTCTGAAATGGATTCAACGGGTGGCGAGCATCGGACGTTGCTATTTGCTAATATAACCGTACGGTTATTTTGATTCAATAACAGTGTAAGGGCAGCCGCACGTTTCAGTTTAGATGGAAAGGCCAACCGGCATTTTACCGAAAACACAAGTTAATTATGCTCTGCAAAAATAGTAGAATTTTAACTTTCACTTCTTTCTTCTTCTATTTTTGTGTATACACAAAAATAAAAGTTCTTTCCTTTACACATTGAATTCAAATTAATCGTTCTTTCCTTAATTTTCTTGAAAAAAATAAAAGTTATCTAACGTAGAATTAGTAGTAATCTGTCAACATATTTATTTCATCTTGAAATAAAGTTGATTAAACTGATATCTTCTAATATTTTTCAAATGAAGGAATTTGTCCGACAATAATTTAATTGACAAGAGTTGTGTTAGCATGGACGTTAAGATAAATTATTCAATTGTAGATACTAGTAATCCATGAAAGGGATTGGGTGAGCTTCACCTATAATTTCCGAGCATCGAGATTTCAAGCCTAGCACTAGGGTCACTGGTCGAGCTTCAATTGGTTTGGATGAGGGCGTTGCAAATCTCGCTAGCCATGGGTGAGATTTCAAGCCTTCCAAAGTTCCGAAATCTAGAGGTGCCAATGAAGGTTGACAACATAAGAAAATTTAAATCATATCTCTTAAAATTAATTTCTCTAGAAAAAATATACTTTCTAGCAACGTTCAATAGTTGATGAAACAAAGCGGCTCAAAGTGAGAGAATAAGACCTGTAGAATGACTTAATGTGCTTAACCCGGATGATATGTATACCTTTTTCTCCTGTCTTCTACCTTGACGTTTGGGAACCGATTAAACTTGTTAACCAGTTGCGTCAAGGGAAATTAGTGGTGCAGAAGGCACCGTCATTCTTTTAAAAAGTAACGGCCCGTCACCCGAGCATTATTCAATCCAATGACATCACTCAAGAAAAGGAAATCCATGGTGTAATTGACTACAATTAGATGGTCGGGCATGGGTCCAAAATAAAACAAATGACATGAAGTCATAGATAAATAATATTAGATATCCAACATAAAGTAATATAGATGGAATGGACTTTCAATTTTTTCCAGTCTTTTTTTTTTTTTTTTTAGCGAAAGGTTAGCCATGGGCTTGATTTTTCACTAGTCATTTCATTACCTTGACACGGTTATCTCTCTACATAAAATGCTTTTGGTCGAAGAGTCATTGCATCCCACCATCATTTCACAGCCTATTCATATGCTTTAGAAATTATCGCCGAAAAGCCTACACTTCTTCATGTTAATTGGCAATATGGTCGTCCCCAAAACCGTTGTCACCAAATATCATATCGTGTCCTCACAATCATTCTTGCGAATCAAATTGAATTTTGTTCATTTTATCAATTTTTTATCTTTTAAACTTACTTTTAGCAAAAAAAAAAATTATTTATGGGGATCAAATCCCAACTACTGTGATTTTGATTTCCCAAGAAAACCGGACAAAAAAGTCATCCGGTTTCCTTGACAAAATGCAGGGTGGAGATTGCACCGTTACTCTGGACAGAATAACGATGCAGTCACCTTAGCTTTTTCCTGCGAGCATTTTCATTATCGCATTTGAGTTGATTTTTAAATCTCCAACTCCTCCGGTATCAATATCCGTCCCTCGAAAAATAATAGTGCTGCTCAAGAAACTATTTGGCAGAGAATATTCGAAGTCCTAATTAAAAGAAGGTGTTTTGTATACAGGCCATGTCACATGACGTTTTGGAGATATAAGTCGATCAGAAGTAAGGGATTTCAAAATTTTAAATGCAAAATTATGTGGAGAATATATCCATAATATATATTGTTGGTCGATTGTACCTCGTCAATCAATCAATACACAGACTACTTTCTCCTTAAAATTCTCTCACGAAAGCGCACACCTACTTTCACATACGACGCAAACCACCTTTGTCTCGCCAAACATTGAATAACTCAGCAGAAGCGCTAGATATTCCTTACCTTATATTGTAATCCCCTTTGATTGTAGGTATTTCACAGCCTGTGTTCCTTCAAATAGTTATGAAGGTTGCCGACATAACATACTCAGATGTCCTTGTCCCCAATAATAGGCCTCATCTCCTTTGCTTTTTCTCGGTAAAGCCTTCCCGCCACTTCCACCACCACCAGCCTCAGCGACTCGGCCACTGAGTGCCTCGCGACCGACCCATCGGACTCATTTCTTGGTATCGAATGCTTGATCTGTCTCTCCTCCAAGAGCCTCGCGTTCAGTCCTTGATCTGCCAAGAATGCGAAAAGTATTAGGGTTCTCTCGAGCTTAGTGCCTCCACCACTGAAGTCCACCCGACATGAGTCAAGAACCCACCGACTGAGCTGTGCGCGAGTATCTTGAGCTGCTGCACCCAGCTCTTGCAAACCATGTCACGCCCTTTGACTCGCTCCTCGAAACCGTCCGGCAACACGACCGACTTGGTGTCGGCCGAGCCGAGCCCAGAAAAACGGTAACCCCGAAAGCTCTAGCCCTAAGGCAATCTCGGTCAGTTCGATCTGGCTTGGTTTGGCCTCTCTCCCGAATGCCACGTACACCATGGCACCTTTCCTTTGTGCATCGAGCCACTCCTTGATCGGCTGCCACATGTTGGTTTCGCCTCGCGTCTCAGGATCACTCGGGAGAAGTTGCCCAACAGGGAAGACTGGTTTGCCGTGGATATCCTTGAGGTGACTTAACCATTCGGGTTGGAACTCATAATCATAACTGTGCTATAATGTCACAACTTTCTTGGCCCGCCCCGAATCAATATGAGTCTGAGATGCCCAATACATCGCCCCTTACCGCATCGAAAATCTGTCTTGATCTCGAAGTGGCGGAATGCGGCCCTAGTCGGGAAAGGAGTCCACTGGGGGCGACAGGTGAACTCCTCCGGAGTATTCCGGTAGTCGCCCCACTTTCGAAGCCCATGTTGGCCCGAGGAAACCCAAACTGGCAGCGTTGAGAATAACGAAGGAAACACTCCTTACACCGAGCCTAGAAGCGATTGGGCCAGCCCCATATGGAGCGAAATCGTACGTGATCCAATCGGGATCCGAAGATTTGAGAAACCGGGCTACGGGTTATTGGAGCATGTCGTAAGCCTTCTTGAGGAACTGGAACTTGTTGTAAGGCAGGTCGCTGGTGGCTTCGGTGCCGAGTGCTTAATAGCCAGTAAGGGGAGCTTCATGAAGCCGATGATAGGAGCAAGGGTCGGAGGGAGATTCGGGAGGCGTTCTATGTTTGGTGGGGCCGATAGGAAGGATATCCGTTGACCCTTCCCGGCGATCCACTTGGCCAGCTCCATTTATGGGGGAAAATTATTTAAAAAATCTTATATATATCACAATTTTTCACAATTTTTCCAAATCAGTCATGAACATTTTATTTTGGCCAATTGAGTTCTAAACCATTTACAATTATATCAATTCAATCGTCCAACTAAATTTCACTGACCGTCATTGACATGGACGCTGGCGGTGCTAGCGGACAATTTTTTAACAATATTTTATTTTTTCGAATTATTTAATAATATTTTATTTTTTCTATTATTTTTCCTTTTTTTCTCTCTTTTTTTCCCCTCCTCCCTCCTTCCTCTTCCTCGATGACCGGCCAAAGGGGAGGGTCGATCGCTGGACTGATGCAACCGACTAGTGGCGAGCTAGTCTCATTGTCGCTAGGCAAGGCCAACCTCGCCCAAATCTAGCGATGCTCGCCTCGCCCTCACTAGTGGCTAGGCTAGCTTGCCACTAGTCGGCCACTTCAATCCGATGACTGGCCCTCTCCTTTGATCGGTCGCCAAAGCAAGAGGAAGGAGCTTGGCATTCACGTCAATGCTAGCCAGCCAAATTTAGTTGGACGGATTAATTTGGCACAATTACAAAGTATTCAAAACCGAATTGGTAAAAAAAAAATTATGATTGATTAGAAAAAATTAATAGATTAATGAGTTTTTTTGATAATTTTTCCTCATTTATGGCATCATGTGGCCTGATGCCAAAGGGCAACCATGGAAGCATCAATATGTTGAGATTATCATTTGTATCGGCCACTGTCTATATACCAAAATTCGTGGGGAGCTTATAAGAATCTGAAGTTACATAAATGGAGCAGGAGCCGTGAAACTTTTCTCACCAATGCCGTCTGCAATGCTACATTATTTACAAAGACTACTTAGCTTGTCGATGTGAGTTCGTCTTCATGTTGATAGGAGTTAGTGAACTTTTTTTAGTGTCTGTGAGATGATTCGCTGAGGTTGGAATGTCATTTTTGCTATGTCTTCTTATGGAGAACGCTTTATGTCATCTATGTTTTGTCCGTCCATTAAATAGTGCTGCAAAATGATTGAGTTCATGGGTGGCAGGTTCCTTTCTCCTAACGAATGCAAACAAAGAAAGGAAAATACGAACTTCAGTGAATTCTAAACCATGTTGATAAACTCGTTTGATTGTTATTTAGTTAACGCAAAATGTTAGCAACTTACGAATGTCAAATACAAGAGTAGACTATCAACTTTATTTAGCAATTCATAAGTCAATAAAACAAATTTGGAGGTGAAAATAGTAAATTACTAGGGAAATTAGTAACTTACCAAGGTAGATCCGCTTATCATCACTACGGTAATGAATATACGAACTTTAAGTTGAATGTGAATAATCTATTTATATAGAAATTTACCTCTAAAAATAATGGAGACTTAGAAAATTCAATCTTATAAAGGTATGAACTAGGCCCCAATTTATCTACTCCAATCAGAGCCAGTGCATGTGTCCGACGTAGAATTGGGTAGAACAACCAATGCCATTCTTTTAACAGCCTCGAGACAACTCGTGAACGCAGGACAGATCAACTCAACAGCCAACCTAATGTCATGAGAGACTATAAGTGAAATTGAATTAGGTGTAAAAATCAACCAAATCAAGCTCAACATAGTAAAGCTGCATTCATTCACGTTAAGTCAAGGCACCTCATACCATATCAACTTATCAAGCTATCGTGGAATTTAGATAATTCAGTAGCCATACATGATACATCTGAAAACTCATCACACATCCTATTCTCAATAAACCTTGAGGAACATAAGAGCTTAATTTTTCTAACATATCAACTAAGGTTCCATTTGTTTTCGTTTAAGAAACTACTTTTTACTTGAGCTTTGTTCATTTTATAGAAAATAATTTCTAAGAAAACATTTTGTGATTTTTTCAATATTCATCTCATGGAAAATGAACTAGTAAAGGAAAACACCTTCCATTATTTAAAAGAATACCTTCAAAAGTGAGGAAATTTTTTTTTTTTTTTTTTTTTTTCTGTTTTCTTTTTTTTTTCCTTCCTTTTTTTTTCTTCTTTCAGCAACCACGACGGCAGCCAACAACCAGCCACTGGCCAACTCCAACCTTGCCCAAGGCCAAATCTAGTAAGGGCAAGGCTTGAGGTCGCCGAGCCGCAAAGCTCGGGCTTGCTTTGATTGGGCGAGCTACCGATGAGTTGACAACTCGTCGAATTTGGCAATCTGCATCTTGGTCGGTCGTCGGACAACAGGCCATCGTCAAGGCACGTGGCAATGGAGGAAAGAGGAGGAAGGAAAAGAAAAAGGAAGAAAGAAAAAATAAAATTTAAAATTTAGAATTAAATATTTTTAGTCAATCAAAAAATTAAAATTATTTTTTTGATAATTGTTTTCCAAAAAATCAAATCATAAAACAAACAATGAAAAATATTTTCCACTCCATTTTCAAATTTCAGCCAAATGTAAGAAAATATAGTCATTTTCTTGAAAATTGATTTCTTGAAAATTATTTTCCAGAAACATGATATTTTCCTCGAAATGAACGGCCCTTAATCTAAAGATGGAATTTCATGTTGTATTGCAATCCATATTGAGGTGTAGTACTTGCTAGTTTGATTTATGCATCTATTTCTCCGTGAAAACTTTCGCCTCGCTATCGTAATCATCCAACACACGAAGTAAAAACATGCAGTTTAGGAATTGCACATTAATTAAGAAAATGTGTAAACAATAAGGGTGTGCAAAAAAATCGGGACCTGCCCAAAACTGGACTGGAACTGCCCGGAACTATTGGTTCTTAACGAAACCAGTCCGATTCCCGATTCCAATTTATGGGAACTAGTGAGTGTCGGTCCGGTTCTCGGTTCCATGAGCGGATTCGCCCACTTGGACTGGATCGATTATATTATAATAATATATTAATTTTTAATATTAAAATAAATTTCGAAATTACTATTTAACAAAACTAAATTATAGGGTTCCATCTCATCTCATGGTTTCCATGTTTTTATAAGAATTTAGTAAAGTGTGTAAGCTGCCTTTCAACAACTCAACAAATGGTTCATTCAAATGATACTTCAGGGACACATATAGGATATTGTGTTCAAGAATATGTGGAGTACCGGTGGAACTGTTTCTATAGAAAGAATTCAATAAAGCAAGGTTGTAAGAGATTGGGCACTGTTAAGGGATAAAGGAAAAGACAAAGACGATCTACATATGGTAATCATTGAACTTAAAGAATATTTTAGATTTCAACTGAAATGATTCAAAAACAAGAAAAAAAAAAAAACCTATTTCTTTTTTTTGGTAGTGTTTTCCAATAAAATAAAGAAAAATAGTACCTTTAATTAAGCCGATTCGATTTAAAGAAAAATATTAATCGATATGAAGAGAACTCACAACAAGATTTGAAAAATAGCAAGACTTGAAAAACGATATTATTATTAGTGAAACCAGTTCCATGGATCCACTCGAGAATCGGACCAGACCAACGGTCTGATTCTCGGGTGAATCCATACAACTAACGGATGGTTCCTGATTCTAATATTTTGGAACCAGTCCTTAGCGGGCAGTTTCGAGTTTAGGTTGGAACCGCCCATCTGGACCATGCACACCCTTAGTAAGCAATACATTTGATGACCTTAAAAATGTATAAACCTAGAACGATAGTTGTAAAAAGTCCAAAGTTCAATTAAAATGCAAAAGATAGTACCTTTTTTTTTCTTGCACTCTTGTTGGTTATTAAGGGTGCGTTTGTTTGTGTTTCATTTTTTTTGTTCTAGGAAACGAAATAGAAAAACTATTTACATTAGGAGAACGTTTTTGAACAAAAGAACGCGTTTGGTAAACTTGTTACGGAATAAAAAAAAGAACGAGAAGCATGTTTGGTAAATTTGTGTTCTTTTTATTTCTTTTAATTTTTTAATGTTTTTTTTTATTTTTTATTTTTTTCTTTCTTTTTCTTTTTTATTTTTTATTTTTTTTTTTTTTTCTTGCTTTGGCCGGTCGCCGGCCATCGCCGAGGCCGGCGACCGGCCAAAGCAAGAAGAAGAAGAAAAGAAGAAAAAAAAAAAAAGAAAAGAAAAGAGAAGAAAGAGAAAAGTTGTTTTTATTTTTGTTAAAACAAGAAACAAACAACTTTTTTTGTTTTTTGTTTTACATTATTTTTTTGTTTAAAAAAAACATATTTGGAACAAAAACGCAAACAAACGCATTTCTGTTCTTTTTTTGTTCCCAAGAACAAAAAAACAGAAAATTTGTTCATAAACAGAACAAAGAACACAAATAAACAGGCCCTAAACTTCCCCAACACGACTCAACATATCATTACTCTTGCGAGTCATTCGTGAAAAGATCATTTCCATATTCCCCCAATAGGGCATAACTTCAACAATCAAAAGATAACGACCACAATTTTTTCCTTTTCTTTGTTTCTTTTTGCCAAAAAACAATGACAACTAAACATTCTATCCATTATATCGTCTTAAAATCTAAAATTAAGATTTAGACTGAAAAATTCATATTCGACATGCCTGTAAAAGTCTGTAGGAGATAACTGTATCATAAACATGACAGAGGAGTCAAGAAATACATTGATTCTTGAATCACTGAACGAAGAAAAGTTGCACTCACATTCTATTTTCATTGACAATGACGTAAATCCCCAGACGTTGGCACATACAGATAGCAACTACCCTACAACTGCAAAAATGCCATTATCTGTGATTCTGTGAAGGCAAAATGAAGGATAAGTGACTTCTTAAAATAAGGACCCATAGGCGCATGCAAAGGGGAAACAAAGTAGAATATATGAGCTTGATGGATGGTACAAAGTGATTGTAGCTTGGTACTGGTCTTCCCCCTCTTCCTTTGATGATGTAACATACTTGTAAACCTGTCACAGATTTTTAATTTTCATCAAAAACCAAATCCAACTTGATCATAATCAAGGAAGACAACCATATATTCTGATCCTGTATTAAAAAGGATTCTGCAAATGCTTCAACAATATTTTAAGAGAAGCCATTCAAAACTGATCCATTACATTAAATTCGGATAAACTTGGCAGCTGAGAAGGCTTTAGAGTTCCTATTAAGAGTCAATGCCAAATCTGAACTTGGCATCCTAACCCAGCTACTTAAGAAAACTAAGAAATTGGGGATTTAATTTATTCAATAGTTGAGTTTAAAGGTGGAAAGCACAAAAGCAAATTTGGGATTCTAAGTAACTCATCATTCAACAGATGGGAAGCTCAAAGTTCAAGAGATAGGATATCCAATCCAAAGTTTACAGCCCTCAATTACAGCAATACACACAAATGCAGTTTAAAGGGATGCCCTACACAGCCCCTAATCACTAATTTACCCAATGAAGAGCCATTGACAGTGTGGCTGCTCACTTCAGATACCCTCATTTTGATAGTGCAGTCCATCACTCCATTGAAGCTCAGACACAGTAGGGAAGGCAATATTAGTGTAGAACAACATCTATCAAGATGCCATCTTTGCGCATAACAATCTATTAGGCACTATAGGATTGATATTAGTCAAAAAAAAACATGCCCCTAATGGAAAGCCCAAAATTATCAATTCTAGTCAATATTCTTTTATTGAAATTATCTATTCTAGACATGATCACGAATTGGTTGAGAAAGAAATCCATTCAGTTTATTTATCAACAACAATACTAGAAGACTAGTTTAGCTCAAACATATATCATCACAACATGTACTAGTCATTAAAACATTATGCTTAATAATGCAAAAGATATTATTCATATTAACCCTGCATAGAATCAACAGTAATCATAAGTAACTCATTGTGAATACTAGCTTAGTCAGGACTGCAACATCTTCATATGCACACATACATGTGAGCGTGCATATGTGCTTAAAGATAATTTAAGATATAAGAAAGTTGCCATTGAAAAATTATATAAGAAAATGAACCCACTTCAGTAAAAGCGCTCAACTGGGTAAGAATCAGTTGCATCCAGCACATGATATGAGATTTCCATCAAAATCAGCATTTTCAGGCGCCAGACAAGATCAATGATAGCTGCAGCTTTCCTGTCAAACAAGCCAATTATGACAAACAGACAGATGAATAACTTTCCACAAAAAGTTCGAGCTAATAGCTATACATTGTCTATTAAAAGATTGGCAAGTACAGTGTGTTAAGTTACTTTAATTAAGTTTCCTTTATTATCATAGTTTTATTATCATAGTTTTATTTCCTTCTTTTATTATCAGAGTTTTGTTTCCTTTTTTACTTACATAAGGATATTATATAAATACAATGGGTGTAGGGTTTCTGTTACTACAGAAAACTACAACCCTCTCTTTGTTTCTTTTACGTTCTCCTTCTCCTCCTTCTCTCTTCTTCTTTCTCTCTTACTATTTGCTGCGGGTTCTCTAATCAGCTTTGTGACATGGTATCAGAGCGGGTTTAACTACATGATTGCTTGATCCTATTGCTGGTTTGAGAGTCCCCTAGGATTGGTGCGCAGCCACCTAAAGTTGCAATTTTTATCGGTTTTCTCTTTGAGTCTCGATATGTATGAGATCAGAAGATATCAGATTCATCAGGTTCGATTTCTGAATATGGATTACAATACTTACTGATCAGCGGATTCAAGAATCGTAGTACTTCATTGATTATGGTTGACTGATTTTGCTGGGTTCCCTTTGGTTAATTGATGGAGCCAATTACATCTGATTATACATCAGTGTTGCTATTTTGTTTCTTGCACTAAAGTTTCAGCCGTCATGAGTGATACTAATATGACTCCTTCTCTTCGCTACTGCTACTACTATTACTACTACCGTTGCTCCTACTACGCTCTTTGCGGCTTCGCTCAATCGCATCTTTGCGGCTTTTGCTGCTGCTACTCCTACTACCGTTGCTACTACTGCGACTGTTGCTAATTCTACTACTGTTGTTGTTACTCCTACTACCGTTGCTATTATTGCGGCTACTACTGCTGCTGTTGCTACTTCTACTACTGTTGCTGCTGCTACTATTGCTGCTGCTCCTACTACTCCTACTACTGCTCCTACTACTCCTACTACTGCGGCTACTACTTTTGCTGCTACTTACCACTACCGTTGCTGCTACTTACCACTACCGTTGCTGCTACTATTGCTGCTACTGCTACTGCTGCTACTACTACTACTACTACTACCGTTGCCTCTAGAGATCAATTTGCTGATATGTTTACCAAAGCATTATTTCGTCCGGCTTTTGTTGCTGGTTGTTCCAAGCTGGGCATATGCTCCAGCTTGAGGGGGAGTGTTAAGTTACTTTAATTAAGTTTCCTTTATTTATCATAGTTTTATTATCATAGTTTTATTTCCTTCTTTTATTATCGAGTTTTGTTTCCTTTTTACTTACATAAGGATATTATATAAATACAATGGGTGTAGGGTTTCTATTACTACAGAAAACTACAACCCTCTCTTTGTTTCTTTTACGTTCTCCTTCTCCTCCTTCTCTCTTCTTCTTTCTCTCTTACTATTTGCTGCGGGTTCTCTAATCAGCTTTGTGACACAGTGGATAAGCATTCCATAAGTGCCATAACTTTTGTACGACACTTATTTAAGTGCCATAACTTTTTTTAAAACGCTCACTTGAGTACCATAACTTTCAATCAATCACTTAAGTGCCAAAAATATTTAAAAACATTAACTCGAGTTGAAAATCTGACGTGGCATAGCACTTGTAGTGAACGTTTAAAAACTTATGACATTTAAGCAATCGAATGAAAAGTTATATATACCTCAAGTCAACAGGAAAAAAAAAAGTTATGGCACTCAAAAGTGAGTATCGTACATAAGTTAATGCACTTAATGACCAAAGAAAAAGTTATGGCACTTAAATGAGTGCCGTACGAAAATTATGACACTTGTGGTGTTCTTTTCCCGCAAGTAGATAGTACTTCCTTTCCATTGATATCATGATTTGGAATAAAAAGGACCTAAAGTTCAAGAATCAATATGAATTACCAACTACTAAAACACCAGATCCAGGTGGTATTAGACAGATTGCCATACAAAACCTTTCTAGGTTCCAGAGAAGTAGATTTGAGAGTGAGAATCCCCTTTTAAGGTTTTTACTTTTTTGTACCTCTTTTCTTTTTGGGATGGATAGCTGTGTGGAATCAGATCCTGAGTTCAAGAAGGTTGGCAAGAACAGATAGTACTTCTTGCCCATTGAGATCGTGATTTGGATCAAAGTTCAAGAAGCAATGCCAATTACAAACTATTAGAATACCGTATCCAAGTGGTATTTGACAGAGTGCCACACAAAACCTTTCTAGTTTTTAAAGAAGCAGATTTGAGAGTGAGAACCCCATTTGAAGGTTTTTGTGCTTTTGCATCCTTTTTCTTTTCGGGATGGTTAGCTGTATGGAATCAAACCCAAACTGTTGATAATTTAAACAATGTAAAAATTGTAATAATGGTATCCACCTGAGAGAAAGGTCAAGAATTTGGTATTCACCTTCTACATTATGGAGGATATTTGCCCCAATCAGCACAAGTGAAAAGCAAAAAGCCCCAGATTAATGCCAATATCAGTAAAAGAACTGTTCCCATTTTAAAAATTATCTTTCAGAATTAGTTTGGGGCAGCATTCCAAAAAAACTACATGAAATCCCAGATCTGGGCAAAAATTGTAATGTCTTCTTCCTCCTACATATACAGCTGAGCTTAGCAACTAATTAGCATGTGACGAGATTGACTCTTACAGTTCATTCCTAATAACAGCCTATCAAGACACTGCCTCCACTCAGAAAATACGAGCACTGAACACGTAAGTGCCAATTAGGTTTGCAGCTTGAATCACAAGAGCCAGAATTATTGACACTTACCAAGAACATAACCACCACAGATTGAGTCAGCAAACAAAGCGTTAAGGAGCTAGAACCAACAGGACATAACCTCATTGGAACAGTAGATTTTCCAGAGGTCATCCCTTTAATTAGATGAATCAGGTTCATTTGATTCTTCCACACCTGCCTATAAAACTCTGATTCTTGAGAATGAGTGATGCTTCAAAAATCAAGCATCGCCCTGCACAAAATGAAAAGTTTCAGTTACAAAGTCTAACCTAGATATATAGGAAGATATGCCCCGCAGGCATCAAGATTATACTAAAATCAGATGTTCTTTATGGCCATAATAGAAAATATCAGCTGCATTGCTTATTGGATCTTCATTAAAATAAATCATTGAGATAAAAAAAATGTCCATTCAGCACCTTTTGCCTT
Organism: Eucalyptus sp. ANBG9806169; assembly: GCA_014182395.1. Classification (NCBI taxonomy): domain Eukaryota; kingdom Viridiplantae; phylum Streptophyta; class Magnoliopsida; order Myrtales; family Myrtaceae; genus Eucalyptus; species Eucalyptus sp. ANBG9806169. The sequence continues at coordinate 19,659,628 of CM024580.1, read as the reverse complement.
ATTGGATTATGAAACAATAGATTCTCAAGCATGGCTTGTCGACTTACTACAATTTTATGGAGATCAGGAGATATTGAAGCGCATCATATGGTCATTAAAAAGTGACCTCACAAGAAGAAGCCCGCCATTACATCATGACGCACAAGCATTAGCAGTTGTGACTTTCATCCATTCTAATGCTACCAGATGACGGCTGTGATGGTATCCCATATCTCTTGTCGATGTGTTTCACATGAGCCTTATACATATGTGCTCTCCTTCCACCTAATAGCTTAAACTTTTTGGTTAAATTTTCTTACATGGTATCAAATCAACTGCTCATTCAGTTTTCTTTTACGTCTCTGCATCTAGTTTTTGAATCTTCATGGTGGTTTGTGCGGATGACACAATTAGTACATGTAAGCTAACATGGCAAAAGTCTCTTGTTGAGGAAGTGGGATTTGTCTAGACAGAATCCATGTGGTTAATTCGTGACAATTACACTGCACTAAATATAGCTTCTAATCCCATTTAAATTAGAGATTTAAACACAATGAGGTTGAATGCCCTTTTAGTAGGGAGAGGTTACTATGTGGAGAAACTGCAACAAGCTTTGTGAAGTATAATGATCAGCTTGCCATTCTATTGCCAAGCCTCTCTCAGATACTCAAGTCAAATATATGGTAACAAGCTTGGACCATAAGACATATATGCTCCAACTTAAGGGGCAGCATTGAGAGTTCTTTGTAATTGTCAACATAATGTTAGACCAAGTTTGTAGTGGCATACATGGAAACACCATGCGATATTTACTTCATGTGTAGACAAGGGGAGTACAAAATCCTTTTGGTCTTAACTTCTGTCATCTTAACTTTAACATGGTAGCAAAGCTAAGTTCCACCCTAGTGTATCTACACGTGTGGTTCATCAATTCCACGTGCCATCCTCATTTAGATTTGCACGTGAAATGAGCTAATTTAGTATCCCGCGCCGCATATCTACGAGATTCATATAAGTCTCAGATACATGTGGTTTCTCTCTACCTATTAACTTAAACTTATGAATTGGATTTTCTAACAACAGGAAGACAAATCTATAACCTTGCTTAAACAAATCACCCAAGTCACGAAGAAATGCAATAAAAGGATTGTTATATGAATAAACTCAACCAAAAGAAAAAATTTCACCCACCATAAACTATTGGATGTGCTACCCAAAAATTGGCTTCCATATTGGCTGACTCCGACGTACGTCTATTTGTCAATCATCCTACCAAGAGAAATCAACATTCTAAACATATTAGAACGGAAAAATCAGACAAATTTTAGATAGATTAGTAAAAAAAAAAAAAAGTAAGCTTATTCACCTTCCAAGAGTTATCCTGTTGCAGAGGGCAGTGATTGTGCAACAGTTTGCAAATATTCTTTTTACCCCCAAAGCAATAGTACTCCTTCCAGCTGCATATCAACATGTGTTCAGGGTTATCCATGATATGCAGTCATTTTTTCTAGTTCTTTAAAATGATAGATGAGCAAGGAAACCACATTGTTTCCGGTGATAGCAATGCCAGTAGCCTCCAGTCAAATGAAATTTTATTTCAATTTACATGCCATCGAGTCCCTCAATCAATAATGTATATGTTTGAGGGTGCAGTTGGCAGCCTTTCCTCTCCATGACCTGCAGCAAATCTGAGCATCTCTTTACGAAACCCTTCTTAAGTAGACCGTCAACTAGAAGCTTCCAGGCTAGTTCATCATGATTGTACCCGCAAACTAAGAGACTACGAAAAAAATGTTCAGCCTCTTCCTCATCCTCCTGATCATATAGGCCACATATAAGCAGCTTAGAAGACTCCAGACGGGGTAAATGACCATGCTTGATCATAGCCTCTGTCATCTTCTTTGCTTCTCTGTATTCTCCCTTCTCACAACAACAGCAAACAAGAGCATTGTAGGTTTTTTCATCAGGATTCATGCCTCTATCTCTCATATGTTTGACTATCCTAACTGCTATTTCAAGGCGACCCACTTTGCAAAGTCCTATAATGATCTTTGCATAAGTGTTGACATTAGGAGCACAACCATGTTCAAGCATCTTGTCGAAAAACTTCAAAACAGTTCCAAAATCCACAATCCTCCACACATCTGCTTTATCAACTGGTGAGATATTTGATGTCAAGCTATCACTTCTGACCGCAAGGTTTTCCCCTTTCACACAATTTCCATCTAGAAAATGCTGAAGCAACAGCCCATATGTATGGTGAGAAGGCACACAATCAGAATCAAACATGCGTTTGAGGACATCAAAAGATAGATGAAGTAATCCCAACCGCCCATATGCATCAATTAAATATGTGTAAGGGACTGAGTCGGGCTCAATCTTCTCTCTTATCATCTTAGAGATCAAATTTTCTGCTTCATATATTCTGCATTGAGAGCAATATGCATAAATAAACGATGTGTAAGTAAAGAGATCGGGCTGATATCCCAAGGAAACCATCTGGTCTAAAAGCTTATCAGCATGGTCAAAGTTTCCTTCATCAAGCATCTGCTTAATCAGAATCGTATAAGTATACACCGTCGGCTTCAAGTCCAGATTCAGCATATTTTGAACCATCACCAATGCTTCTTGTGTTCTCTTCTCTTTGCATAATCCATCTATCAAAGCATTGTAAGTAAACGAATTTGGCTTGCAATCCTCCAAAAGCATCCTATCAAGCAGTTTACGGGCATCCTCAAGTTGTCCAGATGCACAACAGCCATCAATTAACGATGTATATATCACTTCATTTGCTTTGATACCTTTCTCATGCAATGAATCCAATAAAGCAAAAGCTTCTTTAATCCTCAACCTCTTACAAAGAGTATCCATAATAAAGCTATAACTCCACACATCAGGAGCTAAACCACTTTCTTCCATCATTTTAAGTAACCTATGAGCATTATCCAGCTCCCCTACTCTACATTGACCATGAATTAAAGAATTGTACGTGATGATGGATGGAGGGAGGTTGCGCTCAGCCATCTTATTAAACAATGCCATAGCCTGGTGCACATCCTTATTCTTACAAAAGTAGTCTATCAATTCATTGTATGTACGAGTATCTGGACTACATTTTTTTGACTCCATCAAACCTAAAATATCATATGCAGCATCTATTTGTCCGTCCTTACAATACCCATTAATTAAAGCATTATAAGTGACAACACTTGGAACTAGCCCCTTATATGACAATTCATCCAACAATTTCCGGGCGTCACTGATCTTATTGTTCTTACAGAAACTATCAATGAGGACAGTATAGGTATGAAGATTAGGCTCACAACCTCTCTCAGGCATTTCCGTAAACAAATCCATTGCTTCTGATATTCTACCCAAATCACACAAACCACATATAAGAACTGTATATGTTCGAACAGAAGCACTGCAATTATCTTGCCCCATCTGAGAAAATAACTTCAGAGCCTCATCCACCCGCCTAGCTTCACAGAGACCATGTATAAGGATCGTGTATGAAACCTCATTTCTTGCACAACCCTTTTGGGGCATTTGCACAAAGATCTTATAGGCGCCATTCACATCCTTCTTCCGACAGTGACCCAATATCAGGGAGGTATACGTATATGTATCCGGGCTCAAACCCACCTCCAAAATCCTTCTCACGTAATACTCCGCCTCCACCAGATTCCCTAACTTACAGTAGGCATTAACCATTGTATTGAAAGTATATATGTTAGGCAGAACCTTCAGGTCTAACATCTCTTTGTACACATTCTTCATTTCGTCAATCATCAAAAACTTCGCTAATGCCATCAGTAGAGTATTATAGCATCTGACGGTAAGCTTAAATCTCATATCACCTTCCCCGTTCATCCGGGATAAGAACTCCAACACGAACCGCGCGTCATCTGCCGAACCACAGCATTTTATCATGGCGATCCGTAGCTTATCAGCAACACGGAATAACTTGTTAGGAATCAGAACGGCCAGCAAAGCCGAATAGGACTGCACATTGTGGCTGAACCCGGGTCTCTGCGAAATCCAATTGAAGAACCCGAGCGCCGTCCGAGGGTCGAGACTCGAGGCGAACACGGAGGCGACGTGAGCCGGGGTCACCGAGGGGATCAGCCTCTTGAGCCAAGGGTTCCTCTCCCAATTCGGGGACGCGAGGATCGAGAGAAGCCGAGACGAGACGTCCGACGGCTCGGGCTCGGCGGCGCAAGAGGCGGCGGGAGAGGCGACGGAGGAGAGCGCTCTGGCGACGGAGCAGGGCGCGAGGGCGGCGGGATCGCAGGGGCTGGAGATGGCCGACGTCATTCTCGTCGCGGCGGCGGCGGCGGCGGAGCATCGGGGGACGGCGGCGGCGGCGGCGGTGGCGCCGCTCATTGACGGGGGAGGGTCTAGGGTTCGGCGGCGGCGCGCATGTGGAGATCGGAGGGTTGGAATCGAGAGCGAGAGCGAGCTCGATTCGTTGCAGAGAGGCTAGCGGCGACTGAGCTTTTGAGGGGAAAATAGCGGCGACTGAGCCGCGAACTGCGACGGAAATGGAGGAGGACCCGACCCGGTCGTGCCTTCGGATCCTACCGTCTACAACGATGAAGCGGAGGACCAATGACCAATGACCAATGCCAAATCTATCCTTGACTGAATAATTCACGTGATTATTAATGATTAAATTGAACTCAATCTACAAGATCTATACTCGATGCTACGTCGTTAGCATTGTGGCACGACCAAATGGAGTCGGGCCCAACCAAATTCATTTTGAAACGAGAAGTCTCAAACCAATTCAAGATCCAAATTATATTTGATTTTCATCACAAGATTAAACTTCTTTTGAAGTCTAGGATTTGAAAATTCAACTGAGATCCATATTATTACCATTTTCGCGAGTCTACACCTCCTCCATCTTAAGGGCAAGATTTATATGTCAAATGCGTTGGAACAAAACATCTGTGGAACAATCACATGCTCATTTATGAAATACAAAAGAGAGATGGGATGTGAAGTCGTATGCATTTTTTAGTGATGTTATGAAATTCAGTATTAACCGGCCAAAAAGGAGTACCTAATCTTTTTTATTGATTGTCCAATTAGTATCTAGATTGCAAACTAAAATGTTCAAATTGGGCTAAAAAATTTGACCCTATAAAAAAAAAGAATTAACAATGCTAGTCCCCGTGGCCTATGACATAATGTTATTGTCTCTTTTTTTTTTTGGGTCATACACTATGTTGTTGTTAAGTGGCCATTAGCTTATATATTAGATGCCAATTTATAATACAAGTCAATCCAGTCACATCTTGTATGGTTAAGATACATCTACACCTCTATCTCTTTTCTTTACTTTTCAACCAAATCCTATCTTTTGTTAAAAGAGACTTCTCTTGTTGTTATCGCCCCATCGTTAATACTTATCGCAGGTTGAGCATTGTTGTCGCCATCATGGACATTGCAACACCACCATTGGCAAACCCAACATTCACCACCAAAGTCGAGCACAATTAACATCAGCTTAAATAGGATATACAAGATACTTGACAAGTGTCGAATGAATTTATAAGGTAATATAAATTTGTAATGTTCGTTTATCTCCAAAAATCTTAAATTTCATGGCTATTTCCCTACAAGTCCAGCTCGCGCCTAATGAATTATGTGGGAATGACTTGCGCCTCTGTTCCTTCCTGGAGACAGAAGGACGAGTTCCAAGAACTATGAACGTGGGCTGATGCGCATGGCTTGGGTAGCAAGAAAATGCCCAGAAACCTTCGCCTCTGCAGGCCGGTCACTTCTCCTTTCGTTTTCAATCCGGGCCCTCGTCCGGATGCCGCCATAATAGCGTGGTCGTACAACCGAATCCCCCTGAAACCTTCTCTTCACTGGTTGGCTCGTGCGATCAGTTCTTCCGCTTTTTGCGGCCCGAACCAGGGGAGGACTCCCCAGTCCTACTCCTCTCTCTTGGGTCGGTGTGCGGAGACGAGATGCTTGTTAGACGTTCGGAAAGTGCAGACCCATTTGGTAAAAACCGCTCTCTTTCCAACCCTTTTGGGCCACAAGCTGATCGACGCCTACCTCAAGTGCGGCGGCGTGGGCGACGCTCGCGACGTGTTCGACGAAATGCCTGAACGGCACGTGGTCACCTGGAATTCTATGATCGCTTCTTATATCAAGCGGAGGAGAAGTGGAGAAGCTTTCGAGCTTTATGAGAGGATGATGAGGGAGGGAGTCTTTCCCGATGAGTATACGTTCTCGAGTGTCTTCAAGGCGTTTTCGGACCTTGGTCTGTTGGCCGGCGGTCAGAGAGCTCATGGGCTCGCAGTGGTTTTGGGGTTGGAGGTTTCTAATGTGTTTGTCGGTAGCGCTCTAGTTGATATGTATGCGAAATTTGGTAAAATGAGAGATGCACAGTTGGTGGTGGATCGAGTAACAGAGCAAGATGTGGTTTTGCTTACGGCATTAATTGTTGGTTACGTGCAGCATGGTGAGGACTTCAAGGCTCAAGAGGTTTTCTTGGATATGATCAGGAAGGGGATCAAGCCTAATGAGTTCACTCTTGCAAGCACTTTAATCAGTTGTGCAAACTCAGCAGATTTAAAATCTGGTAAACTGATTCATGCGTGTATTGTCAAAACCGGCTTTGACTATGCAACCGCTTCACAAACTTCGCTCTTGACAATGTACTCGAAATGTGGGATGGTTGATGACTCCTTCAAGGTGTTCAATGATTTGGCTAACCCAAACCTGGTGACATGGACATCTCTCATTGTAGGTCTTGTGCAAAATGGAAGGGAAGAGATTGCTCTTTTGAAATTTCGGGAAATGTTGCAGAATTCTGTAAATCCTAATTCTTTCACACTATCAAGTATTCTTCAAGCATGTTCGAGGCTCGCTATGCTGGAAACAGGAAAACAAATCCATGCGGTTCTCACAAAATATGGATTAGTTAGAAATGGTTTTGCTGGAGCAGCACTTATTGACCTGTATGGAAAATGCGGAACGGCAGAAATGGCGAGGTCAGTCTTTGACCAGTTGATAGATATAGACATGGTGTCTATGAACACCATGATATATAGCTACGCTGTTAATGGTCTGGGACAGGAAGCACTTGAATTGTATAGTCGGATGAAAGATTTGGGGCTTGAGCAAAATCAGGTGACATTTGTGGCTGTTCTTTTGGCATGCAGCAATGCAGGTTTGGTTGAAGAGGGTCAGCGGATCTTTTCATACTTACGAGACAGTCGTGAAACAGAATTGAGAAGAGATCATTATGCATGCATGGTTGATTTACTGGGGAGGTCGGGAAGACTTGAAGAGGCAGAAATGCTGGTGACACAAATAAAAAATCCAGATCTTGTTGTGTGGAGGGCACTGTTAAGTGCATGTAGGGTTCATGGAGATGTGAAAATGGCAGAGAGAGCTATGAAGAAAGTGCTTGAACTAGCACCAGGAGATGAAGGAACGCATGTGCTTTTGTCAAATCTATACGCCTCGACTTGCAATTGGAGTCAGCTTATTGAGATGAAAAGCACGATGAGGGAGATGAAACTGAAGAAGAACCCTGCAATGAGTTGGGTTGAAGTTGATAGAGAAGTTCATACTTTCATGGCTGGTGATTTATCTCACTTGGGATCGAAAGAGATACTCAACACGCTGGAAGAACTGATTGAGAAAGTTAGAAATCTTGGTTATATCCCGGACACAAGGTATGTGTTACAGGATTTGGATGAAGAGAAAAAGGAGACATCACTGTATTACCACAGCGAGAAACTGGCCTTAGCTTTTGCTTTATCAAGGACTAAAAATAAGACCAGCAGTGTCAGGATTCTTAAGAATCTTAGAGTTTGTGGGGATTGTCACTCTTGGATGAAATATGTCTCTGTTGCTGTCGGAAGAGAAATTGTTGCAAGAGATTCAAAGAGATATCATCATATTAAGGATGGCCTGTGTTCTTGCAGAGATTATTGGTGAATCAGTTTCTGATTCTTGATAATTAACATAAAATCTCCTCTGCATCAATGATGTAACTGTGCGCCGTGGAGGCACACTGTTGATCTCCCACAGATTAATCGCCCGAACATTATCTTCCCAATGGGTCAGCATTTGAGTGACTGGTAAAGAAGGGGTGCAGTTTTACGATCTTTACATCATGGACAACTTTGAATAAGGAAGTCCTGAAGAGAATGTATCGTAAGTTTCTATTTGAAAGCTCCAGAAAATGTACGGTGGAAATAGGAGCTTTGACCTTGACACGAGAAGAAAAAATGGAGAACAAGTTACACTAAGCCGTGGTCCGGGGATGGAGAAAAGGTATCTTAAAGTTAAGATGCCAACAATTTTGTCATCAAAATTGATCTCATATACTAAGAGATCATGCAAATTTCGCTTGGTGAATTCATAGTGATTTGGCTACTTCAATGACGTATTCTTAATTCCATTGTATCAAGCTCGATTGTGCTTTAGAATGGAAAGCAAGAATGATGAGATTGTCAGTAATATGATAGTTGTGAACCGGAGAAGAGCACTCTTCGTTCTAGAGGGGTTGTCTTCCAGGAAAGGTTTTAGCCCTTGATCAATGACTCTACCGAAAGTGGTTGTATTGAGACTTCTTTCCATTCTATATTGGATGGAAAAGCCAGAGACGTTCGAGTTTCCGTGCCGTCTCATCTGAACTGCCATGGCATCTCCCGAGTGCTCGTGGCTTTACGACCTTCTTGGGCATTAGGGGACATACGTCTTAATTGGCTTTTCCTGTTGAACCAGATGGCTCTTATCGCCTACCCCAAAAGATGCAATAATTTGCAAATTTTAAGCCTCGAGGAAATGTTGTTTTTCCACTAGGCCATAGGCTGCAAATCATTGGATTGTGTTCAAATGGTGACATCTGAGACATTTAAGGCAAGGCAAACGAAGAGTCCTTGTCTGGCCAAAGTTCAAGGTGCGTGATCATGTCCATCTTTCGTGATGACGGGAAAGATAGCAGATCTTGTCTTTTTAAGGAAAAGTGCAGAAACTAAACTTCTTTTGACCGTTGGCCAACTGGGACTTCGCGTTCAATTTCAGAAATCGACAAGTTAAAAACTTTTGAAGTAATTAAATCAGATCTCGAGCTTGCCCTTGGTGGGATTCGAGTGTTGAAAATCCGATATGGCCCCAGAGTGTAATGTTTTAGTCATTTGTCACGCATAATTTCGTACTCAAGACCTTAAGGTCTCAATTTGATGGTAGTTTTAAATCCTCAATTGACCAACGGCCAAAACCTTACGTCATGCGCTTATTCCATCTTTTCAATACCTCCCCATTTCAGACCTAACAATTTGAACAATCTGAATTATCTTAGACGAGTCAATCAAGTTGGAAAATGGAAATTAAATAAATCGATTCTCAGTATAATAAATAGATGCTTGTATGAATAATAACGATCACTAAAGTGTATTTCCCAGTACACTATTAATTCTTCACAACTCAATAACTAAATACACCCAAGCCAGTAAACAGACTAAAAAAGGGACTAGAAAGTAGAGGACAGATGAGGGAAGATATCAGGATCAAAATTTTTCAAGCATCTAAGAGAATGTACCTCCGGACAAATTGATGACAACTAACGAGTATTCTTCAATTGATTTTCCTTTCTATGAACTTGAAAAGTGAAATGAGCACAGTGGACCAGATCAAGTCGTACTATAACAAACCAAAGAATTTCAATTACCCAGTATTTGTCCAGTGATTGCTCCACCAGAGCCACGGAAGAGGGTGAGAATCATAAGGTGAAAATTTACAGGCTTTGTAATCAACATCCGTCGTACTCTGGACAAAAGGTAGTCAAAACAACCATTACCATTTCAGTATTTGATGACATGGTGGCGCAACCAGAGCTCATACATGACCATGTGGAAAGCATCATATTTTATTGGCGGTGAATTCCACTGGAAGTGCTTCTGGACCTAGAAGGACAGGCCATAGAATCTTGGCATCAGCAACAGTAATCAATCGGACTAAAGCCTACCAAAAATTGATTAAGAAGGATCTGATTTGTTCCAGAAGATGCAAGATAGCAAGTGATACAGTGAGTGCATGGCCATCAACAAATTGCAACGAATTGCCTCATTCAAAGGAATCAAATGCTCTGGTACTTGCATTGTTTGGAAGGTTAGCCAAGCTTAACTCTGAAATGAGTAGATCAAGGCTACTATTCACTAAAGAGAGGTTAAAATACTCTCAGATTAGCAAACTAACCACAAAAATCACTCAGCAAAAAAAGAAAAGAAAAATTGACTCGTTTTTGCTCCTTCTATTAGACAACATTGAAACCTTGCCCATACAACATCAGGTCCAATTAACAATATAAACTGCATATTCTTATGTCTCATCTCTTTATGGATCCTCAAATGGCATAACTCTAATATAGCACCAGATGCAAATAACTCATAATTATGTCTTTTGTGTCCACTACACCAATGAGTCCACGGAATGACACCACCTGAAACATATAACTATCTTTCTTCAAAATCATTTTTCGTGTCTAAAATAATCAAGTCAAGGCTCTGATTTCAATGAAGATGACACGAAGTGGCAGTATACATCTCAAAGCTATGATAGGGCATCAGAGGCACCCTCGCTACCACTGCTTTCTCCTACCCACCCATATCTTTTCACAGTATAACCTCAGACGAAAGGATCTCATCTAGATTTTAAGAATCAGGGTAATGAAGAAATCTCATCTTAAAGAAAGATAGTTTTTGGGTGGCCCACATGTACAGGTTGAGCCTACATGAAATTAAGCAGTCCATCTCCCTGAAGTTCTCACATAGGACACACCTCAATATGATTAGCAAAAAGTAAATATCCAGAAATCAGTATTCACAGCATAGAATTGGACAATACTAACTATTACAACACCCAATAGAGTACACATGAACAGAATGCTCTGAATGTGCATAAAAAGTCATACCTTTACTAAATTCTCGTGCAGTTGCAGAAACTCAGCATCAGATATATTCTTCAGTATTTGCTTAAGATTATACACCTCACTCTCCTTGACTATGACCGAAAACTTTCTCCAGTCAAGGATGTCATTGAATGGCAGATCATAGTAATTGGACAAAATGACTGCAAATGACGTATAAAGATGAGTAACGCAATTACAAGAAATTCTCCGTTTCACTGAATTTTCCTCAATGTCAAGGCATTGGTCACACAATTATTGTGCTTTTATATCCATACCAAATGTCATTTTCTACTGCATTAAAATATTGCCAACATAGATATCAAAGGTAGTTTGATAAATAGATCAAGTAACAATCCCACAATATATGTGCTAAGAACCCAAAAGAAGTCGTCAAGTGGAGTACATCTCCACTTAAGCATCACTTCTCAGCCCCTTTTCCACTACCTATGGGACTCATAGGTGCCATAGACACACGACCTCATTGCTGCCATCCTCAGCTCACAAGCAAATGCATCATGCAACATCACAAAGTAGGCAAGTTAATAGTGATTGAAGTTATTCATTATCAAGTTTAGCGAAGATTGAACTTTGCCTCGACCAACAACTCAGATAAGAAAAGAATTCTTCTCTTGGTCGAATGAATTGTGCTACCTGTAAGTTTTGACTTCCAAATAAGACACATATGATTCTCCTCTTGCTAATTTTGAAGCAGAACATCATACTTTACCTTTCTATCCCAACTAGTAAGCGGATTCAGTAGTTTAGCAGTACATGTTCTTCCATGAAAAGAGATAGTTCATTTAAATTATTTCTTTAGAAATCGTTAGCTACTCAACTGCATGCTACAGTTCTTTTTAAATGTGCAATGCTTAAGAAATTGGACGCGTTATTGAGTACAATGCTTAAAGGAACTTGTTTTGTGTTATTGCTCACTACAGATTCCTTTTAAATTTCAATCCATGATTGGGGACTCATCACCCATAATAAGGTAACCAAATTGTTGATATATTAAAGAATACAGGTCTTTCAGTGAAGTCCATATAGCAGAAAAGAAAGCAAGCTTGTAAGAAGTACAGGAACAAGAAAAATCAGGTAAACAGAAACTATTCCCAACTTATTACATATAAATTATCCAATTTACCTACTCACTATAAAACCATTACATTTCTATTCAGAATACTTATAGAGGAAGAGAACGTGACAAAATCTGGAAACAATAACAAAAGAAATATTTCAGACCAATTTTTTTACATTGAATTTACCTGATGGATGCTTTCCTGTCATTACGAGGTTTCAGAGAAGTAATATCTTTAGCACTTTCATATTTCTATGTTTTTCATTTTCTTTTCAGAAATACTGATATTTATGCTGTGCTGTGCCTAATCTATTCCCATTTTGATGTTGATCCAAGGTTTATTTTTCCTGTTTCCTTTTTCCTAATCTTTTAGACGTATACTTTCCCCGCTGGTTGTATTAGGGGTTTCTGCAAAGACTAAGTTACCATGAAAGAAGCTCCCGTGAAGTTTGTGATCTAGTGACCATCTGAAACACATTTCAAGTGAGTTCACTTGTCAAATTGCGATCCTTTAACGATTTCACCTTACGAACATTCTTGCTGCACATTGACGCAATCCTCTAATTTGGGCTTGCAAAATCGAACGTTTTTCATGAGCCAACATGCACTATTTACTACATTGATTATACTTGACTTGACTTGGTTCTAACAAATGGAAGAAGAAAACTACAAATTAGTTATCGTCCTATTTGAAATCATCTTGAGCTATTGACTGCACAATAAAGCACCTTGCACAGAGGCCAATATATATATATATATATATATATATAGTACTAGTTGTGATTGGGTTAATTCTGATATCATTTGGCTATCAAAGGATCCAAACTTCTAGTCAAACATTTGGTGCTGATCAGTTTGCGTATCAGCACCACATAGGTGCTTTCAATGAGATATTAAACCAAATCTCATTTCAATATGATACCACTTTTACAATGGTCACACTCATCATAGGTTCAGCTTTAATAGTTTTCCCATAGGCAAGAGGCATATTGGAGTGTCAACAGGAAGTCCATTTATAGTAGTAATTCCAGAATTAATTGCAGTGGTCAGCAAGAGGAACATGGATCCTCCATCAAACTCTTTTGAACTGTAAAAGGTTTATCCACAGAAAAGAATAAGCTAAGATGATAGGCACAGCATCAAAAGCTATGAAGATGACACTCACCAGGAACACATCCATAATGGATGGCATCGGTTATTCGGGCACTGTTGACCTGGGAACCACCAGGACATATGCAGAACTTAGTCCGGTAAAATCTCTTTTGATAAACCAGATGTCCAGTTGCCCTACTTATTCTGTTATTTGAAATATCAAGTTCAGTGTCATTCTCCCAGACACGTGCCAGTATAACTCTAATTTTGGAGTTGCGATGACCAGCCCAGAAACCAAGTCTTGTCCTGCAAAGCAAGTTCCCTTTTCACAATGACAGTTTTTGCTCACATTATCACAAAGTTTTATCAGGCTGGAATAAAGACAGTCATATAAATTGCAGGATTCAAATTAACTTGTACAAAACAAAATGTCCACCAAGCACCCACAGGTCCTATATAACGAGATATAATAAGAAAGAAAAAAGGTTAATGACAAAAGACCTCAAGAAGAATCTGCTAAAGTAATTCTATCCGAATTAAATGATTTACAGAATAATGTTGGACTAAACTCAACACTTAAGTGAAAAATCTGCTAAGGATCAGATAAACACAATGCTTGATGAGATGGCCATAACTATTGGGTTTAAAAATCCCATGTGACACGCAATTAGGAAGCGCACTCGATTATTCCTTCATCCCATCCCCCCACCGCCCCCCACAAAAAAAAAAAAAAAAAGCCCTTCCAACATCTATGGAAAGTACAGAGTTCTTAGATTTCCTACATGTAGCCCAGAACCTGCATGAGGCAAATGTTTCCAAGCTATTGATACCAAGAAAGATTGCCAAAACTAAGATAGTGGATATTTTATCTTGATAGACCGCAGACATCAATCTAGCAATGAGGAAGTACATGGGGCTATCCTGCAAAAAACAAAGTATACGGGACCACTCCAAAATGACAAAAGTTAAAGCACAATTTACCCTTGATGAAACTAGACGAGCTAAAAGTGAAGGTACAATAAACAGTTCAAGACAAATGAACCAAACCAAATGTGCAATATCATATTACCACAAATCATAAAAGTCAGAAAATAGCAACAGTGACACGTAGCCTAATAAGTACCATAATTCACTCTTAAATGCACTATTTTACCTATTCTCCACATCATTTCCTCCAGCTGGAAGAGCGAACGGTTGCAGTATTTGGGGAAGCGCAACATCCTTGTGCGGAATGAACCCAACATCATAGCTTGGAGAGCAAACCACCCTAATTGAATTCTTTACAAGAAGAGGAACTCCTTCTGTTGCCCTTACACCAACATCATGGCAAGTCACAAAGAAGTGATCTGCTCCTAGGGTTCTATTCCAATATGGATACTTCGCAATAAGACTATCCACATAGTTCTGGACTATCACGGTCATATTCTCATACGATGTTCCCTGCATACAGTCATAAATAAAATAAAATAAAAATAAATAAAAAACCCAAGAGAAAACTTCATCAACTAGAATGAAATTGAAGTATCGGTATGTCAGATGCATAAGCTTTATTTTTAAGAAACATCTAATCAAAAGCTAGATGAAAAATGAAAATAATGCAAAGGTACATTTGGGAATAAACCTTGCCAATATAGGAACATGAAATGAAAAGGCATGAAAATAACATATAAAACAATTGAATGCTTCAAAGAAGTTTCAAGTCACACCATGCATATTATTGCTAAAACATCAGCTAGATAAAGAAATCCAGAGTTCCAGCATGAGGACCGAAACCATGAGATTACTGCCAGCTTTTGAAGCATGAAAGGAAATTCAGTAAAATCTCTCCATAAACTGAGAACAGAACATCTGTAACCTGCAAAGTCCAGAGTCGGCAATTCTCAATGCGTCTCTAACAATGTCATTTGAGCTTTCTAAGTTAGGAAACATGGCAAAGCATCATCCAGATGCATGCCTCGGGTTAAGAGCTCACAACAGAGATACCCAAACTCCATGCCGCAGATACAATATACAACATCTGATATGATATTGTGCACTCCACAATCAACTTCAAATAAAGGTTGGCATTTGTAGGATGCCGACAGATATTCTTGAAGAACTATCAATAGGCAGAATGTGCTACATGTTGGTACTTGTCGTGACTAATCCCATCAGGCTCTGTATGGACACAAATTATCTGAGTACAAGTAAATCTACTTTCCCTACTTAGAGGCAGAACCCGAACTTCATCCAAGCTCTCGATTTCAGAAACCAAAAGCTAAGACAGAACATTGAAATTACGATCGAATAGCTTCACTAAGCTTGGCGAAATCACCTTTCATTGCTAATGACCTTCTGAAACTAAAAAATCCGATCAAAAATGAAACGAACCCTAACAAAGAAAGAAGCGAAACGGACGGAATCACACCTTCCCTCGCATCTTGTGGCACGAAATCGGAATGAAGAACAAGTGCGCTCGGTCCGGATCGTCCGTCCTGAACCTCCCCTCCCTAATGTTCTGGAAGAAATACCCCTCGCTCGCGTACTTGCCGGTGAGCTTCCTCGGCGTCTGGTAGAACGTGTTGGGATCCCCGTCCGGGTATATGAACACCCCGAAGTCCCTCTCCATGGCCGCATAGTTCAGCCGGAAGACCTCGGGCAGGTGGTAGACATCGGACAACTCCTCGCCGCCCCCGCCACCGTCCCCGCCCTCGCCGGCGCCGGCGCCGTCCCTCGACATCTTCAGGATGCTGAAGGACGACGTCAGCGTCTCGGGGGCCGCCGCCGCCGCGGCCGGGGAGCGGAGGGAGTTGAGGGAGACGACGGTGAAGGAGGCGAGGGTGAGGAGGGCGAGGGTGAGGAGGGATCCCCGGAGGGTGAAGAGGGACGACGGCGAGGGCGACTGCGGCGGCGGCTGCGGCTGCTTCCCTCCGGCCGACATCGCCGGTCGGAGATCGGGACCCGCCGGCGAGGAGCAGGAGGGTGCGGGTGCGAGATTGGAGATTTGGGGACGATCGATTCGGGATCGTGATCGGGTGCTGGGGGGCGAGGCGGGGGTCGTGGGGCTCCTTGCAGCAAGCAAGTTCTCGTTTACTGTCACCAACGGTGGAGTGAAAATGAGAGAAAGGATCGTGATGTGGACACGGACGGGACGCTGCGATCGGCTCTGGGTCGATTCACGATGCAGAATTTAAGAGGGAACCGAACTTATCGGTCGGAATGAGCTCCCTAAATTTTAGAACATATAATCTACCACGCTTGCCTAACATACATAAGTTTCAATATCTATGAAGATCCTACATTTTTTTCTTAATTAGATTATTACAGTGAGCCCTCATCTCTGATTACCATTCGGCGGTCACAACTGAACGCACCCTTCTTAAAAAATAATATTGTGTGATTTATTATGAATCTCTAAAGCTCACTCTTCACTTCTTTTCTGTATGATATGATTATTTAAATTATGAATATTTTGATCAATCCTAGTAGTGTGTTTTGCACTTACCACAATGTGAAACTTGCACATCAGAATTCTACTATTCAATTTCCTATGATATGAGTCAAAAAATGAAGAGAAATTTGGAATGTGAATGGTAAGATTTCTGTCATTGAGAACAAATTCTTTTCAGACATATTTCTATTCTATTTCTAATAACGCCTTTGGTAATTATATAAAATTTCTATTTTCGGAATAGAAAAAGAATAGAAATGCGTTTTGTACAATCCACAAAAAGAATAGGGATGTGTTTGGCCACCGCCACCTGCTACCGCTGTTGGTGACCGCCGATTACCACTACCCGCCGTCGTTGACCGTCCTCACCATCGCCAACAAGGAAGACGAACAAAAGAAAAGGAGAAAATAAAAATAAAAATAACTTTTTTTCTAAAAATTGTTCCCGAAAATAAAGAGTTCCATATTTCTATTTCAAATTTATTCCCCAACTACTTTTCTATTTCGAGAAATAGAAAATTTGTTGACATCACCAAACAAATTTATATATTTTTTTTTATTTCAGGGAGCAAAAGAACAAAAGAATAAAGGAACAGAAATGTTCTCATGTGCTACCTTGGTGGCAATAGACAATCCTTATGTTAAGGCCATGGAAGGGTCATGCATGTGGGATAGAATCCCTACCACAACCTTGTTCTCATTTTCCCTAGCTTGCATCATTGGCCAATTTTCTGGACATTTGGGGCGCGTTTGGCAACGATTCATTAGGGAACAAATTCGATCGATCGAAATGATTATTTTTGATTTGTTAGGAACCGATTCCGAGTAAAAAAACGTGTTTGGTAATCGTACAAAATTTTTGATTCGGGAATAGAATTGCGTTTGGTAACGTGTTTATTGATTCTGTTCCAAATCAATTTATTTTAATTTTTAAATAATTTTTCCTTTTTTTCTTTTTCCTTTTTCCTTTCTTTTCCTTTTTTTCCTTTTTTTCTTTTTTCTCCTTTTTTTTTCTTTTTTAAAATTTTAAATTTTATTTTTTTTTAAATTTTTATTATTTTATTTTATTTTTCTCCTATTCTTCTTTCTTTTTTTCCTTTTTTCCTTTTTCTCTTTTTCCTTTTCTTTTCTTTTTTTACCTTTTTTTAATTTTTTAATTTTCTTTTTTTCTTTATTTTATTATTTTATTAATTTTTTATTTTTTCTCCTATTCTTCTTTCTTTTTTTCTTTTTTTCTTTTTCCTTTTTTTAATTTTTTAATTTTCTTTTTTTTTTCCTTTTTCCTTTTTTTTTTCTTTTTTATTATTTTATTATTTTATTTTTTCTCCTATTCTTCTTTTTTAGTTTTTTTTTTTTTTTTTTTTTTCAGGCCAAACGAGAGCCTCCGGCGGCCGGCGGCGGCGAACGGCGGCGGGCGACGGTCGCAAGATGGCGGTCGATGAAGAAGAAGAAAAGAGAAGAAGAAGAGTTTTGATTCTCAATTTTGTTAGAACAAGAATCAACTTTTTTTTGATTCTTGATTCTCGTCCCAAACCGATTCTCGGGGAACAAATTTGTTAGGAACAAAAATTTTACCAAACGCGATTCTCGTCCCAAACGGATTCGGGAACAAAAAATCGGAATCCAGCCTTTGTTTGGATGGTTACCAAACAGGCCCTTGGAGATTATGAAATATTAACAAAGTAAAAGACTTAGTCATAAATATTGCTGGAAATTGAAACTCGGGCTAATAATTTCAGATTATATATTCATCATTGGACGCCATACAATGTCACAAGATCGTGTGGATCCCATGGAAATATTGAACAAGAAAAATACAAAAACTTGTTTTAGGTTCTAGAACCTACCAATCGGAATAAATTCTTCAATTTTTGAAACCTGAAAGCTATTCTGTATATAGTAGAATCTCAAGTTCTCAATTCTACTATGGAACCATGCTTATTCCTAATAGAATTACTCCTAGTAGAATCGAGAATTGACTCTATGACTCCCAAAACTCACAGTTCAAGAACTGGATCCGATTTTACTTAGAAATCAATCCATCTTTTATTTTGAGTGAATAAATTAACTCTCATACTAAAATGTAGAAGCCACACATTGATTCTCGGTAGGTAAAAAAGTGTTAACTGATTTTGAATCGAATCAATAGTCAATCGTCAAGTAAAATCGGCGGGTTCCGCTTTGGAATCAAGGTTTGGACTGATCTTTGGCGGGTTATTGACTCACGGACCTGGAAACTGAGTTAGTTCTTTTCAAAGCCAGTCATAAATTTGTCGATCCAAACCGAGTCCGTTGTGCACCCTTAGCTCTTTGAGCTCTCTCACGACCAATTTTCCCCTAATTTGAATTTCCAAAGCATTAGTGGCGTACGTGACAAAGGAGCTTCGAAACTTTGTGAATTTCCACGAATGCCCTCATGAAATGCTGTGAAAAATGTCACATATGTCGCTCACGTGCGTTTTTTTTTTTTTTTTTTTTTTTGTGCACGTGTAAGTGTCAGATGAACTATGGAGTATTTTGGAAGATTTCAGTCCAATTCAGGGGGCAGATTGATGAAGCAAAGTCACGTGTAGGGGTACTTTGAGAATGGCGTCCCAGCACAAGAGGATGTTGAAATTTTGCCTGAAAGTTGCATCATATTTTTTTTACCTTGTTAAGTTGAATTTTAATTATTCAATAGATTAGATGGCCAGTAGTTAAATAAATGAAACATTCGTAACATCTCCCCCGACTTAAAGCTTTCTTCTAAATACACCATAAATACTAAAACTTATTACGAAAGTGCCATCGAGTTAGAAAATTTATCACGAAAATGCAATCAAGTTCTAAAATTTATTACGAAAGCGTAATCGAGTTCTAAAATTTATCACGAAAGTATAATAGAATCTTAAAACTTTCTAAAAGTACAATCAACAGAAAAACTTGATAAATTAGTTTAATAAGTTGTAGAACTTGATTGCACTTTTTAAAATTTTTATGACTTCATTGCATTTTGGTGAGAAATTTTAAGACTTGCACATTTTGTAAGTTTTAGAACTTAATTGCATTTTTATGACAAGTTTTACGATTTCCAATGCACTTATTTATAACATTTATGTAAAAGGTAGCCGGGTCATTAGGAGAAGCAAGGGGTGTAAACTTTGTGTTCTTTTGAGAATTTGCATTGAGCTAATCCATCGAAATTTCACAGATGGTATGCTACATTTTTTAGAGCTCGGATCAAAAATACGATGAAACTTCGCGAGTTATGGCAAGAGTTACCTCGGTTTTGCATGCAGAAACGCTAGCCTGCTCGGAGACGCTCAACCCCTTCCGTGCGCGAACTGAACTAGAGCTTCACTTTATAATATGATAGCTTGTCTTTTGTTTTTTTTTTTTTTTTTTTTTGGTCAGTCCTACTCTAATCCTATTCTACACTCACTCTCAGACTTTTGCCCTGCCTCTTGCAGGGCGT
This sequence comes from Eucalyptus sp. ANBG9806169, assembly GCA_014182395.1. Lineage (NCBI taxonomy): Eukaryota > Viridiplantae > Streptophyta > Magnoliopsida > Myrtales > Myrtaceae > Eucalyptus > Eucalyptus sp. ANBG9806169. The sequence continues at coordinate 19,639,653 of CM024580.1, read as the reverse complement.
GGGAGTCGAAACCCACTCTTGAAACTTACGCGTCCCCACCCCATCCCTCCTGAGAAGGTGGGGATTTGAACCCCTCACCTCCCCCTTCCATGTTGGAAGGGTAGCCACTAGGGCGAATCCCAGTGGTTGCTTGTCTTTTGTTTAACTTCCTCACAAATCGCGATAAATCCACGTACGATGTGCATCGCCTTTTATCACCGACTGCGCAGCTCCATTGGGCCAATATCAAGAAATTCAAGTAGTCTACTGTCTAAAAAAGGCAAATCAAGTAGCAGATTGGATCAGTCGGACCATGGGAAGGTGAGGATGGGGGCGTTGAGTGAGAGGGCAGGAGTTCGATCCCTGCAAGTTGCGAAATTAGACAGAAAAATGCTAATCACTGACAAGACCAACCTAAAAAAAAGTAGTAGATCGGGTCACAAAAGCCCACTGAACTAAGGCTCCATTTATTTATCAAAATAAAATATTTAAAAAATATTTTCTTGAAAATAATCGTTTATATCATTTAAAATAATTAGTCAATAAAACAATTTTCATCACAACAATAATTTATATTTAAATATTTTTATGGACAATGAAAATAATTTTTATTTGTTTGATGTTATAAACAATGCAAATAATTCTTTTTTTGATTCATCTATTCGCAAAACAAATGGAACCTAAGGCTCTTCTATGTGAATAGAATTTTTCCAATCCTTCTGAGACTTCACGGACCTCTTAGGGTGCGCATGACAAAATTTCTGTTTCTATGTTCCCCGAAACAGGTTTGGAAGTAAATCCGTTTGGTAACGCAATTTGATTTCTCTATTTCGAAACAGATTTCTATTCCGAAATAGAAAAATTGAAGAAATCGAAACTGAAATTTTTATCCGAAATAGAAATCGAACCCGAAATCAAACCATATAAAAGAACCTTGTGCTTTCTTGCTAACTTAATTCACTTATAACCACAACTTCACAAATTATTGTTAATTTTCTTTTTCTTATTTTGCTCGTTTTTTTTTTCATTTTTTTGTCAATTTTTTTTTTGATAACTTTCTCTTTAGGATGAAAGACAATCAAATGAGTCCCCAATTTTAAAAAACGACCAAATTTTTCAAATGCTTACTTAAAAACAATGGGGCTCTTTCCTCCTAGAAAAGGCACGCACATGGCTAGTTGAAGAAAAAGTTCTTACGTAATAGATGAATAAAAAACGTGCCTAGAAATTTAACCTCGTTTCTTTACGGATTCAAAATTCTTGTAAAATCAAAATAATTAAATTGTTACACAATCTTGAATTTTAATTCGAAGGCAAGAGATTCAAGAGAATCTCTCTCTTTGCTATGCAATGGCCATTAAAGGTTCATTGAGCAACAATAAAGAAATTAGGGATGAACAACTAGATTGATTTAATTCGAGAATCAAAATAAACCGACATTCTCCCGATTGGTTCCTGACCATAAATGTTACTTCAAGGTATAATTCTCATATATTCATTTACACCATCAATTTTATTTTGTTGATAATCTTGTATAATACTAGTCTCTGATAAAATGATAAGGTTGTATAGGCACCATTGATGGCACCCATATTCATGTTTCCGCAGTACTTGTCTTAACCTATGTAAGATGAGCTTGCAAATGATACATTGACCAAGGAGGGAAATCAAATAAATACAATTAGAAAAACCATTGCCAATAAAATGGCAAGGGATAATAATATGCCGGAAATTCCATGAAATTGTATTTTTAACTTTTGTAATGTATTAGTATTATTTCGATTATTATTTTGTATTTGAGGATTTCCTATGTTGTTTTAGTATTATTTCGACTATTATTTTGTATTTGAGGATTTCCTATGTTATTATCTAATCAATTTCAAATAGAAATTTTATTCTATTATCAAACGGATTTTTGTTTTAGAAATAGAAATTTTGAGTCGTTATCAAACAGATTTCTTTGCTCAGAAACTTGTCCGGGGAATAGAAATTGAGAAATTGATTTCTGGCCAGAAATCAATTTCTATTTCAGAAATTTTATCATGCGCAGCCTTACGTCCTGAGGCTCCTTTGTCGAGTGATCTGGTTTTATTCTGAAGAGATGAAAGTGGACATTTTCAGACAAAAAGTTAAAAACCCATAATAGTTTTGTTGCTGTACGAGCTAATCAGCCATCAAGTATACTTATTATTCGGTAGATTGAGCACCCTTCTCCTTCAATTGAGCTGCTAAAATTCTCTTCCCTTCTTTGTATTTAGAAAATAGTTTTTAAAAATTTGAAATTTGCCACTGTTACAAGAGATATGACACTGACTTTTAACATAGGGAGAAACCTTCGATTACGCAAGATCTCCAATTGTGGTTGGTAAATAAGCATCATGGTCGACTAGGCATGCAGTCCAAGGGTGAGGGAATTGGGTGGAATGGATACTTTTAGTTTCAAAAATGGGGTATGACTCTTACATTTTGAAAAGAGGTAGAGTGAGAGTCAAAGAGAAAAATGAGAGTTAAAATAGGAAAAATTAAAATAGATAGATTAATCAGGATCGGTGTTTTAACAAGATGCTAAACATATGGTCGGATAGTCAATGTCATGAACATGCAAAAGAGAAATGCTATACCCGTTTTGATCAAGACATAATTTTTACTTGTTTAAATGACAACTAAGGTAGGTGAAGCACTATCTCATTCACAATGTACCATTATTTTGCCGTGGACCATGCAAAGGAGTTGTGGACATTACTGCACGAACATTGGATGCTGGTAATCTAGCGTGCAGACTTATTGATGTGGTATAACACATTGTTTCCTAATTCATTAATAATAATTTTTCTAAAGAGTTTGGTCATAGTGTTATTTATTATAAACCAATTATGTAGTATCATTGAAGAATCTAGTGGTAGGCTTGAAAAAAAGTCAATAATTCACAACTAATGATAAAGGATTACTCGAGACATTAAGAAAAAGTAACTTTTTTTTTAATCAAATGGATTTGATCTTATATCTACACGAGGATGAACTTTTTAAGCTTACCTAAGTTAGGCGTACAGTCTATAGTGATTCACATAGTACCATTAAATGGTACAAGAGTCCGTTTACTTTGTTTGCTTCTATCAGGGTATTATTGGGGTAAGATTCAATGAGTTATATTAACAAAACGAAACAAGAGATTTCGAGTATTTTTTTTTTCTTTTCCAATTTCATCATCAATCGAGTGGCAAGTATCGAACATTTACTAATTAGTTTCCACAAGCTACTATGGCGAAAATAGATGATCACATTAAGAGCAACCACAATGCAAGGAAAGATCTTTTGCGTACCATTTTCGGAAGGCCATATGCTTTGATAGAAGCTTGTACAATTTGAGAAGGGATTTTGATTGATAAAAAAGAAGAATCTACTGCAAACGATATGCCTAAAATTTAATGATAAAATCATCAGCATTTCTAAGTTCTCGAGTAACTTCTTTGCAAGTACAAGAAAATGAAAATATTTAAATATTCTATCACGACAGATAGATATCTACCATACAAGCACCATAACCGTCAGTGTCAATAACTGAAGATGATTCAATGCCCAAGGGGCTGGAGCTGGACCTGAGATGCAGTGAAATGGAATTGGCGAGCCCCGCAGCACGCTCCTAAGCTACACGGGTCGAGGCGCTTGAGGCCAGAGCCGAACCACTCATGATTGAGTCACCATCATCGTTGTTGGCACACTCGTTGATCGCCTCCAATACTGCCGGCAACAATCTCGACAATTTAATGAACAAGGGACCATTGAGTTCCCACGAAGTGAGGCCGAGTTGAGTTTCTCTTCATTGGTATATGGCTGGATGGAGATTTGTTGTCGATCTGGAGGTAGCTGCAGATTCCAGTCTTCTTCATCTTTACTCCTATTTCCTGTGTTACGGCTGACGGGTCGGTTCAGGTCCTTATCCAAAACCTGAACCAGACCTGTCTGATGTTTTCTTGCTTTTGATATATAAAAAAAGAACAGAACCTAATCCATATCCGATCCAATCCATGATACGTGGTTCAGGTCAGGTTTTCAAGCCCTCTGAGCTTTTTTGACAGTCGTAATAAAAGGCATATAATGAATGATATACTCCATGCACACGCACATGCATGTATATATCCATATATTATGCCTCTCGCACTTGCCATCACAATGATTCACTATATCTTGTCAATTTCAATGTATCTGTTTCTGTTTCCACTAGGACAATGTGGAAGGAGTTACCCAAACCTGAGGTTGGAGCATATACAGAAAAATTCCACCAGCAACTGAAACATTCAGAGACTCAAACTTTCCAGCCATCGGGATACTTACCAACTCGCACAGAGACTCAGATTCCTCAGAGAGGCCCCTTCCTTCGCTACCCAGAACCAGGCATACAGGCGCATTGGCTAATGAATCAACAAAACTCAGAGATAAATTCGACACCAGTTTTTGTCCCATGTTGCTCTCAGGGTGACCAGCCAGCAACTTCATCTGAAATTCATTTTGAAGAGTTTCGAGATTGCTCCACCTTCCTAATACCAGAGAGAGCTGGAATGAGGCTCCTCGGCTTGCTCGAAGGGCCTTGTCATTGAAAGGGTCACAACAGCCAGGAAGCAGAAAAACACCATCCTGTCACATAAGCCAGATACTCCTTCAGAAATCACCCGAATAACTGATGCAGAAGTATGAGATTTTCTCACATGGCACTTAGCAAAACAACGCTCTGTAGGAGCTCATGTAACAAAGTCTCTCACACTTTCCAAAAGTCCTAATGGATTGACATAACAGAGGCAGAACCTACATTTTTAACAGAAACTATATAGCATAACCCTCATTTTGTAATCCTCAAGTTTTTTTCCTGAGTAACCAGCTTTTGGCAGTCAAATGAGGATCAATTTAATAAATTAGGTATTAACTTAACAAAGCATAGTCTTCCGGGTTCCAATATCTCTGCGTGGCAGTTCAACCGTGCACAAGAAACATGTCAAATTGCTCTTACTTCGTCACAATTGCAAGCATATGAAACTTTGGAAGAGCAAGAAGAGCAACGAGCCATTAAAGAAACATATTCTGAACTACGGGTTGTTTACATTACCCAATTAAACGCGGCAGCCGATCTTAGCAATGTTCCGAGGTTGCCTGGGTCCTGCAGCAAACGGCTTATATGAGTTAGCCATGCCCACCTAGTCATGAATCATGAGAACCATCGTATCCAACCACTATCTTGAGATTAAACCGTGCACTCAGACTGCACAATCAATTTCATACAACTATCATAAAAGTTCCTACAAGCAATAAAAGTTGAGAGGTTCATGGTTTGTATGAGATATTTCGGTAAGCATGTATGAACAAAACTTCTTGCATTTTCTCTTCCTAAATGTGAGTTATATCCATATCTAGCCCTCATCCAGAACTTGGATGATTAGGCTCAAATAAAATAGAAATAGCTATTGTGTGCACACTCGTGTTGACACTCAGCATCCGCAAGGATGTTCAGCTTAAATATTATGCCATTGTAGGAAAATAAATAGGAGAATTGATTTCAAAAAATCTCAGGAAAAATTTGATGGAACCAAAAAGAATAAGATGCATTGTCATGTGACTAGAGAAATTAACTTTTTTTAGATGATCGGTAGACTGACATATAGAACTTAAGCAACTACGAAAGCTTAGTATTTTATTAGCTTAAAATGAAACAAAATAAGCAGAAGACATACCCAGCATGCCATTATCTAAATAACTGAATTACTAGTTCATAGACACATATATTCCTTTGAACTATAAAAGAAATTGAAAAATTCACCTGGATCCCATCAAGGACAAGAATTCGATGAGGAGAGGCGAACCATCTCCGACAATCTCTGTCATTGGTCTCATTGTCAACATTGTAGAAAGTGGAAGGTATTCTCATCAGAGCGACTGCTTCGATAGATTCAGCTGATTCGACCCCAGAAAGTTTTTCCATAACCAATGAACTTACACGCACCAGACGGACCGAATGTTCTTCCAGATCATCAGGAATCTGAACTTTATCAAGAAGTAGTAAGCAATCAATTACAGCAGTTTTGTTCTTCGACGACTGAAAATTACAGATCTCCCTGCATAAGAATAATGTGCCAAAAGTATAAACACGGGTGCCACAATCTCAACCCACAGTTCCTCTATCATAAAGTGAGACAACTGCTCTATTGGTGACTGGAACTACTTGGTTCCAATTTGGTGTACAAGAAAAAAAGGCATGCCGAAGCAGAAAGATCATAAAATTAAAAGAAACTTGCTCACTAATTTCTAATGCGTATGCTTGCACCCCAGAATAAGTCCTTCAGTATCAATCAATAACTTCACTAAACTAATACATCTTCCAACTTTTTTTTTTTTGGTTGAAACAGGGTACTTCATCCATTCGGCAAATTTCCGCAAACTCCCGAGTATGGTTTGGATTTTGCGAGCTCAAATGCATAGGCTCCTCAGCAACCTGTTCGACGAAATTCCCACTAAGAAAACGGGACGGCGAAATTCATCGAGAACCCTGACATGTCATCCTACGCTCCTCAATGTACAAAAATTGGTACGACGCTGTACCGCCTCCCACTCTAGCTACTGCAAAATGACGTCAAGAGGGAAGAAGAACAATCAAAATTCAAGCTTTACCTTATCGGGGTCGTGCCCACGACAAGAGCCGAGCCGTGGGAGTGGCGGTAGGAGGAGGTCTGGCGGAGCTTGACGCAGTGCTTCACGAACGGGTTCGAGGCGCTCGTGATGAGCTCGACGTTTCTGGGCACCGAAGGCCCCGTCGCCGCGGGAGCTCTCTTCTGGGCGGCGCGACCACGCGCGGCCTTCCGGAAACGGGCGGTTTCTTGACGGGTCGGCGGCGACGCTTTGGTTCTTGAAATTGGGATTGGGTCGGGAGGAAGACGGAGGCTCGAAGGGTGGAAGGCGTGAAGGCAGCTCATGTCCTTTCTTCTCAGCTCGTTTTGCTTCGCCTCTCTCGTTGCAACCCCAAGGAGGTTAAATAAAGGGCTTTGTTAGCGTAATCATGTTTGGATTACGGTAAATTCTTAAAAGAATTGGGCTCGCTAATTATTATTTGATTTTTTATGATTCAGAATATATTTTTATTCTTAATTTAAAAATTATCACCTAATCATTTTTCTTATAAATTGCAATAGTCATGTTATTCACCAGTTTATGAAATATCAGATCTAGCTGTTTGTGTTTGGTAGAAAGGCCCAAGGCAATTACATTCAAAGAGTGTTCTTTTTCCAAAGAATGTTATTTTTCAGCTAAAACCAAGTGCTGCTCACAAGTGACATCTATATGCCTTTGGACAAGTCTCCAATATTCCTTAATTTTACAATGACATATGGTATATGAGCATTCCACTTACCGGTACTCGTGAATGCTTGGCAATTACACCTTGAATAGATGTGATTCGACATTCAATCTGTTGCATAGAGATCAAGATCTTCATCCGACCAACTCATTAGGCCTGATGAAAGAAAATATTTGATCTTGATAGTTTGAAAACGTTAAGAGTGTTTGAGTTTTGGCCCCAATTCGAGCATGGGTCAGTCCCCAAGATGAGGATAGGTCTAAAGGCTAAGCTTACAAGAAGGAATTGAGCTTGGCCATAGTGGATGAAGTGGCTACCAAAGAGATTAAGAAGAAGGGTGAATTGGTCTATTAAAACTTTTCGCAAAAGATATAAGCAAGTTCATTTTTGTCGAACGAAAACAGTTGACTCGATGCAATATATCTAGCAAATAATGAAAGAGTTGAAGAGTTAGAAGAATTTGCAAACAAAGGTGTAGTGATTTGGTCAATTCCTTTGACTTACTCTACTCTTTTACACTAATAGCAACTAATCAATCTGGAATCTACGAATAATCTCGAGAATTGTAAAAGAATGTATATCAGAATGTATTGTGAGATTCTTGGTCATAGGGATTCTTCATGCTTTTTAATGGTGTGAAATTTGATCCTAACACGAGTGTAATGTGTTGAACACGCGGTGGAAGGATGTATGACTGGTCGGAGTCTACCCATGTTGTCAAGAAAATTGCTGTTCCAGATGGTTTATACGATGGTACTTCAGACCACGTTTATATTTATTATATCGATTATGAGAATTGCCATGACCATGGAGTATGCAATGGAGCACCGACTCATCCCAATCGTGACATGTGCATAGGGAAATCTAAAGCTCTCGACTATGAAGAATGTGGCCAGAGTCCTGGCGCTCAAATTCAGCTTTGAGACCGTAGAATAAGATTCGAAGATTCAAAGACTACTCGTCTTCTAAATAGTTAAGCTTCTCCATTGACCTCAAGCAGAACGATTTCGAATAATCTACCTTCTGTTTTTACTCCATTTAGATTACGTTGCATTGTTTCCTAAGAGAAAAACTTTCGATACAAGTGATTATGAAAATGCCTAGCTAATAAAATGTCTACTTAAGTTTAATAAAATTGCACAAACCTTGTTATTAATGAGCTTATGCAAATTTCTGATTAGCAAATCATTCCTTGGTTTCGTATGGTTGGAAGAAATTCTGTTATAAAGCGATTCGTTCTCGAAAGATTTTGTTCTTCATTTGATGTAAAGTCTTGCTCAAAAGAGACTTTCCATATACCCAATGAGAAGTTTTTATTTTTTAAATGTGGTGGTTTGTCAAATTTTACGTTTGGATCCATGGTACTTAGGGTCCGTCGTTTCGCGGAAAATGACTTCCGGGAAAATATTTTCCGGATTTTCCAGTGTTCGTTTCACGGAAAATGAACTAGTCAAGGAAAATGTTTTCCATCATTGAAAAAAACAACCTTTAAAGTGAGGAAAACATTTTCCACTTTTGAAAAGTGAAAAACATTTTCCATGACTTCTTCCCTCTTTTTTTTTTTATTAATACATTTTCATTTTATTTTTATGCTTTCTTTTTTTTTTTAAATCGAGTTTTTAATTTCTTTTCTTTTCTTTTTTCTTTTATTTCTTTCCTATTCATCTTCTTCTTCTTTGGCCCGACCGGCCACGGCGGCGTTCGGCGACCAGCCGCGGCCGGCGATCGGCCGACGACCGGCCGCAAGCCCGGCCAACGACCTCGCCGGCCTTGCCCCGGGCCGGCGAGGCGGAGCTCGCCGGCCCGGGCGGAGCTCGCGGCTCACCAGATCCGGCGAGCCGGGCGGGGCTCGAGCCTCGCCCGAGCTCGCCGCGAGCTTCGCCGAGCTCGCGCGAGCCGCGAGCTCGCCGGATCTGGCGGCGGCGAGCTTGGGCTCCCGATCCGGGCGAGCTCGAGCTCGCCACCAGATCCGGCGAGCTCGCGGCTCGCCGAGCCCGGCGAAGCTCGCGACGAGCTCGGGCGAGATTGGCCGAGCCTTAAGCTCGTCGGATCTGGCCACTAGGTGCCGGCCATCGTCAGGCGGGAAGGAGGCGGCGGCGGCGGAAGGAGGAGGAAGGAGGAGGAAGGAGGCGGTGGCGGAGGAAGGAGGAAGGAGAAGAAAAATAAAAATAAAAAAATAAAAATAAAAGTTTCGATTTTATAAAAATATAAATAATTAAAAATTCATTTTTTTAAAAATATAAAAAATAAAATTATTTTTTTGGTCAATTAAAAATTTTAAAATTCAAATTTTGATAATTTTTCTTAAACAATTAAATGAGCTAACGAACGGTGGAAAATATTTTCCACTCAAATTTTAGGTTTTGGCCGAACACCGGAAAATAGAGTCATTTTCCTAGAAAATGACTTCCAGGAAAATGTTTTCGTGGAAGTCATTTTAAAAAGCCTAAATTTTCTTCCAACCATGTTTTTGATTGGTAAACTATAGATACCGTGCATATATGCAATTTTAGTAAAAAGTATATAGGATGATGTTCATGTTTGTAGCCTACCAATTTGACATGTGGGTGAATAATCACGCTCTCAAGAGAATAATGATTTCAAATTAGATGTAGTTAGTGTACACTACAGCTAATCCATTTTATTTTATTTTTTTACTTTTTTCCGCTAGGTTTTTTTTTTTAATCGGTCATACTCTATTCCTACGCTAATTCTCACTCTCATACTTTTGCCCTACCTCCTTGCAGGGTGTGGGAGTCGAAACTCACTTCTGAAACTAAATCGTCTTCACCCCAACCTTTCGAGAAGGTGGGGATTCGAACCCCCCACCTCTCCCTTCCATGTTGGAAGGGTAGCTACTGGGGCAAACCCCAATGGTTTTTTTTTTTCCTGCTAGATTGGTTTCCATATCTTCATAATGAGTTTTTTCTTGATTTGGAATCTAATCAATAAATTTGTCCATAGTCTGATAACGTAATTTTTCTACTTCTCATAAATTTCATGTTTCTAGGGCCAAAACCAAATAACACTTGAGAGTACAATTTAACGAGTAACCTCAATCATTAGTGATCTAATTCCATGGAAAAAGTTCACTTCACGAAGAACTAGCGAACCTCAGTCACTTTGTTGGAGAGTAGTCTAATTCCGACAATTTTGGTTAAAAAACTTGTTTACCAATCATCGTCATTAATAAAATAGTCTAAGGATCCTATTGTAACGTGAATCTGCATATTGTTGAATTATGTCTCAAGTTTGAACTGTAAACAGAAAGCCGATCTGATTGGAGGATGTCGGTCAGCTTATTAAACAAAATATGTTAGATTATGTTCCAGGACCCTCATCCTAATTAGTTTAGAAGTCTTTGTCAGCCAAATTGTTTTCTGGTGACATAAATATATGAGATTTTCTTTTTCTTTTTTTGGTAAGAGATGAGTTGTTTCATGTTGATTGACGGTATTGCATAATATAAACACAAATGAATCAATGATTTTCCGACCAAAAAAAAAAAATCAATAATTTGAAAAATTATTGTTAATTTTATTTATTAATTGTGAAAGAAAGAAGAAATACATGTTTGCATGTTTTTGCCAGATTGGCTAATCAAGTGCACTCGATCACTTATAAAATGACTTTCTCCAATAACTTAAGAGTGTTTATGGAAATTTTTAAGAGTAATAAACGTAAGGATATTTGTAATAGAATGTAACAAAACATAAAATGAGGGGCAAAATGAGATTATAATTTCCTAAACATGTAATTAAAATAGGAAACTAATCTATCCTAACATGCAAATGGATTTATTTTTGTATTTTTCATAATAGGAAATAAGCTAAAATGTAATATAATTAGTCCACATAAGCAAATATTCCATTCAAATCAGAGTAATCAAACCACGAAATTTTATATTTCACTCAATCAAAAAAAGAAAAATGTGCAATTCATAACCTAATGTTAATGCCTAAAGATCGAATTATCAATTATATGCAATGCTTGGATTGGTAAATTTCTTGACTGGATAATGCCTAAGAATATCAAGGAAAATCAAGTTAGATTTGAATAATTGCAAATTAAGCAAGAAGATAATCAAATCGGGTTTGTTTAGAAATTACCTTGTCAGGAAAATTTGTTTCCAAAATAGGACCGGTGGCGATGAACTGCATTGCAAGGGATACCGCTGCTCAAACGGATTGACAACGAATGCGAGAACTCCGGAGAACCTGCAAACACAAACCAAGCAGAAGTTGTAGGTGTTGTAATTATTATTATAATTATACATTTTAATGGCACGTGTCGTGTAACCGTTATGTTTTTTCGTCCTAATGGCCGTAATTATTATTATTATTATTATTATTATTAAAGGTTAATGGCTCAACTAATGTTAGCGTCCTTTCAAATTTTTGCAACTATATCTCTTGTCTATAAATAGACGTGTCTACTTAGTTAAAAAAAGATTCAAAACTCCTCGAAGCAATCTTAGAGTGTCTCTTGAATTTTCTCTTCTGAAATATTCTTCTAATTGTGCCGATTTTGAGAAGTGTTTGACAAAATCTTGTTTGTATTGTGCTGATACAAACAAATTCAAGGTATTGTATCTAGGGAAACATAGTTTGTAAAGCTGCTTGGCACTATTGGTAGGAACTAATCGGAGATTCGGTTAGCCATACCTTACCTCTAGTTCAATTCCTTTGAGAATTTATAGCAATTTTGCCTTTTGGTTTGCAATCTTTAATTGTAATTTTTTTTTTTATAAATATTGGCGATCGTTATTATATTTGTTATCACTTTCTCGGAGTTTTTATCTATATTAAATTTTCTAGTTACAACAAGTAGTATTACGTATTTTTTTCCCTCAATATGTAATTATATTCCCAACATTCTTAAGGTGATTATTATTATTATTTTTTAACTATTTGTGGGTTTAGCAAAAAAGCAAGATGGCTGATGACAATCAAGTACCCAATGATGTCCATAATGTTTTTGGGGACATTCCTATGGTCCTTTCGATTGGTGAGGTTTATACCTCATGACTTGGTGTTGCAGCAGCAAATGTTGTGAGCTTTCGGGCTAAAACCATTTATGGTGATACAGGTACAAGTCGCTTGACTTATATAGTGGGGATTGTTTTTCAAAATAGTACAAGTCAACTAGTGTATGGTTCAATTTCTAGAGGCATGGCTCAACAAGCTTTGCCTAATCTGATGATACCAACTCCAATTGCACCAAATGAGAAAATGGAGAAATTTGCGAGTGTGGGCTTTAAGCAATGGCAATAGAAGATGTTCTTCTACCTAACCACGCTGAATCTGCTCATGCACTTATCAAAGGTGTACTCAATAATTAGTACAAATGAGCAAGATGTCATGACACTCAGGACATTCGAGGCTTGGAAGAATGGGGACTTCCTATACCAAAATTATATCTTTAATTGTTTAGTAAATTCCTTGTATGATGTTCATTGCAACATTGAAATTGCTAAACAGTTATGGGAGTCCTTAGAAAAGAAATACAAAATTAAGGACGTGGGCACTAAGAAATATGTGATTGCCAAATTCATGAACTTCAAGATAATAGATTCTAAATCTATCATGAACTAGGTCCACGAAGTGCAAATAATTTTGAACAATATTATTACTGAGGGAATGTTACTTAGTGAATTATTCCAAGTGACGACTATTATTAAGAAGCTACCTCTAGGCTTGTCAGACTTTAATTTTTTTTTTTTGAAGATCTCATTCCGCGCCTCAAAATAGAGGAGGACAACAAGAGGAACACAAACCTCCTATGGAGCCAAAGGCCAACGCTATTGAGTTTTCCAATTCCAAGCACGATAAGAAGAGGAAGAAGTCATTTCAAGGAAAAGGCAAGTAGAAGGAACAACCCCATAAATTCCAAGGGACATACTATGTTTGCAATAAGCCAGGCCACCGGGCTAAAGATTGCAAGAAACTCCCACACAAAGTCATAGGTGGTAGTGCAGCCAAGCAGTTGAATCTAAAAGAACAAACAGAGGATGAGAGACTAACTATTATAGTGGTTTTTGAGGTTTGGTATCGAACAATACCGATTGGTGGTTGGACACAGGTGCCACAAATTATATTTGTGTAGATAAACACATATTCTTGTCTTATGAGAAGATTGAAGAAAAAGACAAGCTTTATGTGGTTAACTCGACATCAACAAATATTACTGGAAAAGGAAAGGTGATTCTGAAATTCACCTCTAGCAAGGAAATCACTCTACTAAATGTGCTTCATATATCAAAGATTTAGAAGAATCTAATTTCTAGCCTCATATTTGTCAAGAATGGTTTGAGAATAGTATTTGAATCTGACAAGTTTGTACTTTCGAAATGGGGGATGTATATGGGGAAATGATACTTGTGTAATGAATTGTTTAAAGTGGCCGTCATTGATGTAAACTCAAAATTCTTGTACTCAATGACTATTAATAAAGATAAGATTTCAATTTACATTTTTGTGTCTCCTTATCTATGGCATGGTATATTAAGACATGTAATCTATAGTACAATGAAGAAATTAACAAAATCGGTACTAATTTCAAGATTTGAGTTGGATACTCATTATAGGCATGAGAATTGCATTAAGGTTAAGTTTGCCAAGAAACCTTTTAAATTGGTTGAAAGATTGAGTGAACCTCTACAATTAATCCATAATGATCTATGTGATTTAAAAATTGTAGAAAGTAGAGGTGGAAAGAAGTACTTCATCACTCTTGTAGATGACTATATTCGATTTTGCTATGTTTATCTATTAACTAGCAATGATGAGACTATGAGCATGTTTATCAAGTATAAATATGAGGTCGAGAACCAACCTGATAAACCAATCAAAGTTTTAGGTTTGATAGAGGAGGATAATATAGTTTTTAGTTGAGTGCTAGTTTGGGATAATTCTCCAAACAACTGCACTATGCACTCTGTAGGAAAATGGAGTTGCTAAATAGAAGAATAGAACTCTGAAGGAGATGGCTAATGCCATACTCTTTAGTTCGGGTTTACATTAAAACTTGTAGGGGGAGGCAGTTTTAATTGCAAGTTATATTTTAAATAAAGTGCTCCATAAGAAGATAGGTAAAACTCCATATGAGTTATGGAATAAAAGACTACCATCCTACAACAATTTGAAAGTGTAGGGGGTGCCTAGCCAAGGTGGCGATTCCTCCTCCTAAACAAAATCAATTGGGATCTAAAACAGGGGATTGCATATTCATCGATTATAATCAAAATAGCAATGCATAAAAATTTTTGGTTCACAAATATGAAAATGTGGAAATCAATGCCAATACTATCATAGAATCAAGGGACTTTGAAGGAGCAAGAGATTATCAATTGAAAAGTCTTTCAGATATGAATTTTTGACGTATGTATTAGAAGATGTGCCTCAAATGTTTCAAAAGGTAATGTCAACTCTAGATTCTCTTTATTGGAAAGAAGCTGTTGACAATGAGATTAATTCTATCCCAACTAATCACACTTGGGAATTGATTGATCTTCTATCAGGGAATTGGTTGTTACACATGGTATCAAAGCATAAGTCTTGCTTAGTGATACCACTAGGAATAAAAATAGGTCCAAGTTCAGTGAAGGCCCATGTAACGAATTAGGTCATGTGTAACTGAATTCAATTCATTTTATACTATGTTTATGAATGGTACACGATGCTAATAGTTACTCAAATCTAAGGTATGAAATACAGACTTGAAAGCCTGTCTAACTACGCTGGGAATCATCCAAATCGTCGGTTCAAGGTATGGCGGGAAAGCAGAAGTATAAGAAATTTGGTGTTCCAGAAAGCCAGTAGGGATTTGGTCTATGTCGATTAGGTTCACACTCATATTAATATCAATCAATTGATATCAATAGTTCCTTAAAGTTACCCATTAGATACAATTCACATACACTCTAAAAGATTCCTAGCTAGCACTCTAAAAAATATTATCTTTCATACTTTTTATTGTTTAAAATAGATCAAATCTGTAGGTTCATACGTAAGTCTCTAATGGGGAAGGTTAGAAGAGTGACTTTGACATTTTGTGATAAAATGAAAAATGCTACGAAGTACAATACGATGTGAACTAATGTTAGGCATAATTTGAATTCTCATTACAAAACTTAAGATGCGATGTGTTGATTTTAGAAGAATAGATGCAAAGTGATATAAAGGCAAAATGTGTTGATTTAAGTATTCAATTGTCAATTTTCCTCATCTTGTTTTTTCAGGGTCATGCTTTACTAATAAGATGAAATTTCCATTTTATAATTTTCTTCTACTTATTAGTATGGTGATGACATTTCATCGTCCCTTCTGGAATAACAACCACTACTTCGTATAAACAGCAACCAAAGTATGCAAACGAGTTCCATTATGTGTAGTAAGAAATTCATGTACTCAGAGTCAATGCCCTCTTTCATCATTTCTGTGACTTTCTGAAGAAAAAAAATTCAAGAACACAGAGGATTTGGTCGATCAACAAGTAAGTTCCAAGATCCAATTTCTCATTTGATAACAATTGTTAAAGGATCAACAGTGTGCTTAACCCACATAATGCGCCATACTAATTAATATATACATCCTCACTAACTTTTTGTTGCAACACCACTTTGCATCCTCTACTTTTGAAATTGATACTATTGTGTGACTTATAATTAGACTTTAAATTACACCAAAAATCAGTTGATGTTATATAGCTGACGAAATTGTCATTTCTTCCAAAAATCTATATCAATATATAAATTCGTAAAACTAATGCATTTGTCCATTCTGAACAATTTACAAAGGAAAATAAATAAATAAATAGAACTTTCTTCGAGGGCTACTTATAATTTTTTTTGAGCTTGTGTAATTTATATGTAGGTGGTAAGATTAGAGAAACTATTCACATTATACACATATTTTTTACGCGGACTGCCACGTCAATTTTTATTGGGTCAAAATAGTGATGTGAACTATAAGCCCGGTCAACCGAGTCAGCACTTATTTTTTTTTCTTTGTTTCTATTCCTTCTTTGTGGCTAACGTGACATTTCCTCTTTCCTGAGGAAAAGTTACAGAGAAGAGTTGATGGCAAAGTGGGCCTCAGTCCAATTTTAATCTTTTCGGAGCCCAGAACTTTCGAAAGTACACACAGATGCGCCAAAACGGGGCCCAAGACAGGGGGAGTGGCGCTTCTTTAGCGAGTTGACTCGCGATCTCGCCTCGAACTTAGTCATACTATGAGTTCCGATCGAGCCGACACTAAGTTTTGACTTGCGAATCCATGGGATTTCACGAGTTAGCTCAAAATCTTAACTCCGTTGGCTGTCTCTGTTGTTTAACATGCGGTCGGCCAAAAAAAAAAAAGTTTCCATATCGAGCATGATCAAGTGCTAGAGACGCTAACAATGCTAAACCATCAGAAAATGTCAAAGCGTTCAACTGTTTATGCTAAACCACAAGTGCAATAAAATGATGAACGGCACTATCCGAACATTAACTTTTTTAAGGTTCGTTTGCTAAGCGATTCATTTCCTAGAGTATTTATCTCTAGTTTGACTATATTGCACTAAATCAATTAACCTTTTGAGAAATGATGGGTCCCGTGAGGTACTTCAATATCTAGTGCGCTATAATTGAGATTTTTTTTGTCATAGGTGTTTGAAATATAAAATTCAACTATTATTTATATATATCAACGCTCGATGTATCACGAATTGTCTTTAATATGGGAAAAAGATTATCCTATTTCGATTTTGTGCAATTTTTTCCTAAAAACACATTAGTATTCCTTTTTTTTTTTTTGGTTGGTTTTTGTGGAATTTCTTACTTTTTCTTGGAATCTTAATTTAAAAAATAATTGGCCGGTCAGAGTGACAGGCCTTGCGTAGCCAGATGATTAGACCTCTTAGTATTTTTGCATCCGAGCTGTAGAAAGAATTTGGAAATTATACAACTAGGAAGAAATTTCTAATAATAAATTTCGTTAATCAACTAGTCTAGCAAATGGGGATGTAGCTCAAATGGTAGAGCGCTCGCTTTGCATGCGAGAGGTACAGGGTTCGATCCCCTGCATCTCCACTGTTACTCTTACTAATATTTTAGATACAAAACTATGCGAAGGGAAAGCGTGGATTTATCTATCTTTTTCTTCTTCTCTCTCTTTTTTTTTTCAATTAGTTAAGATGATTTTTAATTCTCCTTTTGCTGGCAGCCAAAGAAAGAGAACATTCTCGTGCAAAGGTTGACTGGGAAAAAAAAATGGAGAAGAGATTATGACGTACAGGGTCTGGTTTAATCTGCTAAGCAAGTACGTCATCAGCACCACTTCCTGTATTTTATGTACCTCGCTTCTCACTCCACCTTTCTCTTCGCGTCTCAAAACAAATAAAATCAGTGATTTTTCTTCCAATCTGATGTGCAAAAGTGCTCGCCACACTTGGTGAAATGGCACTTTCTAGAGAATGAACATCCAATGAAGGCTTTTTGGACGGGCGATTAGAGATTCCTCAGGACATCTCTCTCCCTTTCAGTTCTCAAGAAGGTAACATGCCTGGATTTTTTTGTTCTTTCTTTCTGTTTTTTGGTGCAGCTGGAAATACAATACAACAAAGATGAACATTCCTCTTTTTTTTTTTTTTCAATTTTTTTTGAAATGCATCAATTTTTTTTTGTATAGAGCTATCGGAAAAAAATACGTCACTTTTAAAGTATTATATTATGGCATATGCCATACCAATTTCCACACTGTCAAATGTGAATGTGGACTAATTTCTTATCCCATTGTACTCGGGTACGAGTTGTCACTAAAGAAGGCAATTGATTTTTTTAGGCAATTGATTTTTTTAGAAAACAATTATATTAATTTGCTATTATATGCAACCATGAGATTATTGGTGTGGTCACTAAAGAAGGCACTGAAGTGACAAAATTCAAGGTTGGGGACAATGTGGGTGTTGTTGGTATATGCTTGGATCACGCCACTCTTGTGCAACTTGTAGAAATAATCTTGAGAATTGTGGCCCCAAAATGATCATGACTTATAGTGCAAAATACTACGATGGAACCACCACTTATGGTGGATATTTGGTCATCATGGTATCAAACGAGCACCTTGTAATTAAGATCCTTGATAACTTGCCTTTAGATGGTAATGCTCCTCTCCTTTGTGACAGAATCACTGTCTACAACTCATTGAAGTACTATGGGCTTGATAAAGCCGAAATGCACTTAGAGATAGTTGGGCTTCATGGGCTCGGACACATGGCTATAAAATTTGCTAAGGCCATGATGAGCCTTAAGGTGACCATAAGTAGTTCCTCACCGAGTAAGAAGAAGGAAGATATGAACCATTTGGGAGCTGATGGATTCTTGGTTAGCCATAATACAAAAGAAATGCAAGAATGTTATGATCACATTAAATTAGTGTCTTTGAACATGTATTGTGGTATGGATAACCAAATATAAATTAATGTCACTGTTTTTGTTAATTGTAGTCTATGATGGGTACAATGGATGGCGTCATTGACTCCATCTCAATTATGCATACTCTTTTGCCTTTGATTAGTTTCTTGAAAACTCATGGTAAGCTTGTCATGGCTGGTGCACCAAAGAAACCGCTTGAGCTACTTACCTTCCCACTCCTCATGGGTAAACCTAAGCAAGTCTTTTGAATTTTATAATAGTTCTTGGAGAAAGTTTCCCTCATATTTGGTGTATAAGGTGAAAGTCTAATGTTTTTTAAGTTTAGGTAAAGGGATCATTCAAGTTTCAAGGACGAAAAAAAGGTGATAAATAAGAATTATAATTAAAGGTCAAAATATTGTGGGAAGAAGTTGCATTGGAGAAGTTAAGGAGATGAAAGAGATGATTGATTTCGCATCAAAGCACAACAAAATCACGGATATTGAGCTTATTCCTATGGATTATGTGAACACTGCCATGCAACATTTGTTAAAAATAGATTTTAAGTATATATTTGTCAATGACATCACCAATTCATTGAAGTCCATTTGATGACAATTCCAATGGATTACTATTTGGCTGAGCGTAGATAAAGATTAATTTTCTTTACATGTTTTCCAAAGTCATTTGACAACTCAGATGATTTTTCAATTTGATCATTTGCTTTGCCTAGGTGTGGTAATATCACTTACTATCTCCTTTGGAATGATGATGTGTAGATAGCAAAGCCAATTCCCTTTCTCAACAATCCTTTTGTGACCATGTTTTTGGAAAAATAAAACTAAGCAACTAGGAGGACTGGGTCGCACAACAAGAAGTTTCAACATCCACGCTGTCTAAAGAATACGTCATGAAAAATTGAAATTTGAAAATGAAATCCTCACTAACTTTTGTCTCAATACCACTTTGCATCCCCTACTTTTAAAATCAACACTTTGCACCATGGGACTTATAATTAGACTTTAGATTACACCATACATCAATTGATATTATAGCTTACATTATTATCATTTTCTTCCAAAATTTCCAATCTATTTACATGTTAGCCTATGAGTACATATAAAATTAATACGTTTGTCCATTTCTCAACAATTTATAAAGGAAAACAAATAAAACAAACTTTCTTAGAGCGCTACGTAGGATTTTTTTTTTTTATAGAGATTATGCAAATTGTAATTAGTTGGTAAGTTTAGAGGAACTATTCAATTCAACTGCTTCAAATCTATACCGCCTATAAAAAAAAATAAAAATCAACCTATTTGTAGAAATCAAAAATTTCAATTTAACTATAGATAAATTTAGCTTAAAACAGTTCTTTTTCATTGTACTATCAACGCATTAAAATTTATTATCTATACATATATTAATTTTTAATTTTTTTCAAATATCTTAAAGACATATATTTCAAAAATTTTCAAGAACACATATAATATTTTTTTATTGTTTAAAATAGGTCAAATCTATACGTATGTTTATTGGGGGCGGCTTAGAAGAGTGACTTCGACATTTTGTGATAAAATTAAAAATGTTATGAAGTGATGTTGCTAGCACAGATCGCCTAGAGGCGGTGATTAGGTGAAAATATAAAATCTTGATAAATTAATGCGAAATAGAACAAATCAAGGGCTTGCACATGGTCCAGATTTTGGAACATGTTTTAGAATTTGTTATACTGTAGAACGAACTTTAAGAATAACCTGCAAGTGTGCAATAGACTTTAACAAAAGTAATGAGTGAGTAAGGATCAAAGAAATTGCATGCAAGAATCTATAGTGGTTTAATTTAGATTAAGCTTACGTCTACTCTTCTATGCTAACAATCTACTAGCTGGATTCCACTATATGATTAAGAAGAGATTACAAATTTGAGTACAAACACTCAGCAGTAGATCATACTATCTTAAGTAGCACCGACATGCAACACGCGACACGTAACACGACGTGACACGACACGCGACGCATCGTTTCTAAAAAAACAGAGAATTTTGACACGTTGAGACACGTTGTATATTAAATGTATATTTTTGTATACATAATAAATTATGATTTTTATGATTATTTCAATAGAATTAATTTGATTCAAATTCATAAATATATAAATTATAATAAAATTCTAGAATGAATTTACACTAAAAATATTGATATTATTCTTTGTTTCAATTTAACAAATTCAACTCCATTCCAATAATCCATAAAATTTGGAGAAGGAAAACAAGAAATTCACATCTTGGATTCACGTGTTAGACATCAGAAAAAAAGAGAAAAAAATCAGGGGTGTGAATTTTGTATCATGGGAAGTAAGAGTCAAAAGAGAAGAGAATACTAAGTTCTTTTTTTTCTTTCGCTATTTATTATTTTTATTATTTATATATATTTTGACTCCTCATTTATTGAAATTTTTTAAAATTGATCTCACGTATCAAAATCGAAAACTCATATGTTAGAATTCAACTCGAGTATCGGAAAGTGTTGAGAAAGTTGACCAGGTGTCGGATTTTTCAACACGTGTTAACTGAGTGTCGGAGAGTGTCCAAGAGTGTTGGACACATGTCGAAGTGTCCGACACGACACGAAAGCTTTCAGAGAATGTCGGTGCTTCCTCGACACTATTTCACTAAGTCACTCTTTTGATATTTCTCTCACAATCACAAATGTTTAAATATTTTAAAGACAAGCTTATGATCGAATTTTTCTTAAACTTTGAAATTATAGATTCTAGGCTTCATCTCCTACTTGTTCCTCAGTCCCTTGGTCTCCTTATATATTCTTCCACTTCCAAACCAGTTGTTGGATGGTTTACGGAGGATTGTCTTCCAATTTACTCATTGAACATATTTGTATCAAGAAGATTTGGTAGCCGTTGAGTGATAAAGATAGAATCTCCACTTGATTCCGATCGTCTATATAATCAAAGTTTTGGTTTCCATAAGTAAAGTTTTCTTGTTTAGAAAGAAGTTATCTTCAAAATTGATTTGCTGATCAATTAGATTAAGTCAATCAATTATATTTTTGGTGTAAAATTCAAATTAGACCACTAGCCGTTATACGTTCTTGGCCCGTGTTACGTTCTGTCAAGTTATCTCCTTCTGACTTGTCTCGTTTTGAACTTGCTACATTCTGAAATTGTTTCGTCTATACATAAAGTCTGGATATATTCAGCCTTAAAGTCCGGACTTCAGCTTTAACATAGAGTCTATTCTGGTTCTTTCAAATATAGTACTTAGTTATATCTTTTATACGTTCTATCATCTGAATAGTGGCTTGTGTGTTTTTTACTTAGTTACTCAATCGTTAAATGTTAGTAGCTTCCGATTTATTTTGTCATTTGCAAAACATCATAAGGGATTTCTCTTAACATGAAGTACAGTATGATGTGAACTACTGTCAAGTGTAATTTTACGTCTCATTACAAAACTTAAGATGCAAAGAGTTGATTTTAAAAGACTAGAAGCAAAGAGATGTACAGGCAAACTGTAATGGAAATTTTTTAAATTTCCATAGAATATTTTTGATAGAGTTTTGTCAATCTTTCATTACATATACTTACAACGGTTTAATTGAGTATTTCTGATCGCTAATTTTTATCAAATGTGAAAGCGAACCTTCAAAACTTCTTTATATTAAAGAAAAAGTAGTTGAAATGGATGTTGACTTCTGAGTGATGAATTTCTTACTCCAGACGTAAAGGGAGCTCGTGTCATTAAGAGAATTGCCTACGCAAGACGAAAGCAACCTAAATTACAGTTGCGATCCATACAAAGCAATAATATTTATTTCGGAGGTGATAATGAAATGATAACATCACTAGAGCATAGGCAAATCACGCTAAACTGTTACAAGTTGGAAAATGATCTTAGCTATATAAACTCTTAAAAGAAAAGATAAGAGATGCCGATCTTTGTTCTTGCTCCGGAGAGCACCGAACCATTTGAAAACCTCAAGAAGACTTCAATGAATTGGCGATGTCGATGACAAATCGATACTTAACATCTGCTTTTGATAGACGCTCCATGGCAGTATTCACATAATCCATAGGAATAAGCTCAATATCCGCAACTATGTCGTGCTTCGCTGCGAAATCAATCATCTCTTGTGTTTCCTTAATCCCTCCAATAAGACTTCCTGCCACAATCTTTCTTCCTGTCATCGTAGTCTTAATTGTTAATTCTTCTTTTTCATATGTAAAACTCAAAAATATTCTTTTACTAAAACTAAAAAGCATTAAAATTTTATCTTAAACACCAAATATGAAGGCAGTTTTCATAAGAAATTCAAAAGACTTGCTTAGACTTACCCATGAGGAGGGGCGAAGCAAGTAACTCAAGCGGTTTCTCTGGTGCACCAACCAAGACAAGCTTTCCATGAGATTTCAAGAGACCGATCAAAGGCAAGAGAGCATGCACAGCTGAGACTGTGTCAATAATGCCATCCATTGTACCCATTGCTAACTGTACTTAATAAAAGATAGTAACATAAATTCATATTTCGTTATCCTTATCCCTATAAATGATTAAAAAAAAAAATTCTCTCGTGACTACAACATACTTGCATCTCTTCGTGTTGCGGCTAACCAAGAAGCCATCGGCTCCCAAACGGTCCATGGCTTCCTTCTTCTTGTTAGGCGAAGTACTGATAACGGTCACCTTGAGGCCCATGGCCTTGGCAAACTTACGGCCATGTGCCCTAGCCCACCCAACCCAACCACTCCTAAGTGCATTCCAGCCTTATCAAGCCCGTAGTACTTCAATGGACTATAAACAGTGATCCCAGCACAAAGGAGAGGAGCACTACCATCGAGAGGCAAGTTATCGGGGATTTTAATTACAAAGTGCTCATCGGATACCATGATGTCCGAGTAGCCACCACAGGTGATGGTTCCATCGTGGAACTTCGAACCATAGGACAAGATCATTTCGGGGCAATAATTCTCAAGATCTTCTTTGCAATCCGCACAGGATCGACATGATCCAACCAAACACCCAACACCCACCTTGTCCCCAACTTTGAATTTTGTCACTTTGGTGCCTACTTCGGTGACCACACCGACAATCTCATGTCTGCATGCAATGGCCAATTGGTATAATTATTTTTCTCAAAATTTTTCGTTTACTTATCTAAGAAAATTGAGAAAGGTAATGTTTTTGAGAACGTACCCAGGAACCACGGGATAAGAAGTTATTCCCCATTCATTTTTAACGTTGTGGAGATCCGAATGGCATATACCACAATACAATACCGTAAAAGTCACATCTTTTTCTCCGGTGGCCCTATAACAAAATGAAAAACAATGAATTTCCGGAGCAAAGATTTTCACCTTTGTTGCATTTTTACTGCACCAAAAAAGAAAAAAAAAAAAACAAAGAAAAGGAAAACCAAGATATATTACCTTCTTGAGAACTTGAAGGGAGAGAGATGTCCTGAACAATCTCTGGCTGCCCATCCAAAAGCCTTCACCGGATGTTCATTCTCTGCTGACATTGCCATTTCACCAGGTTCAACGAGCACTACTTCAAACTAAATCGGAAGAGTTTCGTAATTTGTGTGTTTTGAGATATGGAGAGACTGGTGATGGGAGGAGGCTGAGAAGCGAGGTATATATGGGGCTTGAGAGGCTTGAGAAAGTGGAGGTGATGACGTACCTAGTGAGCAAATTCGGGGTACACCGTGCGTCATCGTCTCTTCCCGTTGTTTTGACCAGTCAACCTTTGCGAAGAAGTCTCTCCCTTTTCGTACTTGCGTCTGCTGGTCTAGCAGCCACGACTTCGTCTACAGCATCCCCCTGAAAAACGATAACGCAGAAACAATATGCATCCTCTAAAAATTTTTAATTTGGAGAGAAAAAAAAATATAACACATCCTCTTTAACTGATGGTGCAGAGATGATATAGCCTATTAGAATACATATGAGGAAAACATGGTAGCACTTGCATTACATATTAGTAAAGAGGCGTATATGTTATGCTGAAAAAATGTAGAACAATGTTAGCATAGGAAAATAAATTGTGATTTGACAAATAAATATAATGGAAGATTCATTTGGATTTAGAATTGGTGAGAGATTTATGTGATTATATAAATATTGTGAGGGCATTTTTATATACTTCATGCATTATAGTTGAGCATTTGTCACAAGTGCGATTTTGGAATGTCAATTTTCAACTATTGTTCATATATGTTTGCGTTTTATGTATTATAAATTGTGTTTAATTTTGATTAATTGTCTTTATTATTGAGAAAGAAAAATCCATCATACGTCGATTCTGTTTAATTTTTGTCCCAAGAAACTCCATTACTGATTTTCTTGAACTCTGTGGAATTTTTGGGTTTTTCCCGGGACTTTTTAATTTTCTGGAATTTTAATTTTTAAGATTAGTTTAAAAAAAAAAATTGGCCCTAGTCTAACGTGCCTGGTCCCCACGTGGAGTTGGCATGTCCTGTCAAGGGTGACAAGTCGTGTGTCGCTCGAACGTTCCTCGGAATATTGGGTGATTGGACATCAACATTTTTAGGGACCAAGTCTAAAGAAACGATTTGGAAATTACAAGTCTACGAAGAGACTGTCAACAAATCATCCTCTAAGTACTTGCAGGTAAAGTGGGCTCCATTTTTTGCCTTTCCCAATTAAATAATATCAGAGGATGCAAATTGTTTCTTTCTTCTTCTTTTTTTCATTTCTTTATTTTATCTTATAGATGATGTTTTGGTTGCTAGCCGAGCACACCAAGTCTAAAAAGAGACAATTTCTTGCGAAGGTTGGAACTGATCAAAAAGAGGGGAGTGATGATGACGCACCATGTCTGGTTCAGTTTGGCCGCTAAGGACTTCGTCACCGCCCCTTCCTGCATCTTCTCAACCCCTATACCACTCCCATACTCTTCGTATCTCAAAACGCACACAAATTACAAAATTCTCTTCAAGTTTAATGGCAACGTCGCCAGAGAACGAACACCCAATAAAGGCTTTTGGAAGGGCAGCCAGAGATCCTTCAGGACATCTCTCCCCTTTCAAGTTTTCAAGAAGGTGATGTGATTTGATTTCTCTTTTTATTTGTTTCTGCGTTTTGGTGCAGCTAAAAATGCAAACATCTCATTTTCTCAAAATGCGCTAATTATCTTTTTTATAGGTTCATCGGAGAAAAAGACACGACTTTTAAAATATTGTACTGTTGTATATGACATTCCGATCTCCACAACGTCATAAATGAATGGGAAATTATTTCTCATCCCTTCCTTCTCGGGTACAAGTTCGACAAATATCATCCTTTTTGTTTTTCTTAGATAAATCAACCAAAATTTTCGATGAAGTGATTATACTAATAATCCATTGTATGTAGGTATGAGATTGTTGATGTGGTCATAGAAGTTGGTGCCAAAGTGACAATATTCAAGGTTGGGGATAAAGTGGGTGTCAGGTGTGTTTGCTGAACAATTCTTTTACAAGAGTATCTATCTTTAGTTTGACTTTACGGCACTAAATCAATCGACTTTCAAGAAATAAAAGGTCCCACACAAGATGTCACAAAATTGACTTAAGATATTTCGTGCAATATAGTCAAAGCTTTTTTTTTTTTTTGGGTGTTAGAGTTGTAGGATTGGATATATCAAATTTCAACTATTACTAGTATGCGTCAATGTTTGATGTATCACGAATTGTTTTTGATTTGGGAAAAAGATTATCCTTTTTAGATCTCGTGTAATATTTTCCCGAAAACATAAAAGCATCCCTATATTCACTTTTTTTATATTTTTGTGGAATTTCTCCCTTTTCTCTTTGAATTTTAGAACCTTGGACATTACATATCTAGGAAGAAAATTTCAACAGAATATTCATCAATCAGTTGGCATAGCAATGTTGTAAATACAAAACTGTGCAAGGAATAGTGGATTTTGCTATCTTTTTTTTTTTTTTTTTTTTTTTTTTTTTTTTTTTTTTATTTTTTTTTTTTAATTTGGTTAAGATGATGTTTCTCTCATTTTGCTGGCAACCAAAAAAATAAGAGAACATTCTGCTGCATAGGTTGACTGTTTCAAAAAAAGTGGGGAAGAGATGATGACGTACAGTGTCTGGTTCAGTTTGCTCAGCAAGTATGTCATCACCAGCCTTCAACTTCAACAAAAAATAAAGAGAACATTCTGTTGCATAGGTTGACTGTTTCAAAAAAGTGGGGAAGAGATGATGGCGTACATGTCTGGTTCAGTTTGCTCAGCAAGTATGTCCGACACGACACGAAAGCTTTCAGAGAATGTCGGTGCTTCCTAGACACTATTTCACTAAGTCACTCTTTTGATATTTCTCTCACAATCACAAATGTTTAAATATTTTAAAGACAAGCTTATGATCGAATTTTTCTTAGACTTTGAAATTATAGATTCTAGGCTTCATCTCCTACTTGTTCCTCAGTCCCTTGGTCTCCTTATATATTCTTCCACTTCCAAACCAGTTGTTGGATGGTTTACGGAGGATTGTCTTCCAATTTACTCGTTGAACATATTTGTATCAAGCAGATTTGGTAGCCGTTGAGTGATAAAGATAGAATCTCCACTTGATTCTGATCGTCTATATAATCAAAGTTTTGGTTTCCATAAGTAAAGTTTTCCTATTTAGAAAGAAGTTATCTTCAAAATTGATTTGCCGATGAATTAGATTAAGTCAATCAATTATATTTTGGTGTAAAATTCAAATTAGACCACTAGCCGTTATACGTTCTTGGCCTGTGTTACGTTCTGTCAAGTTATCTTCTTCTGAACTTGCTACATTCTGAAATTGTTTCGTCTATACATAAAGTCTGGATATATTCAGCCTTAAAGTCCGGACTTCAGCTTTAACATAGAGTCTATTCTGGTTCTTTCAAATATAGTACTTAGTTATATCTTTTATACGTTCTATCATCTGAATAGTGGCTTGTGTGTTTTTTACTTAGTTACTCAATCGTTAAATGTTAGTAGCTTCCGATTTATTTTGTCATTTGCAAAACATCATAAGGGATTTCTCTTAACATGAAGTACAGTATGATGTGAACTACTGTCAAGTGTAATTTTACGTCTCATTACAAAACTTAAGATGCAAAGAGTTGATTTTAAAAGACTAGAAGCAAAGAGATGTACAGGCAAACCGTAATGGAAATTTTTAAATTTCCATAGAATATTTTTGATAGAGTTTTGTCAATCTTTCATTACATATACTTACAACGGTTTAATTGAGTATTTCTGATCGCTAATTTTTATCAAATGTGAAAGCGAACCTTCAAAACTTCTTTATATTAAAGAAAAAGTAGTTGAAATGGATGTTGACTTCTGAGTGATGAATTTCTTACTCCAGACGTAAAGGGAGCTCGTGTCATTAAGAGAATTGCCTACGCAAGACGAAAGCAACCTAAATTACAGTTGCGATCCATACAAAGCAATAATATTTATTTCGGAGGTGATAATGAAATGATAACATCACTAGAGCATAGGCAAATCACGCTAAACTGTTACAAGTTGGAAAATGATCTTAGCTATATAAACTCTTAAAAGAAAAGATAAGAGATGCCGATCTTTGTTCTTGCTCCGGAGAGCACCGAACCATTTGAAAACCTCAAGAAGACTTCAATGAATTGGCGATGTCGATGACAAATCGATACTTAACATCTGCTTTTGATAGACGCTCCATGGCAGTATTCACATAATCCATAGGAATAAGCTCAATATCCGCAACTATGTCGTGCTTCGCTGCGAAATCAATCATCTCTTGTGTTTCCTTAATCCCTCCAATAAGACTTCCTGCCACAATCTTTCTTCCTGTCATCGTAGTCTTAATTGTTAATTCTTCTTTTTTCATATGTAAAACTCAAAAAATATTCTTTTACTAAAACTAAAAAAGCATTAAAATTTTATCTTAAACACCAAATATGAAGGCAGTTTTCATAAGAAATTCAAAAGACTTGCTTAGACTTACCCATGAGGAGGGGCGAAGCAAGTAACTCAAGCGGTTTCTCTGGTGCACCAACCAAGACAAGCTTTCCATGAGATTTCAAGAGACCGATCAAAGGCAAGAGAGCATGCACAGCTGAGACTGTGTCAATAATGCCATCCATTGTACCCATTGCTAACTGTACTTAATAAAAGATAGTAACATAAATTCATATTTCGTTATCCTTATCCCTATAAATGATTAAAAAAAAAAATTCTCTCGTGACTACAACATACTTGCATCTCTTCTGTGTTGCGGCTAACCAAGAAGCCATCGGCTCCCAAACGGTCCATGGCTTCCTTCTTCTTGTTAGGCGAAGTACTGATAACGGTCACCTTGAGGCCCATGGCCTTGGCAAACTTTACGGCCATGTGCCCTAGCCCACCCAACCCAACCACTCCTAAGTGCATTCCAGCCTTATCAAGCCCGTAGTACTTCAATGGACTATAAACAGTGATCCCAGCACAAAGGAGAGGAGCACTACCATCGAGAGGCAAGTTATCGGGGATTTTAATTACAAAGTGCTCATCGGATACCATGATGTCCGAGTAGCCACCACAGGTGATGGTTCCATCGTGGAACTTCGAACCATAGGACAAGATCATTTCGGGGCAATAATTCTCAAGATCTTCTTTGCAATCCGCACAGGATCGACATGATCCAACCAAACACCCAACACCCACCTTGTCCCCAACTTTGAATTTTGTCACTTTGGTGCCTACTTCGGTGACCACACCGACAATCTCATGTCTGCATGCAATGGCCAATTGGTATAATTATTTTTCTCAAAATTTTTCGTTTACTTATCTAAGAAAATTGAGAAAGGTAATGTTTTTGAGAACGTACCCAGGAACCACGGGATAAGAAGTTATTCCCCATTCATTTTTAACGTTGTGGAGATCCGAATGGCATATACCACAATACAATACCGTAAAAGTCACATCTTTTTCTCCGGTGGCCCTATAACAAAATGAAAAACAATGAATTTCCGGAGCAAAGATTTTCACCTTTGTTGCATTTTTACTGCACCAAAAAAAAAAAAAAAAAAAAACAAAGAAAAGGAAAACCAAGATATATTACCTTCTTGAGAACTTGAAGGGAGAGAGATGTCCTGAACAATCTCTGGCTGCCCATCCAAAAGCCTTCACCGGATGTTCATTCTCTGCTGACATTGCCATTTCACCAGGTTCAACGAGCACTACTTCAAACTAAATCGGAAGAGTTTCGTAATTTGTGTGTTTTGAGATATGGAGAGACTGGTGATGGGAGGAGGCTGAGAAGCGAGGTATATATGGGGCTTGAGAGGCTTGAGAAAGTGGAGGTGATGACGTACCTAGTGAGCAAATTCGGGGTACACCGTGCGTCATCGTCTCTTCCCGTTGTTTTGACCAGTCAACCTTTGCGAAGAAGTCTCTCCCTTTTCGTACTTGCGTCTGCTGGTCTAGCAGCCACGACTTCGTCTACAGCATCCCCTGAAAAACGATAACGCAGAAACAATATGCATCCTCTAAAAATTTTTAATTTGGAGAGAAAAAAAAATATAACACATCCTCTTTAACTGATGGTGCAGAGATGATATAGCCTATTAGAATACATATGAGGAAAACATGGTAGCACTTGCATTACATATTAGTAAAGAGGCGTATATGTTATGCTGAAAAAATGTAGAACAATGTTAGCATAGGAAAATAAATTGTGATTTGACAAATAAATATAATGGAAGATTCATTTGGATTTAGAATTGGTGAGAGATTTATGTGATTATATAAATATTGTGAGGGCATTTTTATATACTTCATGCATTATAGTTGAGCATTTGTCACAAGTGCGATTTTGGAATGTCAATTTTCAACTATTGTTCATATATGTTTGCGTTTTATGTATTATAAATTGTGTTTAATTTTGATTAATTGTCTTTATTATTGAGAAAGAAAAATCCATCATACGTCGATTCTGTTTAATTTTTGTCCCAAGAAACTCCATTACTGATTTTCTTGAACTCTGTGGAATTTTTGGGTTTTTCCCGGGACTTTTTAATTTTCTGGAATTTTAATTTTTAAGATTAGTTTAAAAAAAAAAAATTGGCCCTAGTCTAACGTGCCTGGTCCCCCACGTGGAGTTGGCATGTCCTGTCAAGGGTGACAAGTCGTGTGTCGCTCGAACGTTCCTCGGAATATTGGGTGATTGGACATCAACATTTTTAGGGACCAAGTCTAAAGAAACGATTTGGAAATTACAAGTCTACGAAGAGACTGTCAACAAATCATCCTCTAAGTACTTGCAGGTAAAGTGGGCTCCATTTTTTGCCTTTCCCAATTAAATAATATCAGAGGATGCAAATTGTTTCTTTCTTCTTTTTTTTTCATTTCTTTATTTTATCTTATAGATGATGTTTTGGTTGCTAGCCGAGCACACCAAGTCTAAAAAGAGACAATTTCTTGCGAAGGTTGGAACTGATCAAAAAGAGGGGAGTGATGATGACGCACCATGTCTGGTTCAGTTTGGCCGCTAAGGACTTCGTCACCGCCCCTTCCTGCATCTTCTCAACCCCTATACCACTCCCATACTCTTCGTATCTCAAAACGCACACAAATTACAAAATTCTCTTCAAGTTTAATGGCAACGTCGCCAGAGAACGAACACCCAATAAAGGCTTTTGGAAGGGCAGCCAGAGATCCTTCAGGACATCTCTCCCCTTTCAAGTTTTCAAGAAGGTGATGTGATTTGATTTTCTTTTTATTTGTTTCTGCGTTTTGGTGCAGCTAAAAATGCAAACATCTCATTTTCTCAAAATGCGCTAATTATCTTTTTTATAGGTTCATCGGAGAAAAAGACACGACTTTTAAAATATTGTACTGTTGTATATGACATTCCGATCTCCACAACGTCATAAATGAATGGGAAATTATTTCTCATCCCTTCCTTCTCGGGTACAAGTTCTGACAAATATCATCCTTTTTTGTTTTTCTTAGATAAATCAACCAAAATTTTCGATGAAGTGATTATACTAATAATCCATTGTATGTAGGTATGAGATTGTTGATGTGGTCATAGAAGTTGGTGCCAAAGTGACAATATTCAAGGTTGGGGATAAAGTGGGTGTCAGGTGTGTTTGCTGAACAATTCTTTTACAAGAGTATCTATCTTTAGTTTGACTTTACGGCACTAAATCAATCGACTTTTCAAGAAATAAAAGGTCCCACACAAGATGTCACAAAATTGACTTAAGATAGTTCGTGCAATATAGTCAAAACTTCTTTATTTTATTTTTATTTTTTTGGGTGTTAGAGCTGTAGGATTGGATATATCAAATTTCAACTATTACTAGTATGCGTCAATGTTTGATGTATCACGAATTGTTTTTGATTTGGGAAAAGATTATCCTTTTTAGATCTCGTGTAATATTTTCCCGAAAACATAAAAGCATCCCTATATTCACTTTTTTTTTTTATATTTTTGTGGAATTTCTCCTTTTCTCTTTGAATTTTAGAACCTTGGACATTACATATCTAGGAAGAAAATTTCAACAGAATATTCATCAATCAGTTGGCATAGCAATGTTGTAAATACAAAACTGTGCAAGGAACAGTGGATTTTGCTATCTTTTTTTTTTTTTTTTTAATTTGGTTAAGATGATGTTTCTCTCATTTTGCTGGCAACCAAAAAAATAAGAGAACATTCTGCTACATAGGTTGACTGTTTCAAAAAAGTGGGGAAGAGATGATGACGTACAAGTCTGGTTCAGTTTGCTCACCAAGTATATTCAAGGTTGGGGATAAAGTGGTTGTCAGGTGTGTTTGCCGAACAATTCTTTTACAAGAGTATCTATTTTTAGTTTGACTTTATGGCACTAAATCAATCGACTTTTCAAGAAATAAAAGGTGCCTCACAAGAAGTCACAAAATTGACTTAAGATATTTCATGCAATATAGTCAAAGCTTTTTTATTTTTTTATTTTTTTGGGTGTTAGAGCTGTAGGATTGGGTATATCAAATTTCAACTATTACTAGTATGCATCAATGTTTGATGTAGCACGAATTGTTGTTGATTTGGGAAAAAGATTATCCTTTTGAGATCTCGTGTGTTGACACCTAAATTTTGGCATCCATTTAGTCATTTATTGCATTAAAAAATTAGGGGTTAATTTTATCCCTATAAAAAAAAATTAAGAATTGCATAGCATATAATTTTAGTTGCACTTATTTATTTGTTTATCACTTTTGCATTTGACAAGCGGCGGATGAGCTTTAATTTTACGAGTTGACAATTCGGTATTTTCAGAAATGATTCATATTATTCTTCTAATATTCGGTAAATATATCATATATTCACGTGACTTATACATTAAGTGATATATTTTACTGAAGATTTGAAGTTTAAAGATGAAATATCAAGAAGGAATATTGCACGTGGGGCATATCTTGAGCGATATATTCAATGTTTCAAGACAAGAAATATTTCATGGGCAAGCTAGATTTCATATGTGAGCTAAAAAAGAAGAAGAAGAAACAGGAAATAAAGAAAAATTGGCTTACAAATGCATGATACGCAAGGGTGAAGAAGGAAAAGGAATTTCAATATATATCATAGATGCTTATGGATGGGATTTTGTGCGTCCATTTGAAAAAAAAGAAGAAGGAAAGAAATAAATTATAAAAAGGGAAATTTTAAGTCACATCCTTCACCTATAAAAGATGGGCGCACTATAGACAAAATGGGGGGGAAGGGAATTCAGAAGTGAAAAAAATTTTCGAGAGAAAACTCGTGCGAAAGAAAGTCTTTGTCCATCTTGGTCAAAGAGAAAACCCTTTTTCTCTCTCTCTGACAAGAAAAAGGAAAAGTCAGCAGCAGAGAGAAGATACAGAGGGTACGTGCGACAGGTTAAAAAAAAGAAGAAAAGAAAGGACAAAAAGGAGCAACAGTTCGTCTTCTTCGCGTGGGCGTCTGCGCCCCTTTGTCGGCCTCCGTCCGTGAACACCCATGCCAGCCCCATCGCTGGTGCTCGCAGCTAGGCCTCCGCCGCACCTTCGCCTCCCATCCTCGCGCCGACCGCTGTGCTCCAGAACCTCCTCTCGCCGCGCCTCCACCCAGACGCGTCGCCGCCGCGAAGCCTCTGCACCCGCGAGCCCACCGGTCCGCGCGAAGCCCCGCCGCCGTGAAGCCTCTACACCCGCGAGCCCACCGGTCCGCCTAGCCCCCTGTCCCGACGCCGCGCCCCCGCGACGCCGCACCTCCTCCACGATCCGCGTTCGACGCCAGAAGACCCGGAAGCAGCTGCCGCTCGGTCTCACCTTATGTAGAAGACTGACACGCGACACGACACGACATACGACACGTCATTTCTTAAAAAATAGAGAATCCGACACGTTCCGACACATTAAATATTAAATAAATATTCTTATTTTTAATTAATTTGATTCAAATTCATAAATAAATAAATAATTAAAAAAAGCCTATAATTCAATTCATTTGAAATTCGAAAGATATATTCATAATTAATGCGAAATATATATTTAATTTTAACAAAAGTTATTGATGAAATTAATAATTAATAAGAAATTAGAATCAATTTATTTAAATAAATTCATGATTTTCTAGAATGACCAAAATTTATTATTATTCAAAATTCAATACTTTTACATTTCGAAATTATTTTTTAATTTCATTTATTTAATTTATCGATAAAAAAATCCCCCAAACTCACATCTTCTTTCGTTTGTCCATTTCCCTCCAACCCAAACTCATTTTACTTTTTCCCTCCCCCACACCACTGACAGACAGCCTGTCAACCTCACTTCCCCTCCCCCAAAACTCAAAAGACACGCCATCTCCCCCTCTTTCACTTCCCCTCCCCCAAAACTCAAAAGACACGCCATCTCCCCCTCTTTTTATTATTTTTTATTCCTTTGTCAAAAACCCTAAGGACACTCTATTTCTTCCTCCTTCGAACCTTCTAGGCTTCTACTGCTTTGCAACTTCGGACGATGGAGCAAACGCGACGCTGAGGAGGAGGAGATGCCGTCGCCGCCGCCGCCCCCTCGGGCCTCGATCCCTTCCTCTTCTCTTCCTCTTGATTTTTCTCCTCCTCCTCCTCTCCGCACGACCCCTTTCCTCTCCACGCGACCCCCTTCCTCTCTTCCTCTTGACCTTCTCCTCCTCCTCCTCGTCGATCCATCGCGACAGTGGCGGCCCTCGCCGCTCTGGCCGTCTCTCGCCGTCGCTCGCGGCCTTTGCTCCCTCCCCCTCCCTCGCCTCCACCCGGAGTCTTCCGGACATGCGTGTCGAGAAAAGTTGACCGCGTGTCGAAAAAATCGACACGCGGTCAACGCGTGTCCGACCGTGTCCGAGGCTGTCGACGTGTCCGACACGCTCCGACACGTGTCGGACACGACACGGAAGCACGGACAACGTGTCCGTGCTTCATAGGTCTCACCGCGTGCCACCACCGCCGATCCCCGAAGCTCTTGCTGTCGCGCCGCCGTCGCGCCGTCTCGCTGGAATCTTGCCGGAACCCTAGTCGAGATCTCCCCTCGCTGGACCGGTCACCAACTTTATTTTTTTTTCTTTTTTTAAAAAGAAAAGAAAAGAAAATAGGAAAAAGGAAAAAAAAAAAACAAAATTAGGTAATTTTTTTTTCTTTTGTTTATTTATCTTCTGTTTTTTTATTATTATTGATATTCCATATTATTTGTTTTTTTTTAGTGTAATTACCCCTTTAATGTGGAATTGAAATTGCATGATATGAAATTGCCTTGAAATTTAGTGATTGTTAGTCCGATTTTCACGCCCGAAGTCCGACTCGCAATTACTAAAAAATTGCCAATGCGATCTCCCGCCCGAGACTCGATTCGTGATTTATGTGAAAAATTGGCCAACCCGATCTCATGTGCGAGATATGGTTCGTCAATTTGGGTATCAATTTTGCTTGATTTGCTGTGGTGTTATCTAAATTAATTTTCTTTAAAAAAAATAAAAAAAAATTTAGTTTTAGGGTTTGCATGCTCATGATAGAAATTTCATTCTTTTTTTTAAATAATAAAAAATGTCAAAAAAAAATCAATTGACTTAGGTTGTTAGTTTTTTTTTAATTGCACGTTTAATTATTAGGCGATTGTTAATTTCGAAAAATTAAAAAAAAGGGGAAATTAGGTTTAGGTTTGCTTTTCTTATTTTGCATGTTTAGGATAGAGATTTTATTTTGAATCATGAAAAAGAAAACAAAAAGAAAGCATATTCATTTAGAATGTTAGTTTTATTACTTGATTTGCATGTTAAATTTTAATTTCGAAATTAATAAAAATCATGTAGGATTAGGGCATCTTTTGCACGTTATTGCATATTAGGTAAGATTTCATGTCTAATTTTACTTCCTAATTAATTTTAAGTTTAGATAGATTTTTTTTTAGATAGATTACATTCTAAGATTATTTGGGTTAAGATAAGATTTTAGTTTAAATTAGGATTTAGTTTAACCTAATTCCTAATATAAATTGAATAGCATCTTAATCTAGCTAGATAATTCTCACATTTTATTTAATTCCGAATTTCATAAAAAATACAAAAAATGTCATAAGTTGAATTGGTTTTATTTTTTAGGATAAAATGCATTCTTTTAAGGAAAAAGAAAAGAAAAAATGTCATATGCACGTCATTAGGGTTAGATTTATTGAGATGCATGCCATTTAATATTTTTGCTAGGCCCATTTAATTAGAAATTACATGTCATTAGAATTAGGTCATTTTAATTAATTTAGATTGCATATTTTATTGCATGTTCATTAAAAAAAATCACAAAAACTCTTACTCATTCATATAGTTTAAGACATTTTGCCATGCCATATTATTTCATATTAGGTTAGAAGCATTGTATTACATTGCATATAGATTAAGTTCCCATTAAATAAAATGAAAACAAAAAAAGAAATTGCGTGTTAATTAAAAATCATATTTAGGGTTGATGATGTGAATTTTGATCTAACGACGCAGATGCTTTCGTTGCTTTGAGGTAAGTTTACAATTTATTCATTGCTTTCATGGGTGTTAAATTGATGGATTGCGCACCCGCATGATTGCCTTATATGTTAGGGAAATAGATTTAAAATCAATCCAAGCTGCTTGCCAAACATTTTTTTAAATAAAAAATGGTACCGAAAGGGCATTAGAGAAATCTAGTGTAACCAAGTCCCCGTATCCATAGTCTCTGGTTCGTAGGAGTAAAGTAAACCTTCTGTTGTTTTACTTGGGTTTCTAATCGACCCACCAAAAATAGATTAGTGGCGACTCCTAGTTAAAAATCAATTGCACGTTAAGAACTCAAACCTAAGTCGCGAATTGGTATGGGCTTGGAAGAGCCTGAGTTAAGTTTAGGCTTAACAATCCATTAGCCAAACCCTAGGTGGTTCACACCCGAAAAATTGGTCGCGACATCGCGTAATATTTTCCCGAAAACATAAAAGCATCCCTATATTCACTTTTTTTTTTTTTTTTTTTTTTTTATATTTTTGTGGAATTTCTCCCTTTTCTCTTTGAATTTTAGAACCTTGGACATTACATATCTAGGAAGAAAATTTCAACAGAATATTCATCAATCAGTTGGCATAGCAATGTTGTAAATACAAAACTGTGCAAGGAACAGTGGATTTTGCTATCTTTTTTTATTTTTTATTTTTATTTTTAAATTGGTTAAGATGACGTCTCTCTCATTTTGCTGGCAGCCAAAAAAATAAGAGAACATTCTGCTGCATAGGTTGACTGTTTCAAAAAAGTGGGGAAGAGATGATGACGTACAAGTCTGGTTTAGTTTGGTCACCAAGTATATTCAAGGTTGGGGATAAAGTGGGTGTCGGGTGTGTTTGCCGAACAATTCTTTTACAAGAGTATCTATCTTTAGTTTGACTTTACGGCACTAAATCAATCGACTTTTCAAGAAATAAAAGGTCCCACACAAGATGTCACAAAATTGACTTAAGATATTTCATGCAATATAGTCAAAGCTTTTTTATTTTTTTATTTTTTTTTTATTTTTTTGGGTGTTAGAGTTGTAGGATTGGGTATATCAAATTTCAACTATTACTAGTATGCGTCAATGTTTGATGTATCACGAATTGTTTTTGATTTGGGAAAAAGATTATCCTTTTTAGATCTCGTGTAATATTTTCCCGAAAACATAAAAGCATCCCTATATTCCTTTTTTTATATTTTTGTGGAATTTCTCCCTTTTCTCTTTGAATTTTAGAACCTTGGACATTACATATCTAGGAAGAAAATTTCAACAGAATATTCATCAATCAGTTGGCATAGCAATGTTGTAAATACAAAACTGTGCAAGGAACAGTGGATTTTGCTATCTTTTTTATTTTTTATTTTTATTTTTAAATTGGTTAAGATGATGTTTCTCTCATTTTGCTGGCAGCCAAAAAAATAAGAGAACATTCTGCTGCATAGGTTGACTGTTTCAAAAAAGTGGGGAAGAGATGATGACGTACAAGTCTGGTTCAGTTTGCTCAGCAAGTATGTCATCACCAGCCTTCAACTTCAACAAAAAATAAAGAGAACATTCTGCTGCATAGGTTGACTGTTTCAAAAAAGTGGGGAAGAGATGATGACGTACAAGTCTGGTTTAGTTTGCTCAGCAAGTATGTCATCACCAGCCTTCAACTTCAACAAAAAATAAAGGGAACATTCTAGTGCATAGGTTGACTACTTAATAAAAGGGAGAAGAGATGATGACGTACAGGTCTGGTTCAGTTTGCTCACCAAGTATGTCATTGCCACCACTTCCTGTATCTTCTCAATCCCTATATGCGCCTCGCTTCTCGTTCCCGCCTTTCTCTTCATCCCTCGGAGCACACAAATTGCAGATTTCTCTTCCAATTTGATGTGAAGCAGTGCTTGTCAAGCTTAGAGAAATGGCACTTTCACCGGAGAATGAATATCCAGTGGAAGCTTTTGGATGGGCAGCTAGAGATTCTTCAGGACATCTCTCTCCCTTTAAGTTCTCAAGAAGGTAACATGCTCGGATTTTTCTATTCTTTGTTTCCATTTTTTTGGTGCAGCTGAAAATACAACAAAGGTGAACATTCTTTTTCCTCAAGATGCATTAATTTTCTTTTGTATAGGGCCACTGGAGAGAAGGACGTCACTTTTAAGGTATTATATTGTGGTATATGCCATACCGATCTCCACAATGTCAAAAATGAATGGGGACTAACTTCTTATCCTATGGTACCCGGGTATGAGTTCTCTCATAAACATCATCCTTTTCAATTTTCTTAGGAAACAAAATTTTGAGGAAACATTATATTGATTTGCCATTATATGCAGCCATGAGATTGTTGGTGTCGTCACTGAAGTAGGGATTGAAGTGACAAAATTCAAAGTTGGGGACAAAGTGGGTGTTGCTGGTATGGTTGGATCATGTCGCATTTGTGCAAATTGCAAAAATGATCTTGAGAATTATTGCCCTGAAATGATCATGACCTACGGTGCAAAGTACTACGATGGAACCATCACCTACGGTGGCTACTCGGATATCATGGTATCAAACGAGCATTTTGTAATAAAAATCCCCGATAACTTGCCTCTAGATGGTTGTGCTCCTATTCTTTGTGCTGGGATTACTGTTTACAGCCCATTGAAGTACTATGGGCTTGATAAGGTTAGAATGCATGTAGGGGTGGTTGGGCTTGGTGGGCTTGGGCACATGGCTATTAAGTTTGCCAAGGCCATGGGCCTCAAGGTGACCATCATTAGTTCCTCCCGTAATAAGAAGAAGGAAGCTATGAACCATTTGGGAGCTGATGGATTCTTAGTTAGTCACAATAAAGAAGAAATGCAAGTATGTTACAATCACATTAAATTATTGTCTTTGAAAATGTATTGTGGCAAGGATGACTGAATATAAATTTATGTTACTATTTTTTGTTAACTATAGTCTGCGATGGGAACAATGGATGGCATCATCGACACTGTCTCAGCTGTGCATGCTCTTTTGCCTCTGATCGGTCTCTTGAAAACTCATGGAAAGCTTGTCATGGTTGGTGCACCAGAGAAGCCACTTGAGCTGCATATCTTTCCACTTCTCATGGGTAAGCCCAAGTAGGTCTTTTGAATTCTAGAATACTTTCTTGGATAAAACTGCCATCATATTTAGTGTATAAGGTGAAATTCTAATTTTTTTAGTTACTAGTAAAAGGTTTATTTGTGTTCCACAAATGGAAAAAAAGAGTGACAAATGAGACTTATAATGACAGGTAGAAAGATTGTGGGAGGGAGCTTAGTTGGAGGGGTTAAAGAGATGCAAGAAATGATTGATTTTGCATCGAAACACAACATAATCGCGGATATTGAGCTTATTCCTATCAATTATGTGAACACTGCCATGGAACGTCTGTCAAAAGGAGATGTTAAGTATAGATTTGTCATCGACATTGCCAATTCATTGACGTCTTTTTCATGATCATTCCAATGGATTGCTACCTGGCTGAGCGTGGATGAAGATAAACTTCCATGAAATATTTTTCGAAGTCATGTTTGACAACTCAGATGATTTTTCAATTTAATAATTTTCTTTTACATAGTTTGGTGACATCACTTCATTGTCCCCTTTGGAATAACGATATGTACTTCGTGTAGATAGCAACCAAAGCCAATCTCCTTTATGAACAATCCTTTTGCGACTGTGTTGAAAGACAACTTAGAGAATTGGGTCGCACAGGAAGTTTCAAGATCCAATTTTACATTTGATTGTAAGAGTTAATGATTCAAAATTGTACTTTTTTTTTTGGTCAGTTCAAAATTGTACTTAACTTAAATAAATATGCCACGCTGTCTAAAGAATACATCATGAAAAATTGAGAAAACTTTGTATGTAGATCTGAAAGTTTGTTATTAAACTTTGAAAATGAAATGCCCACTAACTTTTGTTTCAATATCACTTTGAAAAAGAATTGGGGTAATGACTCTTTGAAACTTCTTTTAATGTTCAATGTAGTTCATGAACTTTTTATTTTTGTTCCATCTAATCCCAAAACTTTTATAAATTTGCTCAATCAAATACTTTCATTAAGTGTATGGCCATATTATGTGCTTTAACCCTAACTCTTTCAATTTCAATTTGGGCTGCTTATTCTTTTCCTCTTTTCTCGCTAAAATAGACAAGTCCTTGATTTAGAAGACTCAAGCGTGACTTTGTTTTTGAGTAACTAGAAATGGCGTCATTTCGCTTTGTCAACATGTTTATTGTACTTGTAGTGTTATTAGCCACTTCAAATGCTATGATAACCTATATGGACGGAAATTTTAACCACGGTTGTTTTTATCCCTCGTGTAAAAGTTCGTCTACTTTTTTTGGTCAATAAAAATTAAATTTTTTTATATGTTGCTGATAAATTCCTGGGAATATTTTCGGATCGGTCACACAGAATCGTATAAATCACATGCAGTTCTATCGCTTGTCACTCTTATTGTGATGAATTTGATTCTGAAGCATTGCTTGACGTACCGATCTGTCATTCTTTGTAGCAATAGCCTCTCATTGCCATTCAGTGCCATAGCCTTCCTAGGTAAACATAAGTGAAGACAAAAAGCAACGACATCATCCTCGAAACAAGCGTATGGACGACTCATAATACATGTTAACCCAGCTCGTTAATTACTCCGGTATTGCTTATATAAAATCTCTCGGGTTGACCTTCTACAGATGAATGGCCACGTGCGGATCTTCTGCTGTGCGAAGCTCATACGGATAAAACCCATTTTCATTTGACGAATTCACGTTTGTCGTCCCATAAACCTGTCATCGTGCTTTAGTTCTCGAAGTGTATACACCACATGTTTCGACAAAAATGAGAAAAATTTCTATGACGAACACCATTACCTTTTTTAGTAACTCCATGTTCTCCTGGCGAACAAGGTTCACCTTCCTACATAGTTCCACATTTTCTTGATGAATCATGCTTCCCTACGATTTCAAACCAATGTTATGCTTCATCGCGAGAATTTATAAATCACTTGAACGGCTAAATGGGTTTGATCTCGAAAGTACCTTCCGACTCAATTCTCGTATTTCGTCGTTCAAAATCTGCTCCTGCAATTTAAGATGTTCAGAAGTTCTTTGTTAGTGTAAAAAGTTGGCCATTGAATTTTAGGGTTAATGGCTATGTAGGCAAGAGTAGCCTTTCTAACCTTCTTAACTCGGACACCACGCAAACTCATCTCCAACTGGTTTTCTAAGTTTTGTAGGTCCTTTACATTTAGTCCGCTGAGTTGCTCTCCCATCAACTTCCTAACTCAACACAACGTACAATATTAGTTAAGATTTTAGAGATGTGTGCAATTTCTAATTGAAAAATGCCTTATATATATGCGCACACCTTTCTTTTACAGCAATATATTAGGTAAAGTACAAACCCATGAAATACCCGACTAAGCTCCTGATGATTCCAAAACTGACGAGGGCCATAAATCTGTCTTGCTAAAATTCAGTTAATTAATCAAATGGGGATTTATCTTGGAACTTCTAGCAGCGAGCAAATTTTTCATCACAACTGGCATCAACACCGTTCATCTGTTGCTTGTGCCAACATGCCATTTCACTATCCAAAATCGAGGTAATAATAATCAATTAAGAAGAAAGCTCTCTCCACCAACAGTACTTTGAAATAACAATTCAATTCATTAAATAGGCCGGGAATGTTTTGCTTGATAGAAACTCCCATCGTGGTGACCGATCTCTTTCCCATTTTAGACAGCTCCACCTAGACCAGTCCCCCGCATGATATTATCCGCTTTGTTCACGACTCATTTACGTCTGCACAACTTTAAATGCATAGGGCTAATTCTAGCTTGTGCTTGACTCATGGTTTAGTTTAGTAAGTCCTATGTAGGCGACATGGGATCAGGCAATATCTGAAACCCGATATCCCCGTTCCTGATAAACTATTGTGGGCAGCCCATCGCGGGCTCATCTCCTAGTGGGATTACACACGCTTGGTTTGAAAACATGCCGTACTAATTTGACATTGCATGAGACTTGTCTGCCGACACAACCATGTCTAGATGTGTGAGATAAGAGACTTATATTAAACCC
This sequence comes from Eucalyptus sp. ANBG9806169, assembly GCA_014182395.1. NCBI lineage: Eukaryota > Viridiplantae > Streptophyta > Magnoliopsida > Myrtales > Myrtaceae > Eucalyptus > Eucalyptus sp. ANBG9806169. The sequence continues at coordinate 19,596,844 of CM024580.1, read as the reverse complement.
GACACATATGTTAAACGGTAGAGTGCTAGGATGTCATATAGAACAAATTAACGTGGAATCAAGGTCTAAAAGAGGACAGATATATAAGGAGAATCTAGCGAGAGGGACAGTTCTTTATGCATCTATTCCAGGAAAAACTTGACGAACATCGCATACGAGCGATATGACCTCAAGAACCACAAAGTACTGCATTAGGAGAAAATTGTTACCTGTGGGTTTCACGCAGATTCTTCAATTCTTGCCTTAAGATTGCCGCCTCCCTTTGCCAAAACTGCACATAGGAAGAGCAAGAGACGGGGTCACCGGCGCTCTCCATTCAAGCTTAACATGCTCCCCTATTTTATTTTCTATTTCCTTTTTAACTGACGCTTAAATTCTAGACAGAAAGTCATGCTTACTTCAAAAGAACCTTAGATTATCATGGAGGAATATCTTGCTGTCGTGCAATTTTTATGTTACTTAATCAAGATTGATGGATGATAAAACAAGGCCAATCTTTGTATTCATATCTTGTCTAGTGTTCGCATCATATGTTTGAGATGTCACGTCGATGGAGGACAAAGCATGTTAGTGAAGGAAAAAGACCAACATTCTGATTAAGAAAAAGACCAGGTCAAGAGATAATTTTTGATGAGCATAGAAACCGTCTAGGGTCTTAAGGAGTAGAGTGTAATACCTTGACATCGGATAACGGATTGAGAGGCTGCTGATGTTCTTCTTTTGTTGTCTGATATCTTTCAAAAACTGACTTCATGCTAGTGCAAAACATAACCATGAAAAAACCGTATTTCATATATATAAAAAAGGTACTTAAGTCAAAAGGTTCATTCGCCTCGCATTTTCCTTTTCAAAATTACCCTTGCATCTATAATATCTATTTACTGCGTAACCAACCCACTTTTTTCTTTGCTTAACCCATTATTTTGTCTCACTTTTTGACAAGAGCCAATATTGTCCTAACACTTCCTCAATCCTCAGTACAATGGAAAATTATGGACACAATCGTCATTATAGAAGTTTTTAGCCTATAGTTTTGCATATGACGGCTTTCATCTTACCCCTAGAACGATAAAACTGAATAAGTTTAACAAAATATGATCTCTATGTAGTTGTGCATGCGCTACTAAAACTATATTACTAATGCGGAATAACTAGTGATGCCGCCTATATTGCTTAGGCTTACTGAAATTGGTTTACAAGTGGAACGACCCTTGCAATATTGTGATTTTTACTTATTACTGAATTTGATCTTTTTTTTCCACATCATGTAGTGATAACTTCTAGTATAATCAGCCAACTATGACACCACTACATGAGAAATATAACTAATGAGGGACCATAAAATCGTGATCTGAAAGTTGGTTGCACATAAGGGAAGGGTGTAGATTGAAGAGCTAGATCAAGGCAAGGTCATGAAGGTAGCTAATGCTTGAGCTTCGAAGATCCAAAGACAATAAGATGACGAGTTCAACTCCCATTTTTTGCACATAGAATTTTTATTGAACTTGTATTCCTTAGAAAAAGAGAATAATGGGAAAAGGCAATAGATTTAGGCAATCAGTAAGCTCTAGTTCACCTCTGTATGGTCTATTATACCACACTTGGGAATATCGACAGTCATAATCCATTTCAAGAGGCTATTTCTTTTTCTTTTTTCTTTTTTGCGCAGGTCAAACGGCAGATTGATATTGCAATGTGTATCCTGCAAGAGCTCTAAGCACTTGCACATCAGATTAATTAGATTGATAGAACTGCGTTAAACAGAAGAAACTGGTTTGTGGAAGAAGATTGAAGATTATAAGGCCTCGAGGAAGATTGTTTGCTTGTATTCCATGTTCTTTATCGCTTGATACGCTGGGGTTTCCATGTTGTTTGCAATTTATTAACTCAAAATTGGTTATTGTGTATGTGACAATCAATTGACTCCTTTTCTTAATTTAAGTAGTTTGGAACTTAATAACAAATAGGGGAAATTACACTTTTGCTCCCTATAACATTGTGAAAATTCAGGTTTGGTTCTTGTACTTCGGTTATAACCCCAACCCTTATACTATCATCCGGTGGCAACTTAAGTCCTATAGGTGAATTCTTTTAAAAAATTTGTGAGAAATCATTTAGTCAGCGCCGGCTACACCGACATGTGAGCCCGACTTGTACATATCCCTGATGGAAATTACATTTAAGTTCCTATACCTTTCGGAATGTTCAAATTTAGTCTCTATACTTTTTGTTTAATAACAATTTTAATCGTCCTACCATTTATTGATGACATTTTAACACAATTTTTCACATTCCCATTGCAAAAAAAGTTATAAAAGACGCTAGCTTTGACATAATGCACATTTGGATATTAATATTTGTAACTACCATTGATGGCTTTACTAGTAATAACAAAAGTAACTTTTATTAAGCCACTTAATATTTAAGAGTTAAGATAGGCACTCGATACTAATAACCTCCCAGTACATTGAAACTACGTACAATCAACATGACATCGACTTGTTGGTGTCACTTGAATCGGAAGAATTTACATAAACCGTGTAAATATTTTGCCTATTAGATAATGAGTCAAAGTAGTGGCTAGGAGATTTAAAAGTTACCTACGTTTCTGAAAGACTAGTCCTAGGTTTCTCTTTACGTGTCCAAGCTGAAAATAAGGATGCCACTATTGCATATAATGTAATTACTTTAATGGGACTGTCAATCTGATAGGTACGCTTGTGAAAGTTGGAAGCACCGATGGTTGAGTTAGGAAAACCAAGGAGGTCAAATTTTGTTTTTTATGACAAAAAACCCACTTTAGATAGCTAAATTCCGAATACATGCGTTACGATACTAACTTCGTTAATTGGGTAAGACCTAAGCCAAAGGCCATGTGAGTGATAATCTAAAATAAAATTATTTACTCAATCTATGTGGCACAGGGAATCGAACATGTATTGTACGTCTAATTCACACAACAAATTCATTCTTTAACCACTGATCCAAAACTATGGATTCAGAAAAAGAATCTCTAGCAAGAGAATTAATTTTGACAAGTTTTGGAGTATGGAAAACAACATGGCGATGCTTCCCTAGAATATTTTACTTGGAGAAACAACGCAAATAACTTCAAGCTATTAAAGTATTTTGTATTGCCTATCGCTTGCTAATGGGTAATACTGTCCACACAGACCATCCTCCATGTGGTAATTTAAACTTCCTCATCGGCATTTCTTAATGGATCTTTTAAGTGTTGGGATCATTACATTGTTCACCAAGAAAGAGTCTTTCCTTTCCTTTCCTTTTTTTTTTTTTTTGTTTTTGTTTTTTGATGAGGTAATGTGATTTTAATAACCTATCAAGTATTTTCATATTCACATGTAAAAGTACTTAAAAGGTAATGATTTTAATGAAACATGGTTATACTTATCATAGAAGTGCAAGTGATAAAATAAGCATGTACCAATGAGATGTGTATACTAGACAGAGTCACTCTCATCAACCACAACCTGCCCAGTATTGGCCATTTCACCTTCACTATCGAATTGCATGTTAAGGACATCACTCAAACTTCCCTTTCAGTAATTGATAACAGAGGTCCAGAAAATGATAGGTGCATGGAAAGAAGTCAGTTATAAGCGGTAATAAACTAGAAACAAATGAAATAGCAGACCGCAATCGCAAGATACTGTATTATGTCTAATAAAAAAGCACATAAAGGGTCTTCTCTGTGGTTATCTACTTCCTTCATTTGATAATCTAAAACTTTGTTTGATCCTTTCTGTTTAATTTTTCTTTCATTTTAGCATAATAACTGCGCTGAGTATGATATTAAGGATAATTTAATTGATATATATTGTTCTTAGTTAAGTTTTATGAATTGAGATTCTTTAAATGGCACCACAGCTCTAACGAAGCTTCACTTCCCTTGTTCACTGCAAGATATAATTTACTTGCCAATACCATGTGTGTGGAAAATTATCGTTACCGATGTTGCAAAATATAAAAATCAAAAAGATTAATTTGGCGGCGGAGATCCAGGAAAGAAACAATTACAGCAGGATCTAAACGGGAAGTATTTAAATTCAATGACCACACAGAAGCTTTGAGACAGAGAAAATCTGGCGCAGAAAATTGATATCCCTCTCTGTCTCTGTCTCTGTCTCTCTCTCTCACTCTGACAAAATGAAAGGAATAAGAAAATGCAAACGTGAACCAGAGTTGGGGCTGACCTGGTGCTAGAATACTCATGCAACTTTCCAGTGCTGGAGAAGATGACGAGCCCAACTTGGGCATCACAGAGAATGGCCAGCTCCTTGGCCTTCTTGATCAAGCCCTTCCTTCGCTTTGAGAAGGTGACTTGCCTGCTCGTCGAGTTGTCGATCCTTCGGATCACAATCTTTCCTCTGCCCATTTGCACTCTTCGAGTTCTAGGGTTTTTGGGTGGTGTACTGATGGTGCTTTTTGTATAGGGATATGACTTGAGAGAGAGAGAGAGAGAGAGAGAGAGAGAGAGAGAGAGGAGTAGCTTAACTATGACGAAGACGATAAACAAAGCTTTAGTCTCTAAAGCCGAAGAGAAATTCCGCTCGACAACCGTTAAGTCGTCTCAGCATCGCGCATTTAAAGTCTTTACCTTTTGTACTGTACCGGTTATGTGAAGATTCACTTTGTTAAAAAAGTTGAGGATATCTTTTAGCAAGTGCGCATCTCTTGATTTTGAAAAGGACTATATGTTTTTCTTCATTTCTTGGTGGAAATTCACTCCAACCTAATATTAATTAGTTATCTATCATTAATGTTGTGAGTAATTATAATATATACCAGTAGTGTAATAGAATATTTACTTCATACACTACTAATTTGTGAGATAGAGTAGTTATAATTCTCAAATCAAAGGTAGGTAAAACTGCTTGCGTAAATTTTTTTTACTCTGGTGATATAAACTTTATCTTTCCAAATATTTTAGTGTCATCCACATGTTAACTCTGTTTTAAAAGCCACGCATCTTAAGAATCACTAGCATTATTTATAATTACAAGTTCTTAATAAACTCGATCTACGTATACTAACATGGTCATTTTTATTGATCTTGTGAAACCCATCATGGGGCCAACGGATTCAATGGTTATCATCATGTTGTCTTGTGAGTTGACAAGGCCGCCATTGGATCAAGTAGTTGAAGACAATGGTGGTGTAGTAGAAAGAATTTATGCTTTAATGAGTAACGATTATATATATTGTCGAAAGAGAACAATTATATAGTTGTAAAAATTTTCACATGAATCTTAGAAGCTGATGAAAGGAGGAGGAAGTTTCCAATGGAATATTATTGAAAGCTATCTCATCATTCCACACATGTTAAAGGATCCACTAGGATCCACCTAACTTGTCAAGTTATTATGTTTACAAGACATGTATGCATAATGTGATTTCTTTTCTTTTAAAGTAGCTTATGACATTTTCTAACTGATCTCTACTCTTTAGGACTTAAATTCAAAGCTGTACAATCATTGAAAGTTGCCCCAATGGCCATCCTTCTTATATGGGAATGGGAAGGTGGGGAGTTCAATACTTTACTTACTAAATGAGGGCTAGGGGTGGGGATGTTTAGTTTCAGGTGTGGGGTTCATCTTCAACGCTCTACAAAATATACAGCGAAAGTCTGAGAGTGAGACAGACAAAAAATAAAAATAAAAATCAAAGTTATACATCTCAAACGACAAAATTACCCGTAAGTGAAAAAAAAACCCAAAAAACTCAAACCTCTAAGTCATCTATGGTTTTTTGACCCCAAATCTAGTCCACCCAATGCCATATTCCAATGGCGGTGTGGCCTCTATCACCTTCGAATCATTGATAATATTACCGAGATCATCCCTCCCAGACTCGATGTGGATTGTCTTGGGAAATAGCATTGTTAATGAATTAATGTATAATTTTTTTTCGCTGCAATAGTACCTTGACCAACTTTAGGTCTAATAGGAAATTTTGTTATGTTTTAATTCAGAACCCCTTCCCTTCTCTCTCTCTCTCTACCCCTCCCCCCCAGCACCAGCAAGACGACCTCGACGAGGGTATCATGGTGTAGGTGACCTCAAATTGATGGCATTGGTGACCTCAATCCATAGTAGTTGTAGCTATAGTGACCTCATTGAGAGTCATTTGCCACGTCCATAGTCACCATCCGAGGGTGGGATGCCATGGGACACCAGTTACTATAAGAGATTCCCTCCGTGGTCATGGCGAGTGGTAAGAAAACTGTGATATCATGCTGTAGTGGTGCTGAGCTAAGGCAAGGTATGATGCTTTAGGTGTCTGGGTTGGAAGAAAACCTGGAAGATGTTTCCGAAAAGAAGATTGCCAACCGTATTAGTGCATGCAGGATATAAAATTGAGATACACTTCCCTACATGCTTCATCATCCGCAAAATATATCCCAATCCATTGATATGTGACCATCGTGTATGTGCTAATTACTTATAAGCGTCTTCCTATTCGTTTGGGATGGGACAACACATCATGAAAAGGAAATTCAATTGGTACTTGAGTTAAATCAAATGAAGGCATATATTAAATAGTTAGAATAGAGCGGACTTGCCAATTTCGGCGGGAGTAGATTCATGCCATGTGTCGAAACTTAATAGGAGGGGCCTGTAACCCCACACTTTATCTCTTCATCGCTTTTTAAGAGATTGTCGGATCGGAACTTGAAGCTATCAAGCAACCCACAAAGCTCACCCTTCGATGCACGATCCGGTCTATCTTCTTGTTAATTTACTATTCCAAGAGATCCATCGTGTCCGCAACGCGGATTGGACGAGAATTGCCAGTGAAACAAAAGCACGGTGGTCGAAGAATACATCACATGACCAGGTCCTTGTAGCTAAGTGAAGAGATTAGGCCAGCAATTCATATGCATATCTACGAACACTTGCTTTGAGTTGTTACTATGCAGATATATGGATAACTTACAGTTAACCGAGAGTGATTGTGTTGAAGTAAATTTCCTATAGACATGTGTTGCTAGTTGAAATGATAGCATATGATTGATTATAATATAAAATATATTGAAATAAAAATTTCTTTTGCCTTAATGGTGTTCACACTACTTATGTTATCGACCCAATTTGTAAAATAAGTTTAAATCATAATTTAGGTAGACGCAGAAAGAAATGTGCTTCGATTCACTCATTTTCATTATGAGTTTTCATTTAGTATATCATACATGTAAAAGTTCTTAATTAAATGCAAATTTTAAAATTCTAATGGAAAATTAAAAAATAAAAGAGTTGGGAGCACATATAATTGAATTGTTGCGAGCTAGATTTCTTTCTCCCTTACCCCAATGGTATTGTTCCAATGAAAAACCAGTGGTCTGCTTCGTCAACTCATCGAAACCCTCGCTACAATGGGATATATTGGCTTATACTAATTGATCTACGTTTGATAGGCGTTCGATAAAAGAGTTGATACCTATATCTAAGTCATACTTCTATCGTATGTTATTTTTTGTAGTCACACTCTTGATTATAATTACAATCATTTTCTTAATAATTCGGAGGTACGCGCGCAAAAATTCAAGTACCCAGATATTTATAAAATATTCTGTGAGTCTTTATGAACTAAGCATTCTTAATTGAAAATCTCACACCTCAAAGCGCTGATAGCGATATAGCAAGAAACATATGTCAGCGCCCAAGTGACTGACACACACGTGATGGTCGCGAAAGTGGAATTCACCAATCGAGAAAGAACTTCGCACGCTCTCAGCAAAATCAGCCAATGGCAGACATCCCGTACACCTGATGACCTGGCATCTTTTTCTTCTTTTTTTTCACTTCTCCAGATCACAAGCCAAACACGGGCTGAGCAATCGCCTTGGTTTGGGCGCCTCTTCATTAAACATGATGTCTTGGGGCTACTGTCAAAGGGAAAACACTATCCCCGATGGATTATGATAAAGAAAAAAAGATAAATTCACAAGTAACCGTAGATAGCCAACGTGTTTGAGATGTCATTTCAAATTATTAATGTGTGTAGCAGTTGATTGTGGCAATTATCTTTAAATACATTCATGACAAATCATGTCTTGTTAGTGATAATTTTCTTTTTATCATTGTGTATTACATATATGTATAACTTAAGTATCCTTCTAATGGTTTTCCCTTTATCTTATTGAAGAGATGATAACAAAGCACTCATAGCTGTCTCCAATATCAACATTTCCTGTTGGGTAGACCCATGTGACGATAATTACTTAAACCAATAAGATTCTCACTTTGGAGAAAACCCTGATGGGACCATGGAGACTCCAATTCCAAGGGGAAGATCTCATGATATTGGAATTCTAATGCCTCTAGGAACGAGCTCAGACAGGTGTCAATCATCAGCAAATCATAGAAACTCAAAGACCAAGGAAAAGTAATCCTATGGATGTTCTTCCATTTAGTTTATAATCCCAACAATGCATGAATGTTGCTTTGCTGAGTCACTGAGCTGTAAAAAGGGGTTTACTTTCTAAGCGGTGATGCCAAACATGCTGTAAAATAATGAGAGAAGCACGTGATGTGCTGTTGTGACTGATATGCTTTCCGCCATCCAAGGAAAAGAAGGGGGATTGCACTTTCTGGGCAAGTGATGATGGGTCCTCTCTTCGACTTAGCAAATAGAAAGTAAAGGGAAAAAAAGAAAAACATGGGTCTCTCGGAGTCTTAAGGCCAAAATCGAGATGCCCAACTGAGTTTTCGCGCCCCTAGTTGCTTCATTTCCTAGGCATAAGTTTTTGTGAAGGTGTAAATGCTTTCACACAACATTCTTATTCCTTGATCAGATGAAGAGATCACCAAAAACTTCAAACGCAAAATATAGCTCGCCTGAAGCGGAGTTACATCATGCGCTCGTGAGCGAGAAAATGAGACAGCTAGTACCTCCCATTTGCGGCCCCATTAAACTTTATGTAAGAACTTGCTCTTTGTTTCCATCTCTTCCAATGGCAACCACTACCTCTCATTTGCAGTCATTTCTTAAACTTTATGTGAGAACTTTCTGGTTTATCTATCTTTTCTAATGGTGGCCCCTACTTTTCATTTGCATATATCTTTCGAGAAACATCCATCTAATCCTGTTACTCTTCTATAGCCAGCCAAGAAGCATTTTTTACATGCATCAAACTAGAAATATATCCTATCAAATTTAGACCAGAATTGGGGAGTGGCATCTCAATGACCTCTATATAAACTCTACTGCTGGATTTTGAAGCGTATATTCACTAGCATAGTTTGAAATCTATGCTCATTTTTTCTCCGATCTCCATCAATGTACTCATCACATTGTACTTGGCCTTTTTGCACAGATTTCCAAACACATTAATCCCTTGTTGCTCCTTTACTAATTATTTCAATTAAGGACTCTTGAGTTCTGACATGATCTTGATGGTATTGAAGAAGTGATTAGTTGACCACACACTAATTACTCTTTTATTGTCTACTACAATACCATAGTTATGTTCATCCTTGAATCACTTGATGTGGAATGAGCCAGTAATCTTACTTGGTGCTTCATATGCCTTTCATGAGAATTCTCTTGTGCACACTTTGCTTTGACATATTCCTTGCTTTGTTCAACAATTGAGTACTTCACAATAGCAATGCTAAATTGTTTTGTTTAATCAATTTTCAATAATACGCAAACCACATGATTTTTAGCCTTTGGATCTACATAGAACTACTTCATCATCTTAATTCTAATCCTCTCATCTAACACTCTCATCGTCATCACTTTAGTGATATTCCGTGTCATAACCATCTGCCACTAAAGCTCCTTGTTCTCTCTTATTCACAGCTTCATCTAGTTCCTCAAGTGGTGAATTCCTCATTTACTAAAATTCCTAACTTGTTCTCTTGTCTGTGCAAGTTCATCATCATCATCATCATCATCATCATCATCAACATCATCATCATCATCATCAACATCATCATCGTCATTTACATGCACCAAAGGTTCATCATCTTTATAGATGGACAATACAACTTCCCAACCCTATCATACTCCAGTTACTTTTCATCAAGTATATCTTAGTTGCCAGATCTATTCACTGTCTTAACTTGCTTAACTCTCTCTTTAGTACTAGTTCTATGCCTTGCCTTAGTCTCCTCTAGTCTTAGTTTAATACCAGTTTAAACCAGGTCCATAACCTACTTGGACACTTTGTTCAATATTTTCTTCACTCTTCCTTCTCTAAATCATATCCATGACCTATCTCTGCATCCTCATCTTCATCTTCATCACCATAACACTAAAAAAACACATAAACATTATAACCATGAAGATAAGGGTAAACAAGTTCCCCGGCACCATTATCATCTTGAAACAATCTTATATCTTCTTTTAAGCTCTTACCAACTACCCTATAATACGATTTCTCTCTTTTGCAAACAAGCTATTCCACAATATCCCTATCGCATTATTTATGTAATAATCTACTCATATTGACCCTAACAATGTCGTTATTTCCACTCATCACCAACAATAAACTCCCCACCATATTAAACACTAATGAGTGTAGTGGTATCACTTATGTCGATATTGGAAAAAAAAATGTCAAGGAGCAAAAGACATAGAGACAACCAATTGAGCGATTGGTCCCCACAACTGCACCAAATTAAATAACCAATAATTGATTTTGTCTATGGGTGGAAAAAAAGCCAACAATCTTCCCCAAAAACATAATAAATTACTCAACTTTTCAATTCCAAGATTCTTCACTCTAGAATCAGTCCTAATTTACCGTATAAGCTGTGGTCTTTGAGAGAGAGAGAGAGAGAGAGAGAGAGAGAGAGAGAGTTATTCCTAATTCTTTGATGTGTTGTTTTAGACAACTAGTAGCCATGTCATTTGGTTGATTGTTCACTTTGATCTTAAATCTCTTTAAAGAAAGCTACGTCAAATATGTTATATAAGTTAAATCCACATAGGATTTGTCATTGGAGATATATCACCAAAGTCACTCAATTCAATGTTTCTTTTCCAAAAGTTAAGGCACTTCATTGGTTGATTGAAAAGTTATAGCACTAAAGTGGCATCTATAGTTGTCATGACTTGATCTCTCTACCATCGATCTTCACGGAAAAGAAGGCGGGAAAGGTTAGATTTAGAAGTACTTGACCACGAGAGTTCCCATACGGTTCTCATCCACAAAGGCGTCATCACCTTACCTTTTGGGCGAACCTCTTGTGAGTTCACTTGATCATGGTCACAAACTCTCCCAAGCTTGTACCCTACGTGACAACGGAAGGTGTCATGACCCTATGTTGACGTCATGGCACGTTTTGATTGATAGTTTTAAAGTCGAAAGGAAACTGGACGTAAATGTGAGTTTAAGGGTATTGTTACGATAATAATAGCCCTCTCAAAATGTATATCCGTAAAATATGATATCATTTCATCTTTTTTAGCTTCACCATCTTTAGTATGTTAAATCATAACCATGAAGCAATTTTTAAGGTTCATACACTTCACAACAGGTTTATTAAGTGATCTAGTTGTTTAAGACAACCTAAAAATAAGATGAGAGTTGCCATTAGTCTCATTTTTGGGGGCAAGCTAGAAAACCCAATCAAAGGTTGGGAGTAATCTCTCGATTTCTACGCAACTAGACATCTAGGTTTGGGGACTTAGGTTATGCTAATATTTTTATTAGCGCCCTTTCGGCACCTAACAGTATGTCGTGTTACATAAGATGTCAATGCATTTTTTTTTTTTTTTAACTTTTCAAAATCGTTTATCTTAAACTAAGTGATCATGTGTCAATGATCATTTTCGTGCCATTCTATTCCTAAAAAGATTTTTTTTTTTTTAAAAGACACTCGATTGAACTTAAAGTATAAAATGTTAAGTAAATAACCAAATAAAGTGGTAAACCTATCATGTAATTCTTTAAAAAAAAGAAGCAATAAAAGGTAAGCAAAGGGCAATAATCCGCAACTCATTAGGTATTTATACAAATGAGGAAAACCCGAGACATATGTTGGGGACAAATGGTATAAAACTATGATCGGACTGGATATCAACCTTCCACCATCTTCATGTCAACTCCATCTTCAAAATCCTAGTCTAATCATAATCTAAGAACTATAACTAAGTACATACAATGGAAAAAAAAATACTCATATACATAAAAAATAGTTAAAAGCATGACATAGATGAAAATTAATCAATCAAACGAGGCAAGATTTAAAATCAACCAAATTTGGGTCTTAGAGTTAGCCTTTGCAATTCCTGCATAGGTCCCTCTAAACTCCTATCCAATTCATTTTATGACTTATAACCATTATTAACTATTTATGCTATCGCACTTTACCAAAAAAAAAACTATTTATGCTATCGCATGGCCAATAACGCTTGTAAGTATCTAGAAATATGTTTTAGGTGATTTCCCAAGATTTTTCCTCAATATCGTGCATTGCACTTAACATACATCTATAATTGACATCCATTGGCATGAATTAAACACACAAGTAGGTTTTTAAAGTTTTATTTCTCAACCAATCAGCCAAGTGAGTGAACTATTGGCGGATCACTTATTCCAAAGGCATGCGCCAATCATAAATAAGAGCGTTTCTAATGAATGACATGATTTTATGCATAAAGGGTACATATGATATTTCAAAGATGAATTTGAAATCATTGATAATGAAAAGTAAGGTTTTTGAGACAAAATGATGTCTTAGTTATGGAAAATATTTAATTATCAAGGCTAGCCTGGGGCTTGCATAAATACACTAATAGGCATCATAAACATTTTTACAACGATCCAATCCTCAACTATCATAATGCCAAATCAAAGTTCGAAGAGATTTGAAAAGATATTTAGATAAAGAAATATCTAGGCTATAAAATGCATTTAATTGTCAAGATTAGTTTGGAGCTCGCATAAATGCACTCATAGACATTACATACATTGTAAATATGGTCCAAACCATGGCCTTTCCAAAATCAAATCAAGTATTGAAAAGATATCTAAACATTTGCTTTTGGAAACATTGCACGTACCAAAGACATTTCGATGCGTGATTGAAAAATCAATTCATTTGTTGAAAACCATTTGACAATGAAAATCAAAGGATTTGTAATAAATTTCATGAATATGATATAGCCTAATTTCATGTAAAAAAGCTCTAGATAAACAATCACAATAAAGGCCTACAACAGAATATTTTAGACAAAACACATCAAATCAGCAAAATTGAGTGGCGCCCATTGATGATTTAACTATGAAAAATTATCTATAATGCATGAGATGATATATAACAACTTTTGTAAGGAAAGTTTTCCTAAAAGAGCTAAGCATGATTTTATAAAAATCTAACAATGGACGTTATTGCATTAGGAATTTGCCAAATCAACAAGACATGAAGTCATTGCAACTGAGATTTACCTTACCAAATGAAGTCTAAACATTTTGAAATTTCACCATAACACAGGTAAAAGGGTAACAAATAGACTTTATTAGAGGTCCGACTCAAGAATCTCTATTGAAAAATTGCCACAAAAATAGAAAATGTCTGCCTAAACAAGGGTAAAAATAGGGTTCCGAATTTAATCATAAGTCAGAATTCTAAATTAGTTTAGAAAAAGAAAATGGGTCTAACGACAAAAAATTTGCATGAAACCAATAGCAATTGAAAGATCTGAGTGTGCCTTACGACTTACTAGAAGGGTTTGAGTCCAATTGATATCAATTCAGTGCTCAAAAGTTGAGGTTTGTGAAAGTATGCATATCGATCATTAAGAAACTAGAATACAAATATGCATTATGAAGTCTCAAAATCACTCATGCAATGTACAAATGGTATGAAAATCACACACGACCAAGAATAGGATGCAAGAAGTGATTAGGGTAAACATCTAATCCTAAGTCGGCATGTGAAAATGCTATGTAGGTCAATGTCAATACAAGATGATTTAATTTTATAATGAGATATTTGAAGATTTCTAAGTGCAACTAGTCTAATTGTGACATGATTTTTACATACCAAAAGACATTCAATTATGATCAACCACAGATGCATAGGAAACTTGTAATGCGCACTTTAATAGTCAAGAAGACATCAATGTGAGACAATGAGAAAGCATGCACATGACAAGACCTTAAATTAATCTCAGCATAACAAAAAAGGTTCAATTTAGGTTATCTAAGAAGCTATAAAAATCTAGTGAAAAAATTGGCATATTGAATGCATGTTGGCAAGTATTTTTTGTTAAGACATCAAAATCTAACTATAATCACACAAATCATGACGAAAATGGCAAAATAGGTGTGCATTACTAAACATCATAATCATAGTAGAACCTTCATGTGTTTACACATGCGATTGACATACCAAATGGGGATGAAATCATACAAATCATGTACCGATAGAAAGCACATGATGTGTATTTCAAACTTAATGAAGATCCTAAGGCTAAACGAATTCATCTATATGTTGAATTTTGTCAAAATGCATCTCGAATTAGTGTGGGGTGAATTGACCTACACTCAAATTTAAGCAGTTTTGACTTATAAAAAAAAAAAAAAATGTATGTTATACATGAGACAATTTAGAACAAATCCTTAAAGAAAATTTTCTCAAAAATCATTCAAAAGAATCAACACAAAAATAGAAAAGTTCAAAGGTAGACTAAAACCAAAAAACATATTGAAAAATCTACAGAATCGAGCAGATTGTGAGGCGTTTTTCGGGGTTCAAATGTTGACTATTCGAGTTGTGTGACCTATCAAAGCGAAGATCTTGGAACTTACTTTCTAAGTTTAAAGGTCTCAAGTCAAAATAAGGTCATCTAATGCCTCATTTTAGGCCAAACAACAACCACGTCACAGATACACGAAAATTGTAGATTTGCACTAAAATCACATAATCAACCACAAATTATCTTCAATCTCCATTCAACCTCAGCAAACAAATGATCAAACCTATCAATAATATATCTAAGCATTTTGTATAGTTCCAAGTGTGAATCCTAACCCCGGTTAGCTATTCTAATCTTGCTTCATCGGATTCAAGTTTGTAATTGTTATCTTATGCGCGATTCCGTCGATTTTGACATGATCGGACAAATCTATCTCGCCGGAACTTAGTCAAACCTCGATCTAAACTCCAATGGACAGATTGGGATACCTCAAATCACCTCAAGGTTGGCTGGGCCGTTGGTTCAATGCCATGATAGAAATTGGTCCAAGATGGATCGGTTCAGGATTGCCAGGAGGAATTGAGGTCACCGGCTGAGTTTCGGTGACCGTTAATGGTTCCTTGACAATGACAAGGTCAAGAACTAGCTAGAATAGAGATTGGCAACAAGTGGAACTAGCAAGAACTGTGAATGGCCACCAATTTACAAGATTAGGATCGTTGGTTCAATCACCAAATTTGAACTTTGATTGAGTGGAATGGGAGGACGTGAGGCTTGCCGGAGGGAACGCTGGCCTTGAACATGTCAAAGAGCAGCTGAGAGAGGATTAGCAATCGGTTAGCCACCGATCAGGACCACCAGACCGCTAATCAAACCAATTAACTTAAAAACTAGCTTGGTTGCAAGTTCCTTCAATTGGAAGAAAATCGAGGAGAGAGAGAGAGAGAGAGAGAGGTCGCTGGGGGGGCTAATCGGCAATGGCAAGCTTGTCGGCATGCAACGGTGGCTCGTGGAGGAGAACAACAAGAGAAGAGAGAGTCAATGAGAGAGGGCGTGAAAGAGAGAGAAGAGAGAGAGTTATGTTTAGAGAGAGAGTTAGTTGTAGAAAATGAGATTCCCCTTTCCAATTTAAAGGGAAAAAACCTATTTATGTTAACTCCAAATCAGTCGATTTCGGCTGTTAGTTCGATCCGATGGTTGAAAAATTGATCTAATGGCCAAATTAGGTCTTTAAAGGGTTAATCATCATTAAGAGGTGTCGCACAACCAATTGGATGAGTCCGATTTGCAAAAATTCAAGTTTAAAACTAGAATTGCGCTTAAAGGCCTAATTAGGGGTCAAATTGCAAATGCATGAAATTTGAGAAACATTCTGCGAAATTGTGAGAAAATGAGGGCATACGAGTGAAATTGGCATAGAGAGGATCCCGGAACTAGCCGATATGGGGCTGAACCGGCTTGCCCAATCGGCGGTCGGTTGGACTAGTCAAACCGGTTCACGCCGATTTGATTGGTTCTTAATTGATTCTTGTCGATTCTTGTTGGTTCATGATTTTGTGGCCTTTTTGGGTTCAAAATTTATGCAATTTCATCATTTAAGGAACAAATTGAAAAGAAAACTTGCATGATTTGAGGAAAAGTTGTTCGATTTTGATTCGATTAGGTTGATTAAACTCCGTAAATATAATTTATGGACTCTTTATCAGCCAAATTGAGTGCTTATTGTGAAAGACAATGGACCAAAACCATGGGTACATGAGATCGAGCCTTGAAGGCCAAAATGAATAATTTTGCAATTCCTGGGCTAAAATGGGCTAAAATTGTAAATTAATTAAAATCGAATTCAATTAATGTTACGATAAACCTATTCAACTAATTATTCATGTGTAGGATCACCTAATGTATCTAAATCGACTTTGAATTGAAGTACCAAAACTTAAGCAAAAAATGAATCAGGGTTTAATATTAAAATTAGATCTAAATTCATGCAATTGAATCTTAGTTTTAAATTGGTCAACCTAAATTTTTTAGATTGAAGCGCGATGGCTCTGTTTTCTTATCTTTGAGAGAGTAAAGTCCCTTAAATTGGGAAGTTCTCATGTAAATTTCTCAAAATCGACTCCAATTTTGGACTTCTTAAGAAAACAAGTGGAAAACAATTATCCATTCATAAATCATGAAAAATTGATTTTGACCCCCTAATTAGGACTTAAAATATCATTTCACCTTTCTATGTGTAATTCACAAAATTGAATGCACAAGTGGATTTATAATAGTCCCGAGACCAAATGTCTTAAAATGAACTACATCTAATTATGACTAAAATAAAAGTACTTTTATTTTTTTTTATCGATTTAGCACCTAAAATAAAAAAAAAAATTGGAAAACAAGGTTCTTAATCGAATTTTATAAAATTTTCAACTCCCAAATGAAATTGAAACTAAAAAAATATATTTCCTGAATTTTATTATTTTATTATTTTTTTGGTCAAATATATGATCCCTAAAAGGTTGATTTTTTAGCAAATTTTTTAGATTTTTGAAAAATTGATCCGAGAAAAATGAAATTAAACTAAATGACATCTTTTCGGACGAAAAGCCCATTTATGACCGAGGGTTGATTTTTGGTTAAAGTGTTAACAAAAAAGTCAACTCGAAAGTCAATCATTTGACTCTTCGGATTTTTCTTGAAAATAAATTGGAAATTACTTAAAAGCCACAATGCAAAAGAAAGAAATGAAAAACAACACTTTTTGCTCGAGAAATGATCTGTGTCGCGATTGGAAACCCAAGTCTTGATTCTTTATCTTTTTGATGCATCGATTAAAAATCAGGTGTCAACAGTAATGTCATTTTTCATTTTCCCTATAAAAGTACATGTTTCTCATAGTACATTATTCCACAATTCCGCTGAACAAAAATTTTAAATTGGATTGGTTTTCCATTGAGAAAACTTGCTTGATCGTCATTTATTAATTTAGATGAGGAGGATCAGTCTTGTTTCTTAAGGAGAGTCAGCCCACAAGTTTCAACTATGTCGACTAGAGAGAAAGCTCTCAGCCCATTCACTCAGGTAAAATGTGGATTTGGCCCGCTCATTAGGTGAGGTGAGGATTTCACACTATTGGACCCTCCTCCACACTTAGAGCTTTTATGATAAAACATACCCAAAAACATTAATTACTGAAATAAAAGATTCTTTAATAATATGTAAAAACCTCAACCAGATGAAAATGCAAAGGGTAAAGAGAAAGTCTTTTGAACAACCAACCTGACATAAGGATTCTAGCTCTCACTTAATATTATTAATTTCTTACCATACGCATGGAACTAGGGTTATTATTGATAGGTTTTGACAAGATGATTGGCAAGGTTTTAATTACCATAAATTATCTTTTCTAATTGAATGAATTTAAAAGCGACTCGTTAAATGACTTTTTAGTTTAATTGAAACTTTTAAGTCAATATTACCTCTTTATTCATGCATAGTTCGAATTTGTTATGTCTTGAGGAGAGTCGGTAACAATTCCCCAAGGAGACTTTACCAAGAACTAACCCAATCCAAGATCAATTTCTTTTCAAAAGTAAATCAACCAAAAGCAACTTAACCCTAGCAACAACTAGCAGTGCATTTTAGCAACACAACCTCAAAATAAGTAGATATAATGCCAAAATGTTAAAGAGGCATGTCAATAACACCGGCAAGATTTTTATGTGGAAAACTCAATGTAGGAAAAATCATGGACTGCTGTCGCAACCTAACCCTCAAGGCTTTCGATATCAAGGAATAGGTTTAGAGATATTTGTTCAAGAGACAGTCCTCAAGGCATATCACATAAAATGTCTTCTTTGATGTTCGTTCAAGAGGTCCATCAATCGAGAACATGGATTCTCCTAGATCCATATCTCGTGCAACAGTTGTTCATTTTAAGTTTTAAGGCAGCCTAAAAATAATATCTAGGAGTTCACTAGTCTTTTTGTTGAGGGTTGGCTAGGAACCCAATCAAGAGCTAGGAGACATACCTTGATTTCCATGGAACTAGAGATTTCGTGGGTTCAGGGACTAGGGTTACGCTAAAATATCTATTAGCATCTTTTCGGTACCTATAATTATGGTTGTTACCTAAAGTGGTCAAGCGGCCTTTTTACATTTTCATGCAAGTTTAAAACAAGTGATCATATTCTACAGTAACTATCAAGATGGATAGAACAAGTATTAATCAATTGAATTGAAATTTGTGTCGTAGGAAATAAACACCCAAGACTAACAAAAAATAAAGGAGATAACCAAAACAACAATTCAAGAAAAATAGACTTGCAACTAATCTGCTGTTTATACAACACAAAAGGAAAGCCCGTGACATGTATCGGGAAATTAATTGGTACAAATTGTCAAAGACGAATTGAACGTCGGTTATTTCACCATCTTCAAGTCCCTGTAACCACCTCCTCCAGGATTGCCTTTGGGAACGATTCTAATACTTAGAGTGCTAAAATAACAATCAAGGTCGCATTCAAGTACAATCAAGCAAGTGCAAACATTTCGATGCAATTCAAAACTCCAAGAGGGGCCTTGGGATCAGCCTTTGATGTTCATGCATTTCGAGCCAACCTAGCACCACTAATTAATTGTTTTTAAGCCGTCAGTATTTGGCCATCCCTTATGCTTATAAGCGGTGGACAAAACTGATCAACTCTTAGAACTATGTTCCCTTGGTTTACCCCATGTACATGCATCGGTCCTAAAATATTCATCTAACAAACACATGCAGAGGGATAGAAGCTCATGCACTTAGATCTTAGGACCTTGGTTCTTAATCAACGGACCAATAAAAATGAACCGAAACAGGTCACTTACACAATCAAGGTTAGTACAATAACTCAAGTATGCACACAATGGGATCTTGAAGGAAGAAAACCAAAAGGTTAAATTTCTCAAAGATTGGCAATTAAAAAACACAAGCTTTTAAGAAATTGCAATCAAAAAAGAAAATTTGGAGAAATTGTAATCAAGGACCAAAGTTTGGACAAATTACAATCAAGAACAAAAGTTTGGAAAATTTGTAATTAATGACACAAGTTTGAAAAAATTGCAATCAAGTCCTTGGAAGAAAATTTTCAAGTTACAAGTGATATCAAACGATGATATTAAATTTGTTGGAATTTTAAGAAAGGTCCGACTCCCTCGAAAAATGAATTCCAAGACCCGGGTGCGGATAATGTCAACACACTGATGGGGTCCTTTGAACCATTGAACATGACTCAATTCCGACAAACTTAACATCAAAAGAAAGCTTAGATCGATGACTAAAACTTTCGGTGTTTAAAATTTTTCAGAAAAGGTCATTAACTTCATTAAAGTTGTGAAATACCTTCAACTGTTCAATGAAAACTTGAGTGTGAAATTAATGGCACACTAATGAAGCTCTCTTTTAAATACCCTGAAGAATTTCAAAATTAACGAAACCAATGCCAAATCAAAGGTAGAAAAGTCCTTAAAAACTTTCATGAAGCATGCATTAAGAGGTTTAAACTATATGAATTTATAAAAATCAAATAGTGTACACAAATCACTTCTGTAAAATGAATTGTAACAAGTCCTACAACTCTGAGAAGGTCGGAAAAAATAGCAAATAATGTTTTATTTTCTGAAAATTTATGACAATGAAGTTCAGAATATTCCAAACAAGTCTCATGAAGACACTTTTTATCAACAGATTCAACATGCATGAATTTCTAAAATTCAAAGAATTCAAGCATATCAATTTGGAAATAGAAAATCACAGAAGCAAATGCATCTAGCTCATAGTCATTTATATTATCCAAAAGTAGCCCATTTAATTTGGAATTTGTATACAATATTGGTCATGCAGTGCCCTACTATTTTCATGAAGACATCTAAGGCCGATTCGACTCATGTGAATTTATAAAAATCACAGGATAAACATGTGTCATTGAGGATAGACAGTATGTTCGATTTAAGCATGATCAACCTATCCTAATGTAAATTTTACATGTTGTTCACAAGGATGTAATTAGCACCTTTCATGAAGAAACCAATTCCAGATTTTCAACACATGATTTTTATAAAATCATGGAATCAGTGTAGGGCAATCAAGGAAGCAAAATTACAGGGATGAGTAGGGACATTCTAGATATGATCAACTTAAGTAAATGAGTTTCAATCATCACGAAATTTATTATGTTGTGGACCTACATGTCCTGAACAACTTTCATTAAATACCAACTTAAAAATCCAACCATAAGAAATTAGAGAAAATCGACAAACAGCAAAGGTCACTGAAACAGGCGTTAAAACAGAAAATTAATCATTTCCAAATCAGACTTCGGTATTACAAAAATCATTTGACCTAGTAAACGATCGTCAAGTTATGCACATGATATGTCATTGGAAAACTCACGAAGTCCTCTATAAATCCTCAAAAGGCATCCAACAAAATTGAAGTCATTTTCCAGCTCAATTGAAGATATTAAGCAAAAAGGTCCAATTTACAACATGACTTTACAGATTATGCTTGATTCACATGTGATTGACATAACTAAATGACTTGCAACTTTCATGAAATTTCTATATGATTTGGAACTAAACGTCATGGTCAATTTTCATTAAGACATCAAATCCGAAATAATTATATAAAAAATCATGAAAAATCGTCAAACCAAATAGGTCAGTTAACCTCGACATTGCAACAAAGCATCCAAAATCTAGAATCAACACTGAAGTTGTGACAAGCAATCAACAATGTCAATGAAGTTCAAATCATGCACCCGATATGTCGTTAGGAAGCTTACGAAATCATCTTTGAATCTTATGAAGATATTAAGATCGAATGATATCATTTTCCAGCTCATTTCAAGACATCTATCAGAGTAGTCCAAAACTAGCTACTATTTCTAGAAATAACAATCATGCTCAATCAAGCCACCAACTCATGCTCAATTATCATAAACTCATCATATACTATATATATAATCTATTTAAGCATGAAATAGCATCATAGGGTTCAAATCCTAGCCCCAGCTATCTAATACAGCCTCGCTTCATCGAATCCAAGATTCAAAGGAGATTACCTTGATTAACTTCACGCAAAGCTTGATTGAGCTAATTTCTCTTCATACTACGAACGAGGACACACCTAGGAGCGTTGGCACCAATTGAGGTATGCTAAAAGGCCACCAATGGATGTCAACATAATTAGCAAAGTCACCAGATGTCTTTGCCATTGCTAACTATGTCAATTGAGCCAATTGGAAGAAAGCGTCATATTGATGTGTTTTGATAAAAGTTCAGTTGAAGCATGGCCAACACGAGCACAGAAACTCGACGATGAATGCTGTAGCAAGCTTCAAAGGAGAGGGAAACACTATCAAATTGTTGGATTGGCAATTGGAACCGTTGGATAAAATTTCCACTAAGGAACTTGTCCTTCGAGGCTAGATAAAGATGGAGCTCGATAGGCGAGTTCCGGCAAAGGAAATAGCCGGTAAGTGTTGCGACTGACAAGGCCAGTGAAGGGGAACACTGGTGCTTGTTGAGGCAATGGTAATTCTCTGGAGGAAGGTCGGCGTGTGGTGGTAAGGGTGGCAAAAGGAGATGGGGGGGGAGGGGGGGGAGAGAGAGAGAGAGAGAGAGAGAGAGAGAGAGAGAGAGAGAGAGAGAGAGAGAGAGAGAGAGAGAATGAGCCCCCTTTTTTCAAATTTGGAGAGAAAATTGGTTATGTAGTCCCTTGCAAGATTAAATCCTAGCCCTTAAAAGATCAAATTACTTAGAGATTATGCTAGCTTATGATTTGATGATAATGAGCACAAGTCATTTTAAACGATTAGGATGAATTCTCAATGAACGGCCATGATTAATCTTGAGATTAGTAGTTAATCATGGGCATTTTAGTAATTTCCTATCTTTGAGGCCAATTTTATAATTCACTTGGGGTAAACTTGTAATTTTTGTGCAAGAGAAGCATGGGAGAATCGACCATGGCTTGGGCAAGCTAGGGGTGGTCAACGGTTGTTGGAGCATAGCCGAGAAATGGCTAATTTCTCAGCTAAAAGCAGTCAAATCAGTCTAAACTAGTTCAGTTGGTTTAAGCTAGTTTTGGCCCGTTTTTTTTTAAAGAATTTTATGCAATTAGGTCCGTGAAATGACCTAATTGTAGAGAATTCTTACTCAATTGGGAGAGAGATAAGCTAAATTGAAAAGAAACGATCCAAATTCATTGAAATTAAACCAATCAAAACATTAAAAAATGTCTCCATTGATTCTAATGGGTTTAATCAACCCAAGAATATTGAAAATCATGCTTAAATTCCATAGGCGTATGAAATTGCAATTTCTAACCAATTGCGCAATTCCTACCTTCAAGAACCAAATTGATTGAAATTAGGGGTGATCGGGTCCAGGGTGGGTAGTGTTTAGACCTGGACCTTGTACCTAACTCTGTTATAACCGGTTCCCTTTTTCTAAACCCTATATCCGACCCTGTTTGTATTGGACCTTGTACCCAACCCACCATGTTTTTCCAATCCAGTTCTAGGGTCAACCCTGTTTTCACTAGAACCTGTTTTGCAATCTCCCGATATCCTATATGACTTTGAATTTTATATTAATACGAGAGAAAATAACGTAATCTTCCTAATTTGTATTGACACAT
The DNA here is from genome assembly GCA_014182395.1 of Eucalyptus sp. ANBG9806169. Taxonomy (NCBI): domain Eukaryota; kingdom Viridiplantae; phylum Streptophyta; class Magnoliopsida; order Myrtales; family Myrtaceae; genus Eucalyptus; species Eucalyptus sp. ANBG9806169. The sequence goes on along the minus strand of CM024580.1, from coordinate 19,573,500 downwards.
TAAGCACTTGCAATAAATAAATACATGAACTTTTTGACTAAACAAAAAATTAAGGATCCACGGGGCTAATTATAACAAATAAATCATAAGGCAAAGAATTAGCAACAAACATTGGTATAATATTAGTCTTATTCCCACAATTATTACATGAAGCTACTCATTTATGGAAGCATAACTTCTACAAAAGAGAAATTAGGCGAGCTAATCCATGTGATACACAAGAATTTGGCGGTGACGAACACCGTCTATCCATCAGACGGTGCGAGAGGGAGCCTATGAGGGAGGGAAGCAAGTGAGGAAGAGGAATGACAAAGGAGGAGTGCTGTGCGTGTTTGAGAGAGCAAAAAGGAAAAATGTCACGTGATTGTGGGAATAAGAATAGAAATCGGGAGAAAAAAAAGGGTTTTGGACCTCTATTTACAAAACCGGTTTCCGGGTGGGTAATCACTCGGAACCTGTTCCTGAACCGGTTTAAACCAGTTCCAAGTTTTGGGAACCGGTTCCCAGACCAGTTTCAACAGGAACGGGTTCCCGACCCTGTTTTTCGGGTGGGCCGATCCGGGAACTGGGTATACCCGATTCGGTTGCACACCCCTAATTGAAATTGATTCTAATAGATACAATGAGATATGAATTGGTTCAATTACTTATGTTTATGATGACTTAATGCATTTAAATTGATACCGGAAGAAGCAAAGCCCAAGTGTCAAGACTTGGCACTAAAGAACACTCAAATGCCAAAAGTTAGAAAAGTGCCACTTAAGTGCCACTTCCGGCGAACCCCGCCAGAAATCCTATGTGGTAGCTTTTTATTATTTTTGCTCACCTACGTAGCTCGCTAGAGAGTTGACTCAACTCTAACTTATCCAAAATGACACAATTTCCATAGTTGGCCAAAATAAAAGTCATAAATATGCCAAAATGATGTTGTCTCCCAAATTGCCATAAATCTAAAACCTTAGATTGGCCAAAATCCCTATTGAAGTGCTCGAATCCTAATCCCGAACCCTGATTTCGATTTGCCCAAAATTCTATCGTTGGAAATTGGAAATGAAAAGCAGGACTTTTAGCAGCGCCTCAAATTCCTCTCACCGAAGCGAAGGAGAAGACCAATGTTTATGTTTTTGTGGGTTATCGAGTTCAAGAAGAGCATCGTGGACTTGAATGAATCTTGGGAGAAGATTTTATGAATGCGCCTAATATAAAGAAGGGTCAAAGTGCAAATACTTCAAATGGGTCGATGCGAAATTCTCTCACCAAGTCATAGAAGTGATATTTGATCTACTTGATGAATGACATCAATTTCCATCTATACTGTCAACAACTTGGACAGTGTTGATTCAATGCAAATTCAAGCATCTTCGACTAAACTTTTGAAGAATGAAGTTTAAATGATGAAAATGAAACGAAAGTGTTACCAAGCGTTTATTATGGTGTTGTTTTATTGTTTATTCTATTTTATGATGAAATTTAAAGCACTTGAAGATGAGAAAAAGTTTCTTCGACTGCCATAATTGAAAATGAGTGGACTAATGCAATTGTTTTAGATCAAATGTAGACTTTTTTTTTTTCTTTTTGGAAGATGAAAAGAAGTTTGTGTTGTTCCACAAGATTGTCGTGGCTTTACTGTTATTTGTATTGTCATATGTATTGTGGGTTACTTCTTGTGTTTATGAGGAGGTTCAAGAAAGGGAATGAGTGAATGAGATGTTGTTTGTACTATGTTTTGCTTGTTCTTGAATATAAACCAGCAATGATGGAGGCTTTTTTACTTGAACTGGAATACAAACATAAACTAGCAGCAAATATTAAATTGAATGGAGTTGCCATAAGTTGAACTGCCATCAGCTTCTTTGTTTTGCTACAAACCAGCATATACATAGGAGTGATTACACGAGTGCTATAAGTTGTATTTAGTGATCACTTAAATGCTAGTCACGATGAAAAAAATGATCAACTTAAGTGTCAAATTATTACTAAAAGTGATCACTTAAGTGTCACTCGTGGTTAAAAGTAAACACTTAAGTGCTAAGTTTTTTAGTATGATTAGTTAAGTGTCAATTTTTGTAAGTTTTCTCTAAAAATTAAGTCAACTACCAACATTGACCACTAGCCACCAACACTGGCCATCAGCCACCACCACTAGCCACATTAGACACCCCAGCCACCATCTTGATCGACCGGTGGTGTTGCTGCAGAAGGTGTTGGTGCAAGCTAAGCCTTGCACTAGCTTGCACCAGTACACTTAGAGTAAGATGTGCACGCTGTACACTCACAAGCCCCCAACCCCCACCACAAACCCACCACCACCAAGCATTACTAGTCACTACCACCAGCCACACTAGCACCTAGCCACCACCATAGACTCACCACCCAGTAGCCACGTTGCTGGTGGTGGGTCTGCTGTAGAAGGTGTTGGTGCAAGCTGAGCCTTGCACCAACACCATGGTGCAAGATGTGCATACCGCACACTCACACCAGATGCAACATGAGCCCCCAATCGAACCCTCACAATAAACACACCACCACCACCGAGTATCATCATCCACCACCACTAGCCACACCAACACCCTAGCTACCACCACAGACCTAACACCGATAGTAGCAAGTGAAAGCATAATCTATAAAATGAAAAAAAAGGCAAAAGAATTTGACAAGCAGTAAGATTAATCCATTGATATTGAAATTAAGTCTTATATACTCAATGACAAACTAAAAAGAAAAAAGAAAACCATTCATAGCAAGTTATTATAAACAAAACTGACTTTTGAGCTCCACAAATCCTATCACGTCCCATCTCATCAAAATATGCACAACGCTCCCTATTTGTGCTTTGTTTGATGGACCTTTCACTTAATTCGTAATCCTTGTACTCTTTCTAACTAGACGTGCAACTTTTTCTTTAACCTTCTTAGGATGCACTGATTTTGATAGAGCTGCAACTATCCCAGGCTGAATTGATTTAGATGGACCTGCAACTGGGTTCTTACTCTTCTTTCTTCTTAACGCAGCTGATGTCTTCTTCTTTGTAGGCACAACCATTGATTCTTGAGTTGTGCCTTGAGAGATAAGAATCGCTGAACTTCTCCCAAGCTACAAAAAGACAATTAAATTGTCAGCAAAAGTCTACAGTATAAATTATAATGCAACTGATAAAACTTACATTTATAGTACACTCATCTGTATAAATGCCATAACCATATTGTTTTAGCCTCTTCCTAAGAGCCCCTCTTGTTCAAATAGGAGCATCTCTTTCAAGACCTGTGATTTGTTGGCTCTTCTTCTCACTCGTGATTTCTTGGGCCTTTCTTTTGGCCCTTCAGCTACAATCGAGGCTTCTTTGACCAATTCTTCAGCTGGGTGTCTTCTAGATGGCCTTTTTGTAGCTAGCCTTTCACCTAGCATTCTTTTAGTTTTCCTTCTTTGTAGCCCTTCAACTTCAGTGACACCTTTTGGTGATACTTGTGGTGACCCTTATAGTAATTTTTCTAATGGCCTTTATGATGGCTTTTGTGGTGGCCCTTCTTTTGGCAGTTGAGCTTCAACTTACATTCTTCGAACCTAAGAAAAAGGCAAAAGACACTATAAATATAATAACGTGCCATATAATAACGTAAAAGAAAATTGAATACAAATTGTTGAATTTACCGGGTATTTTTTTTTTTTTTTTACTGCTGAAGAATAGTCAACTGTACTGGCCCTTTAGCTGCTTGGGCCAATCCTTCAGCTGGCCGTCTTTTACCTTGCCTTCTTCGAACAGGCTCTTCAGTTTCAAGTATAGTAGGGGCTTTGACCAATCTTTTACGTGTCCTTCTCGTGACCTGACAAATACATTACATACAATGCCAATTGGGATTATGTAAATATTTATGATAAACCATAAAGCAACATAAACACAAATTTCATAACTTACTGGGTTTCTTGTTATTGACTGAAGAACATTCGACTCACTTGGCCCTTCTATTTGCCATTCTCCAATAGTCTCTTCATTAAACCCTTCAGCTAGCCTCAATTGTTCTTGCTACTTCCTCAATTGACAACCTTTAATATTATGCCCTCATACATGGCAATAAGAGCACGTCATCTTTGCACCTGTATCATGAATTTGTACGAAGTAAGGTATTTCGATTTTTTGTACCAATCATCAATGTAATCCTCTACATTGTAGCCCTTCAACTGGATGACACATATGGCATGTGCACAAGGAATTTCACTTTGTTGCTATGCTCTACATGAACACTTCCTCATACCTAGATGGATAATATACTTATTGGAACCCTTCATTATCTTATATTCGTCATCCCCATTCCAAATGGGATGACGATACCTACTTGCAACCAAGTTCTCATTCAATTTCTTGGCAATCCTAGGACCACATTGCCTAGTCCACTTTGCAACCTCATCTCTTTGTTTGTGTAGTCAAGTCATGACCATGACTCGTATATCTTCAAGCTTTGAGATGATTGGTTTGCATCTTGCATTTGTTATTTTCCCATTGAATGTTTCGCATATGTTGTTGTCGATGTTGTCGCATTTGAATTTCTCGTTGAAAAACACCCTACACCAATGCTTCGATTCTGTTTGGAATAATGTAGCACAACCTTCATTTGTCAACTGAAGCAGTCCTTCTTTTGCTATCCTAAAGTCAGTCATGTTCATTCTCTTTGCTAATTGTCAAAATTACAACTGCAGATTATCCCCTTTGTAGGTCTTTGCCCAATTTCTATATATGTGCCGCACACACATTCGATGTTCGGCATGGGGCGACAACTCAGCTACTACCAAAATCAGTCCTTGCAATAATTCAAAGCAATAAATGTAAGCAAATAACATGTTGATATTATAAAGTAAACAATTTACTAGATTTTTCAAAAAACAAGCATTACCTTTTGTTGGTTGCTTATGAATGTCCACCATTCCCCATTTGTTATCTCTAAGTCAGCCATTCGATTTTTCAAGAACCAGGACCAATTATCCTTGTTCTCAACCTTTACAACAGCCCAAACTAGTGGAAACATTTTGTTATTTGCATCTCTTCCAATCGCGGCCAACAATTCTCCTTTGCACAAGCCATTCAAAAAACAATTGTCCAATCCTATAATTCGTCTACAACCAGCTAAAAATGCTCGTCTGCATGTATCGAAGCACACATAGAACTTATTGAACTTGATTTTATCTTCATGAAGTGGCCTTTCCACGACCTCTACAGACACTTTACTTGAAGGGTTTTGCAGCCTACACTCTTAAGTATAATCCTACACCTACCCATATTCCTTACCATACTGACTAATTAACATCCTTATCACATTTTGCTTCGATCTTTTGCACTGATTCCTAGATACATTGATGCCTACACGCTCCTTCATCAACATCCTAAAGTCAGTACTTTTTATCTCAGGCATTAGTTTGATCAGATCAAAAAAGTGCTTGGACAATCATGCACTTGTTACTCTTTTGTTTTCAAATTAATGAAATAGATATGTTCCTCTTAGTAGGCTCTAATTTAGAAGGACCCACTCCTCCTAACAAACCTGCCATAGATATTCCATGGACAATTTTGTTGCGAACACCTAGCTCTTACAAAGTTCTTAGTGTTTTCAATGAAGTCAATATTTCTTTGTGCATCAATAGAGTTCTTCAATATAGTTTCCTTAAATTGTTTCGCGTCTTGGAATTTCATACCTATTGACAAAGTAGGAGAAGTAATGGATGGATTATAGGAAATAAACTTATTTTTCCTTCTACACACGGCTCATTGATCTTCTTCAAGCTCATCCTAGGAAGTAGCATTTTCAACGTTTTCTTCATAATCAGTCTTCTGACTAGCAACATCAACATCTGCAGTGTCTTCGTCCCTGTTTGGAACTTCATTAGTTACCTGCAAAGCTGCAAACCTATCTGACAAAAACTCATTTTGTTTTTTCCTTGACTGTGTAAGCTCTTCGTCATCGTCATTACTTAAGAAATTTTCAGCAGGCAACCCTTCATCATCATCATCATCACTGGATTCAGCTACTTCCTAATCTAATCCAATGATTGTGACATCACCTATGTCACCATCACTATGGTGAATTGCATTTGGGCCTCTCTCCTCCCCGTCCTGTCTATCATGCCCTCATTCATCCTTAACCTCAATACTAGCTTGAATACCATCTTCTCATTCTCCTACTTGGGTGCTATCTTCGTCATCATCTTCGTCGTCATTATTAATATTGTATTCAACGTATACTTTCATCTCTTCGCCATGAAGATAATGATATAGGACATCCATAAAACCATTATTATCTTTTAAATTTCTCAAATCATCTCTCAAGCCTTTCCCCAGAACATAATACAACAACTTCTGTACTTTACAATGCAAATAGGTCACTATATTCCTAATAAATCCAGTATAAGATGTCTTCTTTATATTAACAAAAATAATGCCCTCATTTCCCCCTTATAATCCCGCTCATCCTCCCCAATCACAAAATCCCTACTATAGCAAACACTGATAGCAACATAATCCTTATCATAAGCCATTTCTATAACCAAGTAGAAAAAACTAATAATGAACTTTTGGGACCACATCTACAAAGCACAATAGACAATTGCATGTGGAGGTCCATATACTCTCGTAGATTTTATTAAAGAAAAGAAGAAAGAGGGAAGAAATGCACTTGTCAAACGAGATTTACTGAAAAAATGCCCTCAAGACAAATAGAGATCCCTATACGATGGCCACTTTGATTATGTCGCATACCCTTAAAATATTGACCAACAAAAAGAGGTCCCCACGACAACTACTCCGAACCCTAAAAATTGCCCTCGCACATCACATTTCACATTTGACTCCTAAAAATTACTCTCGCATATCACAATACTATATCCGAGCTATAAATCACACATCACAATAGCATAAAACCCCTAATTTTCCCCTCTCCGAGCCCTACATTTTGAGGTTGAGCCCTAAATTGCCAATTCGAACCCCCATTAGGTTTCTAGCACCACATCTGAGCCATAAATCTCACTTCAAAATACCATCCAAGCCTTACATTTCCCAGCCAAGCCCCAAATTTCTGATTGGAGCCCTAATAGATGAGTTCAAGCTATATTTTCAACATAGGGGAGGGGGAGAAGAGAACAAACCTAAGCGAGTGATAACGACGAGCGACGGCGAGTGACGATGACAAGCGATGACCATCTCAGTGAGCGTGAACGGTGATGGAGAGAAGGATGTTAGATCTTGTGTGAACGCGAGCATGAAGGGAGGAGCGGCGACAACCAAATCTAGTTAAACCAAAAATAAGCTAAACAACGTCGTTTAGCTTGGGCAAGCTAGCATGGATGGGGCGAGGTTGTTTCCCTCGTCCATGCATGCTTTTTTTTTTAAAAGAAAAAAATTTATTTGCCACGTCGATAAAGAATGTTGTTGGAAAATGCCACGTATATAATTTGGCTAGATTTTCTCGCCATTTGCACTTAACTCATTCATTTTGTTCCGATTTTGGTACTTAAGTGTCATTTTCTTAACTTTTGGCACTGAAGTGTCTTTTCGTGTCAAGTTTTGGCACTCAAGGTGTTCGGCACTCAATTGATACTATAATAATGGTACAGTGTTTATGTCAAAATTCAATTGAGGGTCAAATATGAAATTGAACCTTAACCTATCAAATAACCTTAGTTTAGAATGGGTCAACTTGAATTACACCAATTGAAGCTCATTAACCTAACTTTTAAAAGTTCACGTAAGCTAAATCCATCGAATTAAAAATTTCCCAAGTGAATTTGCCAAAATTGAACTCGGATTCGAAATTTCCCAGGTGATAGCTTTTAAATAAATACCTCTAATTAGGGTTGAAGACAGCAATATTTGTCTAGCTATGCCAAATCACCAAAATAGTTGCACGAGTGATCTTCAAATTGCTTCTAGATCAATGTTGTAAAAAAAAAAAAGGTTAACTCAAAATGTGACTAAAAAGAAATTAATTTTATTGAAAATTAAACAAAGTCAATTGACTTTTTGGGTTTTTATTGAAAATGATTAGACAATCATCTACAAATGAAAGAGCAATGAAAATTAAATGGAAAGTGACACTTTTTTTGCTCAAGAGATGAGTTTTGTTGCAATTGGCAATCCTAACCTACTTTTTGCGACGCGTTGACTAAAACTCAAGTGTTAACAGCTACCCCTTTTTGAAAGGGAGTTCGAGAAGTTCCACTCAAAGACTAAATGATATCTGCAATTTTTAGTTGGCTCTACTAGAGAATAAAAATTAAAAGGAAACAAAAAAATCTAATAAGAAATTTGCCTTGAATGCTTACCATTGAACCTCAGTATTGCTTGCTTATCCACGCACTCCATCTTCTCCTCTCTCATGGAATGGAATGAAAGAAATTAACTAAACGAAACTAAGGAATTAAAGAGATAGTCTCATCATGAAAAAATGGATTTCGACTCATCGGGAAAAGCAAAAGTCTCATCGTATAAAAATGGGTTTTGACTCGGAGGAGAAAATGAAGTTTTATAGTGTAAAAATGAATTTCAACTCCATAGGGAAAACGAGAAAAGTCTTTACATGGATTTTGACTGGCAAAACAAGTTTCGAGTGGAAGGAAATTTCACTGTGTAAAAATGAACTTTGATTTCATTGGGGAAAAGAAGGCTTACCTCTTTTCCTCTTTGCTTTCCAACTTCTTTTTTTCCCTTTTATTATATGTTAGCTGGCCCCCGAAAAGAGGCGGACTTTTCAGACCCAGCCAACAGTATGTCGCATGATGACGAAAGCACAAAAGTCCTTACGAGAAACAAGAAAGAAAGGCATTTTGCACTTTCCCAAAAGAGTACTCAAGGGGATGGACATAAAGAGCAGTTGCTCTTATGAAATATGTCAGAAGATTTCTCTCATTCGATTTGGGGTTTGGATTGTTACGTTCTCCATTTAGTTAAGTTGTGCTGAACATCGGACTTCAGTATTAGATGCCCAACTTCAACATATTTCGTGAAGTCAAGACATCAGCCCCAAAACAAATTATAGTTTAGTGACCTAGATTGGAATAAGTGTGAACTCAAGTGGCCAATTTCACTATTAATTTGTATGACAACATTAGCTTTCATTGAATAATTGAAGACTTGATGCAATCATTTTTTGCGGAAAGGAAGTGATCAAACAAAAAAATAGACTAGTGGCCACCCTTCTAACATGGAAGGGGGAGGTGAGGGGTTCAAATCCCCACCTTCTCAAGGGAGGATGGGGTGGGGACGCGTAAGTTTCAAGAGTGGGTTTCGACTCCCACGCCCTGCAAGAGGTAGGGCAAAAGTCTGAGAGTGAGTGTAGAATAAGAATAGAGTAGGACTGACAAAAAAAATAAAATAAAATAAAATAGATAGAATAAGAAAATAAATTAGACATAAATTTTCGTGATTTGATCGTAGGAACCTATGTCCATGAGAGAGCAACGATAAATTTCATTATAAATCAAGCGATATAAGAAGATTATATATTTGAGTCATTAACCTAAACCCTAATTATATCCAATAATGCAGCAGTATTTAGTCCCGGAATTACTGGCGAAATAATCTCACAATCTCACAAAGAAATTACACTCAAATCTTATCACAAGATTCCACGGCTACAATCATTAATTTTTCTTTGATGTAATTGCGTGAACAAAATCAACGGAAATAGCCCACACTGCCCAAGCACTGGTTTGGGTGCTTCAAGTCTTTTCTCGCATCAAACACGGCTTCCTTTCCAAGCATTCGCGTAAAAGGCGGTGCTTCAAGATCTCACGAAAAAAAGACGTTTCTTCAAAGCTTCAGAAATCTAGCTGTCCAATATTTACATGTATATAACCAAGAAAAAGGACAGTGCGCGATGACCGACTAATTTGAATTTTGAAAGGAAACCATGCAAGACCGGTCAACCGGTCAACGAGTCCAAACTCTTGCACATTCCTTTTCTTGAACGTGACTTCAACGAGAATTAGGAAAAAAAATATTTCTAAATCTTTTTCTTTTATTCTTTCTCTCACCCAATCTTTCCTATTCTTGTTTTATTTGTGATCCTTATCCAACAGAGCTCAAACGAGATCTAAATTTCCACAGCAAATATTTGAAATCTGGAAATAATAATAATTTATTTCAGATTTGTTTCATTAGTGAACTCAGACTCGAGACATATTATAACATCACATGTATGATGTATCCTCAAAGTTGCATCTGGAATTTTAGAGCAGATCATATCATATGAACAAGTTTTCTATTGAAGTCTCCCCAATCCCCCACGTCACTTGAACAGTTGACCCTTTTGAATTAAATTTGTTTCGGACGAGGAAAGATCCGAGCTCCCCGTTTGAGCTCGTCTTAGGTTTGGACAAATCGTGCTCTGCCCTCGTTGACTACATTGTATTTAATCATATCATGTCGTTATTTTCGCCGTTTATCTTGCGGATGATGATCGGTCTGGAAAGATCGGCGTGTTCTTTACATTATGGTCTTGACTCTATTCAGACCATGGACAACATAAAATAATCGTCACTGGATGTCTCAAAATTCAATTTTCACGTTCTCTCTCTCTCCATGGCCATCTACTCGGAATCGAAGCTCTCGTTGCGCCATTTGCTTCTCTTCTTGTCCTTCTTCGTGCCGCTTCGATCGGGCTATTCCCTTTCCTTCAACATATCTCGGTTCGACAGCAAGGCCAAGAATATGGTCTATGAAGGTGACGCGAGGCCGAATGTCGAGGTCGGGACCATCGACTTCACTAGTGCCACTTACTACTGCCATGTTGGCCGGGCATTTTACGCAGAGAAGCTGCGGCTCTGGGACTCCGCCACCAGGAGACTCACCGACTTCTCCACTCACTTCTCCTTCACCATCGACACGTGGAACCGGTCGTTGGAGTATGGGAACGGCTTGGCCTTCTTCCTTGCCCCGGTTGGGTTCCAAATCCCGGTCAATTCGGTCGGTGGCTTCTTAGGCCTGTTCAACACCACATACAGTGACTCGTCTTCGAACCGAATTGTCGCGGTCGAGTTTGACCCCTGCATCAATTCCGATTGGGATCCTCCATATGAGCACGTTGGGATCAACATAAACTCGATCGCCTCGATCGTGACCACCCATTGGAACGCCAGCTTCCACAGCGCGGACACCGCTGACGCATGGGTTGTGTACAACTCCACGACCAAGAACTTGAGCGTTTCATGGAGCTACCAGACCACGCCAAACCCACACGAGAGCACAAGTATTTCGTATCAGATTGATCTCACCACTGTCTTGCCCGAGGAGGTGATGATCGGATTCTCAGCCGCGACTGGCTATTACATGGAACGTCACCAACTTGAGTCTTGGTCCTTCAGTTCAAATCTCGAAGTCAAGGAACAGCAAGGAAATGCAAAAAGGACCAAGTTGGTTGTCGGCCTAGCAGTTCCGCTTGGGGTCCTACTCTGCGGCATCGTGGTGATATTGGCAATCCTCAGGAGGAGGATGAGGAGGAGCGAGGGATCGGAGACGGCCATTTTGATGTCCATAAACGGCGAGCTTGAGAGAGGCGCAGGGCCACGGAGATTTACGTATGCGGACCTCGTTTCTGCTACCAACAACTTTGACGAGGAGAGGAAGCTGGGCCAGGGCGGGTTCGGGGCGGTCTACAGAGGATATCTGGTTGGGCTGGATGCGGCAGTTGCGGTGAAGCGGATATCGAGAGGTTCAAAACAAGGGAAGAAGGAATTCATCACAGAGGTGAAGGTGATCAGTAGCTTGAGGCACAGAAATTTGGTGCAGCTTATAGGTTGGTGCCACGAGGCGAACGACTTCATGCTCGTGTATGAGTTCATGCCGAACGGTAGCCTCGACAGGCACCTCTTCGGCAAGAAGCGCATTCTAGGTTGGGCTGCCCGGCACAAGATTTCGGTTGGGCTCGCCTCCGCGCTCCTCTATCTCCATGAGGAGTGGGAGCAGTGCGTGGTGCACCGGGACATCAAGTCGAGCAACGTGATGCTAGACTCGGGGTTCAACGTCAAGCTCGGAGACTTTGGGCTGGCCCGCCTCATGGACCACGAGCTCGGGCCACAGACTACCGGGCTGGCCGGCACGTTCGGGTACTTGGCTCCGGAGTACGTGAGCACAGGGCGGGCAAGCAAGGAGTCTGATGTGTACAGCTTCGGGGTGGTCGCCATCGAGATTGCTACGGGACGGAGAGCCGTTGATCCGATGGAGCAATCCTCGCATGTGAGTTTGGTGGGGTGGGTGTGGGACCTTTACGGGAGAGGTCAGGTTATTGAGGCCATGGATGATAAGCTCCAAGTGGATTTCGACCAAAATCAAGTGGAGCGCTTGTTGGTTGTGGGCTTGTGGTGTGCTCATCCCGACCGGAGCCTGAGGCCCACCGTAAGGCAGGCGCTTCAAGTCCTCAATTTCGAGGCTGCGGTCCCGGTTCTTCCTAATAAGTTGCCGGTCGCAGTGTACAACACGCCGTTGCCACCGTCCGTTTGTTCCGGCGAGCCTTTCATCACTAATAGCATCGAAGAGGGTCGTTGAGCGGGGGTGATTTACTATTGGAAAGGAGGGAACGAGATTATGTAGCATGTGTTCTTGATTGTTCAAGCAACGCAACAGTGAAATTTGTGTTGGTGGTTTTTTTTTTTAAAAAATTTTTTTTCCAAGTTTTGAATCTGTGTAAATTCTTGTTTGATAACTCAAGTGAATTTTTGTTCTGAATTCCAGATGTTTGGTTCGTTTTGAAAGATGTGGAATTGATGCCAAAATTAGCGGCAACTGCGTAGAAGCGTCCCTTCCTCCATGGGAAACCGTCATTGCATTTCATGATTAAGAAAATTAATGCAGCTTCCTTTTTGGAACTACCGCTAGAAATATAATTTTGACATTGACATTGACATCAACCCACCATATAAAGAGCCGATAGGTGCGAAGATGAAGGATAATGAGTTCTTAAAGGCACATGCCACGTCAAGGAGGAGTCTAACCACCCAGTTTGACCCATAGCCAACGGCAGAAGGATCAATGAGAGAAAATATTGATGCAGCCTTGCATGATGAAGGGATCGCTGAGCAGTATCCCAATACTAAGATGCTTCCAACTAAGAAAGGCAAGGAACCCACAGACAAGCTTAACACTATAAAAGCCTATTCACAATCAAAGCACGGTAGTATAGCTTCCCAAGCTTATTGCAAGAGCCAAGGTCCAAAGAGTGCCAACCTCTGTCAACCTAGTATCAACCTAGGAAGTGAAACTTCACCATCTTCTAGTGCCCTTGACAAGTTCAAGCTGCCATAATGGAGGGCTTTACTCAAAAGGTCAAAGATCAGGTGTCAAGAAAAGAAAGTTTAAGCAATTCAAACCAATGCCTACCATTGAATATAGGCAAAGTTTGACAGTCAATGAGCCACCACGCGAAGGCTTCAAACATTGCCCGTGGTACAATCCTGAGAGCTACCGGTGTTATATAGATGAGGTCAACCATTCATCGTATAACTGCCTCCCACCCACGCATAGGGTCCAAAGCTAGTTAGAATGAGGAACATATGCTTTTCAGAGCTTATCTCCCAATGGGTTGCTAAATTTGTCATCCGACCATGAGGATGACATAGACACCTCATCCTTGATAGGAAATTTCGACCGGGAAAAAAAAATGAAATGATCTTAGAAGAATTTAGCTTTCCTGAAGTAGTAGAATTCATCACCACAATAAATGGAATGTCAATGCAATGAGAGGACTCGTTGCCTAACCAAGACACGCTGGACCCATCTTGCCTCCACAGGATTACAATTCTTGGAGAAATGAGAGTAGCTAACCTCTGTAAATATAATAGCACGATTTGCCCCATGATCCACTTGCAATATTTCTAGCCTGAAATAAGTCAGTACCGCAACCAAGTGCCATTCATAACTCAGGCCTTCCAAGAGAGTCTCACAGGGCCCCCATTACAATGGTTCTTTATGGCAAGGATCTACCTCATGAGGGATTGGAATGAGCTATCTTCCGTGTTCTTGCATCAATACCAAGCCAAGATAGAAGTTGTATTGTCTAACTAGGATTTGGTTCGCATTAGAAGAAGACCAATGAAGGATTTCCAAGCATATGCAGAAAAGTGAAAGTCTTTCATGATGCAAGCTAGCCCTCAATCGGCTAAGGAAGAAATAATAAAGCTATTCATAAAATTGTTACCCTACAAGCATCACTCTTTGTTAAATGGAATGTGCTTTTGTAACTTTGACGAAGTAGTCATCTCATGCGAATACTTTAAGTTTACTAGCGGTGAATAACTCAAACGTGCTTGATTCTGGGACCACACCATCAACTATCAAATAAAAAGAAAATTTCAGTAAGGCCACTTTTCCCAAAGTGGTAATTATCTTAAAAAGAGAATTATGAATTATTTAATTTGTCTCTGTTGATCCTCTAGCTGAGAAAATATTAGGTGCATTAGATATGCTAGACCAAAAAGAAAATTGTTGAATTTTAAGTACCAAAAATAGAAATAAAAGGTATCAAATAGATGAAGATGCAAGGACTAAAGAGAAAATCTTTTGAATAAACAACTTGACATAAGAATTGTAGCTCTCACTTAATATTATTAATTCCTTACCATACACATGGAACTAGGGTCATTATTGACAGGTAGATGATTCGCAAGGTTTTAATTACCATAATTATTTTTTGTAATTGAATGAATTTAAAAACCCCTTCCTTACTTAAGGGTGGCGCTATTTCCGCCCTTATTTTAGCTAGGATGCTCCTTTTTTCGATTAACTAACCGAACACTTACCTCTCTCTTCAAATTGTCGTTTCTCTTTCTTTTTTCTTTTTTTTATTAGGCTAAGGAAAAAATTGTATTTATTTTTATCACATATTTTATTAGTATTACTATACAATGATTCATCACACTCGACAAAATATCATCTTATCTCTTTTTTTTTGCATCATGTTAAGGGAAAAAACTACGAAATCCCAAACTTTTCCCAAAGTGACAGATTTACTTCAAGCTTTTTTTTTGTGATGTGAAAAACCCTGAACTTTGCCAACCGTGACATATTTACCCCAAACTTTTTTTTTTAGACATAAAAAACCCTAAACTTTTTGTCGTGTGACACATTTACCCAAAAATTATAGGGCATTTTGGTCTTTTTACTTTTTACTTTTTAATTTTTGTTTTCTTTTGTTTTCTTTTTTTCTTCTTCTTCCCTCCACCGGCCATGGCTAGCCGACAAAGGGAAGCTGACGTTCGATGAGGGCTGCCCTCGCTGGCGTCGGGCGAGGGTCGCCTAACCTGGACACTAGCGAGGGTGGCCCTCGGCTAGGTTGGGCGAGGGCATCCCTCGCCAGGTCCTCGCCGACGACGGGCGAGGGCATCCTTCGCCATGCCCTTGCCGACGTCGGCGAGGGCGGCCCTCGGCTGGGTCGGGCGAGGGCCGTCCTCGCCCGATCCGGAGAGGGCCGACCTCGCCCCACATCGACGAGGGTAGCCCCCACCTACGTCGGGCTTAGGCGCGAGGGAGGCCCTCGCTCGACCTAGCTGAGGACCGCCCTCGCCCGACACCGGCGAGGGCGGCCATAGCTAGCCCAGGCGAGGGTGACCCTCGCCCGACGCTGGCGAGGGCAGCCCTCACCGGACGCCGGCTTCCCTCCGCCGACCAACCATGGCCGACGGAGGGAAGAAGAAGAAAAAAAAGAAAAAGAAAAAAACAGAAAAATAGAAAAAAAAAATAAGGCAAAAATGCCATTGATGAGGGTAAATGTGTCATAGTTTGAAAAGTTTTGGGTTTTTAGTGGTCTTTTCCCTATTTTTAATGACGAAAGCTACATAAAAGATTAAAAATTTATATTTATGATGGCATATGAACACAAACTTAATTGTCTATTTTTCTCTAATAGTTTTAGCAAAACTATATAACTATCAAGCCGATCTTGATAAAAAAAAATGGGAAAAAAGAAATCATCAAAATATGGAAAAGGTTAATTCGTTAGAAGCATGATCAAATGTTAAATATATTTATATTTAGATCATATTTAAATATTAACAAAAGACAAGCACAAAAAAAAAAATAAAGATAAATAAAGGAACTTCATGTTGTTATAAAGAAAAAAATAGATATCTATTGTAAATTCAATCTCATAGCAAGTGGATCAAAATTTTAAAATATATTTAAAACTTTCAACTGTAATAATCTGATGTGGGTTTGAAAGTAAAGAAGATATAACTCGATTTTCAACTCCAACTTTGCAATTCAAATAAAAGTGCAAAAAACCCAAACCAAAGCTGTTAAAATTAATCAATCTTGCAATTCAACTTTCAAATCCCCACCTTCTCAGGGGGGATGGGGTGGGGACGAGTAAGTTTCAAGAGTGGGTTTCGACTCCCACGCCCTGCAAGAGGCGGGGCAAAAAGTCCGAGAGAGAGTGTAGAATAGGAATAGAGTAGAGACCGACCAAAAAAAAAAAAAAAAAAAAAAAACTATTTGATAAAAAAAAAAATATGCAATTAATTGTGTGTTTATAAGCCGTCATAGCATTTAAAACTAGAAATTTCTAATCTTTTATATAGCTTTTGTGTTTAAATTTATGAGATCGTACGTTAAAATTAAGAACCTCCTCTAAGCAAAGTAATAAAAGGATGTAGAATAAGATGATATCTTGTTGAGTGTAATTAGACATTTATACAACGATAGAGATGGTAAAAATAAAGATAGTTTCGTTGGTTGGCCTGTTTTTTTTTTTTTTTTTTTTTTTGTCAGTCCTACTCTATTCATATTCTACACTCACTCTCAGATTTTTGCCTTGCCTCTTGCAGGGCGTGGGAGTCGAAACCCACTCTTGAAATTTACGCGTCCCCACCCCATCCCCCCTGAGAAGGTGGCTACTAGGGCGAATCTTAGTGGTTTGGTTGGCCTGTTAAAAAGAAAAGAAACAATAAATTGAAGAGATAGAGGAGAGGGTATTTCGATCAATTAACCGAAAAGGGACTGTTTTAGCCAAAACAGGGGTGGAAATAGCGCCACCCTTACTTAACTCATTAAATGACTTTCTGGTTTAGTCGAAACTTTTAAGTCAATCTTAGTAAGAGTTATCAAACAAAATTATTCTCATCAAGTGCAAAATGGCTATTCTCTAGCACTTATTTAGATTTGTTAGACAGGAGTTATGACCACTAAAGAGAAAATGGTTTTATCGTTGAAAAATAACATTATTGTTATTATATTTGTGACGATAATTACAAAATTATACGGATTTTTTTGTTCCAATAAATTTTAGTTAGGTAAATTTCTAATTAATATTTATCATTTACTTATAGGAATGTGAAATAAGTAGAAGTTAGTCATTATGATTCCAATCTTAATTCCGATTCCTATTTTAGTACAAATTCTAATTCTAATTTCAATTGCAGATTCTTGATAGAAATCTAACATTTATCATGGAATTAAATATAAGCCATGTTTATTTATGCATATATTAAACAGAAGCTAAATTTCCTTCCTTACCTGCCAAAATCTTATATATTATTCAAATTTTTAAAATAATTATGAAAGAATTATGTAAACCTTTGCGTCAACTTTTATATGTTGCGAAAGTCTTAGTTGCTTGAGGTTATACAATTTGAAATGCCGACATCCCAAGATTTGAAAAAAAGAAAAGATAAAAGCACTCCAAATCGACAGAAAGAACCTTAAATTCAGAATTTAACCACCGCCGAGCTCGAAACTCAATTGTGACTTTTTAAAACCTTAAGTTCTCCATTGATAAAAAAAGGAAACCTTAAATCCCCGATCTTTCAACACCCATATAAAATATGGACATTCTAATGCACCTACAACCGACCGCCTCTTTGCAGAGGAGATAATGACAAAAGTACAGGGCCGCATCAAAGGCCTGAGACATTTCGCGTTTATTCAGTGCGTCTTGACTCCATTCGTTTCCATTTCGAGTCCAGGTATGAGTTAAGTGGCATGTCGACGCTAACGATAAGTCTGAGAAATTTATCATGAGCCGGTTATCATGTTAGCAGTAGAGCAATTAGTATTTAATAGGATCCCCATCCATTTGAAGTCCCGTGACAAGAAAATTACTATCACATAGATCTAGGAAACTTGATTGAAATCACTCCCCTTGATTCAAAGCATATAGCACAAACAAACATAGATTATCATGCTCGTTCTTTAAGCGCTTGACGACTGATGATACTTAGAGATTTAAATTCATAAGAGATGCGCAATTTGAATTGCACAGACAACAAAAGGACCGTGAATTGCAAATTGGGTTTCCCACGAATGTAAAGCACGTCACTTGCATTGGATGGGAACGCCCCTCCGCCATTGCCCTGAGTTTGGTATGGCCACTGCTTGACCTCGTCTTTCGGTGCCGCCATACTTCTAGGCATCACAGAGTTGGATGGTCTAATGATCAGCTCAAGAATATGCGGTGCGTGATTAGGATTTTATTTATTGAGACTCCACTGCGTGATGCATTCTAAAGTTGCTTCCCGCCATATATAGAAGGGATACGCAATAGATTGTAATGCGGAGCACAAATGGAGAAGACCGACATAACCATTAAAGCATAAGTTGCTTCCCGCCATATATAGAAGGGATACGCAAATAGATGCAGCATATCATCAGCGCATCAATTATCCAGCAGGAGTACACATGCACATTTCCTCTCGAGTTCCTGCAATTTCAACAGTAGATTACACATCCAGAATATGCCTTCTCAAGTACCATATCATCACGAGATCAACCTGGAGTGAGGTCTCTTTGTGTCAAGTGAGTATTTGGGTCAATTGCTAGTTTGTTCTCAAGTGGAGTTAGAGGGGGATGGGTTCAAGCATTGGATGCACTTGACCAGTCTTGACCACGCAAGATGGTAGCGTAGCTGGTTGTTCCACATAGGAAGCTTGTTTGCCAGCCCCGTCCCCTCTTTTTCCCACGGAACAGGGGCGCCAGTTGGATCCTGCATCTTTCGGAAAAAAAGTTAGGACTTATCCTGAAAGGTTATGAGAGCAATCAGAGCAGAAATCAAGTAAAAGGATAACTAAACACCAAAGTGCAGTTGAATTGGAGTCATCCTTTTGAGTCATTCTGTCCAGCAGAACCAGATAATCATCCACTTGTTATGTTCCTCATAAATCAGCTCTAAATATATTGGCCTACTTGACAAATATAACAAACAAATTTTCATAAAACCAGAAGAATGTAGACGAGACTGGATGACATACCCCAGCACTGGGAAAGTGAAAGCCTGATTGTCTTCTCCAAGATAGATCTCTATGTGCTTCGGGCTTCAGGCTTTCGGCTCACCTCCGTGCTCACCTTCCAAGCGGGGGCCTGGTGCAACGAAGCATGTGAGGCGGCACCACAAATCAGCCGTGTCCGCTGATGCCCTGACTCAAAAATCATCACGCTCCACCCGACATTCTAGAAGAAACCGGTAGATTTGCGGCTCTTGGGGTTAAAAGAAGTTTGGAGCAACATTTGCAACTCCTATAAAAAAAGTCGGGCGGGGAAACTAGCAAACCCATTCTTCATGGGAAAAGAACTGATAAAGTAACGATAACCAACCATCTCCGACGTCTTACCATTATAGTCGTGGGTACGTAACGATTACGTGAAGTCATACACAATAAAACCATCATCTGCTCAAGCTTTTGCTTGCATTTATTAATTCCACTAGCAATCACGAATCAACTACTGTATGAAAAAATCAGACCTCTATCCAAGTTCACTTAGGTGCTGCTAATCAAAGGTAGAAGTTTTCCAGGGTGCTTCTACCGAAATAGGCAGGTAAGATCAAGCTTTCGACAAACAACATTGATCAAACGGAATGCATAAAATTGACTACTGAGATTCTACGATTTTCGGATATCCAATGTAAGAAGCAGAGATATACACTGGACCTTCCTTGCACATGATGTATCAATGACATATAAACAAAATTAGCATCAGGTGCATGAATGTAACGCACTAATTTCCAGTTCAAAATTCCTTCTAATTCAAAAGCCAAGTCAGAACTATAATCCTAATCACTCAGTCTTATAAACTCAAGGCAGGCATTTCATATACTATGAGGTGAGATAATCTGAAAGAGAGTCGAATTCTTCTCGATGCCACGTCAAGGTCCTTTGTCCCACATAAGCAATATCAGGCAATTTGGCCGGCACAAGAAAGCTTGTTCTTCGCTTCCTTGACCGTGCGAGACACCAATAGTAAGACAAAGTCATCCACAATGTCGTACGAAACCAAGGTCTTGTGATCCTCAAGCTGCTTCCCCTAATAGATCAGGAGCTGCGCACACATCTTTGCTATGGCCAAAGTTTTGACATAACCCACAGTGTACCAAAATTTAACTCCTAATGTGACTCTGCGACCGGACATGTCCAGAATAACTGACACGTCATCTTTAGCACAGACAATCAAATCAAATGTGGGCTCTTGGCGCAAGTCGAGAGAGGCCAGGTTCCTATCCTCAGCAAGCATCTTTCCCCCGAACATCAGAACAAACTCATCCGGCGAAATCCCCTCCTTGCCTTGAATCTTCAATTTAACATCCTGGACGGTATCCCGATTCATCGGTTCGACCAGAAAGTTTTTTTGGAGTCAACAGGATTTGGACATTTACCGTCATCCTAGCCGAGTCCTGAAAGATGACATGGAGCGTGGGGTGGGATTCCAAAGATGACGAAAAACCGCGAATAGAATCTAACATGAATATATATAATGAACAAAAGTCGAGAAGCTGGGGAAAAAACATGACAGTGTTCTCGGTTTGTGTTACAAGTAAGAATCTCGAAACCCTAAAGAAAATACTAAGAAATCGAGAATCAGAAAGACGACGAAACGAACATGAGACCCAGAAAGATAGGAGAGACGACCTCTTCTCCGTCAGAATTTGGAGGCACAGAGCGTGGCAGTTGAGAAGGCGAACCAGCCATTGGAGCAAAACGATTAAAAGAGTCACGTCCTCTCCCCTCTCCTCACTTAAAGGTAACGGCGACTAACAAAAAAGAAGGTTCTTTTTGTGATTCCATACGCGTCTCGAAACCTAAAATTTATGATTAAATCGTAAAGTTTATAAAAAATATAGCGAAGCCCTAAAATTTGTTAAATTTATATAATCGACCCTCCATTAATTATGTCTAATTTAACTAATGAAAAATATCGATTGTAGCTCTCTTTTTAAAAATATCTTCCTTCTCTTACGCAATGTTGATGTGGCTGACTCATGAAATAGAAGATTAAATCAATGTCGCTTTAGTATAAATATGACTTTTATATAATTTTACTTAAATTAATATGAAAAAAAAAGAACGCAAATTTTTTTATCAAAAAGAAAAGGGGAAACTATGCGAGGAGGGTGGAGCCCTCCCCCGGAAGACCGCGTGGGTGGGGAAGGGCCGTCGGGGTCCCGGGCTTCAACCATGTACTGCTAACCCTTGCCGACGATGGCTCTTCACTAGTCAACCCTCACCATCGCCAGCCCTTCCCGACGAGGGTTGGGTGACGGAGGAAGGTCTAAGCCCTTGCTGTATGGACTTCCTTCCTCCCTTTTTAATATGATATTTCAATTTTAAATTATTTTTCAAATTTAATTTTAAAATAATTAGATCAAAAAATCATATTTGGATCTAAAACAATGTTCTTTTAGCATTGTTCTCCTTCTTTTAGCCACGTGTAAGAGAAAATAACAATAACAAAAGAAGAAGAAGAAGTGATTTTGTCATTCTCCATTAACAAAACTGAACAGAGTTAAGGAAATGAGTTTTTTCATCAACTTGACAAGTTTTGAAATTCCATTGCACTTTTTGTAAATTTTAGGATTAAGTTGCACTTTCTAACAATTTTTAAAATTTATAGTGCACATGTCCCCTTTTTCTGTATTGTGTTTTGCCTTTTGAGAGTGCAATTTCACAAAACTAATAAAATAAAAAGAAAATTTTAGCAGGCCCACTATTTTCCAAAGTAGGAATTATCGCGAAAAGAAAATCATGAATTATTTAATTCATCTCAATTGATCCTCTAGCTGAGAAAATATTAGGTGCATTAGATGTGTCAGATAAAAAAAAATTAAGTATTGAATTTTAAGTATCCAAAAAAAAGGATACTCGACAATATGTAAGAACCTCAAACAGGTAAAGATGCAAGGTGTAAAGAGAAAGTCTTTGCAACAACCAACTTGACATAAGCATTGTAGCTCTCACTTAATATTATTAATTTCTTACCATACACAGGGAACTAGGGTTGTTATTAACCGGTTTTAACAATATGATTTGTAAGGTTTTAATTGCCATAAATAACTTTTTCTAATTGAAAGAATTAAAAAACCCCTTCCTTACTTAACTCCTTAAATGACTTTTTGGTTTAATTGAAACTTTTAAGCCAATCTTAGCAAGAGTTATCAAACAAAATTATTCTCAATCAAGTGCAAAATGGTTAATTTTCAGTACTTATTTAGATTGTTAGACAGGTGTCATGAGCAATGAAGAGAAATGGTTTTGTTGTCGAAAAATAACATTATTGGTAATATATATGTGACGATCATTACGAAATTATAAAGATTTTTTTTCGTTCCAATACATTTTAGGTATGTAAATACTAATTTATATTTATCATTTACTTATTGGGATATGAAATAAGTAGAAGTTAGTCATTATGATTCCGATTCCTATTTTAGTTCAAATTCTAATTCTAATTCTAATTTCAATTGCAGATTCTTTAGGGAAATCTATCATTTATCATACAATTAAATTTAAGCACGTTTATTTAGGCATAGATACATAAAACAGAAGCTAAATTTTCTTCCTTTCCTGCCACAATCTTGAATATTATTGAAATTTTAATATAATTATTAAAAAAATCATGTAAATCTTTGCGTCAACATTTATATGTTGTGAAAGGCTTAGTTGCTTGAGATTAAACAATTTGAAATACCGACGTCCCGAGATTTGAAAAAAACAAGAAAAGATAAAATCATTCCAAATAGACAACAAGAAACTTAAATTCAGAATTCAACCAATGCCGAGCTCGAAACTTAATCGTGATTTTCTAAAACCTTAAGTTTTCCATTGATTGAAAAAAAAAAAAAAAAAAAAAAAAAGCCTTAACTTCACGTTTTTTCAACACCCATACAAATTATGGACATTCTGATGTACCTAAAACCGACCGTCGCTTCACAGAGGAAATGACGACAAAAGTAGAGGGTCGCATCAAAGGCTTGCGATGTATTTCGCATATATTCAGCACATCTTGCCTCTTTCCGCTTTCTATTTTAAGTCAAGAGTATGAGTTAAGTAGCATCCGGACGCCAACGGTAAGTTGGAGAAATCTATTGCCTATAGGGTATCATGTTAACAGTAGAGCAATTAGTATGTAATCAAATTGAATGGAGTTAAGAGGATAACTTGATTACACTAAATTGATAAATTTTAAGACTTCATTGCACTATTTGTAAATTTTAGAACTAAGTAAGGCCTTCTAACAAATTTTAAAACTTATAGTGCACATATCCTTTTTTCTGTCATAAAATGAAAGGCCTTCATTTGTACTGTCCTTTTCCTTTGCAGAGACAAATCTAATAAAATAAAAAGAAAATTTCAGTAGGTCCACTTTTTCCCAAAGTGGTAATTATTGCAAAAAGAAAATTATGAATTATTAAATTTGTCTCCATTGATCCTCTAGCCAAGAAAATATTAGGTGCATTAGATGTGCTAGACCAAAAAAAAATTATTAATTTTTAAGTACTGAAAATAGAAATAAAAGGTTCTTTGATAATATGTAAAAACCTCACACAGATGAAGATGCAAGGAGTAAAGAGAGAGTCTTTTGAATAACCAACTTGACATAAGAATTGTAGCTCTCATTCAATATTATTAATTTCTTACCATACATATGAAACTAGGGTCATTATTGATAGGTAGATGGTTGGCAAGCTTTTAATCACCATTATTATTTTTTCTAATTGAATGAATTTAAAAACCCCTTCCTCACTTAAGGGTGGCGCTATTTCCACCATTATTTTAGCTAGGACGCTCCCTTTTTCGATTAACTAACCGAAATACCCACCTCTCTCTCTTCAAATTGTTATTTCTTTTTTCTTCTACTAGGCTATGGAAAAAACAAATTGTATTTATTTTTATCACATATTTTATTGGCATCACTATACAAACTAGGGGTGTGCAACCGGACCGGGAATACCCGGGAACTGGATCGACCCACCCGAAAAACAGGGTCAAGAATAGGTTCCTATTGAAATCGGTCTGGGAACCGGTTCCCAAAATTCGAAACCAGTTTAAACCGGTCCGGGAACTAGTTCCGAGTGTTTACCCACTCGAGAACCAGTTCCTGGATCGGTTTTGGAACTGGTTTTGTAAGTGGAGATTTAAAACCCTATTTTTTCCCCTGATTTCTATTCTTGCTTCTGTAATCATACGGCATTTTTCCTCTTGGCTCTCTCAGACACGGACGACACTCCTCCTTTGTCGTTCCTCTTCCTCACTAGCTCCCTCTCGCACCGTTTTGACGGATGGACGGCGTTCATCGCTACCAAATTCTTGTGTATCACGTGGATTGGCTCGCTTAACTTCTCTTTTGTAAGAGGAGTTATGCTTGCATAAATAAACAACTTCATGTAGTGGTTGTGGGAATATGACTAATATTAGATCCATGTTTTATACTAATCTTTATGCAATGTTATGATTTTTGCTTTGCCTTATGATTTTATTTATGATAATTAGTCCTGTGAATCTTTAATTTTTTCGTTTGGTCAAAAAGTTCGTGTATATATTTGTTACAAGTGCTTAATGTTTCAATACAAATTATGAATGTTACGTTTTTTTCTCGCGTATTAATGTAAAATTCGAAGTCTTATAGGATATCGAGAGATTGCAAAATAGGTTCCCATAGAAACAGGGTTGACTCTAGAATCGGATTAGAAAAACAGGATGGATGGGGCACAGGGTCCAATACGAACAGGTTCGAGTATAGGATCCAAAAAAGAAGAACCGGTTATAACATGGTTGGGTACAGGGTCCAACGCTAGACCCTAGAGTCCCGGTCACCCCTAATACAAACCATTCATTACACTCAACAAAATATCATCTTTTCTCCTTTTTAATGTTTAACCCTCTGCAATAACAACAAGCCTAATTGCCATCATTTATTTTTTCCTGCTTAATTTTTTCCAACTCTTAATTAAATTATCAAACATCTCTCTAATAGTAATCTCATCGGTCAACTCTCCTACTTTTTAATTCAAATTCAAAATTGTCCATCCCTTTTTCTTTTTTTTTTTTGTCAGTCTTATGCTAAACCTACTCTAATACTCACTTTCAGACTTTTGCCCTGCCTCCTTGCAGGGCGTGAGAGTCGAAACCCACTCCTAAAATGAAAATCGTCCTCACCCCAATCCCTCCTGAGAAAGTGGGGATTTGAACCCCCAACCTCCCCCTTCCAAGATGGCAGGGTGGCCACTGGGGCGAACTTGGATGAGATTTTATTACTGTATTTAAAATGTATATTACTCTATGATATTATGATTACTCAGGCTCGTGTCTCAGAGTATCGCAACGCGCACTTCTAACCGTTGGATTATCGATAATAGAGAGAAAAAAAAAATAGGAATATCGGTTTAGTTTTGATATTGGCGATCCGATAATGCCTATAAAACGCAGGGGGCCGAAAATGCCATGAGGGCACTAAGATACTAACCGAAGGAGCTCCTTAGTTCACTTTTTTATGCCTCTAATACTCCGAAAAGTTCACTAGTTTTCTGCACAATAAGCATGCGTCAGAAACAATAGAAACACCTCCTTCAACTGTCTCCCAGCTTCTGCCAATCTTTGCTCCGCATGGCAGCTAATTCGAACACGCTTATCAACGATTCTGCTAATTCTAAGGCTCAGGTGTCGTTGATTCTGTGCGAAGCATGAGTGCAGAGGACCGACATAAACATTGAAGCATAAGCTGTTTCCTGACATACATAGAAGGGATACGCAAAAACATGCAACATATCGTCACCACATCAGTAGATTACTCGTCCAGAATACGCCTTCTCTAGCACCATATCATCCTCTGGTACCATATCATCACGAGATCAACCTAAAGTGAAGCATGACCATGGGAGAAGAACCAAGGTGTTGTACTTACTTTGGTGATCAAACACCCCCGCCTCTTTGTGTCAAGAGGGTATTCGGATCAAGCGTTAGTTTGTTCTCAAGTGGAGTTAGAGGGGGATGGTTCCAGCATTGGATGCACTTGGCCGGTCTTGACCTCGCAGGATGGTAGCGTAGCTGGTTGTTCCACATAGGTAGCTTGTTTGCCAGCAGCGTCCCTTCTTTTTCCCATGGAACTGGGGCTCCAGTTGTATCCTGCATATTTCGGAAAAACAGTTAGGACTTATCCTGAAAAGTTATGAGAGCAATCAGAGCATAAATCAAGTAAAAGGATAACTAAACACCAAAGTGCCGTTGAATTAGAGTTATCCTTTTGAGTCATTCAGTCCAGCAGAACCAGATAATCATCCACTTGTCATGAGGAAAAAGTTATGAGAGCAATCAGAGCAGAAATCAAGTAAAAGGATAACTAAACACCAAAGTGCCGTTGAATTAGAGTTATCCTTTTGACTCATTCTGTCTAGCAGAACCAGATAATCATCCACTTGTTACGGGGGAAAAGGATAACTAAACACCAAAGTGCTGTTGAATTAGAGTCATCCTTTTGACTCATTCTGTCCAGCGGAACCAGATAATCATCCACTTGTTATGTTCCTCATAAATCAGCTCTAAATATATTAGCATACTTGACAAATATAACAAACAAATTTTCATAAAACTAGAAGAAAGTAGACAAGACTGTATGACATACACCAGCACGGGGAAAGTGAAAGCCTGATTGTCTTCTCCAAGATAGATCTCTATGTGTTTCAGGCTTCAAGCTTCGGCTCACCTCTGTGATCACCTTCCAAGCGGGGGCCTGGTGCAACGAAGCATGTCAGGCGACACCACAAATCAGTTGTGTCCGCTGATGCCCTGACTCAAAAATCATCGTTGAGTTTCTATTAGCTATGATGGTCAGTTTCTTGGAGATCTCAGGGCCAAAATCACCTATGCCACAGAACTGGAATTTAAAATCACAGATCTTCTGAACTTATTTTTCCAGATAAATCTAAGCACTAGTTAGAAACTGATTTCCTCCTTATCCTCAATTTAGGTCTTAATATGCTCAACGGTTGAGTTTCTATTAGCTACGATAGTCAGTTTCTTAGAGATATAAAATCACCTATGCCACAGAACTGGAATTTACTATCACAGAGCCTCTGAACTTATTTTTCTAGATAAATCTAAGCACTGGCTAGAAACTAATTTTCTCATTATCCTCAATTAAGGTCTTAATATGCTCCGCGGTTGAGTTTCTATTAGCTACGATGGTCAATTTCTTAGAGATCTCTAGGGCCAAAATCACCTACGCCACATGACTGGAATTTACTATCAAAGACCAAATAAATCTAATTACTAGTTAGAAACTGATTTTCTCCTTATCCTCAATTAAGGTTTTAAAATGCTCCACGGTTGAGTTTCTATTAGTGACCATGGTCAGTTTCTTGGAGATCTCCAAGGCCAAAATCACATAGGCCACAGAACTGGAATTTTCTATCATAGCGCCTCCGAACTTCTTTTTCCAGAAAAATATAAGCACTGGCTAGAAACTAATTTTCACCTTATCCTCAATTAAGGTCTTAATATGCTCCACGGTTGAGTTTCTATTAGCTATGATGGTCAATTTCTTGGAGATCTCCAGAGCCAAAATCAGCCATAGAATTGGAATTTACTATCACAGAGCTTCGAACTTATTTTTCCAGAAAAATCTAAGCACTGGCTAGAAACTAATTTTCTCCTTATCCTCAATTAAGGTCTTAATAGGTTTCACGGTTGAGTTTTTATTAGCTACGATGGTCAGTTTTTTGGAGATCCCTAGGGCCAAAATCACCTACACCATAGAACTGGAATTTACTATTGCAGAGCCTCCAAACTTATTTTTCCAAATAAATCTAATTACTGGCTAGAAACTTATTTTCTCATTGTCCTTAACTAAGGTCTTAATATGCTCCACGATTGAGTTTCTATTAGCTACGATAGTCATTTTCTTGAAGATCTCCAAGGCCAAAATTACCTACGCCATAGAACTGGAATTTACTATCACAAAGCCTCTGAACTTATTTTTCTAGATAAATCTCAGTACTGGCTAGAAACTAATTTCCTCCTTATTCGTCTTAATATGCTCCACGGTTGAATTTCTATTAGCTACGATGGTCAATTTCTTGGAGATCTCCAGGGCCAAAATCACCTACGCCACAGAACCGAAATTTACTATCGTAGAGCCTTCGAACTTATTTTTCCAAATAAATCTAATTACTGGCTAGAAACTGATTTTCTCCTTATCCTCAATTAAGGTCTTAATATGCTCTACGGCTGAGTTTCTTTTAGCGACCATGGTTAGTTTCTTGGAGATCTTCAGGGCCAAAATCACCTACACCACAAAACCGGAATTTTCTATCATAGAGACTTCGAACTTCTTTTTCCAGATTAATCTAAGCACTAGCTTGAAATTGATTTTCACCTTATCCTCAATTAAGGTATTAATATGCTCCATGGTTGAGTTTCTATTGGCTATAATGGTCAGTTTCTTGGAGATCTCTAGGGCCAAAATCACATATGCCATAAAACTGGAATTTACTATCACGGAGCATTCGAACTTATTTTTCTAGATAAATCTAAGCACTAGCAATAAACTAATTTTCACCTTATCCTCAACTAAGGTCTAAATATGCTCCACGGTTGAGTTTCTATTAGCTACGATGGTCAGTTTCGTGGAGATCTCCAAGGCCAAAATCACCTACGCCACAGAACTGGAATTTACTATCATAGAGCCTCCAAACTTATTTTTCCAAATGAATCTAAGCACTGGCTAGAAACTGATTTTCTCCTTATTCTCAATTAAGGTTTTAATATGCTCCACGGTTGAGTTTCTATTAGCTACAATGATGAGTTTCTTGGTGATCTCCAGGGCCAATATCATCTACGCCACAGAACTGGAATTTACTATCATAGGGCCACCGAACTTATTTTTCTAGATAAGTCTAAGCACTGGCTAGAAACTGATTTTCCCCTTATCCTCAATTAAGGTGTTAATATGCTCCACGGTTGAGTTTCTATTAGCTACGATGATAAGTTTTTTGGAAATCTCTAGGGCCAAAATCACCTACACCACAGAACTGGAATTTACTATCGCAGAGCCTCCGAACTTTTTTTTCTAGAAAAATCTAATTACTGGCTAGAAACTGATTTTCTCCTTATCCTCAATTAAGGTCTTAATATGCTCCACGATTGAGTTTCTATTAGCTATCGTGGTTAGTTTATTGGAGATCTCCAAGGCCAAAATCACCAACGCTACAGAATTGGAATCTTCTATCACAGAGCCTCTGAACTTTTTTTTCTAGATAAATCTAAGCACTGGCTAAAAACTGATTTTCTCCTTATCCTTAGTTAAGGTCTCCACGGTTGAGTTTCTATTAGCTATGATAGTCAGTTTCTTGGAGATCTCCAGGGCCAAAATCACCTACACCACAGAATTGGAATTTTCTATCATAGTGCCTCCGAACTTATTTTTCCAAACAAATCTAAACACTGGCTAGAAATTGATTTTCTCTTTATCCTCAATTAAGGTCTTAATATGCTCCACGGTTGAGTTTCTATTAGCTACGGTAGTCAGTTTCTTGGAGATCTCCAAGGCCAAAATCACCTACGTTAGAGAACTGGAATTTACTATCACAAAGCCTCCGATCTTATTTTTCCAGATAAAGCTAAGCACTGGCTAGAAACTAATTTACTCCTTATCCTCAATTAAGGTGTTAATATGCTCCATGGTTGAGTTTCTATTAGCTATGTTTCTTGGAGATCTCCAAGGCGAAAATCACCTACGCCACAGAAGTGGAATTTACTATCACAGAGCCTCCGAACTTATTTGCCAGATAAATCTAAGCATTTGCTAGAAACTGATTTTTTCCTTATTCTCAACTAAGGTCTTAATATACTCCATGGTTGAGTTTCTTTTAGTAAGATGGTCAGTTTCTTGGAGATCTCCAGGGCCAAAATCACCAACGCCACAAAATTAGAATTTACTATCACAGAGCCTCCGAACTAATTTTTCTAGATAAATCTAAGCACTAACTAGAAACTGATTTTCTCTTTAACCAGGTCTTAATATGCTCCATAGTTGAGTTTCTATTAGCTACGATGATCAATTTCTAGGAGATCTACATGGCCAAAATCACCTACGCCACAGAATTGGAATTTTCTATCTTAGTGCCTCCGAACTTATTTTTCCAGATGAATCTAAGCACTGGCTAGAAACTGATTTTCTGCTTATCGTCACATAAGGTCTTAATATGCTGCACGGTTGAATTTCTATTAGCTACGATGGTCAGTTTCTTGGAGATCTCCAGTGCCAAAATCACCTACGTTAGATAATTGGAATTTACTATCACAAAGCCTCCGAACTTATTTTTCCAGATAAATCTAAGTACTGGCTAGAAACCGATTTACTCGTTATCCTTAATTAAGGTCTTAATATGCTTCACGGTTGAATTTATATTAGCTACGTTTCTTGGAGATCTACAAGGCGAAAATCACCTACGCCACAGAACTGGAATTTACTATCACAGAGCCTCCGAACTTATTTGCTAGATAAATCTAAGTATTTGCTAGAAACTGATTTTCTCCTTATCCTCAACTAGTGTCTTAATATGCTCCACGGTTGAGTTTCTATTACTAAGATGGTCAGTTTCTTGGAGATCTCCAGGGCCAAAATCACCTACGCCACAGCATTGGAATTTACTATCACAAAGCTTCCGAACTTATTTTTCCACATAAATCTAAGCACGGGGTAGAAACTGATTTTCTCCTTATCCTCAATTAAGGTCTTAACATACTCTTCAGTTGAGTTTCTATTAGTTAGGATGGTCAGTTTTTGGAGATCTCCAAGGCCAAAATCACCTACGCCACATAATTGGAATTTACCATCACAAGCCTCCGAATTTATTTTTCCGGATAAATCTAAGTACTAGCTAGAAACTGATTTTCTCCTTATCCTCAATTAAGGTCTTAATATGCTCCACCGTTGAGTTTCTATTAGCTACGATGGTCGGTTCTTGGAGATCTCCGGGGCCAAAATCACCTATGCCATAGAACTGGAATTTACTATCACAAAGCCTCTAAACTTATTTTTGAAATAAATCTAAACACCGGCTAGAAACTGATTTTCTCATTATCCTCAATTAAGGACTGAATATCCTCAACGGTTGAGTTTCTATTAGCTACGATGATAAGTTTCTTGGTGATCTCCGGGGCCAAAATCACCTACACCACAGAACTGGAATTTACTATCATAGAGCCACCGAGCTCATTTTTCCAGATAAATCTAAGCATTGGCTAGAAACTGATTTTCTCCCTATTCTCAATTAAGGTGTTAATATGCTCCACGGTTGAGTTTCTATTACTAAGATGGTCAGTTTCTTGGAGATCTCCAGGGCCAAAATCACCTACGCCACAGCATTGGAATTTACTATCACAAAGCTTCCGAACTTATTTTTCCACATAAATCTAAGCACGGGGTAGAAACTGATTTTCTCCTTATCCTCAATTAAGGTCTTAACATACTCTTCAGTTGAGTTTCTATTAGTTAGGATGGTCAGTTTTTTGGAGATCTCCAAGGCCAAAATCACCTACGCCACATAATTGGAATTTACCATCACAAGCCTCCGAATTTATTTTTCCGGATAAATCTAAGTACTAGCTAGAAACTGATTTTCTCCTTATCCTCAATTAAGGTCTTAATATGCTCCACCGTTGAGTTTCTATTAGCTACGATGGTCAGTTCTTGGAGATCTCCAGGGCCAAAATCACCTATGCCATAGAACTGGAATTTACTATCACAAAGCCTCTAAACTTATTTTTTGAAATAAATCTAAACACTGGCTAGAAACTGATTTTCTCATTATCCTCAATTAAGGACTGAATATCCTCAACAGTTGAGTTTCTATTAGCTACGATGATAAGTTTCTTGGTGATCTCCAGGGCCAAAATCACCTACACCACAGAACTGGAATTTACTATCATAGAGCCACCGAGCTCATTTTTCCAGATAAATCTAAGCATTGGCTAGAAACTGATTTTCTCCCTATTCTCAATTAAGGTGTTAATATGCTCCACGGTTGAGTTTCTATTAGATATAATGGTCAGTTTCTTGGAGATCTTCAGGGCCAAAATCACTTACGCCACAAAACTGTAATTTACTATTGTAGAGCCTCCAAGCTTATTTTTCCAGATAAATCTAATTACTGGCTAGAAACTGATTTTCTCATTATCGTCAATTAAGGTCTTAATATGCTCCACGGTTGAGTTTCTATTAGCTATAATGGTCAGTTTCTTGGCGATCTCCAGGGCCAAAATCACCTACACCACAGAACTGGAATTTACTATCTCAAAACTTCCGAACTTATTTTTCCAAATAAATCTAAGCACTGGCTAGAAATTGATTTTCTCCTTATCCTCAATTAAGGTCTTAATATGCTTTATGGTTCAGTTTCTATTAGCTACGATGATAAGTTTCTTGGTGATCTCCAAGGCCAAATCGCATACGCCACAGAACTGGAATTTACTATCACAGAGCCACCGAACTTATTTTTCCAGATAAATCTAAGCACTGGCTAGAAACTGATTTTCTCCTTATCCTCAATTAAGGTGTTAAAATGCTCCATGGTTGAGTTTCTATTAGCTACGATAGTCAGTTTCTTGGAGATCTCCAGGGCCAAAATCGCCTACGCCACAGAACTAGAATTTACTATCACCGAGCTTCCGAACTTATTTTTCCAGATAAATCTAATTACTGACTAGAAATTGATTTTCTCCTTATCCTCAATTAAGGTCTTAATATGCTCCACAGTTGAGTTTCTATTAGCTACGATGGTCAGTTTCTTGGAGATCTCTAGGGCCAAAATCACCTAAGCCACAGAACTGGAATTTACTATCACGGAGCCTCCGAACTTCTTTTTTCAGATAAATCTAAGTACTAGCTAGAAACTGATTTTCTCCTTATCCTCAATTAAGATCTTAATATGGTCCACGATTGAGTTTCTATCAGCTACAATGGTAAGCTTCTTGGAGATCTCCAAGGCCAAAATCACCTGCGCCACATAACTGGAATTTTCTATCATAGAGCCTCCGAACTTTATTTTCCAAAGAAATCTAAGCACTGGCTAGAAACTGATTTTCTCCTTATCCTCAATTAAGGTCTTAATATGCTCCACGTTTGAGTTTCTATTAGCTACGATGGTCAGTTTCTTGGAGATCGGCCAAAATCACCTACGCCACAGAACTGGAATTTACTATCGCAGAGCCTTCAAACTTATTTTTCCAAATAAATGTAAGCACTGGCTAGAAACTGATTTTTCTCCTTATCCTCAATTAAGGTGTTAATATGCTCCACGGTTGAGTTTCTATTAGCTACCATGGTCAGTTTCTTGGAGATCTCCATGCCAAAATCACCTACGCCACAGAACTGGAATTTACTATCACGGAGCCTCCGAACTTATTTTCCCAGATAAATCTAATTACTAGCTAGAAACTGATTTTCTCCTTATCCTCATTTAAGGTGTTAATATGCTCCACGGTTGAGTTTCTATTAGCTACGATGATCAGTTTCTTGGAAATCTCCAGGGCCAAAATCACCTACACCACAGAACTGGAATTTTCTATCACAGAGCCTTCGAACTTATTTTTCCAAATAAATCTAAGCACTGGCTAGAAACTGATTTTCTCCTTATCCTCAATTAAGGTCTTAATATGCCCTACGATTGAGTTTCTATTAGCTACGATGATCAGTTTCTTGGAGATCTCCAGGGCCAAAATCACCTATGCCACAAAACTAGAATTTATTATCATAGAGTTTCCGAATTGAATTTTCGAAATAAATCTAAGCATTGGCTAGAAACCGATCTTCTCCTTATCCTCAATTAAGGTCTTAATCTGCTCCACGGTTGAGATCCGTTAGCTATGATGGTCAGTTTCTTGGAGATCTCCAAGGCCAAAATCACCTACGCCATAGAACTGGAATTTATTATCACAGAGCCTCCAAACTTATTTTTCCAAATAAATCTAAGCACTGGCTAAAAACTAATTTCTCCTTATCCTCAATTAAGGTCTTAATATGCTCGATGTTTGAGTTTCTATTAGCTACGCTGGTAAGTTTCTTGGAGATCTCCAGGGCCAAAATCACCTACGCCACAGAACTGAAATTTACTATCGCAGAGCCTTTAAACTTATTTTTCCAGATAAATCTAAGCACTCCATTACATCTTTTGTAAATTTTAGTATTTACGATCGTGCATATTAAGACCTTAATGAGTTTTTTCATCAATTTGACGAGATTGACCAAAAGTCAACCCTAAATTAAACAAAGTCAATTGACTTTTTGGGTTTTTATTGAAAATGACAAATGAAAGACCAATGAAAAATAAATGGAAAGTGACACTTTTTTCGCTCAAGAGATGAGTTCTGTTGCAATCAGCAATCCTAACCTTGAGATTTTACTTTTTGCGACGCATTGACTAAAAATCCAGTGTTAACAGCTACCACTTTTTGACAGGGAGTTCGGAGAAGTTCCAATCAAAGACTAAATGATATTTGTAATTTTTGGTTGGCTCTACTAGAGAATAAAAATTAAAAGGAAAAAAAAAAATCTGATTAGAAACTTGCCTTGAATGCTTACCATTGAACCTCAGTATTGCTTGCTTATCCACATACTCCGTCTTCTCCTCTCTCATGGAATGAAATGAAAGAAATTAACTAAATGAAACTAAGTAATTAAAGAGATGGTCTCAACATGTAAAATGGATTTCGACTCATTGGGAAAGGAAAAAGTCTCACCGTATAAAAATGAATTTCGACTCAGAGGAGAAAATGAAGTTTTACTATGTAAAGATGGATTTCCACTCCATAGGGAAAGCGAGAAAAGTCTTTACATGGATTTCGACTGGCAAAACAAGTTTCGAGAAGGAAATTTCACTGTGTAAAAATGGACTTTGATTTCATTGGGGAAAAGAAGGCTTACCTCTTTTCCTCTTTGCTTTTCAACTTTTTTTTTCCCTTTTATTTTATGTTAGCTGGCCCCCGAAAAGAGGCGGACTTTTCGGACCTAGCCAACAGTATGTCGCATGATAACGAAGGCACAAAAGTCCTTACGAGAAACAAGAAAGAAAGGCATTTACTTTCCTAAAAGATTACTCAAGGGGATGGACATAAAGAGCAGTTGCTCTTATGAATTATGTCAGAAGATTTCTCTCATTCGATTTGGGGTTCGAACTGTTACGTTCTCCATTCAGTTAAGTTGTGCTGAACATCGGACTTCAGTATCAGATGCCCAACTTCGACATATTTTGTGAAGTCAAGACATCAGCCCAAAACAAATTATAGTTTAGTGACCTAGATTGGAATAAGTGTGAACTCAAGTGGCCAATTTCGCTGTTAATTTGTATGACAACATTAGCTTTCATTGAATAATTGAAGACTTGATGCAATCACTTTTTGTTGAAAGCAAGTGATCAAACAATAAAATAGATAGAATAAGAAAATAAATTAGATACAAATTTACGTGATTTGATCGTAGCAACCTATGTCCATGAGAGAGCAGCGATCAATTTCATTATAGATCAAGTGATATAAGAAGATTATACATTCAAGTCACTAACCTAAACCCTAATTATATCCAATAATGCAGTAGTATTTAGGCCCGAAATTCCTGGCGAAATAATCTCACAATCTCACAAATGAATTACACTCAAATCTTACCACAAGATTCCAAAGCTACAATCATTAATCTTTCACATGAACAAAATCAACGGCAATAGCCCACACTGCCCAAGCACTGGTTTGGGCGCTTCAAGTCTTTTCTCGCATCAAACACGGCTTCCTTTCCAAGCACTTGCGTAAAAGGCGGTGAACAAAATCAACGGCAATAGCCCACACTGCCCAAGCACTGGTTTGGGCGCTTCAAGTCTTTTCTCGCATCAAACACGGCTTCCTTTCCAAGCACTTGCGTAAAAGGCGGTGCTTCAAGATCTCACGAAAAAAAGACGTTTCTTCAAAGCTTCAGAAATCTAGCTGTCCAATATTTACATGTATATACCCAAGAAAAAGGACAGTGCGCGATGACCGACTAATTTGAAAGGAAACCATGCAAGACCGGTCAACCGGTCAACGAGTCCAACTCTTGCACTTTCCTTTTCTTGAACGTAACTTCAACGAGAATTAGGAAAAAAAATATTTCTAAATCTATTTCTTCTATTTTTTCTCTCACCCAATCTTTCCTATTCTTGTTTTATTTGTGATCCTTATCGAACAAAGCTCAAACGAGATATAAATTTCCACAACAAATATTTGGCATCCAGAAATAATAATAATTTATTTCGGATTTGTTTCGTTCGTGAGCTCAAACTCGAGACATATTATAATATCGCATATATCCTCAAAGTTGCATCTGGAATTTTAGAGCCGACCATATCATATGAACAAGTTTTCTATTGAAGTCTCCCAATCCCCCACGTCACTTGAACAGTTGACCCTTTTGAATTAAATTTGTTTCGGAAGAGGAAAGATCCGAGCTCCCCGTTTGAGCTCGTCTTAGGTTTGGACAAATCGAGCTCTTCCCTCGTTGACTACATCGTATTTAATCCTATAACGTCGTTATTTTCGCCGTTTATCTTGGGGATGATGATCGGTCTGGAAAGATCGGCGTGTTCTTTACATTATGGTCTTGACTCTGTTCAGACCATGGACAACATAAAATAATCGTCACTGGATGTCTCAAAATTCAATTTTCACGTTCTCTCTCTCTCCATGGCCATCTACTCGGAATCGAAGCTCTCGTTGCGCCATTTGCTTCTTTTCTTGTCCTTCTTCGTGCCGCTTCGATCGGGCTATTCTCTTTCCTTCAACATATCTCGGTTCGTCCTCAAGGCCACAGATATGGTCTATGAAGGTGACGCGAGGCCGAATGTCGGGATCGGGACCGTCGACTTCACTAGTGCCGATTACTACTGCCATGTTGGCCGGGCATTTTACGCAGAGAAGCTGTGGCTCTGGGACTCCGCCACCGGGAGACTCACCGACTTCTCCACTCGCTTCTCCTTCACCATCGACACGTGGAACCGGTCGGAGTATGGGGCCGGCTTGGCCTTCTTCCTTGCCCCGGTCGGGTTCCAAATCCCTGTCAATTCGGACGGTGGCTTCTTAGGCCTGTTCAACACCACATACAGTGACTCGTCGTTGAACCGAATTGTCGCCGTCGAGTTTGACTCCTACGTCAATTCCGATTGGGATCCTCTATATGAGCACGTGGGGATCAACATAAACTCGATTGCCTCGGTCGTGACCACCCCTTGGAACGCCAGCTTCCACAGCGCCGATACTGCCGACGCATGGATTGTGTACAACTCCACGACCAAGAACTTGAGCGTTTCTTGGAGTTACCGGACTACGCCAAACCCACACGAGAACACAAGTATTTCGTATCAGATTGATCTCACCACTGTCTTGCCCGAGGAGGCGATGATCGGTTTCTCAGCTGCGACTGGCTATCACATGGAACGTCACCAACTTGAATCTTGGTCCTTCAGTTCAAATCTCGAAGTCGAGCAACAGCAAGGAAATGCAAAAAGGACCAAGTTGGTTGTCGGCCTAGCAGTTCCGCTTGGGGTCCTACTCTGCGGCATCGTGGCGATATCGGCAATCCTCAGGAGGAGGAAGAGGAGGAGCGAGGGATCAGAGACGGCAAACTTGATGTCCATAAACGGCGAGCTTGAGAGAGGCGCAGGGCCACGGAGATTTACGTACGCGGACCTCGTTTTTGCTACCAACAACTTTGACGAGGAGAGGAAGCTGGGCCATGGCGGGTTCGGGGCGGTCTACAGAGGATATCTGGTTGGGCTGGATGCGGCAGTCGCGGTGAAGAGGATATCGAGAGGTTCAAAACAAGGGAAGAAGGAATTCATCACAGAGGTGAAGGTGATCAGCAGCTTGAGGCACAGAAATTTGGTGCAGCTTATAGGTTGGTGCCACGAGGCGAACGACTTCATGCTCGTCTATGAGTTCATGCCGAACGGTAGCCTCGACAGGCACCTCTTCGGCAAGAAGCGCCCTCTAGGTTGGGCTGCCCGGCACAAGATTTCGGTCGGGCTCGCCTCCGCGCTCCTCTATCTCCATGAGGAGTGGGAGCAGTGCGTGGTGCACCGGGACATCAAGTCGAGCAACGTGATGCTAGACTCGGGGTTCAACGTCAAGCTCGGAGACTTTGGGCTGGCCCGCCTCATGGACCACGAGCTCGGGCCACAGACTACCGGCCTGGCCGGCACGTTCGGGTACTTGGCTCCGGAGTACGTGAGCACAGGGCAGGCAAGCAAGGAGTCTGATGTGTACAGCTTTGGGGTGGTAGCCATCGAGATTGCTACGGGACGGAGAGCCGTTGATCCGATGGAGCAATCCTCGCATGTGAGTTTGGTGGGGTGGGTGTGGGACCTTTACGGGAGAGGTCAGGTTATTGAGGCCATGGATGATAAGCTCCAAGTGGATTTCGACCAAAATCAAGTGGAGCGCTTGTTGGTTGTGGGCTTGTGGTGTGCTCATCCCGACCGGAGCCTGAGGCCCACCGTAAGGCATGCGCTTCAAGTCCTCAATTTCGAGGCTGCGGTCCCGGTTCTTCCTAATAAGTTGCCGGTCGCAGTTTACCACACGCCGTTGCCACCGTCCGTTTGTTCCGGCGAGCCTTTCATCACTAATAGCATCGAAGAGGGTCGTTGAGCGGGGGTGATTTACTCTTGGAAAGAAGGGAGGGAACGAGATTATGTAGCATGTGTTCTTGATTGTTCAAGCAACGGAAAAGTGAAATTTGTGTTGGTGTTTTTTTTCTTTTAATTTTTTCCAAGTTTTGAATCTATGTAAATTCTTGTTTGATAACTCAAGTGAATTTTTGTTCTGAATTCCAGATGTTTGGTTCGTTTTGAAAGGTGTGGAATTGATGCCAAAACTAGCAGCGACTATGTAGGAGCGTCCCTTCATCCGTGGGAAACCGTCATTGCATTTCATAATTAAGAAAATTAATGCAGCTTCCTTTTATGAACTATGAATGAAACTGTTGTTTTGTACTTAAATTCAGAATTCAGATGATAATGCTGAGAAAACTACGGTGATGTAATGAGCTCTTGCTGTATTAAATTAATCTTTCGGCTAGTCAACCAAATGACGGCTAATTTATCGTGTCGTTCTCGATAATGAATGAATTGACCTTTCAAAAAATTGCTAGGGAAGTGGTCGGGCCATAATTAAAGAATAGAGTAGGGAAGAAAGACTACCTATGTTACATCATATATGACTATAGAGTTAAAATAATTAAAAAAAAGAGTCATATTATCATTTATGTTAGTCAAATTGGACGAAGTCAGTGGAAGGGCTTGATTACACCAAATTAACAATTTTTAAGACTTCCTTGCACTTTTATAAATTTTATGATTAAATTGCAATTTCTGACAAGTTTTAAATTTTTTATACAAATCCCTTTTTTTTTCAGAAAGTAAAAGGCCTGCATTTGTACTGTATTTCCCCTTTTTAGAGAGTCGTTTCATAAAATTAAGAAAATTTAAAAAAAAAATTCAACAAGGCCACTTTTTTCCAAAGTGGTAGTTATTGCAAACGGAAAATTAAAATTATTCAATTCATCTCAGTTGATCCTCTAGTTGAGACAGTATTAGGTGCATTAAATGTGCCAAACCCAAAAAAAAAAAAAAAATTCAGTTATTGAATTTTTACTACCAAAAACCAAAATAAAAGATTCTTCAATAAACCCACCTATGCATGGCTACGCTGGTCGAGGACTGGCCTCCTAATCGCCAGGTCAGGGGTTTGACTCTCAAAATCCGCAACAACTCCCAAAGCAGTTCCGTGACTTAAGCGGGGGGCCCCGGCTGGTGGATTACTGGGCTAGTCTCCCCCAAAATATAATCGGTGTTGTGCTCCCGTATAATTTTATTAATTTCTTTCCATACACATGGAACTAGGGTCATTGATAGGTTTTAACAAGATGATTGGTAAGGTTTTAATTACCATAAATTATCTTTTTCTAATTGAGTGAATATAAAAACCCTTCCTTACTTAGCCCGTTGAATGACTTTTTGGTTTAATTGAAACTTTTTAGTCAATCTTACCTCTTTTTATGTGCATAGTTCGAATCTGTTATGTGTTGGGGAGAACCGGTAACAATTCACTAAGGAGAATTTATGTGAAGGGGAGAACCGGATAACAATTTATCAAAAACTAACCTAATGCAAGATCATTTTTTTTTACCAAAAATAAACCGGCCAAAATTGACTTAACCCTAGCAACAACTAGCATTACATTCTAACAATACAACCTCAAAATAAGTATATATAATGCTGAAATTTATGTGAAAAACCCAATATAGGAAAAATCACAGACCACCAATAAACTTTCACTAATCACCAAGACTAGTATGATAAATAAAGTTTCTTAGCTCAAAAACTTGCACTAATAACTAAGAATAGTAGGATATATAAAGATTCTTTTCTAGTCAGACATTACAAGCTTAGGGCACGTTTGATAATGATTCTGTTCTCGGGAACAGATTCTAACAAGAAATTATTATTTTTGATTTTGTTATCGGGAACTGATTATGAATAAAAGAATGCATTTGGTAACTGTCCAAAATTTCTGATTCTAGAATAGAATTGTGTTTAGTGCCGTGTTAATTGATTCTGTTTCAAATCATTTTTTTTTAATTTTTAAATAATTTTTACATTTTTTTCCTTTTTTTTTTTTTCTCTTTTTTCTCCTATTCTTCTTCTTCTTCAGGCCGGTCGCCAGTCCGGCAACCGGCTAGACGAGGGCTGGCGACCTCACCGGAGTGTCGCCGGCCCTTGGCAAGGCCGGCCCTCGTTGGTCGAGCCTCGCCAGCAGTTGGGCGAGGCTCACCTAGCCTCGTTGAGGCTTGGCCTCGCCGATGGCCAGGCCAACCTCGCTGGGGCTGGGCGAGGCCCGCCTGGCCACCGATGGGGCTGGGCAAGCCTCGCGCTCGACCAGCCACCGGGGAGGCTCAGCCTTGTTGGACCGATTCCAAGAATCGGCGGCGGCAGATGGTGGTGACCGGCGGCGGCAGACGGCGGCGGACAACGGTGGACGGCGGCGGACGGCAGTCGCAGGATGGCGGTCGATGAAGAAGAAGAAAATAGAAGAAGAAGAATTTTGATTCTTAATTTTGTTCCCAGAACAAGAATTAACTTTTTTATTTTATTTTATTCTTGATTCTCTTCCCAATTTGTTCTCGGGAGCAAAAATTTTACTAAACGCGATTCTTGTCTCAAATTAATTCTGGGAACAAAAAATCAAAATCAGGCACTGTTTGGATGGTTACCAAACAGTGCCTTAACATCAACATTACAATAATATTCCATCACTACAAAAGTAGAATAACAGAAATGGAGTAAGAAAATCTAACCACAATTAGAAATTACGGGAGATAACTTAGAGAATGTTTTTAAAGAATGAAATCAATCAACTTATAGGTCTTGATCTCACGAGTAACACATTGAAATTCGAGCCAATTTTGAAAATGGTCGACGGTTGAATCATCGCCCAAGCATCTCTTTCTCTGTCCGGCTTTTTTACTCCGCGAACAGCCCTACTCTTTTCTTCTTTACTTTTCGACTTCTTCTTTTTTATTATATGTTAGCTGGCCCCGGAAAGAATCGGGCCCAGCCAAAATTATGCAAGATTTTTTTTTTTTTGGTCAGTAAAATTAAAAAAATTATGCAAGATGAAACGAGTCAAAATGCAGAACAAAATGGAGCTGGTACTCCGTGGATAAGGGGATGGGATTAAGTACGATCCTCTGACGGCGCCTAGATGAAGGCGGGCACAAAACTCCTCACAAGAAACAATATTATATATTAAATTTATATTGTAAAATTGAATCAAAGTCGAATATATAAATAAAAATAATATTAAATTTAAAATTAAAATTTCATTTTTTTATTAATTTAAATGTCTTATATTAGAATATCCCAGCTTCCAAACGCAATTTTTGTTGTATGACATATGAGCTTTCATTGAATAATTGAAGAGTTAGATGCCAGTATGTTCGCGTGTATCCGCAATGCTTCGTCCGGAGTTTTAGGCCGATTCACATAATGTGAACGCGTTTTCTTTTGGAGTCTCCCCAATCCCCCCAGCTCACTTCAACAGTTGACCGATTGAATTTAATTTGTTTCCGAACGAGGAAAGAGGAGCTCCCAGTGTGAGCTCATCTTAGGTTAGGACAAATCGAGCTCTGCCCTCGCTGACTACATCGTTATTTAATCCTATAATGTCGTTATTTTCGCCGTTGTGTTGGGGATTATGATCGGTCTGGAAAGATCGGTGCGTTGTTTAGATTATCCGCTCTGGCTTCACCTTCAAATGAAGCCTCACGAAAGTCAACAAATCGTTGTTGCCGAAACTTGAGCATCAAGGTCTGAACTTTTTTCCAGACCATGGACAGCATAATATAATCGTCACTGCATGTCTCGAAACTCAATTTTCACATCCTCTCTCTCTCTCTCTCGCCATGGCCATCTATTCGGAATCGAAGGGCTCGTTGCGCCACTTCCTTCTCTCCTTGTCCTTCCTGGTGTCGCTTCGATCAGGCTATTCTCTTTCCTTCAACATATCTCGGTTTGACCCGCAGGCCACGGACATGATCTATGAAGGCGACGCGAGGCCGAACGTTGGGACCATCGACTTCACTAGCCTCACTTACTCCTGCCATGTCGGCCGGGCATTTTATGCAGAGAAGCTACGGCTCTGGGACTCCGCCTCTAGGAGGCTCACCGACTTCTCTACTCGCTTCTCCTTCGCCATCGACACGCGGAACCAGTCGGGGTATGGGGCGGGCTTGGCCTTCTTCCTTGCCCCGGTCGGATTCCAAATCCCGGTCAATTCGGTGGGTGGCTTCTTAGGCCTGTTCAACACCACGTACAGCGACTCGCCCTCGAATCAAATTGTCGCGGTCGAGTTTGACCCCTTTGCCAATCCCGAATGGGATCCTCCATATGAGCACGTCGGGATCAACATCAACTCCATCGCCTCGGCCGTGACCACCCCTTGGAACGCTAGCTTCCACAGTGCCGACACTGTCGACACGTGGATTGTGTACAACTCCGAGACCAAGAACTTGAGCGTTTCTTGGAGCTATCAGAATACGCCGAACCCACACGAGAACACAAGTATTTCGTATCAGATTGATCTCACCACTATCTTGCCCGAAGAGGTGATGATCGGTTTCTCAGCTGCGACTGGCTATTACATTGAACGTCACCAGCTTGAATCTTGGTCCTTCAATTCAAACCTCGAAGTCAAGCAACAGCAAGGAAATGCAAAAAGGATAAAGTTGGTTGTCGGCTTAGCAGTTCCGCTGGGGGTCCTACTCTGCGGCACCGCAGCAATATCAGCAATCCTCAGGAGGAGGAGGAGGCAGGGGAGGAGCGAGAGATTGGAGACGGCAAACATAACGTCCATAAATGACGAGCTTGAGAGAGGCGCCGGGCCACGGAGGTTTTCATACACAGACCTCGTTTCCGCCACCAACAACTTTGCCGCAGAGAGGAAGCTGGGCGAGGGTGGGTTCGGGGCAGTCTACAGGGGATATCTGGTTGGCCTGGATGCGGCGGTTGCGGTCAAGAGGATATCAAGAGGGTCTAAACGGGGGAAGAAGGAGTTCATCACCGAAGTGAAGGTGATCAGCAGCTTGAGGCACAGAAACTTGGTGCAACTCATAGGTTGGTGTCACGAGGCGAACGAGTTTCTGCTCGTCTACGAGCTCATGCCAAACGGGAGCCTTGACACGCACCTCTTCAGCAAGAAGAGTCCTCTAGGCTGGGCTGCCCGGTACAAGACTTCGGTCGGGCTTGCCTCTGCGCTCCTCTACCTCCACGAGGAGTGGGAGCAGTGCGTGGTGCACCGGGACATCAAGTCGAGCAACGTGATGCTGGACTCGGGGTTCAATGTCAAGCTCGGAGACTTCGGGCTGGCCCGTCTCATGGACCACGAGCTTGGGCCACAGACAACTGGGCTGGCAGGCACGTTCGGGTACATGGCCCCGGAGTACGTGAGCACAAGGCGGGCAAGCAAGGAGTCCGACGTGTATAGCTTTGGGGTGGTTGCGCTTGAGATTGCAACGGGACGAAAGTCCACTGACCCAATGGGGCAATCCTTGGAAATGAGTTTGGTGGAGTGGGTGTGGGACCTTTACGGGAGAGGCCAGGTTGTCGAGGCCATGGATGAGAGGCTTCAAGTGGATTTCGACCGTAAACAAGTGGAGTGCTTGTTGGTTGTGGGCTTGTGGTGCGCTCATCCCGACCGGAGCCTGAGGCCCACCATAAGGCAGGCGCTTCAAGCCCTCAATTTCGAGGCCGCGGTGCCGGTTCTTCCTAATAAAATGCCCGTTGCAGTGTACCACGCGCCGTCGCCGTCGTCTGTCAACTCTGGCGAGCCTCTCATCACTTGTAGCATCCAAGATGGTCGTTGAGCGTGGTTGATTGACTATTGGAAAGGAGGGAATAAGAATTATGTAGCATGTGTTCTCGATTGTTCAAGTAACGGAATCATGAAGTTTGTCATTAGTGGCTTTT
The DNA here is from genome assembly GCA_014182395.1 of Eucalyptus sp. ANBG9806169. Lineage (NCBI taxonomy): Eukaryota > Viridiplantae > Streptophyta > Magnoliopsida > Myrtales > Myrtaceae > Eucalyptus > Eucalyptus sp. ANBG9806169. The sequence goes on along the minus strand of CM024580.1, from coordinate 19,528,729 downwards.
TGTATTTTTTTCCAAGTAAATCGAGTACATGTAAATTCTTGTTTGATAACTCAATTTGATGTTGGAAACTAAAATGTTCCTATCTCGATCTTAATTGTATTCATTTGTTTTGAATTCCAGATGTTTGGTTCGTGTTGAAATATGTGGAATTGATGCTAAAACTAGCGACTGTGCAGAAGCGTCCCTTCATCCGTGGGAAAACATCGTTGCATTTCGCATTAATGCAGCTTCCTTTGAACTAAGACTGAAACTGTTGTTTTGTACTTGGTTCAGAAGTCAGATAATAATGATGAGAAAGCTATTGTGATGTAATGAGCTCTGGTTGTATTCAATTAATCTCTTGGCTTTTCAGTCAAATGACAGCTAATTTAGCGTGTGATTATTGATAATGAATGAATTGACCTTTCAAAGAAGTTTCTAGGAAAGCGGTCGGGCCATAATTACAGACTATGGAAAGAAAGACTACCTATGGATTGCAAGCTATAACAATCAAGATTCCATGAACTGGTCAAAACGTAACCAAAATATTTACAAACTCCTCTTTGTGCATTTGCATTTAAAAAAAAAAATCAATTAAGTCTTAAATTTATCATGATAGTACAATCAAATTCTAAAATTTTCAGAAAGTACAATCAATAAAACGATTTGATTGAATCCATTTGATAAGTTTTAGAATTTGTTGCACTTTTTGAAAATTTTTAGGATACAATTGTACATTTATGATAAGTTTTAGGGGTTTTAGTATACTTGTCCCATTTCATAATGATAATTGGCAAAATGAGCACAAGCATGTACTCGCAAATTCAAGTATGTGCAATTCTTCTTCTTCATGGCTTCATAGCTTCATAGCTTCCTTTCTCTTATTTATAGATAACCAAATCTGAATGTCAAACCTTGAATAGATCATTGTTGTATCAATCAATTTTCCTTGAATATGATAGCTGTTAATTCACGAAATCAGCTATAAAAGATGAGTTAGGCTAATTTAGCATCAGATGCCCGACTGAGTTTCGCATCACTAGTTGCTTCATTTCCTATGGAAGAGTTTTCCGAAGGAGTGAATGCATTCTCACAACATTTTACTCCTTGATTAGATAAACAAATCACATGTCCTTATAAAAGAAAAGGAACGAGTTAAATGCACTATATAGCTCAAGCAGAGTTGTGCTCCGTAGCACGCTCACGTGGGAGAGTACGACTAAGAGAGAACAAGAGAGACAATACCTCCCATTAGCAGCCAATTAAACTTTATCTAAGAACTTTCTCTCTTTTTTTTCCCATATCTTCCAACGGCAGCCTATAACTCCCATTTGCGATTGATTCTTAAAATTTATGTAAGAACTTTCTGGTTGATCCATCTTTTCCAATAGTTGCAATAACTCTCATTTGCATAAATCTTTTGAGAAACATCCATCTGACCCTATCACCTTTTTGCAGCCAGCCAAGAAACCCTTTTTGCATACATCTAAACAGAAATACATCTTGTCAAACTTAGTCCTAAAATTAGGCGGTGGCCTTTCATATCATCTATATAGACTTTGCTACCTAAGTTGTGAAGCCTATGTTCTCCTGCATGGTCACATGTTTGTGCATATTCTTCTTTGTACAAACTTATCAATGTACGCATTACCTTATACTTAACCCATTTGGATTGATGTCCAGACACATTACCACTAGTTGCTTTTCACTAATTATTTCAATTGAGGACTCCTGATTTTTGACACGACTTGTATTGTGTTAAAGAAATGATTGAACAACCGCATATTGATCACCTTTTATTGTCAAATACAATGCCATATCTATGTTCCTCATGGAATCACCATACATAGAATGAGCAAGTGCTCCTACTCAATGTTTTATACCATTCATGGACAATTCTCTTATGCACACTTTGCTCTGACATATTCATTGCTATATCTAGTGAAATCAACATTTCTCTATTTAACAATCGAGTACTTCAAAATTGCATCTATGAATCGTTTTGCATCATCAGATTTCCTATATAGTAACATGTGATTTCTAGCATTTGGATTATGAGAAGGAGACCTACTATTCCTTCTGCATAGAACTACTTCATTATCTTCGTTATCATCTTTTGATCTAACATTCTCATCATCACCTCTTTTGTCATATTTTGTGTCATAACCACCAGCTACTAGAGCTCCTTGGTCCTTTTTTATAACTTGATTCTTGTTCATCGAGTGATGCATTTCTCCTTTGTTGAAATTCCCTTACTCGTTCCCTTTGCCTGCACAAGTTCCTCATCACTCGGGCAATTTATATGCACCAAAGATTCATCATCCTCATCATTGGAAAGGGCAAGTTCCCAACCTACCCTACTCCAATCCATTCTTGATCAAGTGTGTCTTCTCCCCCATATTTGTTCCGTGTCCCAATTTGCTCAGCAGTCTGTTTAAAAGTAGCTCTGTGCGTTGCCTCAATCTCCTCTGCTCTCTTTTCAATATTAGTTATATTTACTCTCAAACCAGATCTATCACTTACTTGGATACTCTATTCAATACAAGCTTCCACTCCTTCTCAATCACATCTATCACTCATCTATGTGTCCTGTTCTTTATCGCCATAATTCTCAAACATATACAAAAACATTGTGACCATGAAGATAATGATAAATAAAATCCCTAACACTTATCATCACGCAACAATCTTAGACCTTTCTTTAAACTCTTACCAAGTACCCTATAATAAAACTTTTCTATTTTGCATCCAAGTTGTTCCACTATATTCATCGCACATTCTTATATGATGATCTTCCCATATTAACTAAGATAATATCGACATTTCTCCCAATATATTCATAATCATTGTCAATAACAAACTCCGCACCTTAGCAAACATTAATCGATGTTGGAAAAAAGAAATGTCTCATGACCAGAAGACACAAAGAGATTATAAATTGAGCAATCAATCCCCAATACCACATCATATTGAATAAGCAATAAATGATTTCATCAATAAATGGACAAAAAATAACAATCTACCTCACAAAATACAATAAATCACTCACCTTTTCCAAGCTGCAAGATTTCTCGCTCTATTACCAAGACCTAATGTTTTCCCTCAAAGGAGGGAGGGAGGGAGATTCCAAATTAATTGATTTGTTGTTGTGAGACAACTATTTGCCATGTTGAGGTCAATTGTCCATTTTGGATTTAAATCTCTTTAAAATTGCAATGTAGGTTATGTTATCCAAATACAAAATAAATCTACTTAGGATTCGTTGTCAGAAATATGTCCGTTGAGTAACTAAAGTTATACCACATATGGTGTCCTTTTTTCTATAAAAAGAACTGCATGTTTCTTATAGTACATTAACTCTAATTTTCCTAACAAAAACATTTAGATAGGATGGGTTTTCCATCAAGAAAACTTGCTTGATCGTCACTTATCAATTGTGACAAGAGGGATCGGTCATTTTATTAAGGATTGTCTCTTTATAAGCAAGATTGAAGATTGCTTGAAGAGAAAGCCCACTAGATTTCAACTATTCGAGTCACGGCCTGTTCACTCAGAAGAGATGTCGGTTTGGCCCGCTCAATCAAGTGAAGTGTAAATTTCACAATTGGAGCCTCCTTCAAACTTAGGGCTTTTATGCTAAAATTGAAATATATATACTGAATATTTAAGTATTGAATTCTAAGTACCTTGAATAGAAATAAAAGGTTCTTTAATGACAAATAAGAACCAAATAGAGATGAAGGTGCACAGGTAAAGAGAAAGCCTTTTCAACACCAACCAATCATAAGGATTCTAGCTCCTAATAAATATGGTCAATTTCTAGCATACAGAGGTCGTTATTGATAGGTTTTAACAATATAATTGACAATATACCAAAAATTATTTTTTTTCTAATTGAACAAATTAAGTAACCCCTTCCTTAATTACCTCATTAAGTAATTTCTTGACTTAATTGAATCTTTTAGGTCAATCTTAGAAAGAATTATTAAACAAGCTCAAGATTAATTTCACATGTTTTAATTTTCAGCCCTTGTTTAGGTTATTAAACGGGTTCCGTATGTAATAGAGAGATTTGGTTTGATTCTCGAAGATTAACAATATGTTTGGGAAAGAAGGGAGAATGACTATTCGGGTGAAAATATTTGAAAATTATAAAAAAAATTTATAGGTAAAGAGAGGAATTTTATTTTATCTAGATAATAGGTGTATTCTTTCCCTATTTCTTCCTCCTTGGTCTCCCAAACATAGCATAAATTGTTTGGGTCACTTTTTCCCTCCAATAAGTTTAATTTGACCTGTCATTCTCCGTATATATTCACTCATATAAAATGAAATAGAGTCAATATCAAATATAAAAGGCAGAAATTTTTATCACAAAATCCTCATTGTTTAAATGAATTTTTGACACGACCACGAGCAAGAGAAAAGTAGGTGTGGCAACTGTAGCAAGGGACAAAATATACCAAATAAACTATAACTTACCGTCCCCGGCAGTAAATGAGAAGAAACTTGCAATATTAACTCTTGAATACGATAAATTAATTGTTGGAAATGACTCTTATTGTTCCTTGATAAGTATGGCTGATAGTCCAATTTCAATTATTATATATATAGAGCAAGGAGCAAACGGAGCTGGTACTATATGGCAAAGGCAGGTGCTGGTGCTATTGATCAAAATAAAATCTCAAGTTTAAAGTTCCACCTACATCGAGCTGCTCGAGAATTGGTTGTGGCTTTTGTAAAATCTTAAATTCTCAATTGACCAAAATAAAATCTTAAATCCTCAATTTTCCAGTGGCTTGCACTTATTTTTGCTTCCGTTCTCTAAAAAAGCTTTTCTTGTCTTTTGAAATATTTTATGAGATCATTACTAATTGTTTTAAAATGTTAAGCTATTAGACGAAAATGTGAATTAATATTTAAGTATTCTAACACCATTTATTAGTGCATAGTTCTGATCAGTTACGTAAAAACTTGGCCCGAAAAGTCATGAAATCGCCTGTTATGCAATATAAAATCAATTCCATACGAAGAACAATGGAATTGGAACTGTATAAAAAGAGTGCGTGCCTAGCCCATATGCTGGCAAGATGGGGCAGGATGAATTCCTTTGCTGCCACATCAAATAGATCTCGCTCAGATACCATATGTAACGATCCAATTCTCATCCAAATGTGCACTCAAAGCAATGGACATTTTGAGCATTTGTTATTTCTTAACATCTCATTCGACATGGAACTTGGACGGTCACATTTCCCATTCAATAAAGTTGTAATGAACATTGGATTTTAGTATCATACACCCAACTTCGACATAGTTCGTGGGGCCAACTTCAATAGAATAAGCGCGAACCGAAGTGGCTTATTTAACGGTATGGGCTCCCATCCGGACTTTTAGACCCAATCATATGATGTGAACATGTTTCGTCTCGAGGTCACCCCAGTCCCCACCTCACTTGATGAGTAGGCCGATTGAATTGATTTATTCCAGACGCGGAAAGATAAAGAGAACCACCACCTGTTCGATCTCATCCTAGGTAGGAGAAATCGAACTCTGTCCTCGTCAGCTAGGTCATATTTAATCCTATAATGTCGTTATCCTGCTCTTGCTGTTCCTTCATATGAACCTTAAAAAAGTCAACAAATCGTTTGGGTTGAAACGTCGGACTCTGTTCATACCTCGTACAGTATAATGTAAGCATCACTGTATGTCTTAAAACTCAATTTTCTTTCACGAACTCCCTCCCTCTCTCTGTCTCTCTCTCTATGGCCCTCCGTTCGGAATCGAAGCGCTCTCTGTGTGTTTTCCTTCTCTTATCGTCCTTCTTCGCGCAGCTTCGATCGGGCTATTCTCTTTCCTTCAGCGTGTCTCGCTTCGACCCGCAGGCCACGGACATGGTCTGATGGTTTTATTAGTGATGGGCTTAAGGCCCGTCCGCTCATGTTGGGCCTAAAAGCCCGGCCCACAGGAATAAGGCCCGTGGATGGAAGGAGGTATAAAAGGGATGAGAGAAAGGGAGAACGTACCTTTTCAATTAGTACGTACGTTCTCCCTCTCTTTCAATGTTCTCTCTCTCCAAAAGGACAGTAAGCCAAAGAATCGACGCCGTCTTCCTACCAAGCGAATTGTTGTCATCGGATCGAACATGGCTAAATTCTCTTCATCTTTTCGGCGTCGGTGTCTAATCTGTGGCTAACAAGGTACGCTCGAATCCGTGGTGTGCTTTACGATCGGTGATACGTGATTTTTCCCGGGCTTGTCTTCCGCATTCGTTTTAGGGATTCGATTTAGTGTTGAATCCGGTTTTCGGGGATCCGTTAATCCCAACATTGGTATCAGAGCCCTAGTTCACGTTTTTCCCGATCTGATTGATGTTTTTGATTGATTTTTCGCGAAAGTAATTCGGCGGTACGGATCGGGGAGAGAAATCCCGACACTTGAGCGCTGTTCGCCCATTTTTCCGAGTTTTCGTAATGGCATAGGGAGGAAGGGGACGTCGAGACGAGTCTGGGTGCGTGGGCACGACGCGCTGGCTCGCCCAGCGCGTGCGGCACATGCGTCGGTTGGTGAACTGGCACGCGCTGGTCGACGGACCGACGCATGCTGACGTCAGCATGACGTCACCCAATGGTCGGTAACCGCTGGGATGACGTCAGCGTCGACGTCCGTTGGCCGGGCGGTCACCGGCCGGTGACCCGACCCAACCCGCGGACGCCTGGCACCGTGCGGCACATGCCGGCTGACGTTTGCGTGACGTCAGCCCGCACACGCGCGCGGCACGTGCCGGCTGACGTCTGCGTGACGTCAGCCCACACACGCGCGCGGCACGTGCGGTCGGTTCGTCCGACCGGCCCGTCCGGTTCGATCAGCCCGTCCAGTCCGACGACCTGATGGTTGACCGTTGACCATTGACTTCCGTTGACCGTTGACTTCCGTTGACCGTTGACCGACCGTTGATCGAAAAAAAAAAAAAAAGGATTTGTTTCTTTTTTTCAATTATGTTTACGTGGATTATATGTAATCCCTTTCTTTGTTGTTCTGCATTTGTTGCAGGAACAATGCCTCCCCGTAAGCCGCGCGCATCTGTGCGCACAATGTCAAATGAACAAAAGGAAATGCTTTCAAGATTGATAGCCGATTTGAATGGTTATCAATGGGAGAGTGACGACATAATTGATCATGTTGTAGAGGTCAACAACAAAATTCAAGAAGTCATTTGGAACGGTTATCCCATGCCAGATACTCTTATGGTGCGATTCTTTATGAACACTCTTCCATTAGAATGGCAAAGAGTGTTGAATCGCCTATGAGAGGTCAAAGGATTTACTAGTTATAAGGAGCTAGTAATGGAATTTGTAGATGAGTATCATCGGGTTGGAGCCACAAAGACTGCGACCCAGGGAATGACTTCGATTAAGCGAGGAATGAATGTGAGTAGGAGAAATCCTAAGGGATATCCGTTTGTTTTTCCGTGGCTGTCAAGAATGCCCGAAAATTTTACAGAGGAAAAGAAAAAGAAATTGATCCAAGTAGAAACTTTTCCTATCTGTTGTTTGATGCCTTGGTTTTAGATGTTATGGCTGTTTTTTGTTAAGTGTGCTTTGTGGACATCTTATGTATTGTTAACTACCTGATTGTTATTGATGTAGCAACCTATATGTTAGTTGTATTATGTGAAAGCATTATTATTATATTGTATGTCAATTATCTCGTTGCTTTCTCTATTATTGCTGGTTGTTCTTGTGGGTAGTGTGGGTAGTTATAGAAGTTTTTGTAGCTTCATAGAATTGATTTTGCATATGACAATCATAATAATGATAGTTTTAAGTTAGGATTTTTGGAGGATGATTGGAAACATAGTGACCTTTTGATTCTGAAACCTTACTTAAAATTATTAATTAATATGATGGGTTTGTGCAAAATAGATGCATAAGTGATAGGCATTAATATCTCGTGCATATGTGTCTGATATGTTCAGATTGATGGATTCAGCAAATAAGAACATAATTGCTAATTTGAATAAAGAGGACAAATTGAACGGCGAGAATTGTGAAATATTCAATATGAGAATTCAATATGTGTTGGAAAAGCAAGAGGCACTAAAAGCTCTTGACCATGTTATGGAAGATCTTGAGGATGCTGTGCACCACCTTGAGCTAGCTGATCTACGCCTCAAGGCATTTGAGCAGGATACATATATTTACTGTGTTGCTTTAAGCTCAGAAGGGGCTTCAAGCTCTAAGCGCAAGCGCATTGATTCGTTCAATATGTGGGAAAGCAAGGGATCAAGTCCTTCTTGCAAGAAACCAATAATTAACCAATAAAATAGAGGAAAACGTCCTCATGTGAAGAATATCTCAAGGGTGAAATGTTACAACTGTGACCAAAGAGGTCACTATGCCCGCAATTGTTGCGAGCCAAAGAAGGTACACACCCTTTGTACTATTGGGAACTTTGCATATGTGTCAAGTTCTGTATTCTTGACTGAATCTAATCCTTTGTGGACTGTAGATTTAGGAGCGACAGACCATGTAGCGAAGGATAGAGGATCCTTCGTGGAATTCCGATGAGTACCAACTGGAACTAAGTGGATCTATGTCGGAAACAACTCCAGAGATGAAGTGAAAGGAATTGGCACATGCCAACTGAATATGCGTGGTGGACGCATTTTGTTCCTACATGATGTGTTGTATGCTCCGGAGATTCGTCGGAATTTAGTGTCTGTTTTAGTGTTGGTTAAATTAGGTTTTAATATGAACTTCCATAATAGAGGTGTAGATTTGTATTTGGATACAAACTACTATGGTCGTGGTTATTTTCTGGATGGTTTCATTGTATTAGATATTGACTATGTTAATACAAATGTTTGTTATTCCCTTCTCACATCTCCTAATACATATGATAATGATGTGAATGTATGGCATGCTAGACTTGGTCATATTGGCCAACAACGTATGAATAGACTAGCCAAAGAGGGCTTGTTGGGCAATATTGAAAAAGTCGATTTGCCCATATGTAAGCATTGCCAAGAAGGGAAAACGATAAGGAAACCATTTGAAAAAGGGAAAAGAGCTGAATTTCTTTTGCATTTAATCCATTCTGATGTCTGTGGTCCAATGAATGTGAGAGGAAGGCATGGGGCTGTTTATTTCATCACTTTTATAGATGATTATACTCGATTCGGATATGTCTACTTGATTTCTCACAAATCTGAAGCAATAAGTTGTTTCAAAAGGTTTATGAACTTGGTAGATAATCAATTAGACAAGAAAATAAAAGCATTGAGATCCGATCGAGGTCGAGAATATTTATATGATGAGTTCAGAAAATTATGTAATGAAAAAGGAATAGAAAGACAGTTGTCTATTCCATATACTCCTCAACAAAATGGTGTTGTGGAGAGAAGAAACAGAACCCTACTGGAAATGGTTAGGTCCATGATGGCGCATGCTAACTTACCTATCACCTTTTGGAGTGATGCATTGTTAACTGCTGCTTATATACTTAACCGAGTGCCTTCCAAATCAGTTACTTCCACTTCATATGAGTTATGGACAGGTAGAAAACCGGACTTAAGTTTTCTTAAGCCATGGGGTTGTGCTGCCTATACACATGAGTCCTCTCACAAGTTCGGGAAATTGGGTCCCAGAGGAAAGAAGAGTATTTTCATAAGATACTCGGAACACTCAAAAGGGTATGCGTTCATAGGTGAGCGGGAAAGTGGGAGTATAATTGAATTTGAATCACGGGATGTCACATTCTTAGAAGATGAATTTCCTAAGAAGGGCGAAATAGGGGAAGATAACTCCCTATTTGAAACCTTGGATCAAGATAATGATCTTAGTGGAGTTCGTCCAAGTGGGAGTAATATGAGAAGTGATGAATTGAATTCAACTCATTCTCAATTGCAACCACATAATGAGACGACATCATCATTATCTAATCCAAGTGGGAGCATAATGGGGAATGATGTACAAAGTGTACAATCTCCCATACGGCGAACAAGTCGCCAAAGTATTCCCCGTTGACGTTTTGACATTGAAGGGAAAACTTTTATGGTTGCTCCACAAGATGAGGATGAGCCAAGAAATATTAATGAGGCTCTGAATTGCCCTAGTAAGGAAAATTGGATTCATGTAATGGAAGAGGAAATTGAGTCAATGAAATCAAACCAAGTCTGGGAACTGGTTGATCTTCCAAAAGGACGCAGAACTATTGGGAACAAGTGGGTTCTCAAAATAAAGCGAAAGGCTGATGGCTCGATAGAAAGGCATAAGGCTCGCCTTGTGGCGAAGGGGTATAATCAACAGGAAGGAATTGATTATGAAGATACGTTTTCTCCTGTAGTAAGATTTACCTCGATTCGCATTATTCTGACAATAGTAGCTATTATGGATTTTGAGTTACATCAGATAGATGTAAAGACTGCTTTCCTCAATGGAGAATTAGAGGAAGAAATATACATGGAACAACCTGCTGGTTTCATAGTGAAAGGCCAAGAAGAAAAGGTATGTCGACTTTTGAGATCGATATACGGCCTTAAGCAGTCGTCAAGGCAATGGTATATACGTTTTCATAATGCCATAATGGCATATGATTTTACAATAATAGATGAGGATCATTGTGTATATATCAAAAGATCCAAAGATCAATTTGTGATCATATCATTATATGTCGATGATATACTAATTGCCGGAAACAATATGGAGTTTTGTTAATGCTGTCAAGAGTTGGTTGTCTTCCAACTTTGAGATGAAGGATATGGATGAGGCTGCATACATTCTTGGAGTTAAGATTTTAAGAGATCGTTTGAAGAGATTGTTATCTCTTTTGCAAGAAACATATATAAATAAGATTCTTGAACGATTTCGTATGTCAGATTGCAAACCCATAGACACTCCTATTGCAAAAGGTGAAGGATTGAGCCATAGACTGTGTCCAAGGACTCCACAAGAGAAGGAACAAATGAAACATGTTCCTTATACTAGTGCTGTTGGGAGCTTGATGTATGCTATGAGGTGTACAAGACTCGATGTATGTTTTGCAGTTGAAATGGTGAGTAGATACCAATCCAATCCAGGTCAAGCACATTGGAAAGCCATTAAGAGAATATTGAGGTATCTAAAGGGAACTGCTGATTATACGCTGAGTTATCAAGGAAAAGATCTGCGACTCGAAGGCTATTCTGATACTGATTGGGGAGGAGATTTAGACGAAAGGAAATCTACCTCTAGGTTTGTTTTCTTATTGAATAATGGCACCATATGTTGGAGCAGTAAGAAACAAACGTGAATAGCCTTGTTCACGATGGAAGCTGGGTTCGTGGCATTATCAACAGTAATATAAGAAGGAGTTTGGCTTAAGAGATTTTTGGATCATTTAGGTGTTATTGAGAAAGCTGCAAATCCATTATTAGTTAATTGTGATAGCCAAGCAGCTATAGCGTACATCAAAGATCCAAAATATCATGGCAAGACCAAACATATAGATACCAAGTATAATTTTGTCAAGGATATGGTTGCACGAAAGGATGTGAACTTACAGTACATATCTACGCATAGAATGGTAGCAGATCCTATGACAAAGCCAATACCTAGAGATGTGTTTTGTGGTCATGTAAAATCTCTAGGATTGCGTAGAGTCTCGATGTACCGGATTGTAATTTCCCGAGTTGTTCACATGTATGAACTAGTGTTGTTTCATTATTAATGCCTATGAATCTTTGTTTGATCTTTATGCATCTTAATGCTCGGTGCATTATATTATATTGAGAAAGTATGTCGGACAGATAAGAGATTAGCCCACTCACACGGGTAATCGCCTCTATTTACTATGTGATAAATAGAGATGAGACGGTTTTTAAGCTTATTATCTAGGTGATAATCGAGAGCTCAAGCTTAAAATAAATATGTTGCCTTAACTGAGTGTTAAGATGAGGACATAATACTTACGATGTCCGAAAGTAAAATAACCCACATATTTTACTTTATCTGTCTAAGATGCTAGATGTGAGTTCTGATGAATTTTGTAAATAAGTAGATACGTGAACTCAAGTTAGACATTGGGTATGTTTGAACTATCATCTGTACGGTATTGAAAAATGTAGACATACGCTCCATGGGAAAGGAGTTAATACCGTAATACGTATTTCATACTACGTATGCATGAGACGACCAATAAGAGTGGCAAAAGTTTGATCTCAACTTTCATGCCGTATGAGACTCTTGAGGAAAGGAGTTCCTCAATTTAGTGCCCTCATGACTCTTACTTATTCTCAAGATTTCTATTTAGTGTTTGCTATCTTAGAATGTTGCCAATGGTCATGAATTGATTCGATCTAATGGGACATTTCTAGAAAAGCAAGTTGAACTGAAATTGAGAGTTTTAAGGAAAGAGGAAGATCGGATTTGGAGAATCACATTGTGGTTTTGTATTCACTGGTCGATCAATTATGACTGTCTTTGGGATAATCATAATTGTGAATACAATAAATATATCATTGTTCAAAAGAGATCAAGAGAGATATAAATGTGATTGATCGATCTAGGGTATTGCATACTAAATCTACTCAAAGTGTGACGCCCAATATGAGCTGCTATATATTCCTAACATATGTATAGCAACGAGCTCTCAAAGTATGCTGGTCGCACAGATTATTCACCAGTATGAATGTTGAAGAGAAGTAAAGAGAATCATGTTCGGCCCACCATGTGCGAGTGGGAGATGATGGTTTTATTAGTGATGGGCTTAAGGCCCGTCCGCCCATGTTGGGCCTAAAAGCCCGGCCCACAGGAATAAGGCTCGTGGATGGAATGAGGTATAAAAGGGATGAGAGAAAGGGAGAACGTACATTTTCAATTAGTATGTATGTTCTCCCTCTCTTCCAACGTTCTCTCTCTCCAAAAGGACAGTAAGCCAAAGAAGCGACGCCGTCTTCCTACCAAGCGAATTGTCGTCATCGGATCGAACATGGCTAAATCTCTTCATCTTTTCGGCGTCGGTGTCTAATTTGTGGCTAACAAGGTACGCTCGAATCCGTGGTGTACTTTACGATCGGTGATACGTGATTTTTCTCGGGCTTGTCTTCCGCATTCGTTTTAGGGATTCGATTTAGTGTCGAATCCGGTTTTCGGGGATCCGTTAATCCCAACATGGTCTATGAAGGCGATGCGAGGCCAAGCATCGGCACCATTTACTTCACTAGCGCCACTTTTTCCATGTCGGCCGAGCATTTTACGCAGAGAAGCTGCAGCTCCGGAACTCCACTTCGAGGACACTCACTGACTTCTCCACTCGCTTCTCCTTCACCATCGACACACAGAACCAGTCAGAGTACGGGGCGGGCTTCGCCTTCTTCCTCGCCCCGGTTGGGTACCAAATCCCAGTCAATTCGAATGGCGGCTTCTTAGGCCTGTTCTGTTAAGGAACAGAAGCATAATGAAACAGAGCTGCATAATGAAACAAAGCTCGAGACAGAGTTTGTGGAAGTGAAGAAGGATGAGGAACCAAAGATTAAAGACTGTATTGCTACAAGTGTGATGATAGCCACATCATCTATGAGTGAATATGGATTTGTTACGAAGAACAAAATTAGTGAAGTCAGAAGCTTGACTCTGGCCTCCATTGGAAACACAACTCAGAGCTCCAAGTGTTCATGTGCATGTGCTCTATTATTAAAGAACAGTTATTCAGTTTTACAACCATAACAGAATTTGTTGAAGTCTGTTATCGTCATCTTCTTCTTTTCTTTTATTCTTGAGATACTATAAAAAGTGTAGAGTGAAAGAGAGAGAACAAGCTCTCAGAGAAATGTATGGCTTTTACTCAAGAAATACAAAGGAATATTCGATTCTTTCAATCTTTTTCTTCTTCTTCTGCATTCTCTGTTCAATTCGTGTTCTTCACATGTTCAACACCACGTACAGCAACTCGTCATCGAATCAAATCATTGCGGTCGAGTTCGACACCTTCACCAATCGCAAATGGGATCCTCAATATGAGCATGTGGGGATCAACATAAACTTGATTGCCTCGGTCGTGACCACCCTTGGAACGCCAGCTTGCACAGCGCCGACACTGCTGATGCATGGATTGTGTACAACTCCACGACCAAGAACTTGAGCGTTTCTTGGAGTTACCGGACTACGCCAAACCCACATGAGAACACAAGTATTTCGTATCAGATTGATCTCACCACTGTCTTGCCCGAGGAGATGATGATCGGTTTCTCAGCTGCGACTGACTATTACATTGAACGTCACCAACTTAAATCTTGGTCCTTCAGTTCAAACCTCGAAGTCACGGAAAAGCAAGGAAATACAAATAGGACCAAGTTAGTGTTGAACGCAAATTGCGCAATCCCAAGATCTTCATAACCAGAACAAGAACATGCATAATTGAGAAGAAAGATTATCGCACCTGTTTTAGGATCCATCATACATAAAGCGGAAGCAGAAAAAGGATTTCCCACATATCAAAGGGATCCACGCATCAAGTCTTTCTCCTCTATCGCCCTCCGTATCACTGGCTCAATGAGGCGGCCCCCCTCACGTTTAGCGTTAGGTAAACGCCCCTTAGGTGAGGGTACATGTGAGAATTAGGGTTAGAGGAGAGACTTGAGCACTATTTATAGAGTTTCCAGCCAGGCCCCTCATTATGGGCCAGGCTCAATTTGGCCTACACTAGCCAGCCCATATTAGACTAATTAAGAAACCTTTTATCTCACCTTAAACCAATCCCCGTAAAACGGTAAACGTTAAACGGTAAATTACAATATCAATTAATGTAGTCCACATTAGGAAAACTCTTACATTCTCCCACTTGGACTATATTAATTGAAATCATCGTATGTGCGCACATTGGTCTAGAGATAATTCTTAATAGTCAATCATATCCCATAAAGTCTCAAACACCGAATCATGGCGGTAACTGCATGTATACACATAGAGCCTTCCATGGTCACAAGTGTTCTCAACTCTATTGATATGGATCCAATATGGTAGTGTGTCAAATGGATAACATCTCTCATAAAGAGATCTCATTTGTCAGTCACCATTCTCTTACCTTAAGCGTCACAAAAACTTGTGCCACTAGAGAATGTCCATTCTCTTACCTTAAGCGTCACAAAAAACTTGTGCCACTAGAGAATGCATTTATGGTTCCATGAACCCACATATGTCTTGTCCTTACGGTTAACCATTCTTTATGTATAACAAGACATACGGACAAGGCTAATAACCGGATGCCCCTAGCCTTCACTCAAGGTTTATACAATACCTTGAGACTTTATCAATATGTATTCAACGTAATAACAACACATTCAAAAATACTTTATTGAATGCAAAAGTTGATACATATCAAACCGTTACAAAATGTAACGAACACAGATGAAACCTTTATCAGAGTAAAGCCAAAATAGCTCCCACTAAACAACAGCATCTCATGATGCTCCTAGGCCCATGCTAATGACATGTCGCTTAAAATACACATGGGCGTAGACCTTTAGTTAGTAGATCTACAACCATATGATCTGTGGAAATATGTTATATTAAAACGTCACCTTTCTGTACCGTTTCCTCTTGGTCAAAAGTTTACACCACCATATATTTAGACCGCTTGAGACCTTTGTAGTAAATAAATAATACTACAAATTTGTTATTTCAATACAACCGTATATGTCTATCCATAAAGTTTAAAACGGTCAACTCCTTCATGAGATTCCGAAGCCTAATAGCCCAGGTAACAGCCTAAAAGAATGTTACTAACACTGCTTTTATAGTAGAAGATGACATATAACTTTATTTACTGCACTTCCTACTAACATAAATATGTATTTTGTTATTGATCTCATGTCATCATAGCAGCTAGCAAAGTTTACATCTAAATACCCTACTAACTGCAAGAATTGAACATATCCACATATTAACATATAATCTCTTATCCTCTTTAAGTACCTTAAAACATTCTTGGCAGCAACGCAATAATCGCGTCCTGAATTTGATTGATGTCTGCCTAGAAGTCCCGTCACCTTTTAAATAAATTTGAGCAAATTTGAGCATACATTATACTTTTAAGTGCACTGACACAATGTACACCTTTTAAATAAATTTTCTCAATATCTAAATAAGGACAATGTGATAAATTCAGTCCACCACCCTTCGCAACAGGAGCAATTCCTAACTTGCAATAATGTATATTGAATATTTCCAATATACAATCAGCAAATGTCTTCCGAGAAAATCTAATATAATATGGCAAAAAACAATCCTTACAGACCTTAGTACAAAGGATAAAAAATGCCTCAAGGTCATTACTTGTAAACAAATATCATGTACATAGTGTATGAGAAAAAATAAATCTCCTCCCACTGACCTTGCAATATATTGAATTACTTTGTTCTTAATTGAACAAAATAACAACACTATGGAACTTTAATAATATTGTCTGGAAACTTGCTTAAGACCATGAATTAAGACTTTTCAGTCTATACACAAGTTTACTTAAATCTGCTGCAAAATTCTCCAGTTGCACTTATATATATATTTTGTATCTCTTTGACGTAACTCCATATAAAAAATAAACTATCAATGCCATGTTCACTCTAAAAGAATCTATAAAGAAATAATTATTTATTCACTAACTATCCACCCCTCTTTCAGAGTAAAAATATTATTATCCTTTTTTTTATGGCATCTAATCACATACTTAATTAAGAACAAGAAATGACATTTATATAAGTTGCTAAAACAACCATGTAATGGCTATTGTAATCATGCTCTCACAAATAGACTATATAGTCTGATGGTATAAATAATTGTCTTTTCCTAATAAATCTCCTTAATAAAGCTGCAACCACTTCATTCTACACTTGAGAGGTTTAATAAATTTCATTATAAAAAATATCAAGAATAATACCTTAAACCTCAACAAGTTTAGTCTATGGTATAAGAGATTCCATAATTATTTGTATAGGTAAAAACAAAAAACACAGTAACCCCCATCACACTATTATCTTTAATAGTCTGAGAGCAGCTATTCTCTACAATTACGTCGATCTTAAGAAACTTTAGAGTATGTGATTCCATAATTCTTGTAACTTCTTTAGGGTCATTAAATTAATACCCCTTTTAACAATCTAGATAAGATACAAAATAATAATGAGTGGATCTAAATACCAACGTACTTAATATTGGATTAGATAACCTCACTCCTACATGACATCTCTAAATTTAATATGATTCAATCAATTTACGTCCAGTCCATAATTCAAAAGAAGTTTATGAAACAACTTTGATAAGAAATACGTTATGTATGTGAAAAAATTGCTTTCAAAATATCAACCTACAGTAGACCGATAAATTAGTCTTACTCATCACCATGTTAATTATGGTGCAATTATGCATTTTGGCAAATCTTTTTGTCAGGAATTTTAGGCATAGTAATTAAATTACCACCCATAATATACCAAGTATTTGACAAATGACCCTTTAAGCAATTCAGTATTGTCATACTTGCCAAAATACTTACATTTGCTATTAGGCCCGACAACCTTCAAGACTAATTTTAACCAGTTTATTCTTTATCTCGGTCATTTTCCTTAAATAGAAAACTTTTGGAAACAACCTTTTAACCATATACGAGATGTATATGTCATTAGAACTTAAACATAATCTTTGCAGATATGTCCTAATTTCAATATCATACAAAACATAATTTCAAGCAACTAAGGCTTCCATCATATTATAGCAGTGCAGTCCGCAGGCAAACCTCTTTTCAAGTGTTCCAGAATGGAACACTTCATGGACAGTAAGCAAATTTTATTGCATTCTCAAGCAACAAATCATATATCCACAACTTAAAATTTGAAGCAGTAAAAACCTCAATAACAGTAGAGTTATTAATTACAGAAAAAGTGACTAAAATAACAAGTAATGTATATAATTAGCATCATGTGAGCACTGTGTAACTTGACAAACAAGTACACATCCAGAGAGTTACATGCATATCATATAATCACATTTGGGCAGAATTCATGACATGCAGTTGTACACTCTCCACATGATAGCGGTTATGAGAATATATTCCAATTTTTCGTGAATTCATCACCTTTGGGCATATGAATCACTAGAATCAGTCACTCCTCCACCATACTATCATGTATCCCTCCATGAACTAATACACAATCACCTCCTTTGGGAGTATGACTACACATTAGACCAGGAGACATCCCAATCAATATACGAGACCGAAATTTCTCAAACCCAATCAAGCGTGCCACTTTGGCGGTCACTACTCAATTGAATCCTTGAAACTCTCTCATACCAGGGATATAATTTTTACTCCTCACATACACCATATACATGTGATTTTAACTTTAGTGATAGGGGCAGTAAATCACCAAAATCACATATCATGCTAATTACACTGCTTTATTCATTAATAAAAATTAATCATACATATATATAAATAAATATATATAGCGAACTTGAAAAACAGATTCCAATGAGAGCACCATTCACAGCAACACAAGAAACTTCTCATAACATAGAAGCAAGCATCTCTTGTGCACCCCGATTCGATTACTAGAACAACATTAAAGAATGCTAATCTAGAATATCTCTCACAAATTAACATCAATAGTAATACATGGTACACCAAATCGACAAGCTTGATAGCTAATCCACTATTGCTCATGAATTTCATAAGGCAAAACATGACTCCAAGGCCAACAGCTAATAGATTAGCCAATTTTATTTTTAAGTAACAATTTATTGTAATAATCGCAGTGGCCTATCCATTGAGTCAAACCCAGAGAACCATTAATAAATAAAAGGTTCAACTTGATAGACATTAATCAGTGACCAGATGAGTTGATGTACAATATGCAGTAACTTAATTGACATGCATTACCCACATTCAGCAAATGTGTTAATCAGTACAATCAGTTTGGTCACAGATTTTTAAAAAAACGTCCATCATGCAAAGGTTACTAGCATGTAAAGGAGTATGCATGAGTAACAAAGGTTTCATAACCTTTTAGTGTTTCTCATCACCTCAATACATAGTTCAATTACTATCCCATAATGATTCTATCTCATTAACCCAACTTCAATTCACAATAAAAATTAATTTTTATTAATGAAATCACACCATTATAATGTTCATGTAATAACATATCAGTAACCTAACACTTGTATTTCGAAAAACATAGAAAAATACAAGAAAAATACGCGAAAATACACTAAAAATACGCGTATTTAGGGCTTTGTATGTATTTTCACATTCATAAAATTATCAAAAATCTAAAATAAATACACCACAAGATAGAGGATGAAGATACGAGTCCAACGCCACTAACCACGCGCGGATTAGGGCCTCCACGCGCCCGCACGCGCCTCCTGAGTGCGCGGCGCGTGGAGCCCACGCGCGGGCGATCTGACCGGTCAAAACCGGTCAGGCCGGGACCGGTCCAACCGATTCCCGGTTCAACCGTCCGGTCCGACCAATTCCCGGTCAACCGTTGACCGGGTCGAGTCGAGTCAAAGTCAACGATCGGATCGGGTCGGGTCGGTCACCATCGCTGACGTCAGCAGGGCGTGGGGCGCGCGTGGGGCGCGTCTCCGACACCTCAGCGGCGCATGGCCGCGCGTGGAGGCGCGTGCGGCCTCCTCCGGCGACGCGCCGCCCATGGATCTTCCCGTCTCATCGAGCCCAATCCGAATTTGTGATTTAATTTGATTTTTATTGAACAAAAAATCTCGAAAATCACAAATTAGGGCAAAAAATTTATGCATTGAAGTTCTAGGGTTATGGAGGCTCTGATACCACATGTTGAACGCAAATTGCGCAATCCCAAAATTTCCATAACCAGAACAAGAACATGCATAATTGAGAAGAAAGATTAACGCACCTGTTTTAGGATCCATCATACATAAAGCGGAAGCAGAAAAAGGATTTCCCACATATCAAGGGGATCCACGCATCAAGTCTTTCTCCTCTATTGCCCTCCGTATCACTGGCTCAATGAGGCGGCCCCCCTCACGATTACCGTTAGGTAAACGACCCTTAGGTGAGGGTACATGTGAGAATTAGGGTTAGAGGAGAGACTTGAGCACTATTTATAGAGTTTCCAGCCAGGCCCCCTCATTACGGGCCATGCTCAACTCGGCCCACACTAGCCAGCCCATATTAGACTAATTAAGAAACCTTCTATCTCACCTTAGACCAATCCCCGTAAAACGGTAAACGTTAAACGGTAAATTACAATATCAATTAATGTAGTCCACATTAGGAAAACTCTTACAGTTAGTTGTTGGCTTAGTAGTTCCACTAGGACTCCTACTCTACGGCATGGTGGCCATATCGGCAATCCTATGGTGGAGGAAGAGGAGGAGCAAGGGATCGGAGATGGCAAACTTGACGTCCATAAATGACGAGCTTCAGAGAGAAGCAGGGCCACGGAGGTTTAGGTATACGGACTTTGTTGCTGCTACCGACAACTTCAACGAGGAGAGGAAGCTCGGTGAGGGCGGGTTCGGGGCAGTCTATAGGGGATATCTGGTCAGCCTGGATGCGGCAGTCACAGTGAAGAGGATATCGAGAGGGTCTAAACAGGGGAAGAAGGAGTTCATCACCGAAGTGAAGGTGATCAGCAGCTTGAGGCATAGGAACTTGGTGCAACTCATAGGTTGGCGCCATGAGGCAAATGAGTTCTTGCTCGTCTATGAGTACATGCCAAACAGGAGCCTCGACATGCACCACTTTGGCAAGATTTCGGTCGGGCTCGCCTCCGCACTCCTCTACCTCCACGAGAAGTGGGAGCAGTGCGTGGTGCACTGGGACATCAAGTCGAGCAACGTGATGCTGGACTTTGGGTTCAATGTCAAGCTCGGAGACTTTGGGCTGGCCCGCCTCATGGACCACGAGCTTGGGCCACAGACGATCGGACTGGCTGGCACGTTCGGTTACTTGGCCCCGGAGTATGTGAGCACGGGGCGGGCAAGCAAGGAGTCCGACATGTACAGGTTAGGGGTGGTTGTGCTCGAGATCGGGATAGGACGGAAGTCCGTTGACCCGATGGAGCAGTCCTTGGAAATGAGTTTGGTGGAGTGGGTGTGGGACCTTTACGAGAGAGGCCAGATTGTTGAGGCCATGGATGAGCGGCTCCAAGTGGATTTCGACCGGAAACAAGTGGAGTGCTTGTTGGTCGTGGGATTGTGGTGCGCTCATCCCGACCGGAGCCTGAGGCCCACGGTAAGGCAGGCACTTCAAGTCCTCAATTTTGAGGCCGCGGTGCCGGTTCTTCCTAATAAGATGCCTGTCACGGTGTATCACGCGCCATCGCCGCCATCTGTCAACTCCGGTGAGCCTCTCTTCACTAGTAGCATCCAAGAAGGTTGTTGAGCAGGGTTGATTTACTATTGGAAAGGAGGGAACAAGAATCATGTAGCATTAAATTAATCTCTCGATCCTTTTATGAACTATATATATGAAACTTTTGTTTTGTACTTAAATTCAGAAGTCAGATGATAATGCTGAGAAAATTGTGGTGATGTAATGAGCTTCTGTTGTATTAAATTAATATCTTGACTTGTAAGTCAAATGACAGCTAATTTAGCGTGTGCTTCTTGATTATGAATGAATTGACCTTTCAAAAAATGTCTAGGAAAGCGGTCGCGCCAGTATTATCGACTAGAGTAAGTCAAATGACAGCTAATTTAGCGTGTGCTTCTTGATTATGAATGAATTGACCTTTCAAAAAATGTCTAGGAAAGCGGTCGCGCCATTATTATCGATTAGAGTAGGTAACCTCTTGGTGTATATACATATTGGATCGCAAGATCAAGAGTAAATGAACTGGTCGAAACATAACCAAATTATTTACAAACTCTTTTTGTGCAAGTACACTTTAAAAAAAATACAATCAAATCCTAAAACTTACTATAAAAGTACAATCGAATTCCAAAACCTTCAAAAAGTACAATCACTGAAAAGTCTTAATTGAACCAATTTAACAAATTTTAAGATTTGTTGCATTTTTTGAAAATTTTAAGATCTAATTGCACTTGCATGATAAATTTTAGGATTTTTAGTATACTTACTCCATTTCAAAATGATTTGCAAATTTGAGCACCAGTGTGTACTCACAAAGCCAAGTACGTGCAATTTTTCTTCTTCTTCATGGCTTCATAGCTTCCTTTCTCTTATTTATAGTTATCCAAATCTGAACGTCAAATCTTGAATGAATAATTGTTGTATCAATCGATTTTCCTCGAATATGATAGCCGTTAATTCACGAAATCAGCTATAAAAGAAACTTTCTTTCGAGGATGAGTTGGGCTAATTTGGCATCAGATGCCCAATTGAGTTTCGCATCACTAGTTGCTTCATTTCCTATGCATGAGTTTTGCAAAGGTGTGAATGCTTTCTCACAACATTCTCATCACTAGTTGCTTCATTTCCTATGCATGAGTTTTGCAAAGGTGTGAATGCTTTCTCACAACATTTTGCTCCTTGATCAGATAAACAAATTGCTTGTCCTCATAAAAGAAAAGGAATGAGTTAAATGCACTATATAGCTCAAGCGAAGTGTTATGCGGCACGCACATGTGAGAGAGTGTGACTAAAGGAGAACGAGAGAGCCAATCCCTTCCATTTCCAGCCAATTAATCTTTATGTAAGAACTTTCTCTCTGTTTTTTTTTTTTTTTTTTTTTTTGGTCTCTCCATATCTTCCGGTGGCAGCCTCCACCACCATTTGCGATCGACTCTTAAACTTTATGTAAGCACCTTTTGGTTTATCCATCCCTTTTAATGGGTGCCAATACCTCTCATTTGCATAAACCCTTTGAGAAACATCCATCTAACCTTATCACTTTTTTTTTTTTTTTTTTTTTAATAGCTAATCAAGAAACCTTTTCTGCAAGCATTGAAGCAAAAATGCAATTCGTCAAATTTAGTCCTAGAATTAGGTAGTGGACTTCCAATATCCTTTATATAAACTCTTCTACCCGAGTTCTAGTCACATACATATCAATGCATATTCTTCCTTGTACATACATACTTATCAATGTACTCATCACTTGTACTCATCACTTTGTATTAAACTCATTTGGATTGATTTCCAAACACATTAGCCCCTAGTTTCTATTTTATTAACTATTTCAATTGAGGACTCTTAATTTCTGGCAAGGCTTTGATGTTTTTGAAGAAGTGATTGAAAAACCAAATACTGATCACCCTTTTATTGTCAAATACAATGCTATAGCTATGTTCCTCATGGAATCACTTGACGTAGAATGAGCTGGTGCTCGTACTCAGTGTTTTATACCATTTAAGGACAATTCTCTTGTGCACTTTGCTTAGACATATTCATTTGTATTTCTAGCGAAATTGACCTTCCTTTTTTAACAATCTAGTGCTTCACAATTGCATCTATGAATTGTGCATCATCAGGTTTCCTATGTAGTAACACCTAATTTTTAGCAGTTGGATTTATGAGAAGGATACCTACCGTTCCTTCTACATAGAACTACTTCATTATTATCATTATCATCTTTTGATCTAACATTATCATCATTACCTCTATTGTCATATTTTGTGCCATAACCATCAGCTACCAGAGTTCCTTGGTCCTTATTTATAACTTCAATCTTGTTTACCGAGTGGTGCATTTCTACTTTATTGAAATTCCTTTACTTGTTCCCTTTGCATGGACAAGTTCCTCATCATCACTTGGGCAATTTGTGTATACCAAAGATTCATCATCCTCATCATTGGAGAGTGCAACTTCCCAACCTACCCCTCTCCAATCCATTCTTGATATGATAATTTTCTCAGATTAATTAGGATAATATCGACATTTCTCTCAACATGTTCATACTCATCGCCAATAACAAACTCCCCAATGGAGCAAACTGTTGAAGATACTATTGCCTATAATTGACCATAATTGATCCTTATTGATCTACTTTGTATATTTAGGGAAAATTAGAATTTTGTATATTTGGGAAGTTATTCTTTCCACCATTTGTATATTTGTTTTCTCTAATTAGATCAAGCTTGTACGTTATTAATAGGGCTGTAAACTGTACAATTGAATTGCAGAGAAAGAAAAACACTTTTCCCAATTCTCGATTCTTGGTTTGTTTACATCTAATAATCTGACATGGTATTAGAGCCTGTCTTCTAGCTTCCGCTCCTTCTTTTCATCTTTCTCTACCATTCTTCTTTCTGCTTCTTCTAGCCCACGAAGCTGCATCTAACTTCTTTTTCTGCTCCCTTGTTTCCTTTCTTCTCCACGTTAAGCCTGCAAATTTTTTCTAGACTAAATTAGCAAGGAAACAAAAATGCCAAGAAACCAAGCATCGAAATATGGGACTTCCCAAGATCCATAAATTTCTTCTAACATCCAAGGTTCAGGCGACTCACCTTTGGATGAACAGACAGATCAGGTGACGGAAAACCAAACACAAGAACGAAATCAAGTGCCGATTCTTGAGGAGTGACAAGGTTCTGTTCATCCCAATACGGGGCAATTTCTTCCGGGCCCATATGTTCAATGGGTTCCCATCTAGGTTCAACCTATTCCAGGCCAAACGAGTCAAATGAATCCTGCCCAAAGTTCCATCGGCTTTCCCGAGAGAGCCAATGACAGGCCAAGGGGAGAAGACTAACAGCTTAATAATCAGTCCAACTCTGGTGGGATGGGATGACCCTTCTTGAATCAAACCAGTTCGGGTTCATAAGGATTTGGGGCAAGTCCGTCCCCGACCTATGGACCTGATTTTCTTCCCTTCGCAGGCTTCACCGGAGCTCGACTTGAACTAGGAGACCCTCTTTACACCTCCAACGTGGACGGACCGAAGTTCCGCCTCATCACACAGCAGTTGTCGGGGCCTGAAAATTATTCCATTTGGTCACGAGAGTTTCATCAAGCCGTAATCACAAAAGACAAAGAAGGGTTTATAGACGGAACAATTCCGATTCCGAGCGACAAACGACTTGCGTGCCACTGGAGGAAATGTAATCAGCTTGTCCGGACATGGATTGGCAATTGCCTCACCTCGGAGGTTGCCGCCGGACTACCCCTGACCGAAGATGCTAAAGGAATATGGGAAAATATACAGGAAATGTATGGATAACTTGATCGAGCCAAAATTTTCAGCATAACTCGGGCTCTATCCGAACTAAGACAAGGGAATCTCTCGATCTCTACCGTTTTTAACAAGTTATCGGCAATGTGGAACGAATTGGAGATGGCCGAAGAAAAATAGGAGAGACCCAAAGCAACCCTAGCACAATATCGAGCGATAAGGGAGAGGGAGAAGGCAACTTGGTTTCTACTCATACTAAATGAAAGTTACTTACCGTTTCGCGGCCAAATCTTCGCCATGGAACCCATACCCTCACTCGGCCGGATTTACCAGCTCGCGGTCCAAGAAGAGTTGCAGCACCTGGCTTCCTTAGAGTACCTAAAAGTCGGAGATCGCGTTATCCTCGTGACCAAGGTAACGCCGGAGTAGAAGCTGGCCGTAGCGAAGTCCAGCCATGGGAGTCATGGTGGATCAAGAGCTGCAGTCGCAGCCCTAAGGTTAGCAAATGGAGAAGGCGAGGTTTTTTATTCATTTGGAACGAGCGGCCACAATTTAATCGGCCGATTGAACAGTCCTAGCCTCTTGCAGGCTCCTTTTCCAGTGAACGGCAGAGATCTCATCTCAAGATCCGACGGCTACAGCTGGCCTGGACGATCTGACAGTCTAGGATACATCTTGGCGGTGCCCAGATCTAATGGCTCACAACAGGCCATGTTTGCACCGGCGTGGAGAGGATTTAACGGCCATAATCCGGCAAATTTCTCAAATAAATACCATGGCGGAAATTCCAACAAAGGAAAAGGCAAATTCTGTGATTATTGTAAACATCCCAATCATACATGGGATAATTGTTGGAAATTGCATGAGAAGCCGGCAGATAAGGAAAAGAAGGAAAAGGAAATTTCCATCGCATCAAATGCTAAAGCTCATCAGCCCGTTAATAATGATCAATTCCAGCAAATCATGAGAGCTTTAAGCCAATTTGGATCACAGAATAAAGCAGCGAGTTATATAGGTACTTCTGATTGCGTAAGCTCCATTTCAACAGAGGCATGTATTATTAACTCAGGTGCTAGTGATCATATAGTTTGTGATAAACGTTTTCTTTCTGATGTTAAATAATCCTATCATGTTACTTCCGTATGTGACATCCTGAAAATTCAATTCTGTTTTCAATTGAATGAATCGGGCCTTTCATCGACGCGCCTATAGTGCTATTCTCTGAGCTGATCTCTCATGAGATAACTAGACTATCTGGGGAAGTCATTAAGGGATTTTAAATGCAATAGACTTGAGAATTTGACTAGGAATCGATTGCTCGACGTGTTAGTTTGCAAGGGTCATTACGGCACAGTTAAAAATCGATCAGAGATTGGAGATAGGTCGGTTCGACTGAGATATGTGGCTAAACGTAGGTGATTCCACCAAATTGCAAAATTTTCGTCGATCGGCACTAGACTGATTTTTTTTATTATTTTGATGCCTTGTGTCCATATTTGAAACCTTGAGATTTTTACGACAACCGAGAGTCGCCAATGTGTCGAAGAGGTACGTGTGATTCGAAGAAAATCGACCATGGATCAGTTGCACCAAAAATTCCTAAAACCTACTCGGTAGGATAGGTCACGCTAAAATCGCGTTAGATTGAAATTAACCACGAATTCTAACCCGATTTCGGAAATTGAAAGTTCTGTTATGTCACGATTTATTTTAAGATATCATCATTCAAAGAATTTTCGGAGATTTCGGGATTTTTACGGAAATTCGATTCGGACGTTTTGGAAAACGAACGGAAATTTGGATTGGCCGAATTGAGGAGATTTTCGACTTGCAAACCGAGCTACTTGGCGAAGGGGAATTGTAGAAATTATGTGGGCTTTTTCTACATCAAATTTGGACGTCGAATTTGGGAATTTTTTGAAGAAATCGGAAGCTCAAAGTGAGAAATTCGGAGCTAGGCTAGGGGGCAACATTTTTGGCCTCAAAATTTAATAATTTGGTGGATTTACTTTGTAAGAAAGTATTATGGACAAGTAGGATAAGATTGAATGCTTTTGGGGGACCAAGCATTGAAGGGATTGGATATTTTCTTTTGACTATTCTTTCCCCCTCAATCTTCACGAGCAAGTCTTCAAGCCGCCCATCTCCTTCGCGTGAACTTCGATCTTCTGTTCTTGCTTCACTTTCATTTCCTCGCAAACTCTCTCTCCTTCGGCTGCCACATCCCCAAGCAAGTCCACCACCAGCAAATTCTTTCCCATTCGTTGCTACTCCACCATCATCACCCCACGCTGGCCAACACCCCCCCACTCCACGAAGCCCTTTGTTTGACCCCTCATCATTTCCTTTTATTTGTGCTACATCTTCGTCTGTGCCCCATCTCAGCTTCGATTTGCTGACTGTTTTGACGTCCAAGCTCAACGCCCCATCAAAGCCCACACTGCCACCTCACGTGGCCTCTCTCCTTCGTTCACACGTCCCTGCAGCGTTCACCAAGTGAAGCCCCTTCTTGGACCAAAACTCGGCCCACCTTGCGCAACAACAATTTTCAGCCCGGGCAGGATTTTGCGGGCTAATTTTTAGGCCCGATCCGTGCCCTGTTGATGTCATCGCTTTGGAGAGTATCGCTTGCCGTTGTGTTCCCGTCGTTTCGATCTGAGTGGATCGCAAATCAAGTGAGTTAACTCACTAAACCTTGCTTAGTAGGTTAATTATGCTTAGGGGGTAATTAGTTTAAATTAATTAAGGTTTAGGTGATTAGTTAGATTAAATGAGTTATTTAAATATCCTATTTTGCATGTTAGGTTGTTAAATTTCGTTAATTAGGGCCTTGATAGGTTGTATTAATTATCTAGATTGGTTCAGGAATTTTCCGGGACTGTCTCGGTATTTAATTTTGCAATTTCGGCTTAGGTTAGCTATTTTTGGTATTTAATTGATTTATTTAATTAATTTTAGTAATTATTTAATTATTAAATATTTTATGGAAATTAGACCAGAATAGTCGGTGACCGAAATTTCGTGCTGATTGCAATTGTGTGTTCAGATTTCGCAATTGGATGTTAATTTGTGCAAATTGAGTGCTGATTTGATTTTTGGTAAATTATTCCAAAAATTGTGAATTTCAATATTTATTCAGAAATTCCTGGGTGTTGGGTTTTAACACCAAAAATAGTTTTATATACTATATAAAATAGTGGGATTTTTAAATTGAAGAATATCAATTTTTCAAGTTCGATCTGACCGCGTACCCGCACACGACTATTTTCACCGGATGTTTTTAATATGAAGAAAATAGGTCAGGATCACTATTTTAATGGAGACATTTGAGTGAAATGTACGGTGTCTTGAGCCGAGATTGATTGATCGTGTGTTGGTTAATAAGAAACCGTCTCGGGCTTTTAAGCCGGACATTACCCTATATGGGATATCCATTCTTTGGATCGCGGGTCGCAGTAGATTCTAGACCTATGCCCCTTTAGGGAAGCCGTCTATTAAGATATAGACGTCGCCGTGCTCAATGGAGGTGAGACAACGCTTGGTTACGCTAGAAGGACGCCGAACTTATGAGTAAGTGACTCGGGTCGTAGTAGATATTGGACCTACGCCTCTATGAGGAAGCCGTCTATTAAGATATAGACGTTGTTGTGCTCAGTGGCAGTGAGACGATACTTGGCTGTGCTAGTAGACTCTGAATTTATGAGTAAGTGGTAACCTTCGGGGAAAATATTAACAATTGGAATGCATGGGTGATTGAGTTAGATGTCCTTGATTATGAGACAAAATTGTGTGACGTGGTATGGGACGTGTCATAACGGTTTGACCTTATAATCGGGATGCTTGTAATTGATTGAATTGATAAGACGTTTCAATTGTTGTATGCATTATTTATATACATTTGAGATATGAACTGTGCTGACGTGCAGGAAGGAACTGAGGCAAGGTGAGTCTCCTGTTCTCATTGAGTGATTGTGTGGTTAGGCCACCCTCGACATATTTTCTTCCTAATAGGGGTTTAATGGGTGGACTTGCTGAGACATTGTCTCATTGATTATTATATAACCATTTTCAGGTCCTTAGTTGGTGGTCGTGGAGGACCGAAGTTTTGGAGGTAGAGTCTGAAGATCGGCGTATGTGTCTTACTAATATGTTGTAGGATGGCTTCTTTTTAGAGTCAATCATTTTGTAGGCTTTTACCTATACTCCTTTTGTATATAAACCCAGTTGTTTTATAAAAGTGTGCTTTTGTGAAATGTTGCCCTGCTTTCCTATCCCATGTTATTTGTTGTCAGGGGTTATTGTTTCGCTTCCGCATGTGCAATTAAAAAATGAAAGGGTCGGCGACTAGTCTTGAGAAGTCGTATTTGTATCGACCGCAATGGGATGTGCACGTTCTCGAGAGTCGGGGCGTGACACCGTCCGTCTTCCAAATGGGAATGATACCTTGGTCACCCAAATTGGAATAGTTAATCTCAGTTCATCCATTACCTTGAAAAATGTCCTGTTGATTGCTAAATTTCAATTCAACCTCATCTTTGTCTCAAAAATTTGTGAGAACAATTTCTGTAGAGTCATCTTTGATTCTAATATCTGCTTATTTCAGGCGCTTTCAATTGCGAAACTGATGGGATGGGGTAAAATTCAAGAGGGACTCTATTTTTGGGCCACACTTCCCAAAATCTCAATGTTTCGCTTCCTTTAAATAAGGGCATCTTATGTAATGCCAATTCTAATAAAACTATTTTGTTCCATTAGTGTTTAGGCCATAGTGCCTCATTTCCTCATTCAAAATGTCATATTTGTCCAATAGCTAAACAATATCGATTGCCTTTTTCGCAAAGTACCTTATGAAGCAAAATAGCTTTCTCTCTTCTACACGTGGACATTTGGGGACCATATCATACACCACATCGGGATGGATCTCGTTTTTTCCTTACAATTATGGATGATTATACACGAGCTACCTGACTTTTCCTTATGCAATCTAAGGCACAAGTTCTTTCTCATATTAGAAATTTCCTTGCATTAATTAAAAATCAGTTTCACAAATTCGTACAACGGATTCGTACTGATAATGCTCGTGAATTCTTTAATCATGAGTGTACTTCTCTGTTTACATCAAGTGGCATCCTTCATGAGAGTTCCTACATCTATACACCTCAACAAAATGCGGTGGTTGAACGAAAACATCGTCATCTCTTAGAAGTTGCCCGTGCTCTTAAGTATCAAGCCTCAATTTTGGAAACATTTTGGGGGTGACTGTGTGATCACAGCAGCCTATTTGATCAATCGGATGCCATCCCGAATCTTAAATGGGAAGACTCCATTTGAATTACTTTTTGGGAAACAACAGAATATTAGTCATCTTCGTGTCTTTGGATGCTTGTGTTATGTCTCAACAGTGGGCCCTAGGGACAAATTAGGTCCCCGCGATATTAAAGGTGTATTTATGGGATATCCTATTTCTCAAAAGGGATACTCGATCTATGATCTATCTACTGGTCACTTTATCATTAGCAGAGATGTTATCTTTCATGAGGACATTTTTCCCTTTCAAGAAGAACTTCTTTCAGATCAAGATTTAGGATCAGCCGCACATCATCGTCTATTCCTCAATGAAGAAGATTTGTCACCTTCACAGCAAGTCCTATTTCCTCATGTCTCATATCCTACACCTGGAAGTAATTCGCAATCCTATGCAGATAATGCCGCACCCGAGGAACCACAAGCAGTGATATTGGAGGGTTTTGCTTCACCAACAAATCCAAATAAGAACTCTGCTCTGCCACTTGTAAGTGCACCAGATCAACCTCGACGATCAGGGCGTAGTACATGCTCGCCCACGTGGACAACATATTATCTTTGTCTCACCTTAGAGTTATCTGGTACATATCATCCTATCTCATCTTATGTTAGTCTTGCTTGTCTTTCCCTGGAACATATGTGTTGTATTAGTAGAATCGATAAGGGACAGGAACCATTTACATATGAGGAAGCTGTCAAAGACCCTCATTGGCAACAAGCAATGAAGGATGAATTACAAGCCTTGGTGGAAAATGAGAATTGGGATATTATTACCTCGCCTCCTCACCGACGACCTATCGGCTGCAAATGGGTATATAAGATCAGGTACAAGGCAGATGGATCCATCGAATGATATAAAACAAGACTAGTGGCCAAAGGGTTTACGCATCGGGAATGGTTCGATTATACAGAAACATTCTCTCCAGTAGCCAAGGAAGTCACTATTCATTCCTTTCTTTCTATTGCCGCTTTGCGTGATTGGCCTCTTCACTAGATGGATGTTCATAATGCTTTCCTCCATGGAGATCTCGCAGAAGAGATTTACATGGATCTTCCACCAGGTTTACGCAGACAAGGGGAGAATCGAGTATGTCGTCTTCGTAAATCCTTGTATGGACTCAAGTAGGCTTCTTGCCAGTGGTATACTAAGTTCACTACTACACTTACAGCTGCAAGATTCCAACAATCCAAACATGATTATGCCCTCTTCACATGGAGTCAAGGTACATCATCAATTTACTTACTTATATATGTTGATGATATCCTCATTATGGGAAATAATGAATCTGCCATTCAACGTTTCAAGAGATATCTACACTACACATTTCGGATTAAGGATTTGGGACATCCCAAATATTTTCTTGGAATAGAGATTGCACGATCGGATAAAGGGATTTGCCTCAGTCAATGCAAATTTATCCTAGAAATCATATCAGAGGCGGGATTATTAGAATCCAAGCCAACTATCATCCCAATTGAACAAAATGTCAAGTTAACCACGTTGAGTATGATAAGGGACTTTCACCCCAAAATGAAGATCCTTTATTGAAAGATCCTTCCATTTATCAGAGACTTGTCGGGAAGCTCATTTATCTCACAATGACTAGACTTGACATATGCTATGCAGTGCAAATTTTTAGTCAGTTTATGCACAATCCGAAACAGTCTCACATGAATGCCGTTTTAAAGGTCGTGAAGTACTTGAAAGGATGTCCAGGTTTGGGAATACTGTTATCTCGAGATAATAACATGGAAATGACAGTGTTTTGTGACATAGATTATGCTACTTGCCCCATGAGTAGAAAATCTGTTACGGGATTCGTTGCTCTCATGGAAAACTAAAAAACAGTTGACCGTGTCATTATTGTCTGCTGAAGCGGAATATCGGGCAATGACAAAGACTAGTTGCGAAATAGTCTGGATAAGAGGCTTACTTCAAGATCTTGGTGTTTTGGTAAAAGAACCAACTATCCTATTGTGTGACAATGAAGCTACACTCAAACTGGCAATGAATCCAGTTTTTCATGAAAGGATGAAACATATAGAAGTTGATTGTCATTTTGTCAAAGACAAGATCCAAGCTGGAGTAATCAAGACAAGAGGAATAAGTACAACAGAACAGCCTGCAGATATATTTACCAAGCTCTTGTGTCAAAGGCAACACGCGCATCTACTAAGCAAGCTTGGTGTCTTTGATGTGTATAAACCACCAGCTTGAGGGGGAGTATTGAAGATATTGTTGCCTATAATTGACCATAATTGATCCTTATTGATCTACTTTGCATATTTAGGGAAAATTAGAATTTTGTCTATTTGGGAAGTTATTCTTTCCACCTTTTGTATATTTGTTTTCTCTAATTAGATCAAACTTGTACATTATTAATAGGGCTGTAAACTGTACAATTGAATTGCAGAGAAAGAAAAACACTTTTCCCAATTCTCGATTCTCGGTTTGTTTCCATCTAATATTCTGACACAAACGTCAATGGTTGCAATAGTATCACCTGTGTGGATGTGGGAAAAAAATGTCTCAAGACTAGAAGATACAAAGAGATGATAAATTGAGCAATCGGTCCCATAACCACACCAAATTGAATAGGCAATAACTAATTTCATCGGTAAGTGGACACAAAATAACAATCTACCAAATAAAACACAATAAATCACTCACTTTTTCCTAGTTGTGACATTCGTCCCTCCAGTGCCGAGCCCAATGTTTTCCCTCAAAGCTATCTCCTATTTCCCCCTTCATACAACCTAGGGGAGGGGGGGAGAGAGATTCCAAATTAATTGTTGTGTTGTTGTTATTGGACAATTCCATTTTGGATTTAAATCTCTATAAAACTTGCAACGTAGGTTTTGTTATACAAATATAAAATAAAGGGAAAAGACCACCAAAAACCCCAAACTTTGCCCAAAGTGACAAATTTACTTCAAACTATTTTTTGTTACACGAAAAACCCCAAACTTTGCAAACTGTGACACATTTACCCCATTAAGGGTATTTTCGTCTTATTCTTTCAGTTTGTTCTTTTTATTTTTCATTTTTATTTTTTTTCTTCTCTCCACCGGCGTCGGGCGAGGGCCTCCCTCGCCAGATCTGGCGAGGGTTTGGCAAGGGCACCCCTTGCCGGCGTCCTGCGAGGGTCTAGCGAGGGCACCCCTCGCCGGCATCCTGCAAGGGTGGCCCTCGCTTGACGTAGGGGAGGGCGGCCCTCGTTGACGTCGGGCGAGGGCCTCCCTCACTCGACACCGACGAGGGTTGCCCTCACCGGCGTCGGGCCTAGCGAGGGGTCCCTCACTAGCGTCGGGCGAGGACCTCCCTCGTCAGATCTGGCAAGGGAGGTCCTCACCCAACGCTGGCGAGGGCCGCCCTTGCTAGACGCCGGCTTCTGTGGCACCCCCAAAACCCGGTAGGGTCGCTACAGATACCAAGCGAAAGAAAACAAGTCAAAAACAAATTATACAACGGTAGAAGAAAGATTCAAGCCGACGCTTAGGCGTAATTTTTTTTTCTTTTCTTCTTTTCCTTTAAAAAGGCTTTAAGGATTTTGCGCAGCTCATAGCGGAAAATAAGAGGCGAGTCTCACCAACACTTCGCTTCCCTCACGACAACACAATGCACACCAACTATCTTTGGTTGAACGAAAGCACGAGGCCGAACCACTTTTATTTACATATATAATTACGAAGGGCAACATGGGTCGGTACAAAATGGTAGGCCAAGACTCATCTATGATCGGCCTTCAACCTCAAAAAGAGACACACGACCCTAAAAAATGCGACGTGTAACGATCTCCCTTCGGACTACTCGTGGCGGCCATCCAAAAAGTTGCTAACCCCAACTCCATGTGCGCAGGCCGTCACACCCAACCCGGTGCGTCAGGCGGTGGAGGTGGCAGCATCCCCATCATGACACCGTCGCGGCGGATGTGGACGGAGATGTACTCCTGGATGACTGGGCCTCCAGATAGGCCCACGTCATAAGATACGATCGCACGCACACGTATAAAAGTCAGTCCCGGCAGGGTGGGACAGTCTATCTCGGTCAGCTCGACCTCCACGTCAGATGGAAGGCCATAGAACACTCCCCGTGTAACAACAGGGAGAGGCATCGTACTAATATGAAATGTTGGTCCCCAAAGGGGTGAGTACAACCACTCAACAAGTAAAGAGATCCAATCAACAGTCAATGCATTTAAACAATACAAACAGTTTCAATACAAATGTCATTCATACATTGTAGTGTACTTACCTCGAAGCCATGTACATGCCATCATGCCTCATCATCAAAATCGTAATACGTACATAGCATCAATCACAAATGATCATCATCATCATACCATATGATCCATACATGTCATCATGTCACCTTAGTACACATACATGTCATCATCATATCATAGTACACATACATGTCATCATCATACCATAGTACACATGCATGTCATCATCATAGTACACATGCATGTCATCATCATACCATGTTACACATACATGTCATCATCATACCATAGTACACATGCATGTCATCATCATACCATAGTACACATGCATGTCATCATCATGTCATCATGCCACTATATCATAAGTGATTATCATCACATCATATCACATATGTATGATTTAATTTCCACTTTAGTTCTCAATTGATCATCACATCACCCTTTCTCGGGATCATCCATCCCATACTTTACACTCGCACCATATTCGGGCCTTGCGAAGAACCTCCGGAATTATGCCAATCATGGCCACCGGGCATCCGGCACCCCCGCATCCCGGGCATCTCGCATCCCAACCGGCATCACGAGGCATCCCCTCGGGCAAAGACCTCCGAGGCTTCCGGCACCCATCTCATTCCGGGCATCCTGATACTCCCAGGGCCATCCGGCCATGTATCTCTATACATTCCGAGCATTAACATCCTCCCCCAACAATTACCATGGATCACATTGCCAATTATGTCTCAATTCATCATGCACATGATGTAATGGCAAGACAATATCATCTTTATTCTCATACATGTATCATCAAGCAATTACATATACATTCAATAGATGCATCCCCCATAGCAATTAGGTCCACATGCCACTCAAAACAATGTACTTGCCAATTTCATTTAGAATTTATTTAAATCCCATTTTAATTCTATTTTGCAATTGATTAAATAATTAATCACAAAAATCACAAATTCATGAAATCAAAACACATAATATTGTAATGCCATAAAACAGTGATTTTTCCACAGAAAAATACTTGGCCAATCAATTTATGCACAATAAACAATATTTTCACAAATTCCGTACACATTTTCGGACAAGGGCAGAATGCACAGTTTTCTTGATAAGTCAATTAAAATACACATTTTACCAGGTTATAGTTAAGACATTAAACTAGACTTTTCATGAAAGAACCTAGGTCAAAATCATTATAGATAAATTTTTACAGATCCACGAAGCTTCTGGTCAAGTTACCGAAACGCACATGGGACTATGTCCGAAATATGGAGATTTGACCTACCTACACTTCTTCGTTTTCTCTGAAATTTGGATATGTTATACTTCTAAGGATCCCCTACAACTTCCATGAAGTAACTTAGGCCAAAAAACCAAAGAAAGACCTCCAAATGGTTCTACGAAGTCTCGGGTGTCCCACACCGCGACTCCAGTTTCATCGTCTTCAATATCAGGTTGGTTTCCTAAGCTATACTTGTTCATTTTACTTCAAATTTGAGTATGTTCATCCTTAAGATGTTCTCTACAAGTTTCATGAAGAAGTCAAAGAGAGATTCATATTAAAAACCAACATGCAAACCATAAATCCACCACAAGGTCAGAAAAACAACTCCAGATCTAGGGTCTCCGAAACATGAGGCTTTGACCCCTTAAATCTCCATCATTTTTCACGAAATTTCAGTATGTTATAGTTCAAGGTGTTAGATACAACTTCCATGAAGAGATCCAAGCCAAAATCGAACTCCAAACATACATGTAAGCCCTCACAAGTTTCTGACTTCACTGGTTCATGCGAAAACAGCATGCATTTTCAAGAACAAATCACCCTAGCTTCGGTTTCTAGCTTCCAAACACCCAAGAGTTCAATCATCCATACAAAACACACATGCAAGAGTAGAATGGAACCTAAACTTGCCTCAACACAAGGAGGAACGATGACGAACGGCGGCGGTGGACGGCGGCGTGCGGCGGACGGACGGCTCTCCCTCTCCCTCTCGCGCGAGCCTCCTTCCTTCTTTCCTTTCTCTCTTTCTCTCTTTCTCTCTCTCCCTCTCTCCTTCTCTCCTTCTCTCGCACGACAAGCCTCTCTCTCTTCTCTCCCCATCCGGCCAACCCTTTTCTCTTTTCTCCCCCCAAAGGCAATGATTGCCTTGGAGACTCTAATGCATGGGTGCCAAATGGCCCATGCATTAGGACACTTGGGGAGGGGCATGCAATTTGAATCCCTCCCCCTTCTCTTCGCACGGCCACAAAGCCCAATGGGCCTCATGGGCTTGGCCCACATGGCCCACTTTAGGCCCTCCATCCATGGGCCTAAAGTCCATGCTATTGGGCCTAAGGCCCAATCCAACTCCCTTTTCCCAAATTAATTAAAACTAACTATTAATTTCACCTAATTAAAACCCATAACCTTAATCTATAACAAACATGACAACACATAATTTATACTTATTAAATACCTTAGGTTTAAATTAAAAACACACGGCACAAAAATACAAAGCCTTAAGAAAGAATTAAGGCTAAAACACAAACCAATAGGTAAATTCATTACCTATTTAAAAGCTCTAGGGCACCTTAGGACTTGCCCTTAATTTCTAGGATGCCACAGCTTCCCTTCGCCATGGCCGACGAAGGGAAGAAAGAAGAAAAAGGAAAAAAGGAAAAAGAAAAAAAGTTTTTAAAAGTAAAAAGACCAAAATGCCCCTATAAATTAGGGTAAATGTGTCACACAAATGAAAGTTCATGATTTTTTGTGTCACAAAAAAAGTTTGGAGTAAATGTGTCACGGTTAGCAAACTTCGGGATTTTTCATGTCACAAAAAAAAGTTTGAGGTAAATTTATCATTTTAGGCAAAGTTTGGGGTTTTTGGTGGTTTTTTTTCCCTAAAATAAATCTATGTAGGATTTATTGTCAGAAATATGTCACTTGAGTTACTAAAGTTATACCGCGTGTTGTGTCCTTTTTAATATAAAAGAATTGCATGTTTCTCATAATACATTGCTCCAATTTTCCTAACAAAAACATTTAAATAGGATGAGTTTTCCATCAAGAAAACTTGCTTGACTGTCACTTGTCAATTGTGACAAGAGGGATCAGTCATCTTTATTGAGGAGTGTCTCTTCATAGGCAAGATTGAAGATTCCTTGAAGAGAAAGCTCACTGAATTTCAACTATTTGAGTCGTGGCCCGTTCACTCAGCATAGATGCGGATTTGGCCCGCTTAATAAGGTGAAGTGTAAATTTCACAATTGGACCCTCCTTCAGACTTAAGGCTTTTTACTAACACTGAAAAATATATACTGAATATTTAAATATTGAATTCTAAGTACCTTAAATAGAAATAAAAGGTTCTTCGATAACAAATAAAAACCAAAGAAAGATGACGATGCAAAGGTAAAGATAAAGCCTTTTCAACACCAACCAAACATAAGGATTCTAGCTTTCAATATATATGGTTAATTTCTACCGTACTCAAGAAGGGGTTGTTATTGGTAGGTTTTAACAATATAATTGACAATTTAGCGAGAATTATTTTTTTCTAATTGAACAAATTAACACCTTCCTTAGTTACCTCATTAAGTAATTTATTGACTTAACAATCTTTTAGGTCAATCTTAGAAAGAATTATTAAACGAACTCAAGATTAAGTTCACATATTTTAATTTAAACCGTTATTGGCTTATCAAACAAGTTCTGTATGTAGTAGATAGACATGGTCTAATTCCCAAAGAGTAACTTTATGTTTGGGAAAGAAGTGAAAATAAAAATTCGGGTAAAATTATTTGAAATTTGTAAAATGATCTTTAAAGTAAAGAGAGGAAAAATTTTAAAATAATAGGTGTATTCTTTCCCTATTCCTTATCTCCCAAACAAAGCATAAAAAGTTTGGGTCAATTTCCTTCCAATAAATTTAACTCCACTTGTGTCATATATTCTCATTGTTTAAATGAATTTTTGACACGACCATGGGCAAGAGAAAAGTGGGTGTGGCAACTGTAGCACGGGACAAAATATACCTTATAAAATAGCTTACCGTATTCGACCGAAGAAAAAAAAAACTAGCGTATCGTCTCCGGCAGCACTTGATAAGAAAACTGGCAATATTAACTGTCGAATACTATAGATTAACTCTTGTAAATGACCCTCATTGTTTCATGGTAAGCATGGCTAACAGTCCAGTTTCAATTATGATATATATAGAGCAAGGAGCAAATGGAACTGGTACTATATGGGAAAGGAAGGATCTGGTACTATTGATCAAAATAAAATCTCAAGTTTAAAGTTCCACCTACATCAAGCCAGACAATTGGTTGTGGCTTTTGTAAAATCTTTAAATTTTCAATTGACCAAAATAAAATTTTAAGTCCTCAATTTTTTAATGGCTTGCACTTACTTTGCTCCTGTTCTCTAAAAAAGCCTTTCTTGCCTTTCGGAATATTTTATGAAATCTTTATTAACAATTCTAAAAAAATTAAAATGTTCGATTAAGACGTGATTTGATATTTAAGTATTTTAATCCCTTTATTAATGCATAGTTTAAATCTGTTACTTAAAAACTTGGCCCAAGAGTCATGGAATCGCCTGTTATGCACTATAAATGAATTCTATGTGAAGAGCAATGGAGCTGGTGCTGCATGAAAAGACAGTGTGCAACTGCCCATATGACCACAAGCAGTTTGTTAGCATAGGCTAATCAAGATCAGCCTTTTCCTTAGACAGAAGAACACTTTAAGTGGCACAATTTGGCATGAGATGACAAATAAGTGCCAAAACTTTCAAAAGGTAATCAAAGAAAAAAGGAACACTTAAGTGCCAACGGTAAGAATTTGGTCAAATAGCTATCGTGCCTTTCTTTCCAATGACAATTTTAAATGATGTGGTATTTCTATAAAAAAAATATATATCCATATAGACAAGGCAAACAACGTCATGCCATCCACGTAGACCATGCAAAACAATGCTAAACGCCGTCGTTTTGACACTTAAATAAT
Organism: Eucalyptus sp. ANBG9806169; assembly: GCA_014182395.1. Classification (NCBI taxonomy): domain Eukaryota; kingdom Viridiplantae; phylum Streptophyta; class Magnoliopsida; order Myrtales; family Myrtaceae; genus Eucalyptus; species Eucalyptus sp. ANBG9806169. Next base: position 19,489,126 of record CM024580.1, on the reverse strand, counting down.
CACTTTCACTTAAATATTCACTTTTAATCACGAGTGGCACTTAATTGATCGCTTATACCATAACTTGACACTTAAGTAATCCATTTTAACCACAACTAGCACTTAAGTGAACATAGAGGACGACGTTGTTTTAGACAAAGATTGCAATGTAGATGGGTTTTATTAATAAAATATCGCCACGTTGGATTTTCGGTAAGCTTGCCGGAGTTGGTACATAACTGTCTAATTTTTTTATTTCTTTTAAAGTGACACTTAAATCTACTTTTTGGAAGTTTGGGTACTAATATGTCCCCTCTTGCTAAGTTGTGGCACTTGGGGTGTTATTTACCCTAGCATGATGGGGTAGGTTGAATTCCTTTGCTACCATATTGAAAAGATCTCACTCAGATACCATCAATAATGGTCTGATTCTCATCCAAAAAAGCACTCAAGGTAAGAGTGTGCAAAGAAATTGAGAACCGCTTGGAACTAGATTGGACTGCCCAAGAACCAATGGTTCTTGAAGGAATCAGTCCGGTTTCTAGTTCCAAATTATTAGCATTGGTGGGTGTTGACACCTAATTTTTGACTATTTTATTTACATGGTTCGTCATATAAAGCATTTCATAACATTTACATTTAGGTAATAATAGTATTTAATTTATCTTTAAAAGTTGTTCTAAAAAAATGAAAATGAAATAAAAATTGGATAAGGAATAATCTAAAATATTTTTGTTGTGGAGGGAGATTTTGAAAGATTTTAAAGTTGGATAATGGAGCTCTATCTTTAATGGTTGAGTGAATTATTTTGGAAGATCTTCACAAAAAATATTAGATTACCTTCAGCGATTGAGTCAATCTTCGGGGGAGAACAAATTGATTTGGTTTTCTTTACTCTATAAAAGAAGAGGCTTTGTTCAAATTGGTGTGGGGGACTTCTTCACTCAGTTTTGAAAGCATTTCACAAAGGAGATAAAGTTTTTTTTGGTGAAGAAAAAGTCAAAGAAAAATGTTTTCTTCTTATGCTGAAAAACAATTAGAAGAGACAGGAGCAGCAAAAGTGAGAAAGGGAGAGAAAGGACGTGCGCAGGCAGAAAAAAAAGAAAAAAAAAAAGAAGAAAGAAAACAAAGGGTCCTTTTCATCTTCTTCGGAGGTGCAGTGACCGGCTCCTCGTGCTGCTGATCTCCCCACCGCTTCATCAGTCCCCGCGCGTTGCGACCCGACGCCTTTGCTCGTCGGACGCCACCACGCCGAAACCCCACTCACTAGCACCTGAAGTCTCGCCGTGGCCGCTCACCAGCCGCGTTGCACCTCCATCGCGCGACGCCCGCGCCGCCACCAGATCCCGAAGCTCAGCCCGACGGCAGCAGCCGTGAGCACCAGCATCCGTCTGCCATCTCCTCCCGCGCCGTGCCTGCACCCCACCGCCTCCGCCTTGCTCGTCAGACACCGTATCACCGAGCCCCCGCACACCTCCGCCCAGATCCGCCACACCACCCTTGCCGGAATCCCAAACGCCGGCGACCCCTTGGCCGGATCGACCAACGAACGTGCTCCCCCTATTTTCCTTAGGTTGTTTTTCTTTTATTTTTATTTTTTTTTTATTTTATGTTATTTTACTTTACTTTTAGTTAGTTTTATTATTATTGCTTAAGTTGAATATTGTGAGGTGACTTTTAGGTTATAATTCTTATAGGCATTATCCATAGGAATTGCCCCTAAAGTTATTGTAATTATTTAATTTGACCCGTAAGACGTCGGGTCATTTTTTTAATTATGATAATTTTTGGGGTTTGTTTATAATATATCAATTGTTGAATTAATTTAATTATTAATTTGATCCATAAGATTTCGGATCAGATTTTTAATTATTTTTTATTTTCTTGTTGTGATGTTCGGGGTTAAAAGTAATCGTTAATTTGACCCATGAGATAACGGGTTATTTTTTCATTTATTTTAATCCTTTATTTGTTGAATATCTTGTTTGTTTAGATTTAATGCTTGTTTTAGAAAATCACTAAGAAAAATCAAAAGATGTTTGAATTAGGATTTCAATTGGTTTTAGAATATTTCTTGTTATTTTGCATATCTAGAATATAGATTTTATTTTAGATTTTTAAAAATTATAAAACAAAAAATGCATTCATTTAGGATTTTAGTTTTTGTTTAATTTAAGTTGCATGTTTAATTACGTGGCAATTTTAAATTTCGAACATTGTTAAAAATAAAAAATATCATGCATATGTCATGTAGAATTAGGGCATGCTCCACACGTCATTGCATATTAAATAGATTGCATGTTAGGTTAAAATAATGTCTTAGTTTAAATTAGGATTTAATATGACTTAATCCTTAGTTTAAATTAGATAGAATTTTAATTTAGCAATATCATTTTTGCATTCGAATTTCATGAAAAAAATACAAAATTTGTCTTTGCATAAGTTAGTTCAATTTTTAAAATAGATTGCATTTTTAAAAATAGAAATATCAAATGCACGTCATTTAGTTTTTATTAAGTTCATTTAATTAGAACTTTCATGTCATTAGACTAAGTCATTTAATAAATGTCACGTGACATATAGCTCGCATATTAAATTGCATGTTGCCTGCCATTTTAGTTGAGATAATTTTGTACATCATGTCATTGCATTGCATGGCATGTCATTCGAATTAGGTAATTTAGATTGCATATTTAATTGTTGCATTTCTTTAATTCAAATTTCATGGAAAATATAAAAGAATTAGAATGAATTCATTTCATGCTTTAGGATAGATTGCATGCTTATTTATGTCATACAATTTTAGTCATGTTATCATATCATTTCATGTTAGAATAGTGACATGCATCGCATAAGTCATGATTTTCATTAAATAAATGAAAAGAAAAAAAATTGAAATTGCGTGTTAATTAGAAATCATACCTAGGATTATCTATATGAATTCTGATCTAACAACGCAGATGCTTTCATTGATTTAAGGTATGTTTTGCATTATTTAATTGCTTTCTTGAGTGTTAAATTGGTGGTATGCGAACCTATATGATCACCTCACATGTTAGGAAGTTAATTTAAAATCAATTCAATTGCCAAACATTTTTTTTTTGAAAATTAAAAAGAAATGGTACCGAAAGGGCACTAGGATAGTCTAGTGTAACCAAGTCCCTGTACTCAAAATCTCTGGTTTGTAGGCGTAAGATAATCCTCCCGTTATTTTACTTAGGTGTCTAATCGACCTACTCTAAACCAATTAGTGGCGACTCCTAGATAGTAATCTTTTGCATGTCAAAACCCTAAGTCGCGATTTGGTATAGGCTTGGGAGAGCCCGAGCTAAGCTTAAAGACTTAGTAGTCCATTAACCTAGTTTCAAGTGGTGAAACCGAAAAAATTGGGTCGCGACAGTGGGTATTGGTCTTGTTCCCGGTTTCCAATATGGAATAGCCCGTCCGCTCACTTGGATTGAGCTGGTAATATATATATATATATAATTTTTAATTTAAAAAATGAAAAATCCTAAATACCTATGCTACTAACTAGTTTTTATTTTGGATTTTAGTATCATGTGATCATGTGCCCGACTTCTGCGCATTTCGCGAAGTCAACTTCAACAGAACGATATGAGCTTCCATTGAATGATTGAAGATGCCACCATGTTCGCGGGTAGCCTCCATCCTGCATCCGGCATTTGAGAACCCGATCATTTAATGTGAACATGTTTAGTTTCGAAGTCTCCCTGAGTCCCCGCCTCACTCGATGGGTCGACCGATTGAATTGATTTATTCCGGACGAGGAAAGATAAAAAAATTTTAAAAAAAAATCACCTGTTCGATCTCATCCTAGGTAGGAGAAATCGAAGTCTGCCCTGGTCGGCAACATCATATATAATCCTATCATGTCGTTAATTTCGTCGCTATGTTGGGAATTATAATTACCCTGGAAAGATGGTATGTTCTTTACATTATCTGTTCCGGCTGTTTCTTCAAACGAAGCTTCAAAAAGTCAACAAATCGTTGGTTTATTTATTTATTTATTTATGTCGAAACAAATCGTTAGGTTGAAACGAGAACATCCAGCATGATTCAGTTCATACCTCGCTCTATATAGTATAAAGAATCACTGCATCTCTTAAAACTCAAATTTTCACGAACTCTCTCTCTCTCGCTCTCTCTCTCACTCTCTCTATGGCCCTCTATTCGGAATCGAAGCGCTCTCTGCGCGTTTTCCTTCTCTTCCTGTCCTTCTACGTGCTGTTTCGATCGGGCAATTCCCTTTCCTTCAACATATCTGACTTCGACCCGCAGGCCACAGACATGGTCTATGAAGGCGATGCGAGGCCGAAGGTCGGGACCATTGACTTCACTAGCCTCACTTACTCCTCCCATGTCGGTCGAGCATTTTACGCGGAGAAGCTGCAGCTCTGGGACTCCGCCTCTGGGAGGCTCACCGACTTCTCCACTCGCTTCTCCTTTGCCATCGACACGCTGAACCAGTCGGTGTATGGGGCTGGCTTGGCCTTCTTCCTTGCCCCTGTCGGGTTCCAAATCCCGGTCAATTCGATTGGCGGCTTCTTGGGCCTGTTCAACACCACGGACAGCGGTTCGTCGTCAAATCAAATCGTCACAGTCGAGTTCGACACCTTCGCCAATCCCGAATGGGACCCTTCTTATGAGCATGTTGGGATCAACAAAAACGCGATCGCCTCAGCCGTGACCACCCCTTGGAACGCCAGCTTCCACAGTGGCGACACCGCCGACGTGTGGATTGTGTACAACTCCACGACCAAGAACTTGAGCGTTTCTTGGAGCTACCGGACTACACCAAACCCGCATGAAAACACGAGTATTTCGTATCAGATTGATCTCACCGCTGTCTTGCCTCAGGAGGTGATGATCGGTTTCTCCGCTGCGACTGGCTATTACATTGAACGTCACCAACTTGGATCTTGGACCTTCAGTTCAAACCTCCGAGTCAAGGAAAAGCAAGGAAATGCAAAAGGGACCAAGTTAGTCGTTGGCTTAGCAGTTCCGCTAGGAGTCCTACTCTGCGGCATGGTGGCGATATCAGCAATCCTCTGGAGAAGGAAGAGGAGGAGCATGGGACCGGAGATGGCAATGACGTCCATAAACGAAGAGCTTGAGAGAGGCGCAGGGCCACGGAGGTTTGCGTATGCGGACCTTGCTTCTGCTACCAACAACTTCGCTGAGGAGAGGAAGCTGGGCCAGGGCGGGTTCGGGGCAGTCTACAGGGGATATCTGGTTGGCTTGGATGCGGCAGTCGCGGTGAAGCGGATATCGAGAGGTTCAAAACAAGGGAAAAAGGAGTTCATCACTGAGGTGAAGGTGATCAGCAGCTTGAGGCATAGAAATTTGGTGCTACTCATAGGTTGGTGCCACGAGGCGAGTGAGTTCATGCTCGTCTACGAGTTCATGCCGAACGGTAGCCTCGACAGGCACCTCTTTGGCAAGAAGAGCCCTCTAAGCTGGGCTGCCCGGTACAAGATTTTGGTCGGGCTCGCCTCCGCGCTCCTCTACCTCCATGAGGAGTGGGAGCAGTGCGTGGTGCATCGGGACATCAAGTCGAGCAACGTGATGCTAGACTCGGGGTTCAACGTCAAGCTCGGAGACTTCGGGCTGGCCCGCCTCATGGACCACGAGCTTGGGCCGCAGACGACTGGGCTAGCCGGCACGTTCGGATACATGGCCCCAGAGTATGTGAGCACAGGGCGAGCGAGTAAGGAGTCCGATGTGTACAGCTTTGGGGTGGTTGCACTCGAGATTGCTACGGGACATAGGTCCGTCGATCCGATGGAGCGATCGTCGCAGATGAGTCTAGTGGAGTGGGTGTGGGACCTCTATGGGAAAGGCCGGGTCGTTGAGGCCGTGGATGAGAAACTCCAAGCGCATTTTGATGGGCAACAAGTGGAGTGCTCGTTGGCCGTGGGCTTGTGGTGTGCTCATCCCGACCGGGGCTTGAGGCCCTCCATAAGGCAAGCGCTTCAGGTCCTCAATTTCGAGGCCACGGTGCCGGTTCTTCCTAATAAGATGCCGATCGCGGTGTACCACGTGCAGTCGCCACCGCCCGTCAGCTCCAGCAAGCCTCTCATCACCAATAGTCTCCAAGAAGGTCGTTGAGCGTGGTTAATTTACTATTGGAAGGAGGGAATAAGAATTATGTTGCATGCGTTCTTAGTTTTTCAAGCATTGGAAAAATGAAGTTTGTGTTATTCATTTTTCTTATTTTTAACTAAATTGAATCTAAGTAAATTCTTGTTTGAAAACTCAATTCGATGTTGTAAACTCAAATGTTCCTATCTCTAGGTTGCTTGTATTTGCTTGTTCCTGATTCTATATGTTTGGTTCGTTTTCGAAAGACGTGAATTGATGCCACAACTAATAACTTCTTAAAAGCGTCTCTTCATGGAAAGTCGGGGGATTTCATGATTAAGAAAATTAATGCAACTTTCTTGGGAAAATGACACCATGAGTGCCAGAATTTTCGCGTGGTGTTCTAATTTTTTTTCCCCATAGCATTATATAACTCACCAATTGACTTCTTGAATGACATAACTCCTTAAAGTCCTTCACCACAAGTGTTATGCCACTTTGTTATTAGCATAAGTACATAAATATTTATAAGGATATATGGCCATGTAATCTATCTTATTAGTTTGGCCCTTATGATCTTTCGAAGCTCGTTGAATTGACATGGCAAATTTGCATTATTATAGTAGTAATGGGTTGCTCTTTACAGATAACATCTTAGTGGAGTCAGGACGGCATTCATTAGGGTATTTTTTGTTAGGATGCATGTATAAATGAGTTGTGTTAGAGAAATCTCACATAGGATAATTAATATGGTGTGGAGTAGTTAATATATCCTAGTTAACCCATAACTCATTAGCCTCAATTTTTAAGTAAATGTGGGTCTAATTGGATATATTTATAGACTCAAACTCGACTCTCTCTTGGCTATATCCTCGGTTAAAGTGTGAGACTTCTGTTGCGTACTTCCAACATTCTTAATGGCCAATTTTGTACCTCTATTGTACTTTATGAAGAGAGGAATACATAGAGTTGAACATAACTCAGGTCTCCCTACAAAACTTTTGTCTTGTGGTTTCGAAGATCGAACTACAGGAGAACTAGGAATAGGTTCATTTTTTGTTTTTGTTGTTGGTCAAGTTAGAAATATCTTGTGATCTTATTACACAACTTAGTCGGCTGAAGCATCAACCACAATATATATGGTGTGCTTATGAAGGATCATCATGCCGTCAGATGACTTTAGATAACAAGCTCAAGATTATAAGATATACATGGTCTAAAGACAGCAAAAGTAAATCGAAAAAGAAAAAGAAAAGGACCATTGCACACCGTTTTAGATGTAGATGGATACTTGAATTACTATGCTTATCTAGATAGACAGATACATGTAGATGGATCTATGTGATTTTTGGAAATTTAGGGACAAAAATGAAGTTAAAGGAATATAATGCAAAAGAGAGAAATAAGGTTATTATTATTATTATTATTATTATTATTATTATTATTTTTTGTAAATTTCGATATATTTTGAACAAGAATACGTGAGCCTATCTAGAAACATTATTAGATAATGATCTAAAATAACATATCAATCAATATATATGAGCCATCTTGAGAGATACGGAGTTTCAACAGAATTATCAAAATAATTCTAAGGGAAAATCTCGAATAAGGACCTGAAGTGGAGCCATTTTCTAAAAAAAAAAAGACCCAAAGTGGACACTGTCTCAAATAAGGACCAGAAGTGGCTAACTTACTCTCAATTAAGGACCTAAACTTCTAATTTTATTCACAGCCAGGGGTACTTTTGTCCAAGAACATTGTTATTTATTTTTTGTCTCTCTCTCTCTTCTTTTTTCTTTCTTTATCTTTCTCACTCTTTACATCACCTCCATTATCAGCCCCTCCATGGCTATTTGTGTCATCTCGTTGTATGACCAAGATTGGGTTTTCTTTAACATGAGCCATTACAATGTAGTCTAACTCGTTCAAAATTTTAAATTTCGCTCCTCAAAATGGTTTGTAGACAATTCCAAAAAGACGAAATGAGCTTTAAAAAATAAGTTCTTTTTATTCCAATATTCATTGCGAATTTTGATCTCAAAGCCATAATATGAATATGCTTTTGCTGAGACTCAACTTCTTGTCCAACTCCCAAGCTATACAACTAATCCCTTTACCGACGTATTTCTCTCACCTCGAGAGTGCATCAAACTCCACTTATTTCGGGCCTTTCGCTAACCCAGCAACTACAATTTTTTGTGTTGTTTTCGGTCCTGCTTGCCAACAACATAGTAGCAATATCCAAGTATCGTCAGATCGTCTTGTTTGACTAACTTATGCCTCTATTCAATTAACACTTGGTGATCAACAATTTCACGCCAAATAACAATTTTGTTGCAGTTGGTGACTATTTCAACCTCGACAAGAGTTTGCCTCGTCAATTTCAAATTTGGGTTTGCCTCTTTTGCGTAAATTCAATCTTTCAAAGATCCCCCTTCCCCTTTGCAATGCCAATGGCTGCTTTCAATAATCCATAGTCTGGAAACACCCACTCATACTCTTGCCATTCTCATCGACACAGCTCTTCTCCTCAATCGATACTCCATCTTGAGATTGATCATTAGTTGTATTTGACATCATTAACTGTAGAAATTGTTGTACTTCATTGCCCCATTGCCGCCATTAACAAGTCCTATTCGAGCTCTCGACCTCATCGACCACTGCCCCTGATAGAAAATCCAGCATCGTCATCGTCAAATTGAGGTCAATCTGAGCTTTAGGTTGAGCACAAGCGAGCCGAGATTTGATGCATCTTGAGGAACTGAGGATTTTAGCATCCGAGAAGGTGACTAGTAGCAAATAACTCCAATCCGACTTCTTATCACTAAGACCAACTACGTGATGACATGAAGCTCGCGAGGTCGTTGGTAGGGGCCCTGATTATGGTGTTGAAGAAGGAGGCAATGTAGAGCGAAGGAGGAGGTGTGAGGAAGATGAAGAAAGAAAAAAATAAAAGAAAAATGTTCTTGGACAAAACTACCCCAAGCTGTAAATAAGATTGAAAGTTTGGGTCCTTATTTGAGACAAAATTAGCCACTTTGGGTCCTTATTTGATACAGTGTCCACTTTGGGTCCTTTTTTGAGAAAATAAACCCACTTCATGTCCTTATTTGAGATTTTCCGTAATTCTAATATAGGAAATTATTCTAGAGAATTCTCTAATTATTTTTAACATCCTCTCAAACTCAAGATGGCCCCTGTTTGGTTCAGGATTTCAAATCGGCTATGAGACTCTAAAGTTCCTAGGACTAATGCAAAGAGCATTTGATTCATTTTTTGCCCAACTTTGGGTAAATGTAATTGCATTTCCAAAGTGCTCTAAGGGCCTCTAGTCCAAGGCAAGTTCAGAGGTTCAAAAAGCAGCATTCTTGGAATTTAAGTTTTGGCCCTAATCACTATTCATTCATTGTTCATCTTCTCCATGATTTGCATGGAGGAGCCGAATGTGGCCTCGATTATTGCCGCTCTAGGGGTTGCATGACGTCAAGCATCGCCTGGGTCACGTGACCCAAGCAACTATTGGCCTAAGTCACGCGACTTCTGGCCACTTGCGATTGGCTAGCGGTTGTTTTGACCCGCCAACAACTGAGCTCCATCGAAAATTATTCGAAACTTTTTATTAAGAAAATTAGCAAAAGTTCTTTACAAAATGTAGTTTTTATCAAACATCATTTAGGCATTTAAGCTAAAGTTGTTTCCCAATGTATGTTAAAATTACAATTTATCAATATACATCTAACTTAGGAAATTGTCCTAGAGAAATATCTAATTATCCATGACCAATGAAATACCGAAATTACTTTGGTCCTTGATAGATTTTAGAGATGTTTTTACATCCTTTAGATGACGCAATCGCAAAAGAAATACATAATTCTGTGTTTGTGATCTAGCCCCTGACGCAGAATGGTGAAATGAGAATTGATAACGAGGCCTAGTGCAGTCAATACACTCTCGTTAGGGTAGAGAAGATTCAGCGGTCAACGACCCTCTTCGATGATTGAAGTTAAAAATACTTCACCCGAATTGACCGGCGGTGGAACACGATAAACAGGAACGCGCATCTTCATTGAGAGATTCGGGACGTCTGCCTCGAATTTCAATAAACTTGAATCGCTTGCTGTACGGACGGCCTCAAGGTCCAATCTGGATGAGCACACCACAGCTCCACCATCATTAAGCACTCGACTTACTTCTTCTCGAAATCTGAGCTCATCCTTTCATCAACAACCTCTAGAAGCTTCCCGTCTCCGTAACGATCCCAAACCCGCTCGACTAGACTCATCACCGACTTTTCGGATCCCTAGCTCTCCTTCCCGTGGCAATTCCAGGGCGACGACTCCAACACTGTACCCATCTGATTCTTTGCTTGCCCGGTCAGTGGTTACGTACTCAGGTGCAAGGTACCCAAAAGTACAGGCTAAACCAATAGTCTGTGGACCGAGTTCGTGGTCCATCAGCCTTGCCAAACCAAAGTCACCCAATTTCACATTGAAATTAGAGTCTAGCATGACATTGCTAGATTTGATGTCCCCGTGTATTACACACTGCTCCCACTCTTCGTGCAAATAGAAGATCGCTGACATTAAACCGATCGAGATTCTATACCTAATTGACCAATTGAGAGGACCCTTCTTTCCAAAGAGATGCGGGTCAAGGCTCCCGTTCGGCATATACTCATAAACGAGCAAGAGCTCGTGCCCGTTGTGACACCAACCTTTGAGCTGCCCGAGGTTCCGGTGCCGTAAACTACTAATGATCTTCACCTCAGTGACAAATTCTCTTTTCCCTTGCTTGGAGCCTCTCGATATTCTCTTGACCGCGATTGTCATATCTAGGTTGAGTTAAAATCCCCGGTACACAGCTCCGAATCCTCCTTCACCCAGCTTTCCGTCATTCGAGAAGTTGTTGGTTGCTGAAGCAAGGTCCTGGTAGGAAAACCTCCTTGGTCCGGCTCGCCTCTCGAAGTCATCATTGATGGATGTCAGCATCGCCGTCTCTGGTATCTTCTCTGCGCTCTTTCGCTTCCTCATCATCTGTATGATTCCTATAGCTATGGCTACACCAGTAGCTACCATAATGCTCACCGGAATCGTCAAGCCAAGTCTCCGGCCAACCCATTTTGGATTACCACTATTCGGTCCCTCCACAGCTAAACTCGACTTGAAATCCCAAGAAAAAAGGGTGTGTAATTCTGCGGTATAGCCGCTCGTGGCTGAAAATCCTATCACGACCCATTCGGGTAGGAATGTCCTCAGATCGATCTGATAAGAGAAGCTTCTGTTCTTATGGGTTTGGCGTGGTGTGGAAGCTCCACGACACACTTAAATAAATTCATCGTGGAAGCGTTATAATCGATCCATGCATCAATAGTATCTGCGCTATGATAAGTGACATTCCAAGGAGTGGTAACATTCGAAGTAATCGAGTTCTTGTTGATAACGACATGCTTTTAAGCAGGGTCCCATTCCGAGTTTGCGAAAGTGTCAAACTCGACGTGTATGATTTGATTCTAGGATGAGTCGCTGTTCGTGGTGTTGAACAGGCCTAGAAACCCCCCTGCCGAATTGACGGGAATTTGAAATCTTACAGAAGCCATGAAAAATGCGAACCCCTCACCATATCGGCCAAGAGGCTTATTGCCAGTGTCAATGGTGAAGTGGAAGTGGGTGGTGAATGATGGAAGTAATTTAAAGGTGAAACATTCGCAACTCACACAAGAAAGAGAAGAAAATAAATAAATTTCTAGATTTATTTTACTTTAACAAAAAATAATTGCAAGACTCCCCTATTTTTAGACTTGTTATATGACATTTACTCTTCCTAATAGATAAAGCCAGCACTCTAGATAAGATTTAGAAACTAACAAAACAATCACCTTATCTGATCATGTCTCACTATATATCTAAAAACAATCACTATGTCTAGAAATATGAACAGACTCATTAAAAATAACGCTACAATTATGATTCTTCTTCAATGCGAATACCAAACAATTATTGGCATCGATAAATTTGGTTTAATTTCTAACACTCTTCCTTAAACCAAATTTTCTTCCATCAATCATTCCGAGCAAGCTCTTGAACTTTCGGAAAGTATCGATTTTGAGAGGTTTGGTAAAAATGTCTACTACTTGATCTCCAATCTTCACATGTAACAATTCAACCTAATTCTCTTTAACTTCTTCTCAAATGAAATGATATCGAATATCGATATGTTTTCTTCATTCATGAAAAACTGGATTTTTCGCCAATGCGATAGCAAAAATATTATCAACAAAAATCTCAGTTGCTTTCTTCTGCTCCGTAAGAATATTTTTGAATAATTTTCTCAATCAAATTGCATGACAAACACATGAGGATGCAGCTACATATTTAGCTTTACATGTCGATAGAGTAACATTGAGTTGCCTCTTTGATAAACACGTAAAAGCAGTGTCACACAAGAAAAATTTTAAGCCTGTAGTGCTCTTTCGATCATCAATGTCTCCACCATAATCACTATCCGAATAAGCTCTAAGTTGGAAGGATTTAGAGCGATAGTAGTGTAGGCCATGAGAAGTAGGACCTTTGATATACCAAAGTATCATCTTTACAGCTTTAAGATGAGATGATTTCGGCTTCTTCACATATCGACTCATAAATCCAACACTATACATAATGTCTAATCTCGTGCATGTCAAGTATCTCAAACTCCCAATCAAGCTTCTACAATATGTTGAATCAACATCAACACCATCATCAAACTTTGAAAGTTTGGTTCCACACTCCATTAGTGTATTGACTAGAGTACAATTTTTCATGTTGAATTTTTCAAGCATATTTACTGTATATCCATTTTGCGAATTAAAAATCCTCTCAGCACTTTGCTTCACTTTGAACACAATGAAATAATTAATGAGACCATTATCAGTCATCTCAAATTCTTTCACCATTGATGCCTTAAAAGCATCAATTATCGCCGGATTATTACCTGTAAAAATAAGGTCATCGACATATAAATAGGCAATTAGAACACATTTTTCTTGCTTCAAATAGTGTGCATGCTCGTATGAACATTTAGAAAATCAATTCGCCTTGAAATATATATTGATTCTGGAATTCCTTGCTCTCAATGCTTATTTAAGTTCATATAGAGCTTTCTTCAACTTTAGCACTTTGTCTTTATGACTTTTCAAAACAAACCCCTTCAATTGTTCAATAAAAATCTCTTCTTTAAGGATGCCATTCAAAAATGCTGATTTGATATCTATTTGATAATTCATCAATCACTTTAAGCGGCAATATAAATAATCAATCTAATTGTTTCCATGCGGATGACAAGGGTAAAAACTTCATCATAGTCGATTCCAGTTTTTTGTTTGTACTCCTTCGCGACTAATCTAGCATTGTATCTTGTCATTTCTCCTTTCTCGTTTTTCTTGGCCTTGTACACTCATTTGACTCTAATCGATTTCGTGTCCTTTAAGCTCTCATTTTGATTATTCTCAATGGCATCAATTTCTTCATTCATAGCTTTTCTCCATTTTTCTTTTTTGGCCACATCATCATAAACAAGTGGTTCACAATCTGCAAGAAGATATACAAGGTGAACCATGTCGATAGCTTCATAAATATTAGACAATCTCCTTGATCTTAGCACTAGTGGTTCATCGACACCATTTGAAGAGATTGGCGATGATGAACTTGAAGAAGATACTGGAGACTAATGTGTCGGATGATCCTTCAACTTCGTTAGATTAGTATCACCACGAGCATTTACTTCATATTTTGGGTTGTCGTCCCACGTGCCATCTTCATCGAACTTGACATCTCTACTTATATACACTTTCAAAGTGTTATGATCAAATGATTGATAGGCTTTGGATGAGGAATCTTACTCAAAAAAGATGAGCTTTTTGCTTTTATCTTCCAGTTTCGATCTTTTCTGGTCTGGCACATGAGTATATGCAATACTTTTGAAAATTCTCAAGCATGAAACACTTGGTGTTTTCCCAGTCCATACTTCTTGTAGAGTTACGCCTTCAAGTCCATATATGGGATATCTATTTTAAAGATAGATTGTACACAAAATAGCTTCAGCTCAAAGCTTCTTTGGCAAATTTTTGCTCTTCAACATGCTTCGAACCATGTCAAGAATGGTTCAATTTTTTCATATATCATTTTGTTGAGGAGAATACAGAGCCATCAAGAAAAGTCGAATACTATGATCCTCACAGAATTTGTTAAATATGGCTAAGGTGAATTCTCCACCACGATCAGTCTTCATAGTTTTGATAAAATAGCTACTCTCTTTTTTAGTCAAGTTCTTGGATTGTTTAAACATATCAAACACTTTTGTTTTTTTAATTCAAAAAATATGACCAAGTTTTCCGAGTAAAATCATCAATACTAATAAATAAATAAAAAACAAAATAACGATAACTACCATATGAATGAGGAGTAATTGAGCCGCACACATTATAATGAATCAATTCGAGCGGCTTCTTTGCTCAATAAATCGCTTCGTTCGGAAAGTTAGTTTTAGAATGCTTATCAATAACACACCCTTCACATAATTGATCGAGATGATCAATATATGGTAAGCCACAAACCATCTTCTTGCGAGTAAGCAAATTGAATCCACTAAAATTGAGATAGCGGAATCTCAAATGCCACAACCACGAAGGATTATCCACGCATGCCTTAAGATATTGAAACTTATTGTTCTTTATTTTGAGAGTAAATATCTTGTTCTTCAACATCTTTACATTCGCAATTAGTTTGTTATTCCTATCTCTTAGTACAAGATTAAAATCTTTCATATGAACAATATAGCCTTTCTCCAAAAGCTATTCCAAACTCAAAATATGGTTTCACATTTTCAGGATATAATAACATGAGTAATAAACTGACGTGCACAATTCTTCAGGCGAATCAGAATTGTACCTTACCTTCAACAAGAATTTTGGAGTTATCACCGAAAGAGACTTTTTCTTTAATTGTCTCGTTTAACTCGATAAACATCTCCTTTCTCCTGCACGTGATTGCTTGCACCAATATCCAAATACCACGTACCAGTTTGACCTCCTTCATCTTCTTTGAACGCCAATAGTAGAACCTGATCAGCATCATTAACTAAATTTGTCTTTTCATCTTATTTGCTACTCTCCTTGTTCCAACAGTCAAAAGTATAATAGCCAAGTTTATTACAATGATAACATCGAGTTTTAGATTCATCATATCACTGGCCTATCGAGTTCTTTCTTTTTCCACAAGCACCTCTTCGATACTAGTATCTACCATCACTTTGAGTAGCATCTCCTCTACTTTGTCCACGACTTCTTCCTTGAAAACGACCTCGGCATTTATCATGATCATGATGTTGGTTTATCCCGCGAGTTTGTGCAGGTTCTCTTCTTTGTTCCTTCTCTCAGATGGTCAATCTTTTTTCTTTTGAACCTTTCTTCGTAGGCTTGTAATGAACCCATAGGCTCATCGATCATCATGGCATCCAAGTCTTTGGATTCTTCAATTGCAACACTTCTTGTCTAATGACTGAAGTATTTTCTTGAACACGAACATCTAAAACGTCTTCTCCGTTTCTTTCCATCCAGTTAACAATTGCCAAAACTCTTGTGAAATAATCATCAATTGATTCAAATTCTTTCATATCAATTACCTCGAATTCGCCTTTTAAGGTTTGAAGGTGAATCTTTTGAACTTTCTGTACTCCTTGATGTGTATTGTGAAGAATCTCCCATGCCTCCTTAGTAGTAGTAGCATTTGAAACATTTTCAAACATGGAATCATCTAAAACTTGATAGATGATTGATAGGGCATATTGATCTTTTGAACGAACCTTCTCCAAGGCATTCCTCTAGTTATGGTTCAAGGTAGCTTCCTCTGGCTCATCATAGCTAGTATTGACAAGTTCCCACACACCGTATGCGCCGAGTAGAGCTTTCATTCTAACAATCCAGTTACCATAATTTTCTTTGATAAGACAAGGGTATTAAAGAGGAAGCTAATTGTTTGTTGAAGTCATGATCACAAACCGCAAAACTCTGATACCACTTTTAATGAAAGTAATTTGAGGGTGAAAATCTCACAAGAGAGAGAGAGAGAGAGAGAGAGAGAGAGAGAGAGAGAGAGAGAGAGAGAGAGAGAGAAAAGAAGAAGAAGAAGAAGAAGAAGATAAGTACCTTAATACGAAACAATTATAAGACTCCCCTATATATAGACTTGTTACATGACATTAGAGAGAGAGAGAGAGAGAGAAGAAGAAGAAGAAGAAGAAGAAGAAGAAGAAGATAGGTAGGCTTGTAAATTTATTTCACCTTAATACGAAACAATTATAAGACTCCCCTATATATAGACTTGTTACATGACATTTACTCTTCTTGATAGATAAAGCTAACATTTCAAATAAAATCTAGAAACTAATAAAACAATCATCTTATCTCATCATGTCTCACTATATCTCTAAAAATAATCACTACATCCAATAATAGAACATACTCATTATAGATAATGACGAACAGACTCATTATAGATCACGCTGCAATTATGCCTTGAGTACCGAACAGTTGTCGGCACTAATGAATTTGATTTAATTTCTAATAGTGAAATCGGAGAGCTTTCCCGAACCGGAGTCCCATGCCCGGACCTTCTTGATGTCTGTGGCTCTGCCCACGTGACAATAGTAGATCTGACTCGTAAAGTCGACGTTTCCAACTGTAGTAGGCTCCGCATCTCCCTCGTATAGTATGCTGAATTCAAGGCAAATCACAAAGCATGCAAGAAGGGAAGGGAAGACGAGAGACAAAGTTGTAGAAATTGATAAAGACACTGTTGGACATAGAGTGACTAGAGAGACCTGAGATCGTGCAATTGACGTCGCTATAGATGGATATGTCGCTCAGATCAAGTAGCTTGATGTCTCAATCTTTTCTTATTTGTCATGTAGCTTAGGTTTCGGTGGTATTCGCACATATTTTAAAATGGATTGCGAACCTACTGAAGAATATTCGAGCATAAATATATAAACAAGGACATGAAGCCAACCAACTCCGACTAAGAAACCGCACCGTTGTTTGGAGGTAAATAGGAAATGTTTAATAATTGCAAATGACCCCTTGATTAGACTGCGGCAAAGAACCAATTCTTGTTAGGTTGTACTTCGATTGGTTGTGTGACAGAATGGTGGACGATTTCAATGGGAGAAATTTAATGACCGGCCATTAATTTTTCAGGCATAAGTTACCTCAAAGCTTTGTGGATAAGACATTGCAGATGCACTTTGTAGTATACTAGATATATCATCCTAAGGGGGAGAAGAGGGGAAATAGTTTAATAATAAGTATCCGAATTTTTGCTTAGACTAGTTCCCACTTGCACATGCAAACCGATAGAATCCATAAAAAATATTCCACAAGCTCTAGAAGGAACTCCAAAGATTAGAATTTAGAAATCGGTGCTTTAATATAAAAAGGACAAAAGATAAAATGATTTTATTACCTATCCATAATAAAGACCATCTCCTATTTGAATTTGCCTAAGTAAGATTTTTATGTAAAAGTTGAAGTTATTTGAGACTCTTTTTAATAGGAGATCCGAGTGGTTTCCTCGGAGATGAGAAATTCGTCTACTTAGATTTATTAGTTTGATCTTCTTCTTTTTTTTCTTTTGGCTTTATTCCTTTCATTTTAACCTTTTTTTTTTATGCGGCGCTTGTGTAGTGCCACATTAGCGCCACTTGACCTTAGATAATATCAACAATGAAACATTATATTCATGTAGGATTTTTAAGGCAATTTTGGATGGAACTATAATAAAATGTATATATATCTACAAGTATGAGATTTTTAAAGTCACAAAAAAAGAGTTTTGGGCAGATGTGTTACAATGAGCATAGTCTAATATTTTTGTTGTTTTTTTCTTTATTTAAAAGCACTTATTATCAGCATTCGTCTTGAGCCAGGATCGAACTCTCCATAAAATTCATAGTTACATTACTTATCAAGCTCTCCATAAGATTCATAGTTGCATTACCTATGGTTTCCTTGTTTGTAGAGAAAGCTGATTTGGGATTGTCTTTTATTCCATGGCATAACCTATATCCATGTGCTTCATATTCGCCTGGAGTTTGCTCCCAAAAATATAGTCATCCCTACCCTTTACGTCAATCCCACGTTTCTCTTATCCATTCTCATTCGATTATTGTAGGGGAGTAAGTCAAAATAGAAAAACTCACATTGGTTTTAGGGATAATCAAGCTCGAATTGATGACTACCACCACGTTAAGGTAACACTTTACCGCGAAATTATATCCCCTCCCCACTCCCATCGAGAAATAGAACTAAGTAATCTTAAGATAAAGGTTCGAGAAACTCAACGCGGTGTCTATGTAATTGATCTTAATAGCCTATTAGCTTGGCCTTATAATCTTTTAAAGCTCAGTTGAATTGACACAGCGAATTTGCATATTAGAGTAATATTACTGGGTTGTTCTGTACAAATAACATCTTGGTTTTGCATTCACTCCCGTGAACAAAACCAGTAAAGATGGGGCAGCATCAATGAGGGTACTCCCGATGGCCAATTCTGTACCTTCAACATACTCTACAAATAGAGAAATACATAGAATTGAACATAACTCGAGTCTCCCTACAAAAGTTTTGTCTTGTGCTTTTGAAGGATCCAGCTACAGGAGAAATGGGAATAAGTTCATTAACTCCTTTTTCAAGTTAAAAATTTCTTGCGATCTCATCACGCAACTCCATCGGCTGAAGCATTGATCACAATATATGTGGTGTGCTTATGAGGATCAGCGCATTACATATATAGACTTTAGATAACAAGCTCAAGATTATATGAGATAAAAACGCTCTAAAGATAGCAGCGAATATAGTATGTTGAAAATGTATAAAAAAAGAGAAGAAATTAAAGCACTAACAGAAAATAAAAATTAAATATAAAGAAAGGCCAATTGCACACCCCTTTAGACGTTGATGGAAACCTCAATTACTATGCTTATATACACAGACAAATACATGAAGATGGATATAAGTAGATTTGTTTTTTTTTTTTTTTTTGGAAATTTAGGGACAAAAACGAAAGACTGAAATTACTTTTGTCTTCAACTGATATTAGAGATGTTCCTATATCCTTCAGATGACGCAGTCGCACGATTGGTACCTCCCAGAGGCATTATTTGCTTGTAATGTAGCCACTAACGCAACATGGTATATTATGAATTGTAAATTGACAACGAGGCCTAGTGCAGGCAACATACACTTGTTAGGATAGTGAAGATACCACGAAGCCTGGTCAACGACCCTCTTCGATGATCGAAGTTAAAAGCGGCTCGCCGGAACTGACCGATGGTGTAGGCACACGATAGACAGGAACAGGCATCTTCACTGGGAGGTTAGGGACATCGGCCTCGAATTTCAAAACTTGAATCGCTTGCCGTATCGACGGCCTCAAAGTCCGATCTGGATGAGCACACCACAACCCCACCATTATTAAGCACTCGACTTGCGTCTCCTCCAAATCTGAGCCCATCCTTTCATCAACAGCCTCTGGAAGCTTCTTGTCTCCAAAAAGTGCCCACACCCACTGTACCAAACTCATCTCTGACTCTGGACTTTTCGGATCCCTAGCTCTCCTTCCCGTGGCGATTTCTAGGGCGACGACACCAAAGCTGTACACATCTGATTCTTTGCTAGCTCGGCCAGTGGTCATGTACTCAGGTGCAAGGTACCCAAACGTACCGGCTAAACCAGTAGTCTGTGGACCGAGTTCATGGTCCATCAGCCTTGCCAAACCAAAGTCACCCAGTTTCACATTAAAATTAGAGTCTAGCATGACATTGCTAGACTTGATGTCCCTGTGTATTACACACTGCTCCCACTCTTCATGCAAATAGAAGATCGCTGATGCTAAACCGATTGAGATTCTATACCTAATGGACCAATTGAGAGGACCCTTCTTTCCAAAGAGATGCGAGTCGAGGCTCCCATTCGGCATATACTCATAAACAAGCAAGAACTCGAGCCCTTCGTGACACCAACCTATGAGCTGCACGAGGTTCCGGTGCCTTAAACTGCTGATAACCTTCACCTCAGTGACAAACTCTCTTTTCCCTTGCTTGGAGCCCCTCGATATTCTCTTTACCGCGATCATTGTGTCTAGGTTGAGTAAATATCCCCGGTACACAGCCCCAAATCCTCCTTCACCAAGCTTTCTATCACTTGAGAAGTTGTTGGTTGCCGATGCAAGATCTTGGTATGAAAACCTCCTCGGTCCGGCACGCCTCTCGAAGTCATCGTTGATGGACGTCAGCATCGCCGTCTCTGTTATCTTCTCCTTCTTCTTTCGCTTCCTCCTCATCCATATGATTCCCATAACTATTGCTGCACCAGAAGCTACCATAACGCTCAGCGGAATCGTCAACCCAAGTATAAGGCCAACCCTTTTTGAATTACCACTACTCGGTCCCTCCACAGCTAAACTTGATTTGAAATCCCACGAACCAAGTGTGTGTCGTTCCATGTAATAGCCACTTGCGGCCGAAAAACCAATTATGACCCATTCGGGAAGGACTGTCCTCAGATCGATCTGATACGAGAGGTTCGTGTTCTCCTGGGGGTTTGGCGTAGTCTGGAAGCTCCAAGACACACTCAAATTCATTGTGGAGGCATTATAATTGATCCATGCATCGATAGTATCTCCACTATGATAAGTGACATTCCAAGGAGTGGTAACTGCTGAAGCAATTGACTTCGTGTTGATTCCAACATGCTCATAATTGGGGTCCCATTCCGGGTTCGCAAAAGAGTCAAACTCGACATGTATGATTTGATTTTGGGACGAGTCGCTGTTCGTGGTGTTATACAGCCCCAGAAACCCGCCTATCGAATTAACGGGGATTTGAAACCCCACGGGAGCCATGAAAAACGCGAACCCCGCAGCGTAATGGCCATGAGGCTGGCCGTTCGTGTCGATGGTGAACTGAAAGTGGGTAGTGAAATCGGAGAGCTTCCCCGAACCGGAGTCCCATAACCGGACCTTCTCGTTGTATGTGGCTCGGCCCACATGGCAGAAATAGAGCTGACTCGTCATGTCGACTGCTCCAACCATAGGCTTCGCATCTCCCTCGTACAGGATATCATTCGCGGCAGGATCGAAGCGAGAGATGTTGAATTCAAGGCAAATGGCCGAGTGCACAAGAAGGAAAGAGGAGAGGAGGGAAAGAGGTGTTGAAACTGATGAAGACATTATTGGACATAGAGTGACCAGAGAGAGACCTGAGATTGTGCAATGGACGTTGCTATAGATGAAAATGTCGCTCAGATTAAATAGCTTGATGTCTTTATCATTTGTTAGTTGTCATGGTGCCTAGGTTTCGATGGCTCGGGCATATTCTATATCAGAGGGAAGATCTACCGGAGAAAATCAAGAGCTTGAAACTATAAACAAAGACATGTAGCCATCTGACTTCGATCAATCGCCAGCACCATTCTTTCGAGGTACATAGGAAATGCTTAACAATTGCGGGTGACTCGTTCAATTCACATATAAAGCCAGATTTGAAAGGTGCATGTACGATTAGATCGTGGAGAAGACCAATTCTCGTTAGGTCGCACTTGGGGCAAGTATGGGACAAAGACTGTTGAACGATTTCAACAGAAGAAATCTAAAGGCCTGCCCACAGCAATTAGGCTTTTTCGCTTAAATTAGTTCTCACTTATGGCTGCACGCTGGCAGAATCCATTAAAATAATATTTATTTAACAAGCTCTCAAATAATTTGGCAAATGTGTTTTTCTCTCGACATGTAGAGTTCTCTCTCTCAAAATGTAGAGTTTTATTTGCTGCTTTTGGGTATTTCCGTTTCAGCCAAACCCTCGCTTCCTTTTCTAAGCCCCTCGTTTTCTTTCTTTCATCTCATTACCCAGATTTCACTCCCATTTCGGCAGATGACGATTCCCATCTCACCATTGAAGTAGCTGTCTTCTCCGCCCGCAATCCTTGTTCGCTTGTTAATTTAGTTGCCCATTTCCCTCTGTGTTGACGACCACGGTGTATTTCCACTGCAATTGACGAATATCCTTTTCGAGTTCCAAATTTCTTCCCTAGTTTTCCTTGGTGGCCCAGCGACTGGGATCTCTTCTGTGTAACCTCTTCGGAGCTTTGCATGTCGCATCTACTGCTATAAATCGGCAATTACAGTTATGACTCAATCCCAACACCAGGAAGATGCCCGTCTCACCGCGCTATGCAACAGACTTGGCCCACTCTGGTCTGAAGAAGAAGTGGACGTCTGGGATGACGATGTACCTCTGGAGAAGCTGCAAGAATGCCAATCAATCTTAGTGGGTAAAATTCTGTCCGACCTATCAATTAATTTTCAAGCTTTTTAGAATATGTTAAAGCGCGTCTGGCGCAATGATCATGCACAAATTTCTCAACACGAAGACGGTCTTTATGTCTTCAAATTCAATTCAGAAGTGGAAAGGCAAAGAATATTAGATAATGGTCATTGGCTGTTTGGCAACCATCTCGTGATTGTAAAACCTTGGGTGCCAAATACGCCTCTCCATTACTATGACTTCAAGACCTATGAGTTCTGGGTGCAAGTCCTGGGGCTTCCTTTGGAAAGATGCACTGAGAGTATGATCGCCAAAGCTGTTCAACATCTTGGCCAGGTACAGCAGGTGAACCTCGAACACAAAGAAGGTTCAAATTTTAAAATAGGGAGGGCATGAGTGGAAATAAATCTCAAAGAACAGCTAAAATATGGTAAACTAATCAGATTGGAGGGAAAGAATATCTGGATCGACTTTAAATATGAGCGTCTATCTCACTATTGTTATTTATGCAGCATCTTGGGCCATTATGCAACACACTGTCAAACTATTCCTTTTGACGACGCTAAAATGGAAGGAAAAGACAAGCTGTCCTATGGTCCTTGGCTGAGGGCAGAGGTCAGAGAACATAGTCCATTATGGACAGCATTTTATGAGCAGCAACCAGATAAAGACGAGGTTGAAGAAATCATACCAGAAACTCCACAGCAATCGCCTTTATTACTCCTTGCTTCACCTCCGAGCACCATGTATCAACCAACAGCTGTGGAGACTAGTACAGCACATAACCTTCAGAGTGCTCCCAAGCCTACCCTGCAGCTCTCTTCAATGGCAGAACCTACATTGAAAGAACAAGTGCCGAACCAATTAACTTTAGTTGGTAACACATCTGAGGGATCCACAGCTAGCAAGAAGCTAAAAGGTCCACGAATGATTACCAAGGCGAGTCCCCTCAAGAAAGCTAAGCGATATAACCCTTATGAGACATGCTCTTATGTCAATGTACAACTTGATGAATCACTCCTTATGGATACCCCTAGATTTGTAGCTGAAGGGGTAGACAAACGGGCCGTGGTGGCTTGCCCAAAATAGCCACCACCAGACAAATGAGAATTATCAGCTGGAATTGTCGGGGGCTGGGCAACCCCTTGACAATTCAAGCTTTAGAGGCCCTAGTGGCCCAAGAACGGCCTGTATTATCTTTTTGATGGAAACGAAGAACCAGGAACCTATTATTAGGCATGTACAGTGGAGGCTGAAGTATAAAAATTGTTTTGTGGTGAATCCCCAAGGTTTGGCTAGAGGGATGGTTCTTTTTGGAATGAGCCGATCACACTTACTGTCCATACTCATGACTCACATTTTATTGACACTATCTGTTCTGGTGATATGAGTATGACACCTATGGGCATTACTTATCTTCATGCACCGGCGGTTTTTCAACAGAGACAACATCTATGGGCAAATCTGCAGCACCTCAGCCATCTACATACTCTACCCTAGGTGTGTATAGGCGATTTTAATCAAATTTTACATCACTAGGAGAAGGTGGTAAAACGATCACCTAAGCAATATCGGTTGCACTCCTTTAGAGAATTATTACATGATTGTACTTTGATGGATCTTGAGACTAAAGGTTGTGCCTACACTTGGGTGAACAATAGGAGTGGTGAGGAAGTTGTCAAGGAGAGAATTGATCGAGCTTTGTGCACTATGGACTGGCGATTAACATATCCGAAAGCTGAAGTTCATGCTTTACCTACCTTAGGGTCGAATCATTGTTCACTAATCTTAAATACACAGCTCAGATCAATAAGGGGAAGGAAGAAGTTTACCTTTGAATCATATTGGCTTCAAGATGCTAAATGTCACAGGGTGGTTTTAGACACTTGGTCATCTGAATCAAATAACTCCTCCACCATCTCTTAGAAGCTTCAGAAGACAACTACAGCTCTGGCCCAATGGAGCAAACTAAAGTTTACTGCTGGTCATCATCAACTAAATATCTTAAAGCAGCAACTTCAGCATTACATCAATCAACCTATTTGCAATTACAACAAAGATAAGGTTAATGCGCTGAAGGCACAAATTCAGAATATATCGTTACAGGAAGAGCACTACTTGGCGATGCATTCTAGGATCAACTGGATGCGGTGGGGGGACGGAAACACCAAATTCTTTCACGCCACTACAATTCAAAGGCGGAAAAGAAATACAATCAGCATGTTGAAAGATGTAAATGAGCAATGGATACGAGAGCCAGTTCAAGTGAGGAACATGACAACTACTTTCTTTCAAAATCTCTATACTTCCATTGGACAGTGAGACTATGGACCTACTATAATGAATGTCCTCGAGTTGTGATAGCCACAATGAATACACAATTAACAGCTGAAGTTACGCGGGAGGAAGTAAAGAAAGCGACATTTCAATTGGGAGCCACCAAAGCACCAGGACTTGATGACTTAAATGGTCTTTTTTATCATGATCATTGGGATATTATATAGGATGATGTGTTTAAATATGCGCAAAATTTTTTCACTACAGGAGTGATGCCTACAGAGGTTAACCAAACAGAAATCTATCTGATCCCTAAAGTACCCAACCCGGAGAGGTTAGATCAATTTCGACCTATCAGCTTATGTAATTTTTATCTAAAGATTATCTCAAAAGTTTTAGCGAACCGATTGAAATCTTGCCTCCCTAAGTTGATTTCCACAGAGCAAAGTGCTTTTGTGTCAGGGCGACAAATACAAGATAATATATTGATAGTTCAAGAGATACTACATTAGTTCAGAATTCATACCAGGAAGAAAAAATTTCAGGCGATCCTAAAGTTGGATATAAAGAAAGCCTATGACAGGATCAAATGGCATTTTTTGGAAACCTATCTTCACCAAATTGGTTTTCAAGATCGCTGGGTGCTTTGGCTGATGCAATGTGTAACAACAACTTATCTCAGTGTTAAGCTAAATGGCGAGGCCCTACCTTATTTTAAACCTTCACGGGGACTCAGACAGGGCGACCCTCTCTCACCTTACTTATTCATCCTTGTGGCAAATATGCTATCCACCCTCATCCAGCAAGCTGTCGACATGGGCCATTTACGGGGTCTTAAACTTAACAAGTGCTGTCCTACTCTATCACACTTATTTTTTGCTGATGATGCTATATTTTTCCTTGATGGTAGAACCTGGGAATGTCAAAATTTAGCAAACATCCTTAACTAGAATTGTCTAGCCACAGGACGAGAAATTAACAGGAATAAATTAGGTATGTTCTCCAATAAACACTGCCCTGACGCTCTTAAGATAAACATGGCTAGCGAATTAAGGGTGCCAGTTCTAGACAAAACAGGCAAGTATCTCGGCATTCCTTCTGATTGGGGATCATCTAAGAAAGACATGTTTTCTTGGATCCTAGGACGCGTAAATGCTAAATTGGAGGGGTGAAAAGAAAGTCTGATTTCCAAAGGTGGGAAGGAGATTCTATTGAAATCGGTGGTTCGGGCTTTACCGCAGTATGCAATGTCGATATTTAAAGTTCCTGTATCTATATGCAAGGCTATTGAACAAAAAATAGCTATGTTCTAGTGGCAAAACAACAGCAACAAACCTAGGATTCATTGGAAGAGCTGGGACCTTTTGAAAGAGAGGAAAGACAAGGGGAGGACTAGGTTTCAGAGACTTACTAACTTTTAAAAAAGCTCTTTTGGGAAAGCAAGCTTCGCGACTCTTCCAAAACCCATTATCTTTGTGGAGTAGAGTTTTTAAAGCTTTATATTTCCAATCTACAAACTTCTGGCATGCTGATAAGGGGTCTAGACTGTCATGGGGTTGGCGGAGCATTCTGTTAGGCAGAGATTCTATTCTAAAAAAGCTTTGTTGGTCAGTAGGTAACGGCCAAAAGATAAGAGTCAGAGAAGACAACTGGTTACCTATGGGAATTCTAGGCGGCCCAGCTCCTAGAGAGGAACCTCACACAGTAGCGGAGTTTATTATCCCATATCAGAATGAGTGGAATGTCCAGCTTCTTAACCTTTCGTTCGAGGAGCACACTGTTAAAGAAATACTAAATATTAAGCTGTGGCCAGCATCTACCAAGGACAAAATTTTATGGATTGGGACAGAAGACGGCCAGTATACCGTCAAGAGTGCCTATAATGTCATCAAGCAGACAAAATCAGAAAAGGTAATTTCTCGCGCTTCCTCTTCATACCGTACACCCAGGAAATTATGGTAGTAGATATGGAAAACCAAAACAACCCAAAAGATACGCACTTTCCTCTAGTCCATTTGTCAAAACGCCTTACCTACCAAAGCTAATTTATTTCGACGAAGTATTACCCCTGACCCACTATGTACACTCTGTTCTGCTCACTTACCTGAAACCACAGAGCATCTATTTTTGTTTTGCCCCTAGACCCAGTACATTTGGAACTACCCTAAAGTGTAGATTAACATCTCAGATTACAGCACATACCGCATCGACGCTTGGCTAGCTGATTTAATAGCACAGAAGGTGAAAGTACCTGATTTTGAGACAATTGCAGCACTTTTATGGCAGATTTGGAAAGCCCGAAATCATTTTGTCTTTCGCCATCAACAAACCCACCCAAACCAGCTTGTTGAAATAGCTCTCGCTTCTACTCAACTCCATCTTCGAACTCAGCAAAACAATCAAGTCAACGTCCTTCACTGAACCCTAATCGCACCTGGATCTCACCGCAGAAAGGCATCATCAAGGTAAATATTGACGAAGCTTTTCCTATAGCCAATCAAATGGGCGCGATCGCCAGTATTGCTCAAGATCATACGAGCCGACTGATCGGAGGCTTCACCCAGAGTGTTCCAGCAACATCTGCACTTCAGACGGAAGTTCAAGCCATGCTATTCACCCTAAAGGACCTCTCAAAACAAGGAAATACATGCTCCCACCTGTTGTTGGAGACCAATAGCCTCATTCTCGCTGAAGTCATCAACCGCGACCGTTTGCCGCCGTGGGAATGCTGCGCCCTTTTCGCCAAAATTGAAGCTGTTCTGTCCTATTTCCGAAACCTCAAGCTGCAACATTATCGAAGAGAAGCAAATGCCCTAGCTGATTGGGCCGCAAAGGCCCACGGATGTGGATCCCTTTCACCAAATTGGGCTACTAATCCACCTCAAGTTATGCTAGATATGCTTTGTAATGAAGCCCTTCTAATGGGTTCTTCTTATTTCCCAACTTGAATAGAAATATATCCTCTTTTCCGACCAAAACAAAAAAACAAAAAAAACAAGCTCTCAAAGGAATTCCAGAAATTGAGAATTAGAACTCAATGCTTTGATAGAAAAATGGATCCGAAATTATTCTTATTTTATATAGATAAATAAGAAAAAAATTCTTTTGAATTATCAAAGCAAGAACTTTGCGTAGGAGTTGAAGTCCCAAAAAGACAATTAAGAATTCCTTTTAATGGGAGATCAGACTGTTTTTCATTGGAGGTGGAAAATTCGCCTACTTGATTGTACCAATTTGCAAATTTTTCGTAACCTCGTGGATTGGTCTAGGGCCTCCCTTTCTGTCTATGATCTACTGCCACCTTGTGATGGTTATCGTCCGAAAGCAATGACGACCACCGTTCTCACTCATCCGATAAAACTTTTGTGATTTAGGGTGTGTTTGTTTCACGTTCGTAATGTTTTTGTAAAATGTTTTTCGGGAAACCATTTTCCTTTAGTTTTCTTTTATTTGGTGATATGTGATTGAAAGTATTTTATGGTATTTGAATCGCATTTGTAAAATGATTGAATGATATGTGACCTAACAATTGACAATAGTGTGCCTCTTACTTCCAAATTAATTTGTTGAGTCCATATTACTTAATAAACAGATTTTTCTCGATTAGTTTAGTAAATCTAGAATTTTAACTTGCAAAATGAAAAGGAAACTTGAATTCGTACACATTTTTTTTTTTTTTGAAAATAGACATGATTTTCGATTACAAGAGCAAGTCAAAACGATCTCATTAATCGCTTCAACACATTTGGCTCTCTTCAGATGGATGCACCTCTCATGCATCTCTCCGCAAGTTATCCTGAATTGCCCATGGACACCACAAAGGATGCTTCCAATTTTGCCGAGCAACTCAAGTTATTTTGAATTGCTCTTGTTAAAGTCGTCAAGGAAGTTCATGTTTCTCAGGCACAATGTCCCATGCAGTACATGAGCTAAACATTTCATAGTTTAGTACTAATGTCTCTATCTTCCCATGACACATTAGTATAAATTGTGCCACAAAAAGCTACTTGGATAGCTACTGCAAGAAGTAATCAAAGAACATTGTGCCACAAAAAGTGACTTGGATAGCTACTCCAAGTTACCACAGGTCCAATGTCCAGACAATATCAAGAACAAACATTCAAAGTCTGATGCTTAGCTACTTGAATAGCTACTACAAGTAACCAAAGAACAAGTCTAATGTTCAGACAATAGCAAGAACAAACATTGAAAGTCAGATGCTTGTCAATGTCCACTTTCTCTTCTATTTAAGAAATCTTCAAGCCATTACTTCTTCTGCTTAACACTCTTGACAATGAATGCTTTTGCAACTCTCTCCTTTGTCCACTAGATAATCAAAGGCATGTGCAAGGGTAGCTTCATCAAAACCTTCAACCTCCATCACTTCTTTGTAGAGCTCAGCAACATCCAATTGATTTTGAATCATCTTTTTTATTGCATTAGCAACCTCTCCAATTTGCTCTGAGAGCATTGCAAACCTATCATCCTTGTTAGTGGCACGACTTCACTTTCTATTAAATCTTGAAGGATCTTCTATTCCTTTCGTATTATTGTCATTACCATCATCTAGTTCAGTTGAGAAGTTCGAATCGCCAAAAGAAGGTAAGTTGATGTCTCCAAATTGTTTTGCAAAGCATCCTGTGGCCATTTCTTTTCCAGGCACCAAAGTGAGTTTATCATACATCTCGATTTTCTTGTTCAAGTACTTCTCATGGGTAGGATGTGCCTACAAAAAATCACAAAAACACAAGTATATAAGTAGGTAGATTTGCCATTTATGATTACAGTAACTTACAATCTGCTCGTCATCTATCTCTCTTAATTTATTTATTTTTATATGTAAAGAGCATATGACGCATAATCAAACAAAATTATTGCAGCCTCCAATACCTACATATCTCAACATGCTGCATGTATAATAAATCTCTTAAATCAATGAATTTCTAGTTGCCTTAATATAACAAACTGTAGCATACCAAGGTACATAAACTTAACCCACAATTTTTGGATATCAAATGCACATTACCACTATTTCTGAAATCTGAAAAGCACATTACCACTATTTCTTCATCATAAACTTTCTTCCGAACAGTTGTGATCATCTTCAAGTTATGGTCACACCGAAATCCACTCTTAATCCACAATTTTTGGATGGTAGCCCAATTGTTTTTAATAGTTCTAAGATGATTGTTAACATGGTCAGGTTCACATTCAGTCCCAAATTTCTCATTTATAGCTTGAGCAACTCGAACAAAGGAAGATGGTTTAAAGGTGGCTAAAGGTTTGTTCCTTTTGGAAGCCTCATTAGCTAGTATCTCTAAAAACATACGCTCCATAAGTCATGACCATCTGAAATGCTTGGACTTCCCTTCTCTAGTCTTGCCCATTGCTACATTATCAGACATATCCCACATAAGAAATTGTGATAAACAAAGAAAAACACAATAACAAACATCATTTGACTCATGAGAGAAGGAAATATCACAGTGATATATAGTAGTAAATCAAGTTCACATTTACAATAACTCCAA
Organism: Eucalyptus sp. ANBG9806169; assembly: GCA_014182395.1. NCBI lineage: Eukaryota > Viridiplantae > Streptophyta > Magnoliopsida > Myrtales > Myrtaceae > Eucalyptus > Eucalyptus sp. ANBG9806169. The sequence goes on along the minus strand of CM024580.1, from coordinate 19,458,881 downwards.
TCACAAAGTATTCATGTCACATCAAAAAACATCATACAACTTCTAAGAAGATACAAATACTAAACATTCATTATATGCCTACTATAGTCATCCCACATTAAACGTGCGATACTATCTCTTTTTTATGTCCACTCTCTGTTTTCCTCCCTCTCCTCTCTTTGTGTTTGTTGATGTCTTCTTTCTTGACTTTGAGATTGGACCTCTACATTTAGTTCTTACATAAAGGGATCATAAGGGTCAACTCCCATAATGAAGTTATGTAAAATACAACATGCTAAGACCACATCAACTTGAGTATCAAATGACCAAAAGGGTTCGGCATCTAATACACAAAAAAGCCTTTTTAGGACCTCGAATGCCCTTTCTACTGCAGACCGTAAAGATGAATGGCGATGATTGAACAACTCTTTCTCGTTCTCAAATGAGTGGTCACTAAACTCCCTCCTGTGATATCGAACTCCACGATATGGAGAAATTATTCCCGGCTGGATGCCATATCTAACATCAGCAAGATAGTATTTACCTACCAATTTTATGTAAAGTTTCAACAACATGTTTCCAGAAAATATGATATAAATTTTATAGAAAATATGGAATAGTCTATACTTTCAGGAATTTTCATTCCTTGAGGCCTTGAAAGTGCATTTGTAAGAATACGAGAGTCATGGGTCGTGCCTTCCCAACCGGCCAACACATAAACGAATTTTAAATCATAAGTAATAGTTGCAAGAACGTTTTGTGTTGTTTTCTCTTTTCGACCACGAAATTTTCCTTGAATTTCTAGGGGAACCGATGCATGGACATGGGTACCATCAAGAGCTCCAGTACAATACTAATGTACTCAATAAGTAAGTAAATGTAACAACGTACTATCAAAATGAAGTTCATGACACTTGTCATATTACATACCTTAAAGTATGGATAAAATCTTCGACTCTTGGATATTGCCGGGGTGTAGTGCCATCTGGTGGCCTTATAACATGCTTGTATAATTTTAGAATTGCTTGGAAGACAATTCTAAAGTATCGATGAATGGCCTCAGTGGACCTATTGAACCTTGACCCTATTACCCTCAACTCACATTATGCCTTAAAAATGGCAAAAGACCAGCAATTGCTCTTTAATTGACACTTTCATGTTTCGTGTAAAAAATTATTTGACCTAAGGACTCTACGCAATTCAAAGAAAACTTGTGGTCTCATACGTATTTGATTGACATAATTAGTATCTCCCGAATGTAAAATGCGATTAATGAATAACTCTCTCTCAAAATTTCATTCCCCCTGTGGTGCTCTAGGTATCTGACTACTAAAAGCTTCATCATCCATTACTAACATACCAGCTGCCATTATTGACGCAACTGCACCCATTATTGCTCCATTAACATCATTAGTTTCCATCTACAAGCAATAATAAGAATTTTCTAAGCCTATTATGACAGATGTTTTATCTTAAGGGTAAACCCAATAGCAAACATTAAATAAATAAATAAATAAATTGTTAAAAGGATTAAGAAGACTAGTGCAACAACATCAGCAATAACATAATTAACTCTCGAAGGAACATGTAAACCAACCACTGACTTGCTTAGCAATAGAGGCACATTGATGGAATTTGCAAAATTTGCTGCTCCACTTCTTGAGATATGTCAAGACATATCCATTGCAAGAAGATGAGATTAAAACACCAATCTTATGTCACACAAAATTTTAATGTTATCAACAATGGACAAGTGACTACTCCAAGTGACCACATTCACATTATCTCAAGCAGAAACAATTTAATCAAGGATAAGCAATCTCAACAAGCGTCAACTGCAAGAAAAATAAACATAGGTTACATAAATCTCAAGAGCTAGAAGAAAAATTCTTCATACTGCAAGTTTTGAAACATGTGTGCATGATGCACAAGATACTACTAGTTTTGATTTCACAAGAAATATGCTAAGATATTCATAATTTATTAAACAGATTGAAAAATCAGCAAGTGAAAAATGCTTGAAAGATAAACCTTAGGGGTATGCCTCTAAGGGAACTTCATTAATAAAATTAGGCATGCCAAATGCAGATATTCCAGAAACAAGAGCATCCTAACCATTGCAATCCTCACTTACTAGTATTTAGAACACAAGGGAATAAGATGTTAATGACATGCACTAAAACTAATGAGTGACACATGTTATGAAGAATGAATCTTTGTACCTTGCAAAACTTGCTTTGTCAATGGTCCAAGTGTCACATAAGCATTTGTAGCATAAGTTGTATGCTGATATTCTTCTTTCTATACAATCAAAACAAGACTTGGAACTCACCAAGAGAGTTTGAACATTTGACTAGCAGGTGTATATATATCAAGGAAGCTTTTCATAGGAAAAAAAAGGAACTCTAGAATGAGGAAATCACATAAGTGTAACATCTTATTTACAAGTCTAAAAAGATATAGGAAAAAATTAAAATTCAGTTATGTCTTCACCCATGTGAAAATTAACCACATCCAAAAACCGTTATTTGGCAAGAGTGATTAAGAATTTCTCTTGCATCCACCACAGACGCAGATCTAAGTACTCATTCTCATCCCAAACAAACTGACAATAATACGGCAGAAAAATCACAAAAATAATTAAAAAGGTCAAGAGAATCTAAGTTTTTACCAACACTCGATCCAATCTCAATTGTATCACCAGTTGCTCTAATTGCTCCTTCTTAAGATCAGAACCTAGAGAAGATACATGGCAAAAAAGATAACATGAAAGAAAAATTAAAGTTGGCAGAAGGGACAACCACAAAAAGGAAGCTACAGACTCCTAGAGTGGCATTATCAAGCAAGAAAAATAGATCATTCAAAATAAATGGATAGCATCTCATAAGAGGAGATTTATCAGCATTAGAACAAAAGGAAAACCCATTTACAGAAACCTATTCGTTTGTAGATGATTGCCAAAACTATTTGATTGATACCAAATAACATTGTCTCTAGAAAAGACCCATGACTAACTTAATTGCTTTGTCCCATGCAGATGTATTTTTATCTATAATAATTAAGATTTAACCTGATCCTTCATGTATCTTTACAAATATCTTATGTCATTTATCAATTTGACATGAGTTTCCCTACTGCAATCTATATAAGACTGCCACAAATTTGGAGACAATTGGGTACAAATAACATAGTCGGACTAATTTGCTTGGGCATTTCACCAAATACTTGATGTGCATTTGATTAAACGGCACAAGGAAACAACAAGATAGTGAGAATCGCAACCCAATCAGTACGAGATCATCAAGACTAAATCGAAAGTTACTAATACAATCTCAGGTGTGATTAATGTTCATGCTAACAACAACAAAGCTCTTGCTTTCTCTTCCACATGCATAATGGAAGAATGTACTGAACTTCCACGCTCAATGAAAACTGAAAGCTCTAAGGCTCCAAGTTGTTGAAGGTTTGAAGGAATCTATTGGTTCAATAAACTTGAGTCCATTGATAGAGCACACGGATTCGAAGCTCGAGCACACGGATTCGAGAACATCACAATTCGAAGAGCACTAGATGTGGCAAGGTAAGTGGCAGATTCCGGCGCCGATTAGCGGGGCAGAAGCTTCTGGATTACACAAAGGATCGAGAAAGAGAGAGAGAGAGAGAGAGAGAGAGAGAGGCATTGAGGGGCGTTTCACTTCAATTTCTTGAAGAAGATGAATGGAAACGTGAATCAAACAACTAAAATATAGAGAATCAACATCAACTCAACGATTTAAAGCATCGATAAAAAACATTCTAAGATTATTTTCAAATCATAAAGGAGAGAGAACCTGGATCTATGTTGAGCATTGTTGAAGAAGAGCCAGACCTTGAAGGACAAAGAAGAAGATTTGGACCTTCAATGGTGAAGAAGATTAGCGTCGGTGAAGAAAAGCCAAAGAAGAAAGGCAAGCAAAAAAGCGAAGGGAGAGCAAACAGCATACCTCAGAAAAAGCGAAAGAACCTGGAATCGTGTTAAGCGTCGTTGAAGAAGAGCCAGACCTTCAATGATGAAGAAGAAGATCCGGACCTTCAATGGAAAAGAAGATACACGTCATTGAAGAAGAGCCGAAGAAGAAAGATGAGCAAAAGAGCAAAGGGAGAGAGCAGCGTACCTTAGAAAAATTTGAAGAGGAAAAGTGAAAGGTCAGAGAGAAAAAGATGAAAAGCGAAAGTGTTTTCACCTTCTAAGGCAGAGGAATTTGTTTCCTAAAATAATACATAATATTTGTGTTGACCAGAAAGTATTTTCCGTTTTTTTTTTTGTCGGTCTTACTCTAATCCTTTTCTAACACTCACTCTCAAACTTTTGCCCTGCTTCCTTGCAGAGTGTGGGAGTCGAAACCCACTTCTGAAATGAAATCATCCCCACCCCAATCCCCTCTGAGAATGTGAGGATTTGAACCCCTCACCTCTCACCTCCTCCTTCCAAGTAGGAAGGGTGGCCACTGGGGAAAACCCCCAGTGGTTAAAAAGTATTTTCCGTTGATCAAATCTTTTTTAGAGAACCAAACGACTGAAAATCCGGAAAACACTTTCCGGTAAAATACTTTCAGTGAAACAAACACACCTTTAGCATTTGATTCATAAAAATGAACAAATTGACCTTTCAAACAAGGTGCAGGAAAGCAATCATGCCATAATTAAAGGCTCGAATAGGAAAGGAAGGAAAAATTATCAAATAAGAATCATAAACCTATAGTACGAATACTAATTTAGCCTATTTAAAAACAAAACAAAAAAAATTGCCACTTTAGTCTTAATTCTTTACTCTAAATTCCAATGCAGTCATTTCTGTCAATTTTCCTAAGCATCACTAACGTAGTGGTATGCCATGTAGGACAGCTAGTGATGGCTACACTACCACGTTATCGATCTTTTGCGAAAATTGACCAAAAGGATTACATTAGAATTTCGTGCGAATGTATAGAAATAAATTGACAAAATTAGAAAGTTCAAAATTAAATTGGAATCTATACAATAAATTTAGAGAAAATTTCAGATATGGACCTAAAGTGGAGGTGTTTTCTTGAAAGAGAACCCAAAGTGGACATTATATCAAATAAGGGTCTCAGGTGACCAATTAAGTCTCAAATAAGGGCATGAACTCACTAGATGACAAAATATTATTTATAGTGAGATGTATTATCATCCATGGACTTTTCCTTTCTTTTTTTCTCTCTTTCTTTTCGTTTTCTTTTCTTTCATTTTTTCTCATGCCTCCTCCTTCGTTATAGTCTCTCACCTACAAGCTTGAAGTTATACGTTATCGGTCGCCTTCTGTAGCTACGAAATCCTTAAATCCTCAAGATGCATCAAATCTCAGCTCGCTCATGCTTAATCTAGGCTCAAATTTACCTCCATTTGATGACAACGGTTCCAAATTTTCTCTCAAGGGTGGTGGCGAACAAGGTTGAGGGCTTGAATAGGACTTGCCATTGGTGGCAATGTGGTCTGAATTTGAAATTGATGAGGCAAAACCGCTACCGAGGTTGAAGTAGTCACCTAATTAAGTCAATCAAACAAGATGATATGGTGACGCGTGAATAATGTTGCTTCTGTTATTGGGAAGTAGGACCAAAATTAGTGCAAAAATTGCAGTTGTTGGGTTGGTGCAAGGAGTGGATCACGTGAGTTTGGTGTCCTCTCGAGGTGAGAGAACATATGTCGCCAAAGGGATTGGTTTGGACAAGTCGGTGATTGCAAAGTCTCGACAAAAGCAAAAAGGTATTGCCAAGAAGATTAACCAATTGGTAATATCAGCTAGAGGCTTAAGAGGAGTTATGTTAAGGATTTAATGTAGGCTGTCTACCTGGAGGAATTTTGGAAAGAGTCACTTAATTTGAGCAATCTTCTTGTATGATTATTGAGTTCTTCAAAGCTCAAAGTTCAAAGGTCAAAGGTCAAAGTTCAATCCTGCTGTGATGATAGAAGGACAAACAATTGCATAAACTTGGCGCTGAAGAAAATTTTGCACATAAGATGATAAGAGAATATTCAAGAAGTTACAATCTTGCATTGTCTCAATGAGATGTACAACTCATTCCGATATTCAAGAGGATGATCTCAACAACCTAAAAGCACATGGTAGAAGTTTTTGTAGTTGAACTCAATTCAACACAATGTCGATTCATTCTCATATTAGTTGTGCGGCTGAATTTGTAATCTATGAAAAAGAAATCACAACACAACATATATGGATTTTTCATTCCACTAATAGCAAAAACTTGTGATGGTTGAGGATGAAAATCACATGAGAATATGATCTAAGTTGTGTCAAATTTGTAGCACCACCGCAACAACTTCAAAGCATTTGATACTGAGGCAAATGATATGCCAATGATATGCACTCTACTAAATCACCGCACCTTATTCAACATGATGTCGGAGGACTTGTATGACTACAACATTTATGCTCAAATTTACAGGTCAAGATAAATCAGGATCTAGATGACACTGAAGCAATTTTATTAAGAGCGACGATTTCAAACAAATCGAAGATACAGAGGCCAACCCTAAAGTGCTCAAAATTTGTCAACAAATTCAACACTACCAATTTGCTCATAGTACTTTTGCTTCATAACATGTTCTCAAACACTCCTAATTCATGCAATATCATGCCCTTTTATTCTTGGAGCTCCACAATGAACTCATTCCTCATCCTAAACCGCAGCTTCTAAGCTTCATGCTTAAACTTCTTGTTCTACAGCTCCTAGTAGTTATAAACCTCTTTATCAGCTTTAGCAATGGCCTTTTTTGCTCAACACCTTCTTGACATCATAGCAATTTGATATAATGAAGCCCTCACATCAAAAAGGAAGAAGTTTCTAATTATCCATTGTTAAAACAAAATAAACCCATTCAGGCATTTCATCGAACATCTTTGGGCGCGTGGTGCACCTCTAAGAAAGACAATCAAATCAAACTGGAACTTGTAATGGCTGTCAGAATAAAAGAATCATATTGTAAGCTTGTCACTTTTGGCTTTGTGAGATCTTTTATGAACGATTTTGAGGAATGTAACTTAAAATATTCAACGAGCTAGTTTGTGCTGTAATGGCTTGCATTGAAGAAAAGCTAGTCCTAGTCATGAGACGAGATGGTAGAGAGAGAGAGGGGGGGCTGATGAGTAATGATAATGTGGAAGAGGGAGATGTGGATGACCAGCTAGTCCTCATCCTAGTCCTGGTAATTCATTGAGCTCGCAGGTAAGGGCAACTAAAGCGTGAGGAAGATGAAGAACAAGAAGAAAAGAAAGAGAGAAAGAAGAAAGAAAAATAAAATTAAAGAAAAAATTTTACTTGGATAAAAACCCCTGGCAAGAGATAAGATTTGGCCAATCGGTAAAATCAGGTCTTTATTTGAGACCAGATCGGTCATTTCAAACCCTTATTTAAGAGAACGTCCACTTTGGGCCCTCTTTTAAGAAAACGCCTTCATTTCGGGCCCTTATTTGAAATTTTCCCATAAATTGACTGATTGGGTAATTTTCTAGAAAATAAAGGCTACTAAATTTGACAACCGCTTATTATTAGATCTAGATATCACAAACTAAAGGGATAAATCGGTTGAAATGTAACTAACTATAGATTGCAAACTCTTTCTCTGCAAGTGTAGTTATTAACACTTTTATAAACTGTTTCTGGATCTTCTTCAAAATTGTGTTAATGTAATTGCAAGAGTGACCCAAAAAAAAAAAATATGCAATAACAAAAGAAAGAGAGATGGAGAATATCAAAATAGAGATTCATAGCGATTCCCTTCTCTTTTCACCCACTCCCCTCTTTCTGGATAGAAATTGTTTATTTTACAGTTCACCTACTGTAAAATTGGTTCCTCTGTTGTTGCCGCACAGTAGAATCAGGACACGTGGATGAATATCATTCTACGTCGTTGTATTTAGAGTGAGTTCATATTGCATGGAGCATAGTTTTCATTAAACAAGCAAAAACCCAAAAATAGTTGGTTGAAATTTTGTGTTAATTAAAAATTATGTCTAGGTTGAATGTGTTTTTCTAATTAACCTTGTGATGCTTACGTTGCTTTAAGGTAAGTAATTTCACCCTCTCCTTGCAATTTTATGCTTTGATTTTCAAGTGTTAGATAACGATTGTGCACTCGTATGATTGCCTCACATGTTAGTAGATTGGTGTAAGATCAATTCAAGCTACTTGACAAGTATTTTCTCGAAATGAACAAGTTTAGGTACTGAAAGAGCATTAGTTAATTAATTAGTGTGACCAAGTCCCTGACCATAGATTCTCTAGTTTCATAGGAAGTGAGGTATATTTCCATAGCTCACTTGAATTCTAACATATCCTAATAAGCTAGTGGCAACTCTTCATTAAAAAAATTTTATAGCATCAATTTGAACCTACAATTGAAGAAATAACATCGCACGAGATATAAGCTTAGAAAAGCCCGCGCCTAAATAAGGACCATAGGCCCGCCTTTTGGGCGATACCCCTAAACCGTTGTCTTTTCCCCTCCGAACTAAAAACATAGGTCACAATAATCAATTTTGTTTTTCTGAACACTTGAATTTCGTTACTCCTAAAAAAATGGTCACCTAAGTACCATCATGTTTAATTGATCACTTAAATACTATAATTTTTTAAAAACATTCACCCAAAGTGCTGAAAATCCAATGTGGCATGCCCCCTGTGGTGAACATTTAAAAAAATGTTAGGGCACTTAAATGATTATTAAAGCTATAGAAACTTAAGTAAATGGAAAAAAAGTAACATTACTTCTCACTTAAGTGAAAATCGTACATAAGTTATCATCTTTAAGCTATTGAAAAAAATTGTTATGGCACTTAAATAAGTGACATACAAAAGTTATGGCCTTTGTATTGTCATTTTTCCATTATTTTAATTTTTAATTAATCAAGAAAACCCAAAATTAGCTTAATTTCTCATTTAGGTCAAGTCTAGTTGATTGTTGCATCAAGGAATTTATTATGTAAGTCACTTAGTTATATAAATTATGCTTGCATTAGTCATGTTCGCAACTTCGCATAGCTTTTATAGGAACAATTTCGAATTTATGATGATACGTAAAACTAGGAAAAGCTAAAAGATTAGTTTGCATATAGCAGTCTTTCATCACAATGATTATTAACTCCGAGATCGATAGTCTATGTATCATACATGCCTTAGGCATCTCATTTGGGTAATGCATAGATTATAGGATTGAATCTTTACCTTTATGATTCATAGTTCATAGGAGTCGCCCTTTGGGGCTTTATAGCAATGCTTTGTTTGAGTTGCTCAACATGATCCAGGTTCTTCAAGTCTTCAGGCAATTTATTTATTGCTCCTTAATTTTTGTTTATTGCATCATGCATGATCACCTTTATATGTTAGTGGCTTAAAATTATATTTTAATGAAAATTGCATGTAATATTTTGTTTTAATAATAGAGCAAATATCTCATAAATTTGTGGTTTGCAAAAATAAGATGGACTCCCTTACCTTACTCAGGTTTCTAACCGATCCTTGCTTACTCGAGCTTCTAACCAACCCATAATTAGTTAGTGGGGACTACTAAATTAAATTTTGAATACATAATTGATTGAGAAAACCAAGTTGCCACCAGTATGGATTCAGAGGGCTTGTGTGGGCGAAGTTGCCACCCCACAAGAGGAACCATTTGCGCCCGCTTTGCAATCCGCCTGCTTTCCTTGGCGGTTCACGTCGAGAGGTTTGGAATTGCTTCCTCAACTTCTTTCCTTTGAAGTCGCCTTCCTCTTTGCCCCAATTTAGGGTTAGGCTTTGAAGAACACCTCTGATTTAGACCCAATTTGTTAATTTAGGGTAAATATTGTGTTAAATGACATAGTTTAGGTCCAATCATGCTTACTTCACTTTCCGGCAAGCCACATTGGCTCTTTCCAGCCACATAAATTCGTGATGGCTATGAAATGATTTTTTTTTTTTTTCCAAAGGTGTTATCAAGTGAGTGATCAAAAGTTTTGGTACTAAAGTAAGTAACATACAAAAATTATGACACTTCATCCTTCTTTCATAAATGCGAAATAGGTAATCTTTGCTTTGTATTTAAGCCTTTAATTATGGGCCCGGCTACTTTCCTAGACATTTTTTGAAAGGTGAATTCATTCATTATCATGAATCACATAAAATAAGTAGTGGTCGTTATACTGACAAGCCAAGAGATAAATTAGTACAGCAAGAGCTCATTAAATCACTTAAGTTTCTTAACATTGTCTGATTTCCGAAGTAACTATTAAACAACTTAATTTTTAGGTTTTGTTTGGCAGTCCCAATTTGAGCTAGATAGAATAACAAATTATTATTTGGTGTTTGGTGATGTTCTCCAAACTGGATAAATCCAGATAGAATGCCAGATATCTTATCTAATGTGGGGGGTGAAATAAACTCTGATTGGATAAAAATTGAGAAAAATAAGTTAAGAATTTCTATTATCTTGCAGCAATAGAGTGATAGAGTGAAAAATTCAAAAAGTTTTGGCACTCACATGATAAAAAAAAAAGAAAAAAAAAGTTAAAGCTTTTAAATGAGTAACGGAAGCATGTTGTGGTACTTGATGTCCTTTTCCTAGGAAAATTGCATTGATTTTCCTAGTAATGAAATCTAATGACTTGACCTATAAAATAAAAAGAAATCCAATGACGGTTTCCTATGGATGAACGGACGCTTTAAACAGTTACTAGCAGTGGCATCAATTCACGTCTTTCTAAAACGAACTAAACATCTGGAATTCACTACAAGTGAATAATAGTAACCCAGAGATAGGATGAGTTGAGTTTTCCACATCGAATTGAGCTGTCACACAAGAATTCACTTAGATTCAATTTACTTAAAAATAAGAAAAACGTTTACGACAAACTTCATTGTTTTGAAGCTTGTGAAAAATTAAGAGCACTTGAAACATGATTCTTATTCAATCCTTCCAATAGTAAATTAACCACACTCAAGCTCAACGACCCTCTCGGAGGCTATCGGCGATGAGAGGCTCGCTGGAGGTGATGGACGGCTGCAACTGCACGGGGTACACTGCACGTGACATCTTATAAGGAAGAACCGGCACCGGAATCTCAAAATCGAGGGCCTGAAGCGCTTGCCTTAGGGAGGGCCTCAAGCCCTTATCGGGATGAGCACACCACAAGCCCACGACCAACAACCGCTCCACTTGTTTCCCTTCAAAATCCACTTTTAGTCTCTCATCCACAGCCTTAACGACCCGGTTTTTCCCATAGAGGTCCCACACACACTCCACCAAATTCATCTGCGACGGTTGCTCCATTGGATCAACGGACCTTCGTCCCGTAGCAATCTCGAGCGCAACCACCCCGAAGCTATACACATAGGACTGCTTGCTCGCTTGTCCTGTGCTCACATACTCTGGGGCCAGGTATCCGAACTTGCGGGCTAGCCCGGTCGTCTACGGCCCAAGCTCGTGGTCCATGAGGCGGGCCAGCCCTAAGTCTCCAAGCTTGACTTTGAACCTCGAGTCTAGCATCACGTTGCTCCACTTGATGCGCCAGTGAACCACGCACTGGTCCCACTCCCAGTGGAGATAGGAGAGCGCAAAGGCGAGCCCGACCGAAATCTTGTACCAAGCAGCCTAAGTTAGAGGCCTCCTCTTGCCGAAGAGGTGCCTGTCGAGGCTACGGTTCGGCATGAACTCCTAGACAAGCAGGAACTCATCCGCCTTGTGGCACCAACCTATAAGTTGCACTAAATTTCTGTGCCCCAAGCTGCTGATCATCTTCAACTCCGTGATGAACTCCTCGTTCCCTTGTTTCAAACCTCTTGATATCTACTTCACCGTGACCGCCGCGTCCAGGCCAACCGGATATCCCCTGTAGACCGCTCTGCACCCACCTTCACCCATCTTCCTCTCCTCGGCGAAGTTGTTGGTAGCAGAAACAAGGTCTGCATACGTAAACCTCCATGGCCCTTCTGTTGGATTTATCTCAGTGCTGCTGTTTTCCGTTGTTGCTGTTTTCCTCTTTTTTCCTCTGTTTTTTATTAAAAAAAAAAAACAGCCAAGTTTATTTAGTTACGCATTAAGTGTTTTTGTTATTTTCTAGGAAGTTAATAGCACGTTTGTGTGCAGTTATGTGTTGCACGTACGTAAGCAGTTTCTACTTTATTTTTAGTTGTGGTACTCGACAATTTTTTCTTTTGCACAAGACGTATGAAGTGCTATGCTCTGTTTTTTCATCCTTTCTCTCCCTCGATCAACAGAGATGTTTTCTGTTTTGATTGTTGTTTCATGAGTTATAACATTGGTATCAGAGCATCTGAGGGATCTTAAGGGACTATGAAGTGAGGGTAAGTGAGTGAAGATTGCTTCCAATCTGCAAAGAAAAAGCTGATGGAGGCGGGGATCGAGTGGATTCTCTCGCAATGGCTGCTCCAGTCTTTACTGGGGAAAATTATCAGGCATGGGCTGTCAAGATGACGGCATTCTTGGAGGGTCATGATCTATGGGAGGCTGTGGAGGATGATTATGAGGTTGCTTCACTTCCAAAGAATCCGACCTTAAATCATATAAAGTACCATAAAGAGAGAATCACAAGGAAGGCTAAGGCAAAGTCTTGCCTGTATGCTGCTGTTTCACCCATTATCTTCACAAGGATTATGAGATGTGATTCTGCAAAGGCAATATGGGATTTCTTGAAGGATGAATACGAGGGAGATGAGAAGATAAGAGGCATGAAGGTGCTGAATCTCTTGAGGGAGTTTGAGAGACAGCAGATGAAGGATTCGGAGTCAGTGAAGGAGTACTCCGATAGGCTGGTTGGGATAGCTGAAAAAATCAGAGTTTTAGGGACTGACTTGAAGGATGAAAGGCTTGTTTAGAAGATCCTGGTGTCTCTTCCAGAGAAGTTCGAAGCCACCATAGCTTCTTTGGAAAATACAAGAGACTTAGCTTATATAAAGCTTGCAGAATTGTTAAATGCTCTGCAGCACGGGAGCACGTAAGACCGATGAGAAGAGAAGAGCATGTAGAGGGTGCACTGCAAGCTAGAGTGAAGTCCAATGATGGAGGAAAAGGGAAGAAATGGATTCAGTCCAGAGAAAATGCTGGTGACTCCAAGTTTGTAGCAAAATAAGGAAATTCTGGTGGGTCTAGCAAATGGAAGATGAACAAAAAGCCTTGTCAATACTTGTGGTGGAACTAATCATCGTTTTTTTTTTTAGATGTTGGAGAAAGCCGATGCTAGATGCGGAAGATGTCACAAGTTGGGTCACATGGAAGCCATCCGCAAAGAAAAAAATTACCGGCAAGCGGGAAAAGCACAGGTAGCAGTGAATGAAACTGAGGAAGAGCACTTGTTTGTAGCTTCTTTTTATGAATCTTTTGTTGAGAATGATGCATGGCTGGTGGATAGTGGCTGTACCAATCATATGACTGGCAATTTGAAGCTGTTTAGAAGTCTAAACAAGTCAGTCAGGTCCAGAGTCAGAATTGGCAATGGACAGTATTTCGAAGTGCAAGGGAATGATATAGTTGCTATTGAAGGAAATCGGGAAATGAAGCTGATCAATGATGTTCTCTTTGTGCCAAATATTGACCAGAATCTGTTAAGTGTTGGTCAATTAGTTGAGAGGGGCTATAAAGTGAAGTTCGAAGGGAATGAATGTCTTATTAATAATGCAGATAGCAAAGAAGTGCTAAGAATCCCAATGAAGGACAAGAGTTTCATGTTCAAGCCACAAGAGATGCAACAAATGGCTTTAAAGTGCAAAGAAGAAAATGCAGAGCTATGGCATAAAAGACTTGGGCATGTTCACAGGAAGAGCATGTCGTTTATGCAGAAAAATAGCTTGGCAGATGACTTGCCAAGTTTGGAAGAGGAATTTCCACAGTGCAGAACTTGTCTTCTTGGCAAGCAAGCCAGATTTCCTTTCAAAGGAGGAGGCTGGAGAGCATGTGAAAAGCTGCAATTAGTTCACACAGATCTATGTGGACCTATGTCTGAGTCTTCTCTAAATGGTAGCAGGTATTTTATTACTTTCACTTATGATATGACTAGGATGAGTTAAATTTATTTTCTGCGAGCCAAGTCTGAAGTTGCTGATGTGTTTGTGAAGTTTAAAGCTTTAGTTGAGAATCAGAGTGGGAAGAAAATTAAAATGCTCAGGTCTGATAATGGTTCTGAGTATATTGCTCACAAGTTTAAGTTGAATTGTGAGCAAGCAGGAATTCTGCAGCAATTCACTACTCCCTATTCACCTCAACGTAATGGGGTAAGTGAGAGGAAAAACATAAGCATTATGGAGATGGATAGATGTATGATGCCGGAGAAGAAGTTACCTAAGAAGTTCTGGGCTGAGGCAGCTAATACTGCAGTGTTTCTATTCAATAGATTGCCCACAAAGGCCTTAGAGAAGTCAACACATTTTGAAGTCTGGCATGGTGTTAGACCTTTTGTGAAGAATTTGAAGGTTTTTGGGTGTTTGTGTTACACTCATGTTCCTGAAGTCAAGAGGGACAAAGTGGATAAGAAAGCAGAGCTTGGAATCTTTATTGGGTATAGCCTTCAATCAAAGGCTTACAAGATTTTCCATCCCATGACAAGGAAGGTGACTGTGAGCAGAGATGTTATTTTTCTAGAGGAAGATGAGTGGAATTGGATGGAAGGAAAGAGTGTAGAACAACAGCAGTTCGAAAAACAAATTGCAATAGATGTAGAGGTTGATGAAGTTATAGATGGATTGGAAGACAGTATGGATGATTTACCAGTGAGAGGCACAAGGTCACTTGCTGAAATCTATGAAAGAAGCAATGTGGCAGTGCTCGAACCATCTAACTTTGTGGAAGCGAAGGAGGATCAGAGGTGGATTGCAGCAATGCAGGAGGAGATTGCAATGATCCAGAAAAACTACACATGGGAGCTTGTTGACAGACTATCTGATAAGAATGTGATTGGGGTTAAGTGGGTGTTTAGAACAAAACTTAATCCTGATGGTTCTATCAGTAAACACAAAGCCAGACTGGTTGTGAAAGGTTATGCACAAATATGGGGAGTAGACTATTCTGAAACATTTGCTCCTGTTGCACGACTTGATACAATAAGGCTACTGTTAGCTATTGCAGCAGAGAATGGGCGGCCTATATTTCAGTTAGATGTCAAGTCTGCATTCTTGAATGGAGAGCTTGAAGAGGAGATTTTTGTTGAACAACCTAAAGGATTCAGTATCAAAGGGCAAGAAGAGAGTGTATACAGATTGAGGAAAGCTCTATATGGACTGAAGCAGGCTCCAAGAGCTTGGTATGGGAAGATAGATCGATATTTGCATAATTTTGGCTTTGTAAAAAGCTTAAGTGAGTTCACTCTTTATGTCAAGAAAGTGAATCACATTGTTGTAATTCTATCACTTTATGTAGATGATCTATTAGTGATAGGGAATGATATGGAATTGATAGAGAAGGTGAAGTAAGATCTATTTGCAGTTTTTGAGATGTCAGACTTGGGAAAGATGGCTTATTTTTTGGGTCTGGAAGTCAAACAAGCTTCATATGAGATCTTCATTTGTCAAAATATATATATATATACATGAAGGAAATTCTAAAGAAGTTTCAGATGGAAGATTGTCGAAGTGTAAACACTCCTATGGCTGCTAAAGAGAAGCTGCAGAAGAATGATGGAACATATGCAGTAGATGCTTCTATGTATAGAAGTCTAATTGGGTGTCTCATGTATCTTACAGCAACCAGACCATATATTCTATTTGCTGTGAGTGTTTTATCCAGGTTTATGAGTAGTCCTAGTCAGTTACATTTGGTTGCAGCAAAAAGGGTCTTGAGATATCTCAAAGGAACATTGTTCTTTGGTGTGAAGTTTAAGAAAGGTCAAAAGTTTAATTTGCAAGGATTTTCTGATAGTGACTGGGCTGGTTCAGTAGATGACATGAAGAGTACGTCTGGATATTGTTTCAGTCTTGGTTCGCTTGTTTCTCCTGGTGTTCCAAAAAAAAAAAAAAAAAAGCAAGAGATTGTAGCTCAGTCTACAGCAGAGGCTAAGTTTATAGCAGCTACTGCAGCTGCAAATCAAGCTTTGTGGCCGAAGAAGATAATGAAGGATTTGTGGTTGAATTCCAATGATTGTATCGAAGTCAATGTGGACAATTAGGCTGCTCTAGCAATATTACAGAATCCAGTTTTCCATGACAAAACCAAGCATTTCAAAGTCAAATTTTTCTTTCTGTGTGAGGTGCAACAAAGTGGTGAAGTTAAATTGGTCTATTGCAGATCTGAATATCAGCTTCCAGACATGTTCACAAAGCCACTTCAGGCTGGAAGATTTGAGCTGTTAAGAGAGAAAATAGGAGTTTGCAGCAGCAACTGATCCAAGGAGGAGTTTGTTGGATTTATCTCAGTGCTGCTATTTTCCGTTGTTGCTGTTTTCCTCTTTTTTCCTCTGTTTTCCTCTGTTTTTTATTAAAAAAAGAGCCAAGTTCATTTAGTTACGCATTAAGTGTTTTTGTTATTTTCTAGGAAGTTAATAGCACGTTTGTGTGCAGTTATGTGTTGCACGTACATAAGCAGTTTCTACTTTATTTTTAGTTGTGGTACTCGACAGTTTTTTCTTTTGCACAAGACGTATGAAGTGTTATGCTCTATTTTTTCATCCTTTTTCTCCCTCGATCAACAGAGATGTTTTCTGTTTTGATTGTTGTTTCATGAGTTATAACACCTTCCCTCATGAACTTTGCCATCTCCAATCCCTCGCTCCTCCTCTTCCTCCAAAGAATTGCTGATATCACCACCATGCCGCAGAATAGGACTCCTAGCGGAACTGCTAAGCCAACAACTAACTTGGTCCTTTTGGCATTTCGTTGCTTTTCCTTGACTTCGAGGTTCAAACTGAAGGACCAAGATTTAAGTTGGTGACGTTAGTGTAATGGGCAGTTGCAGCTGAGGAACCGATCATCACCTCCTCGGGCAAGACAGCAGTAAGATCAATCTGATATGAAATACTTGCCGGTTCCGCATAATCTGGTAGCTCCAAGAAATGCTCAGGTTCTTGGTCGTGGAGTTGCACACAATCCACACATCGGCAGTGTCGCCGCTGTGGAAGCTGGCGTTCCAAAGTGTGGTCAACGCCAAGGCGATTGAGTTTTTGTTGATCCCGACATGCTCATACGGAGGGTCCCATTTGGGATTGGCGAAGGTATGGAACTCGACCCCCAACGATTTGGTTTGAGGACGAGTCGTTGTAGGTGGTGTTGAGGAGGCCTAAGAAGCCACCAGCCGAATTGACCGGGATTTGGAATCCGACCGGGGTGAGGAAGAAGGCCAAGCCAGACCCGTACTCCGATTGATTCTGCATGTCGATGATGAAGGAGAAGAGAGTGGAGAATTCAGTGAGTCTCCTTGAGGCGGACTCCCAGAGCCGCAGCTTCTCTGAGTAAAATACTCGGCCGACATGCCACGAGGAAGTGTGGCTAGTGAACTCAATGGTCCCGACGTGCGGCCTCACATTGCCTTCATAGACCATGTCTGTGGCCTGCGGGTCGAAGCGAGATATGTTGAAGGAAAGGGAATTGCCCCATCGAAGCAGCACGGAGAAGGACAGGAAGAGAAGGGAAACGCGCCGCGAGCGTTTGGACTCCGAATAGGGGGCCATAGAGAGAATTTCCCGGCGGGATCAAAGCAAGGGATGCTGAATTCAAGGCAAACGGCAGAGTGTACAAGAAGGAAAGAGAAGAGGCGGGACAAAGCTGTTGAGATTGAGGAAGACATTATTGGACATAGATTGAAGATCAAAATGTCGCTCAGATCGGATAGCTTGATGTCTCCGCCATTTGTTATTTGTCATGAAAATATAAACTAAGACATGTAGCTATCTGCCTTGGATCAATCACCGGCAACAATGTTTCCACGTCAATAGGAAATGATTTAATAATTCCGGATGCCCCTCGAGTTCCCACATAAATTCAGGTTTGACAAGTGCATCTACGATTAGACGGAGGGGAAAGGCCACAGCTATGTGACGAAGAATGGTTGATGATTTCAACGGAAGAAAATCTAATTTGATAGGCATCGTCATGTGAATCATAGGGACTTGCCAAATTTATTTAGGTTTTATGGATCAAACGGCAAAAAATGGATTCCTGGAAGCTTTCTGCATAAGACACCGCAAAAGCAATTTGTAGGATATTAAATACATCATTCTAAGGCTATATTTGGTTGTTCGGATTTCTAACTAAGATAGGACTTAATGGAATAGGATATAAAATTCAGGGATTTTACTATATTATATCCATTATATTGGTGATTGTAGTCGAATATGTTTCTGTCATATCATGTACATTGTTTGGTATAAATGGTATATTGGTAAAAATGAACAAAAAAATTTACAAACAGAAATAGTAAAAATCTCTCATGACACTTTTGCCTTATCTTTTATTCTATTTTCCTCTTTTTTTAGTTAATTTCTTTGTTATTTCTTTCTTCTCCTTCCATCATTCTCTAATAAAATTTTATTAAATAGTAAACTATACTCACATTCCAAAATACTGAAAAACCTAAAATATGTAAATTTATATTTATGTATTGAATTTATATTATAAAATAGAATTAAATTCAAATTTATAAATAAAAATAAGATAAAATTAAAATAACTAAACTGTTATTTTTATTTTGAATTTCCTATATTAGAATTCAAATATTATTTATATATTGAAATATAATTTAATTCTGTTAATTTTGTTAATTTAAGAAATTTATTATTCAATTAAAAAAATTCCTTAAGATGGATGTTAGAAATTCTATCTACTTTTATCTCATCTCCCCCAATGGGAAATGAAAGGGAATATGATTTGTAGTAATAAAGGATATTTGAATCTTTGTTTGGACAAGTTCGCACATGTAGCGCAAACTAACAGAATCCAAAAAAAAAAAAAAAAAAAAAAAAGTCAACAACCTCTCAAAGGAATTCTGGAGATGGGAATTTAAAAACCCATTACATTGATAGAAAAATGGATAAAAAATGGAATGATTCTAATATCGATTCATAATAACTAAATAAATAAATAGATAAACCCTCTTACTTTTGAGTTGCCGGAGCGAAAACTTTATACAAGAGTTGAAGAATCAAAGAGAGAATTAAGATTTTTCTTTAACGGAAGATCGAAGTGGTCACATTGGAGGTGGAAAATTTGCCGACTTGATACTAGCAATTACCAAATTCTTCTTAAGTTAGGTAAAAGAAAGAAATTGGATAGCAGAGAGAATATTGAATAGTAATACACCACCACCTCTTTCTCTCTCTCCATACACATCAATAGCTCCTTTCGAGTCATAACTTATTCAACCAGTTATACCCCTATGCTGGAAATTCAGTAAAGATCCATCCATTTTGAACTCGTTCACACATATTTCTGCTAAACTTTGCTCCAAACTTATTTCAACTCATTATATAAAAGTTAGGCAATTCGTGTACTACTTTTTTAAATAAGGACTCATCCCTAGTGACGTTATCTCCTCGGAATAAATAGGAGACGGATAAAGCAATTTTTTGGGGGGAGTAAGAGACTAAGTGGATTTATTAAGGAGATAGTCAAATTTATCTTACATTTATCGCATGAGAACTTGACACCTCATTAGTATATCCATTGGTGGGTCCATATTTATTCCCCATGTCCTTTTCTACTTTCCACATTTTTCCCCTTTGGCACTTTTTTAATTTCGCCCCTTATAACTCTCTCTCTCTCTCTCAAGCTCAGTGTTGACACTTGAATTTTGTCGATACATTTAAGTATTCATTTTTTGCAAAAATATAAAAATACATGAAAAAGAAAAAAGAACAAAGAAAAAGAGAGAGAGAGAGAGATAGCAAGAGTTTAATTGAATTGAAAAAAGTAGAGTGGGCTACTGCTGTCCAGCCCACTTGTGTTAGCTTTCAACTCACCCCTTTGACCTATTTCCCCATTTCCCTTCCTCTCTTTCGGCCCATTTTTATTTAATTCTTTAAGCTCACAACTTGAGCAGAAGAAGACGAGAAAGGAGCCCAAGCCTTGTCTCCCATCTCTTGCACAAGCTCACGCCTATGAGCTATGAAGCACGAACACGTTCTAGGAGCTTCGGTGTCGTGTTGGACACCCCAACACGTACTAATTTGACATATTTGAGTGTCTCTATGCTCTAAACTAAATTTTTAGGTAGTTCATAGCTAAAAGGCAATTTCTTGAAGGCTTGAATAGAGATTCGTCTAGTGTAGGATAGCATATCTGCTGTAACTAAACCGGTTGCTCCAACACACAGTCAACACGTGTCAAAAAATCCAACAGGTGGTCAACTCTTTTCGATAAGCTCCTACATGCGTGTCTGGAATTACGAGAGGCATGGTGGTTTCTAGAGTGGGTTTGCAAGTGCAAAGGGAGAAAGAATCATTAAAGAAGGAGACGGAGGGTGGAGGCAAGGGTAAGGGAGCAGAGGCGAGGCCATGAGTGACAGCGAGGCCACAACTACAAGGAGTGCTAGAGGAAGAGTAAAGACCGAGGTGACATAGAGGGCCACGACTGTGATGCCGCAATGGAGGGTCGGAGGTGAGGCTGTAGCTGCAAAGAAGGGAGGGCTGTAGACAAGGTGGCAAGCGATTGCAATGAGGCTATCTAAAGAGAGTAGAGATCAAGAGAAAGAGGATCGTGTGAGGAGAAAGAGGAGGAGGAGGTCACAGTTAGGGTTTTAGCAAGAAGAGTAGATTAAAAAAAAAAAAAAATGGGAATTCTGATGGGACTTGGCGTGATTTTTTCCTTTTTGAAGTAAAAAAAATTAAAAATGGGGATTCTATGGAACTTTGCGTGATTTTTTTCCTTTTTGGAAGGAGGGGGTGGGGGATGACTTCAATTTTCAAGAAAGGAAATGGTAGGTGATGGGGGAAAGAAACGAAGGAAAGAAACCGGGGGCGGAAGGGCGGTTGGGGTGGTTGGGTTGGTGTGGGGGAGAGAGAAACAAGGGAAATGACAGGTGATGGGGGAAAGAAATGAGGGAAAGAAACCCGGGGGGGGGGTTGGAGTGGGGTGGGGGAGAGAGACACGAGGAAGGGAAATAATTTTCGGGGGAAATAATTTTCGGGTGGCGAGGCTTTTTTATCAGAAAAATAAATAAGCGGGCCTAAAAAGTGATTTCAAAAATAAAAATAATGAATGTTAAATAATGATAAATTTTGGTCATTATAGAAGATTATAAATTTATTTATTTAAATAAGTTGATTCTAATATTTTGTTAATCACTAGTTTCGACGATAATTTTTGTTAAAGTTCAAAACATGTTCCTAGATATGGGTACGCATTAATTATGAATCTATCTTTCGAATTTTCTATGAATAGATTTATTAATATTATTAGTATAAGTTCATTATAAGCTCTTTTTTATTATTTATTTATTTGTGAATTTAAATTAAATTAATTAAAAATAAAAATATTTATTTAATATATAACGTGTTAACTTATCGGAATTTTCTATTTTTGAAAAATAACCTATCGGCGTATCATGTTATGTTGTGTCGGATGTCCTTGTCAAGTGTAAGTGCTACTTAACCTATGAGAGTGGAGAGAGAAGGGGGAGGGGGGCCAGAACGTCTGGCCGGGACATAGAGGAGTGAGAGGAAAGAAACAGCAAGTGACGCGACCGTGCTCGACCTAAGGCAGAAGAGGAGAAACCGAGAAAGGGAGAGAGGTCGAGCGAGGAGGTGGTCGCCCATAGGAGAAGAGGCTCAAGCTCTGCAGAAAAAGGAGGACGCTGGCTCAAGAAAAAGGAAAAAAAAGATCTATTTTCCATGAGGGGGCTCGAAGTTCACCGAAGGAGAGGGGATTCAACGATTTTGGGGGAAATTGGTTCTTGGGCTCGCTGGTTTTTGGTAGACAGAGAGAACCGACAGGGGCTGGAGGGGCTGGTTTTCGAGAGGGAGGCGAGAAGCTTGACGGGGGTGAAGAAGAATGATAGATAAATCCGCGGCTGGAGGAGAAGAGAGACAGAAAGAGAGCAGTGAAGCGTTGAGCTTGAGCAAAACCCGCCTGGGTTCTTTCAAACACCATCTCTGTTGGCTGTCGAACGACAAGTTCCAATGGACTTAAAGGGCCGCCGGAGGAAAAGGAGAGCCCCGGCCGTCCTGTCAAGCTTCTTTGCTAAAGATGAAGCCCTTTCCGATCAGTGGTCCTCATCTAGCTGGAAGAACACCTCGTACCGTCGCCGGACATCGTTGCTGACCGTGGCTGAACGGAGGTGCTCATGCCGTAGGTTCGATCCCTAGACTGTAAGGAAAGTTGTTCCTTGTCCATCGAAGCTTTGCCGGTGACCGTACGACCAAAAGCTCCACCACAAATCAGGTAGGAGTTCGTTCTCAAACATCATTTTTTCGGCCCTGCTTCTTCGAAGGATTATAGACGCTTGATATAGTGATAAGATTGATCTATAATCTATAATGTTGGTTTATGTTTTTATGTGTTGAGATTTGAAACTCATCTCACCATGAACATGAATCTGAAGCTTGTTGTCCGAAACGCGTATCCCGGAAGAACACCGAGAAATTTTCATGTCTAGACTTGAAGTCGATTCATATTTGCATTTACATTCGTCGAATCCTACCTGACCCTGGTTTTTTTGCTGGGTTTTCATGCAACTTTCTCAAAAATAGTCGGTCGTCACCGAGTCTACACCGTCATTGAACGTCCATTCCCTTCATTAGAGACCTCCCCCTCGCCAGAAAAGCCATCGGTTCGAGGCCGCACTAGTTACGCTATCCTTCCCCATTTTTATGTATTCATGCTTGTTTGTTCGTTGGATTGTTGGTTTTAAAATTTCGTTTTGATATGGATATTTGTGAGATTTTGTGGCCGCCGGAGTAGGCAGCCGGCAGTAGTCAACGCCCGTCGAAATAGACGACCAGCAGGTGGTGGTGTTTCTGTGGTAGCGAAGGACGGCGGCCGGTGGCCGGAGGGGTGTAGCGTCGGGACTTATGGTTCTGGGAAAAAACGAGTTGCAGGCGTTCATGTTCGGCAAAGAAGGCCAAAGGAAGTAGACGGTTGGAGGGGGAAAGGACAAAATAAAGAAAAAGCCGAAATAGAAAAGGAAAGAAAAATAGAAATTTTTTTAAAGAACTAAAAAAATTGAAGTTTTTTTAATCCGACTGGGTCGGATCTGGATTTGGGTCCGGTCAATGGTTCGGATCGGGTAAACGGCCCGAATTCGTTCCCCCAATATAATAATGATAATAATTTTTAAAAAATTATTAAAAATTGAAAACTATTAAAAATTAAATTGATAAAAATCTTAGGAAATAATAAAAATTTTAGAAAATTTGAAAATCAATGAAAAATTAGAAATCATAAAATCATAAAAAAAAAATTAGAAAATTTGGAAAACATTTAAAAATTGAAAAAAATAGAAAATTCTTAAAAATCTAGAAAATTCCAAAAATTCATAAAATTTTTAGAAAATTCAGAAAATCAATAAAATCAGAAAATCCAGAAAATAATTAAAAATTAGAAAAATAATTAAAAATTGATAAAATTCTAAAAAAATTAGAATATTTTAGAAAATTGGAAAACTCTTTAAAAATATTAAAACCTAGAATTTGGATAAGCTTTTTAGGGTTTTACAATAGAGTTCTTTGTCCTGAATTGCGTTTTCTTTTTAGTGAGAATATTATGATATTTGTGTGCTTTCCTTTATGATTGTATTTGGTTGCGCTTTTCAATACTATTTCCTACTATAGAATGGTTAGGACAATACCTAGAATTCTTTGATAGGCTATCATGACGTTAGTTAGCACACAACCAAGTAGGTACCAAAAAGGCGTTAGTCTTAGGGGTAATGTAATGAAGTCCCTGAGTCTAGAATCTCTAGTTGCGTAAATGATAAAATATCATCCCACATCTTACTTGGTTTCTAGCCGACCGAAAAGATTAGTGATGATTCTTTAGTCAAAATTTACATATGCTTAATTGATTAAAATTTTGAACACCCAATATCGTAAGAAATATAGACTTGAAAGAGCCCGAGTCAATGGAAAGCTATCAGCCCGAAGTTGACAATACTCCTAAACCTAACAAGCTCCCTTCTCGCAAGAAGATAGTAATATTATGCTTTAGCGGTCGCAACACTCAGTTTATTTAGTATTTAGAGGATTACGCAGTCTATCACCTCTAAAATATTATGCTTTAGCCATTTGCGAGTTGGAAAAAAGCCTCAACCAATGATGATGATGATAGTAATATCGTATATCTGATATTTAATATATTCTCATAAGGTATGTGTATATATATAGGATATTTAGTGCCGTTGCAATCATCCCTATGACTTTGCACTTTTTAGCAGCGATTGTAGAACACTTTACCAGCATATAGTAGCTATTATGAAAATCGCTACTAATTTCTGTAGTGGGGATTAGAATCGCCACTAAAACAATAAATAATCGCTGTCAAAGATGAAATATTTTGTATTGAATGAGCCTTTCTCCCAAACCCCTTCATTTGGTATTCATAATTTGTTCTCCATGCACACTTCATTTTAAACTAGAAACATATTTAAACAATAAGTTCTTGGAAAGCACTTGACCTCTTTCTGATCTGTCCTTTGATACTTGGGTCTTATGAGTAAAGAGTTTTAATCGTTCTCTTTTAGTTATTATCTTGAGGGTTATGGTAAACAAATCCTCTTCCACTTGTAAACATAGGCGAAATCGCTTACTCATTGCAAAATCCGTTTGTCAATTTCTTCGTTTCTCTGTCAATCTATTGTGATTGATCGGTTAATTTTTGGGTTGTCATCGAATCTAAGGAGATGGATGCAGACGACGCACTTTGACATCGAGAGAATATGATCATGACGTTAATTTTGAATTTGTGAAAATTGAAGATTCCCGACCTTTTTCACCCAAAATTGATCGCAAATGACTTTCTTATTGTTGCATTTGACCTTGGTCATCCAATTCAGATGTCAACAAGAAATTTTTGATATTGACAAATGACATTCAATTTATTATTGTCTTTTTCATTTTTCCAGTTATTTTCCATATTTTTAATAGCAAGCGATGTTGGCTAAGTTATCATTTTCTTCAGCTAACAAATAAGAAGAATAGTTTATGCGAGGTCATTTTAAGATTTTTTTAGATCGTGATAAATGATGCAAAAAGAATTAACACCATAATATTGGACGGCAACTCTGGAATGGTGACATTTCTTTCTAAGGCCCAACAATTTAATTATTTTATAACTCGATTATAGGCAAATGTTTATGGATTTATTAAAAACAAATTTAAAGTGAAGTAAGCCTTATGAAGGGACACACAATAGGGGAAAATAACATAATTTCCGCTGTTATAATGTCAAAGTAATACTTTTCTAAGGCCCAACAATTTAATTATCCTGTAACTTGATTATAAGCAAATGATTAAGGATTTAGTTTAAAAAAATTAAAGTGAAAATAAGCCTTATGAAAGGACACACACTAGGGGAAAATAACATAATTTCTGTTGAAATAATGTCAAAATAATACCTTTTTAACTAAGACATGAGAAAACATATAGCCATTTTGTTAGAATACACGTGTAAGTTGTGCTAAAGAGAAGTCCCACATCAGAGAATGTGTGTGGTGTTGAGCAATTAATATATTATAATCGGTCCATAACTCATGAGTTTATTAAGTAAAGGTGAATCCAACTGGATATGTTAATGAGTTCAAACTTGGGTTCCCTTTCAATGATCTCCTTAGAAGAAGAATGTATTATACTTTTGATGTGTGCTCCCAACAAATGGTATCAAAGCCAATGGTTAATTGATAGGCCTCCAATATGTTCCGATGTTTATTAAATATCTCAAAAAGGAAATATCATTATCAACACTTGTTCTGGGTGAAAATTGCCATCACGGTTGGTGTACCGAAAAAAGACACCAAGGATGATTGGTCTAGCCTAGCAATGCGAGAGAAAGACCATGGACAGTTGGTCTAGAAACACAAAGTAAAGACCATGGGTGATGAGATAAGTTGATGTAGAATATTACCTAAATTAAAGGGGAGCATACTCAACACTGGAGCTCACATGTGAAGGGGAAACAATGGGTCTAGTGACATGAGATAGAAACCGTGGGAGATGCAATCCCAAGTTAGCAACTGATGTTGGTTGGTTGCTGAGCATAGTTGCAGGTGCATTGTAATGACTTGGAGATAAGGATACCTAAACTAAAGCATGGGTGATGCAATCCCAAGTTAGCAGTTCATGTTGGTTGGTTGCTAAGCTTAGTTGTTTGTTCATTGCAATGACTTGGATATTCGAGTTGAGATAAGGTATGTAACAGGATACCTAAATTAAGAGGGAGCATACTCAACACTATAGCTCACACATGAGGGGAAGATTGTTGGGATGTATGTATGAGTTATGTTAGAAAGAAGTCTCACATCAAAAAATTGGGAAAATTGTCCAAAAAGTCCTAAACCTATTGTAGTTTTGCCAGTTCAGTCCTAAACCTTTTAACTTTGCCAATTGAGTTCTAAACATTTTCACTTTTTGCCGATTCAATCCATCCGGCCAATTTTGGCAAGAAAATGCTGACGTGGACGCCGGCGGTGCCACGTAGGACTGTAGGCGCTAAAGTGGACAATTTTTAATAATATTTAATATTTAAAAAAATGAATTTTTATTTTATTTTATGTTATTTCCTTCTTCTTCTTTTTTCTTTTTGGCTTTTTCCGGTGGCCAGCCACCAGCCACAGGCGACGGCCAGCCACAGCCGGCCGGCTGGCCTCGCTCGCCACAGGTGAGGCCTGACCGAGTGACGGCGATGCTAGGTGAGGCCGCCCTGGCCCCAGCGAGGGTCAACCTCGCCAAATCTAGCGAGGGGAGCCCTCACCGAGGGTCGCCCTCACTGAGGGTCACCCTCGCCCAAGCGAGCATCGGCCTCACCCCTGGCCAGGCGAGCGACGATCGGCCCACAGCCACAGTCAACAATCGCCGGCCAGGGGCAAGGGCCACAGGCCCTCACCACTCGCACGTTCCCCCTCCCTCCCGCACCGCCGCGACCTACAAGTTCTCGATCGATATCCGTCGATCGACCGATCGATCGAGAGAGCGGGCAAGAGGAGGGTGGCAACCAGATCCGACGAGGCCAGCACTCGCCCGGCCGGCGGGTGTCGGCGGCCGTGGCCCGTGGCCAATCGTTGCTCGCCCAGCTAGGGGCGAGGCCGACACTCACCTAGGCAAGGGCAACCCCTAGCAAGGGCT
This sequence comes from Eucalyptus sp. ANBG9806169, assembly GCA_014182395.1. Lineage (NCBI taxonomy): Eukaryota > Viridiplantae > Streptophyta > Magnoliopsida > Myrtales > Myrtaceae > Eucalyptus > Eucalyptus sp. ANBG9806169. Next base: position 19,431,637 of record CM024580.1, on the reverse strand, counting down.
CCCCCCGCCAGATCTAGCGAGGCCGGCCCTCGCCGGGGCCAGGGCAGCCTCGCCCGGCGTCACCGTCGCTTAGCTAGGCCTTACCCGTGGCGGGCAAGGCCGGCCGGCCGGGCGTGGCCGGTGGCTAGCTATCGCTTGTGGTCGGTGGCCAACCACTGGAAAAAGCCAAAAAGAAAAAAAAAATAAAAAGAAGAAAAAACAGAAAATAAAAAAAATAAAAAATTCAAAAAGATTCAAAAAAAAAATTTAAAATTAAAATATTATTAAAAATTATCCATGTCGGCGCCGGCAAAGTCCTATGTGGTACCGCCAGCGTCCACGTCAACATTTTCCGGCCAAAATTGGCCGGATTGATTGAATCGGCAAAAAATGAAAATGTTTAGAACTCAATCGGCAAAGTTAAAAAGTTTAGGACTAAATTTGCAAAATTGCAATAGGTTTAGGACTTTTTGGACAATTTTCCCTTAAAAATTAATGTGCTATAGAGTAGTTAATATATCATAATTAACCTATAAATCATTAACTTAAATTTTTGTGTGAAATGGGTCTAATTAGATATGTTAACAGGTTCAAATTTGGACTCTTTTTAGTGATTTTCTCAAAAGAAGATATCGGGCTTCTACTTTGTATTCCTAACAATCTTCATGTTCGTGAGGAGTATCATCTGGGAGTGGGTCTGGACTTGGAGGTGATCGAACTCGCTGTCTCCACTGCCCTTTTTCTTCTTCAAGCCTCCCCAATTCCCACTTTCATTTTCACAACGGGCCACTTCACGCCTTCTCTCTAATCCTCTCTCGCTAAGACTTCTAGATACTATTCTGTGAGTCGTATGAGTGGCGGTCACGGTCTCCTTGATCATGGTGTCAGAGATCAATCATTTGCTCAGACGTGAAAGGAGTTGAGAGACGGGTAAGAGACACTAATCTGCTCAAGCGTTGAGCGTTGGTTGAATCGCAGTTTGATTTAAAACTGGAATGAGACGCGGCTGTTCCATTCAAGCTTTGGCGAGGAAATGGAGTGGACGGCATGCCAGAATTGACTGAAAGGCTGGCTATTGTAAAGTAGAATCGTCGCGGGACAGATTAGGGGAAGACGTGTGATTTCAGGGTTCTTGATTTTGCGTGATTAGGTGGGAGGTGGTGACACACAACGACCAATCCTGAAAGACCACTCTTTCGTCTAAGGATGCCTAACCGCCGCACCGAGAATTCGGGGTAGTTTATCTAGGGCGGATGCCTCCTAAAGAGTAACGGAGGTGTGCGAAGGTAGGCTCAAGCTAAGATTCTGCTCGTGAGCGTAATGGTATAAGCCTGCCTGACTGTGAGACCGACTGGTCGAACAGAGACGAAAGTCGGCCATAGTGATCCGGGAGCCCCGTGTGGAAGGGCTCTCACTCAACGGATCAAAGGTACGCCGGGGATAACAGGCTGATGACTCCCAAGAGCTCTTATCCTTCGTGGGTAAGAAAACAGCTGGATTGTGTGTAGACCCACAAGGAAAATACTAATCAACCACAGTCAACAACGAGGTTCATGGGGAAATCGACTGAGTTCTTGCCAAAACGAAGGACAAAGGAAACCCGGGATGTAAGGGGGCAAACCAGCCACTCTGGGTGGCAAATGGAGAAACAGTCTTGTGCAGAACTTAATTGATAAAACTAAGTGACCTTCCATATTTCTAACAAGCTTCTACATAGGGATTAAAAGCATATAGGAAAACAAATATCAACCAACGGAATCACAAAAACCAATTTCATCCCCGGAAAAATAGAGCCTATTATTACCAAGAGGTTTAGTGAGAAAACTGGCAAACTAGATCCTGCTTACGAACTCAGTGCGCACACTATGGTTATGCACATGGTCCATAATAAAAGGGAAAATTGTCTAAAAAAATCATAAACTTATTACATTTTTGTCAATTTAGTTTAAAACATTTCACGTTTGGCCAATTGAGTCTCATCAATAACCAACGAAGGTTGCTCACCTCGGACGTGGGATGCCCTCACCGGCCTCGAGCGAGGGACACTCGGGCCAGGGTTGGCGAGGATCAGCGACACCTAGGCGGGTGAGGGCGACCCTTGCCCTCGCCCAGGCAAGGGCACCTCCTGCCAACCTAAGCCTAGGCATTCCTTGCTTGAGGCTGGCGACCTCCGCCCACCATTGATTAAGCATGGCGGTGGCTGGTGAAGGGAAAAAGAGAAAAAGAAAATAAGAGTAAAGAGGAAAAAATTAAAAGAAGAAAAGGAAAATTAAAAATATTAAAAATATTAAAATTTCACGTTAGCGTAGGTCTTGTCATGTAAAACGGCCCATGTTCACATCAGCTATTTTTTACCAAAATTGGCTCAATTGGCAAAAACATGAAATGGTTTATTACTCAATTGATAACATTAAAAAGTTTAAAACTAAATTGATAAAAGTGCAATAGGTTTAAGATTTTTTGGACATCTTTCCTCTAATGACATGGTGTCTAACTTCGATATGGTCGGTCCAAAAATGTTGTATCGAGCGTCAAATCTATGGCGCATGTATCCTTGCATTTTTCCGGGCATTCTGAAATTTTTTAACCCTTGATTGTTACCTCATCCGAAGAATTGGAGCGAACATCTACCAAGAGTGATGTACTCAGACTCAATTGTAGACAATGCAATTAAATTTTGTTTCATTGAAGACCCGGAGACTAACAACATAAATACTTAGGCCAATATGGAATCTGTAAATACTGCATCTTAACTTCGAGGCTCTAAGGAAAGATATTACCTAAGGATAGAGAAAATAGATTCAATTAGCATATGCGCCAGAGTACCAGATATGCCAAGATCTGTTCGATGTTCACACGTAAACATTCCAATTGGCCTGTTCTTTCGTATTACACTTCGTAACATCTTGAGTGTCTATTGTTCTTTCTATGAATTTTTTTAGGAGAAAAATGGCCAAGAGAGATTGGGCGAGACAATGATTAAGGATCGAATGTAATCGACTCTTGGGATCGAGATATGAATATCATAGTTAATTGTTAAATTATATTTTGAGTTTGAGCCTTATATGAAACTCGACACGTTTAGAGGATTGGATTTTTTATTTTTTATTTATAAATCTGGTGTGGTCTTTTAATCCTGCGCAAATCTGGAGTCTTTGGGCGCGGAAGTTGACCTTATTGTCCGTTGAAGAAGGTTATCTTTGACCCTTTGACTTATTGGACTTTCCTTATGTTGCGAACAGGGGGAGGCACTTTCGGACACGTAGGAAAAGAAGTGACCAGTTATTCCATATACGTAAATCCAGGAGAAGTCAGAGAAAAGAAAAGTAAAAGAAAGGATTTTTACATCTTGACTATTCTTCTCTGTGGAACGACTTCGTAGGTTCTTTCAGAAGAGAGCAGCCGCACAAAGAAGACAGAAGGCAGCAGACTTTCTTGTTCAACTAAACATCTTGACGGGCTAGATTAACCTTCCTTCTTTGCGATCTCCCCGGATCATTGGGATTTTGTCGTGCATTACAACACTTACAAAATCAAAGAATTCTTGAAACACTCTTACATCTCTGTCTCTGTCTCTCTCTCTCTAGTAACAATAGCCATTTCCATAAATCCCCTAATTATGAATATATTCTTTTGTGAAACCGAGTAACACCTAAGCAAGAAAGTAAACCTGATCCCCCAAAGAAACTATATGGTGACTTAAAATTTATCCAAATAATTTATCTGATCTTGGAAGGTATCTCCAATGGAAAATGAGAGCCACATCTAAACGATGAATGCAAGGACGTAGAAACCAAATTTAATGACAAGGTAAAAAATTGCAGTGCCTAACTCATCCTGAGGCGCGAAATATTGAAATTTCGCTATGTAAAAATTGCATCAAGCACCAAAAGGAGCCCGCCACCCCCGCTTTCTCTCTTCGCTTGGTCTGCTATTGCTAATGGCTCCTGTCTATACCATCTATTTCTAAGCAAAGTTTTGCTGCTCGGCTAGCTGAAAACAACCAAGTTTTAACAAACAGAGGACCAGAATGAGGAAGTTGATTTGATTTTTCTCTTTTTGGCCAAGAGGAAGTTGAAGATTAGCATAGACAATTCAACTGCTGAAGCAGAGTCATGCGTGGATCACATTTTCCTTTGGCCTGTAATATTTCTAATGGAGTTCTGTCATTACTGGAGGCGGCACGTCTTTTTTCCTTTCATAGATTGTATGCTTGACGTGTTTTTAATAACATTTTTCACGTTGGCCGACTTCACAAAGGTGCAGCTGTTGGGGGTTTCGCAGGTCTGACCGTCGTCTACAAAAGTCGTCTGCGTTTGGCCCAAGTCCTGTCTATCCTCAGCTTGAAACGTGGACTTCAAAGGCCAACAGCTACGCAAAAATGTGTTCGACCAAACCACTTGGAGGCAATGGTCTCGAGAGAGACAGGGGAAGGGAGAATCCTCATGAGTTTTTCATTACGTGATTTGACTTTGCCTTCCATCTCAACGTTAAGATTAGTTTATCTAATGATTATTTAAGTGAGATGGAGATGAAAGACTTTTAGCATTTGAAAGAAAAACGATAACATTTTCGAAACTTTTTTTTTTGTTTACAATTTAATGGCACTAGCACAAGACTCCATTACATTAAGGGTCATGAAATACTCTACAAGTACATAAACTGATTAATTTAAAATTTGACTTATACAGGTGACTATGGCCTAAAATAATTTTATGTAGTTGGGGAGATTTGAATAGGTGACCTGACCTTCAATTCATAAATTAAAAAATTGATCTTGCCCTAATCACGTGAACCCTGCCAGTTGAAAAGAAGGAATTTTATTATTGGTTCTAGAATTGGGAAGACTTTATTATGGGTACCAGGACTGGGATTCCAGTCTCCTTTCTCATTTTCCCCAATATCTAACTTGAATAGCTTCTTCTTGTGGGCTCTGTCACTGAGAAAATCCTGTTCGTCAAACACTTGCATATATTAATGAGGTGGACATACGAGGGTTGGTAGACAAAGTCTCTCATCAAAAAATTAATATGATTTGGAATAATTAGTTGTTTACATGACTAAAAACTCATTGACTTAATCATTTAAAATGAAGGCGAGTCTAGCTAAATATGTTAATATTTCAGAGAAATGGGCTCTCTTTTATTATTCTCAATAAAGGAATTTGTGACAAACTATAATTCAATGGTGAAACTTTAGGACACTCTTGGGAAAATGCACAAGGTTCCATAGCTAATCGAGTGGCTCCGGAAGCATGTGTACAAGCTCTTAATACCAATTTTTTTTTTTATAAAGGGGCATTTGATATCCCTTCTAACTTTACGTTTTCAAACAGCAATTACATATGTCCTTAGCCTCTGCAACCCATCGAAATGTCATTGCCCACATATAAAAACCTAGTCCCTCGTTCATATTCGCACATAATTCTTCTGAGCTGAGGAACGTGATCTTGCTTATGCTAATGAAATTATGTTGAGACTAGCACATGGAGTCCTGAACTAGACGTTACTAGTGAATTGTGGAAGCAGATCTAATGTAAAGTTGAACCAATGGATACTTTTTGATCGGATGATTACTGTTCGTTCTCGTAATAGAATTGCAATGGAACTCAAACAAATCTTTTCCCAGAAGGATTCAGCAGAATACAAAGACTCAACCCAGTAGTCGGGTGACGAACATCAAACGGTTCAGTCTATCTCCACTAGACCATGGGTCAAGACAAGAATGGGAATATAGCGAACGTTGCCAAGTTGACGATATAATAATGGTCCTAAACTACCAAAACTTGTGTGGGGGATATCCTCATGAAGGCAGTGATGAAGTTATAAGAACCACCTAATGAGTTGAATTCTTGTTGTTTAGTACATACCATGCGCCAAAAAATAAAATATTGGTAATGACTTTCGTTTTCTTAATAAATTAGTTCTTTTCATTTTCAATTCCAGTTTTATCTTTAGATTGGACTAGAATTAGAGATAGCATATCTTCTCCTATATCTCGTTTCTATCTATCAACCAGGATCCCCATGCCTCTAGTTAACATGTTATTGAATATAACCAGGAACGGATCTAGAAAGTTGAATTCTTTCTAATGGAGATTAACATGCTCTATTAAAAGAATTTTGCAATACTGAAAGAGAAAGAGCAAGGATAATAAACTAGCTAGTTGAAGAATTGAAAATTTCTTGGATGTTCCAGATGTATGTACGAAACCAACAAGCGTGCCCAATTAGATGTTGGTCCTCATGTAGGATCTAAATGATCTAATGGGGGGTATAAGTTGCGCGCACATGCATACGCAGTGAGAGTTTGTAGGACTTGCTCCTGTAGAGTAGTCGATCGAAATGCATTTACAAAGTCAGCTAACATGCACCTGTTAAGGATAGCAAGGACAGAAGTTTCGCTGATATAAATACTGATATCAGTAAAAACAGAGGAAGTAAGATGCACAAGAAGAAGTACGAAGAGGAAACATATGAAGAAGAAGATGCAGAGAATACAAAGGGATAATCTCTGTATATTACGAGTCTTGAATTAGTAGTTAGTCAAGCATATTTCAGTTTCAGAAGTTAGTTAGTTGGTTACTCTGTTTTGTTAGTTGGTTACTTTGTTAAACTGTTTTCAAGTTCTGTATATAAATAGCAAAACTCTTATAATTGAAGTTCATGGAATGAATGAGGAAGAAGTTGTTCATCACACAATCTCTCTAAACTGTTTCTCCTATTTCTTCCTTGCACTTAAACTTCTTCATGGTATCAGAGCGATGGTCGATCATCCTCATGATCATGTGATCGCTTGAGAAATCAAATCGAAGGTCTGTGGCAGTAGAAACGATCCTCTGTTCACTGGATCTGGTTTTCTGGTTATCAGATTCAAAATCTGATCAAAAGAACCGCGGTGATGATGATGAATCTGGTTTAGTAACTTCTTCTTTGATCAAGAGATCGAAGAATGAAGATCCAATTCATGCTAAGTTCTGAAGTTGATTTCTGAAGTTGATTCTTCGGTTCTTCGAGGATAGAGATCAAATGATGATCAATCAAAGTTGCTGTCACAAGCTATGCATCCTGAAGAAATCATCTTGATCTACAACAGAGTGAAGTCAGTTTCAAAGCTTCATTGATCGTTGAGACGTCTATATCTTTCCACAGATCTGTGAGTTGATATTTTTCATCAGAAGTATACTTGTAGCAACATTCAATAAATCAGTAGAATCTGTGTCTGCAACTAGAACTGATTAACAATCAGGAAGAATAGAATGGCAGCAAGAAATTTGAGATATCCATTTCCTATTCATGTTAATATCTCAAATTTCGTTACCATCAAATTAGCTGAGGATAACTTTCTTCTATGGCAAGCTCAATTCTATAGATTCTTAAGGAGCCAAGATCTGTTTGGTTTTGTGAATGGGGAAATTCCACCACCTGCAAAGATATTGCAGGTTGAAGAAGGAGGTCGAACATCTGAGGTCACTAATCCTGAGTACAATGACTAGATAAAAACATATCAGCTTGTGTCTTCTTGGATTAGTGGTGCTGTATCAGAAAATATACTTGGCTTGATAATTGGCTTGAATACTGCTTATGAAGTTTGGCAAACTTTGCTAAATCGTTTTACACAAAAATCAGTAGCCAAGGAGTTCGAGTTAAGAGGAAAACTACAGACCTGTCAGAAACGTGAACGAACTCTATCAGCTTACCTCAGGGAGTACAAGTCAATATGTGATCAATTGAATGCTATAGGAAAACCAATTGATGAAATCACAAAACTTTTTGGAATTCTGGAAGGTCTGGGATCTGAGTATGAAAGTTTTAAAACTACAATCTACTGCTTAAAACCCCAACCTGAATATGATGAAGTGATCTCACACTTAGAAAGATTCGAAGCCAGGTTGCAGAACTACTCTTTAAATCAGTTCAGTCCTAACCTAGCTTACTATGGCCAAAGGAAAACTGAAACTATACATAAAGAAGAGGCTGATGGAGAATATATACCACATCATACTATTCCTAGAGGATCAAGAACAAATAATCGTGGAGGAAGATTTTATGGCAGAGGAAGACCATATAATGCCAGATACAGAAATTTTGGTTATCCTGGAAGAAACATGAGTTACAGAAATAATAACTCAAACTATGAACAAGAAAATCAGCAGTTTAAACAGCACAATACCTTTGCTGGCTTGAGTTCTGCTCAGGGTTTTAGACCATACAATGTATCAGCACAAAGGTATTCTGATACCAGGTCATACCCTGCATCAAGTTCAACTCCTCACAAAAGGGTGCGAGTGGAGAAAACAGCAGAGCATACTCGACTTGAGTGTCAAATCTGCAAGAGGCCTGGTCATGATGCCTTACATTGTTGGTATAGGTTTGATAATTCCTATCAAGCTGAGGAGATACCAACAGCCCTGGCAGCTCTACATATTGAAGAGACAAATGATCAGGAATGGTATCCAGACACTGGAGCAACAGCCCATATTACATCTAATGCTGGTATACTTCATAGTCTTTCTAAAAATAATAATGCTGATACAGTCATGATAGGCAATGGTATGTGTTTACCTGTCAAATATATTGGTAATGCAATATTAAATACTGCCACTGATGCTTTGCCTTTAAAAGATGTGTTGATTGTGCCTGAGATTAAGAAAAATCTTCTATCAGTATCAAAGTTAACTGATGATTACCCCTGTTCTTTTATCTTTAACAAAATTGGTGTATATATCACGGACAGCACCACCAACACAACCATGAGGCTAGGGAGCAAGGTTAGAGGTCTGTACAGAGTAGACCCTCATGCTGCAGAAGTCTACTTCACTCAAAGACAAAGAACTGTTACAGAAAGTCTCTGGCATCAACGACTGGCTCACACAAATCAGAGTATCTTGAAGCATTTGAGGAATCAAAATTTGATTCAGTACAACAAAGAACTACAGTCTATTTGCAGAAGTTGCCAAATAGCTAAGAGTACTGCTCTACCGTTTCCATTATCAAATTCTATAGCTACAAAACCTCTCGAACAAATTCACTGTGATATCTGGGGACCTTCTCCAGTTAAATCTTTTCAGAGTTTCAAGTATTATGTCATTTTTGTTGACAATTTCTCTCGGTTCAGTTGGATATATCCATTAAAGCTGAAGTCAGATTTCTATAGTATTTTCCTCATGTTTCAAAAATTAGTAGAAAATCAGCATAGTTGTAAAATCAAGACCTTCCAATGTGATGGTGGAGGAGAGTTTATAAGCCAACAGTTCAGAACTCACCTACAGAATTGTGGCATTCAACAGCATATCTCCTGTCCCTATACCCCTGAACAGAATGGAATACCTGAAAGGAAACATCGACATATAGTTGAACTTGGCTTGGCTATGTTATATCATGCCAAAATTCCATTAAAGTTCTGGGTAGATGCATTTGTCACAGCCAACTACATTGTTAACATTCTTCCTACTCACAAGTTACAGATGCAATCTCCCTTCAGCAAATTATATCAAAAGAAGCCAAGATATGATCATCTCAGAACTTTTGGCTGTGCTTGCTATCCCTGTCTTCGACCATATGCACAGCACAAGCTGGATCCACGATCTCTAACCTGTGTCTTTCTAGGATATAGTGATCACTATAAGGGATATCGATGTCTTGTCCCTACTACTGGCCATGTCTATATCAGTCGCCATGTAGTATTTGATGAACTTTTCTTCCCTTTTTCTCAGAAATTAGCAACAGTTTATCCCTCCTACACACACTTATATAAGTTGTGGAAAGCATAAGAGCAGTTTCTAGCTTCATCTACTTCAGCTCACATCAAACATCCCACTGCTCAGTCTACAAACTGGGAACAAGAATCTACAACTCAGCAAACCAATGGCATAGTCTCACATCAATGCACAGATCAAGCAGTTTATGTTTCTCCAGCTGATCTCTCTACTGATCACATGTCTATCACTACTCAGCAGAGTTCACAACAAATTGAACTACCAGTTCCCATAACTGCAACAATAGATGGATCAGATATGGCACAACATACTTCAAATAATCAGACAACTTCACAAGGTACAGTACCTACTCACCCTATGCAGACTAGGTCTAAGTCTGGCATTATCAAGACCAATCCTCGATATGCCTGTCTTGCTATATATGATGTACCTACTGAACCAAAAACAATCAAATCAGCCTTAGCTCATAAAGGTTGGTATAAAGCCATGACAGAAGAAATGGATGCACTTTATCAGAATCAAACTTGGGACTTAATCCCTCGAACTGATCAAATGAATGTTATTGGCTGTAAATGGGTCTTTAAAACAAAGCTTACAGCTAATGGGACCCTTGATAAACTTAAGGCCAGACTGGTTGCTAAAGGATTTCATCAGGAAGAAGGCATTGACTTTACAGAAACTTTCAGTCCAGTCATCAAACATGCCACAATTCGTATAGTTCTCTCTGTAGCCATGATGAAACACTGGCCAATCCATCAATTAGATGTCAAAAATGCATTTTTACATGGTACATTGAATGAGATAGTCTATATGAAGCAACCTCCTGGGTTTCACGACCACCAGAAACCTCATCATGTCTGTCTCCTCAGGAAGTCTCTGTATGGACTTCGACAAGCTCCTCGAGCTTGGTTTGACAAATTCAGCAATTTTTTGCTTGAATATGGGTTCTTTTGTAGCTCAACTGACCCATCCTTATTCATCTATCACACTACTACAGACACTCTTCTCTTACTACTCTATGTTGATGACATAATCCTGACTGGCAGTTCCTCTCAGTTACTCTCTCATCTTATCCAGTCTCTTAGTCTTCAGTTCTCTATGAAAGACCTTGGTCCACTACACTACTTCCTTGGCATTGAAGTTAAAAATAATTCTGATCATCTGTTTCTTTGCCAAACTAAATATGCCAGTGATCTTCTTACTCGAGCTTCTATGCTTGAGTGCAAACCAATTTCCACCCCTGTCTCACTAAAACCACCTATTCTGATAACTGATTCTACTCCTCTTTCCAATCCTGTTGAGTATCGAAGTCTAGTAGGTGGTCTTCAGTATCTAACCTTAACACGACCTGACATTGCCTATGCTACAAACCAGCTCTGTCAGAAATTACAGCAACCTACTATTGCAGATTTCCATAAACTCAAGAGAGTTTTGAGATATGTCAAAGGCACTATTACTCTTGGAGTCTTTATTCACTCTCGAAGCTCTCTCCATCTGTATGGGTTCTTAGATTCAGACTGGGCAGGATGTGTTGAAACAAGAAGATCAACAACAGGCTTTTGTACTTACCTTGGTTCTAACCTCCTATCTTGGACAGCAAAGAAACAATCACGGTCGTCGCTCCTCTACGTAAGCCGAGTATCGTGCCCTTGCTTCGCTCCGCCGAACTTACCTGGATCAGCTTTGTCCTTCGTGATATAGGCTGCTCTTTGTCTCGTCCAACACAGCTCTTCTGTGACAACAAATCAGCCATCTCTCTTACTATCAATCCTGTCCTACATGCTCGCACCAAACACATTGAGATAGACTTTCACTTTGTTCGGGAAAAAGTCTCATCTGGCTCACTCCAAGTGCAGTATGTTCCAAGTATCCATCAACTTGCTGATATTTTCACAAAATCTCTTCCTCGTCTTACTCATTCTCAGCTACGACTCAAATTAGGAATTGGTGTTCCCCCCATTTCCAATTTGAGGGGGGCTGTTAAGGATAGCAAGGACAGAAGTTTTGCTGATATAAATACTGATATCAGTAAAAACAGAGGAAGTAAGATGCACAAGAAGAAGTACGAAGAGGAAACATATGAAGAAGAAGATGCAGAGAATACAAAGGGATAATCTCTGTATATTACGAGTCTTGAATTAGTAGTTAGTCAAGCATATTTCAGTTTCAGAAGTTAGTTAGTTGGTTACTCTGTTTTGTTAGTTGGTTACTTTGTTAAACTGTTTTCAAGTTCTGTATATAAATAGCAAAACTCTTATAATTGAAGTTCATGGAATGAATGAGGAAGAAGTTGTTCATCACACAATCTCTCTAAACTGTTTCTCCTATTTCTTCCTTGCACTTAAACTTCTTCAGCACCAATGGACGTTGGCCATCATGTACTATCGACTTGATCAGATGATGGGTGTGAGTTGAGCTCACATGCATCGGGAGCATGTACGACTTGGTTATGCGAAGTAGTTGGTAAATACGAATATAATTAGCATATAAAGTACCCAATAGGTAATTTCGTCCATGAACACATCAGTCCTTGGCAAAATCACACTAGCGATTCAACGGAGTAATTATATGAACGAGGCTAATACACACGCAGTCCCCTATTTTTAGCAAGTGAATTTATTTCTTCAGCAAATTAATTCTGAGACTGAGTGTCATAAACAAAATTTCGATGCTGACAACGTAAATTGGAAAATGGTACCTTAAGGAAAAAGAAATTAAATATTGAGCAAAGAGAATGGTCCATGTCGTTCTAATTTAGGAAAATAATTTTGTATCATCGTCCTTGAAATTTGAAATATCTTGCAAGACATCAAATATGAAATGTCATGGTCCATGAAAGAACACCCACGTTAATTTGAGCGGATTTTTTCGCTTGGTCCAAAAGCAGCACATCAAAACCCGAATATATCAACCGTGAGAAAAACGGAAAATTGACCCAGAATCCCAGAGAGGACGAAAACATGCGTCAAATAATGGGAATGTCCGAGTTTCTTGGCGATAATTTCCCTTTTGAAATTAACTACGCGGAGGAAAAAGCGAATACGAACGCGTCGAGAATTTGACAAAAGTCCATAAGCCCATGTATATCCAATATTCAATTCGGACTAATTGAACCTTCCACGGACTTCTTCACCCCGTAGCCTAACTATAATTTTTGAGGACGATACTATCCTTAGTCATTAGCCCTTCATGTACTCGGCGTGTCAAATAATCAAGGGGCAATTTGGGAAGTTCTTGACCGTTGCGATTACCCACCCGTCTTGGATACGAACACATACCGAGAGTCGAAGCGATAGTTGTAGTCCTAACCCCACCAAAAACAACGACAATTGTAGCTAAGACAAGTCATAGTTCAACTACACATATCTGCTTCACCATGCACTATAAATGGGGGACGTATTTGTGGGGGTTAAGCCTACCCGGACATGTTTTGCCTCTGCATTCAAGAGGTCGTTGGTTCGTTCGAAATCTTGTAAAGACGGTACATATAGAAAGGTATGTCCATGTGTTTCATATTGAAAGAGTAGCCTCGTCTCTTCTTTTTTCACCTCTCCGAAGGTTACCCCTTCTAAAGAAACCGTTATCAATTCGCTCTTTATTTCCAATCTCTGCAGAAAGGCCAGCTCTTGATTGTGAGTCTGCGTTAAATTTGGATTTGCGGGTGATTTTCTCATTGGCAGCGGCTATGGAGGAGATGGGTTTCCGGCGGTGGCAGAAGGGTTCGCTCCATGGGTGGTTGACCGCGGCAGTTCGCTTCCTTTTCTTGCTCTTGGCTTGCTCCGCGGTGGCGACAGTAAGGTATTTTCCTTGTGGCGTACGTTTTAGTCTTGCATTCATAAGAGAGAGAGAGAGAGAGAGAGAGAGAGAGAGAGAATGAATGAATTTATGAGTGACTTACGGTTTCTGATCTTTCAATGATTTTATATGCGCCAATTTATGGGCATTGATCGTTAAAAATCCTAGCAACGGAACGCAGCGAGTTAATCCTGTATTCTCCATTCAAGGTATCGTTTAGTTGAAGAAGACCATTTGACCGTCCTTCAATGGTAATCAAGACTACTGCACTTAATTGCCATGTTTAATAGCAAAGCTTAAGAGCATATTAAACCACATTAAATGTTATGGTCAGTTTGGTCAGCCATAGAACCCCAGCCTGCTCAAATCGCTAAGAAAAAGGTTTCAGCTCAGTTCACCATTTTTTCCAGGCACGACCATGAAAAAATAGAGACTAGAGGAAATCTCAGTCCTAGCACTCGTTGATTATTCCTTACATTCGTTCGGTAACGGTCTGTAATCATTGCTGGAAAATGCTGATTAAGAGCACCAAACTTTGACATTAACGCACACATGTCGGAATCAAGAAACACCCATCGCTACAACTGCTCCCTCGCAGGTTCCTGTCATGGTCCAACTGCTTCTCGTTGTTCTAAAGATGTCATCGAAGAGACAGCTCTTTTTAGGGTTTTGTTTATTGATCTCGTTATCGTTAGTCAAAGGGGGGAGATGGTGTTTGGTTGACGACTCTCTTATATTTTGACGAAAGAGGAAACGGATTACAACAAATAATAAATGAAATACGGAATGTGTTGGTTGAAAGACGATTTTTTTATTTCCTTATTATTGCAGAGAAGTTCGAGCGAACGAATATCCTGGGGTCCAGCTGAAAGTGCAAAATGATCAGGTGATTCAACACCCCCGCTCCTCATCATTTATGTTATGTAGGTCCATAAGTAATACAATAATTATAATATATATGCTTCTCAAAAATAAAAATTATTCTCGATATAAATGAAAATAGATAGTGAAAATTATTCGCAATATCATTTAATGATATCATGTTCGATACTCTAAACTTATAGATATGTGATCTCTTATCCTGATTCTCAATGTTAATTGAATGTTTTAGAAATGGGATATTTTATTAACGATATTAACAATGAAAATAATAAATATTGAATTTATTGAGCCTCTAATGAAAATTTGTTCATTGAATAATTAATTTGGGAGTAATTTTCAGGTGGTGACGGACAATGGGATTGTCGAGGTCACGTTCTCAAACCCAGATGGGATGGTCACGGGCATCAAGTTCAACGGGATCGATAACCTCCTTGAGGCTCGTAATAAAGAAACCGATAGAGGGTATGTATCAATTATCAATGTGCACTTTCACTCCCTTACAATAAATCGTTTCTTCTTTTCTTTTCTTTTCTTTCTTTTTTTTTTTAAAGAAAACATTAGCAGTTTTCATTTTACAATATTCAAACGCCATGCATACATCTTCTGCAATCAAGAAGTCCTAGCAAGGCGTAGTCGCAAAAAAAAAAAAAAAAAAGGGAAAGTCGAAGAAGAATTCCTGTCATACAAACCTAAAAATGAAATAAAAAAAAATCACAACAAAATGCTATTTAATCTGTCAATATCAATCAAAACAAGGAGTCATGACAAGGCCATCCGAAGTCTTTAGTCCTTATGGTCATTGTCTTTGTCGTTACTATTAGGAAAAAGCTACTTTTTATGTGATCTATACACATAGATATAATAGAGTCAATTTTGCATGAATTATAGATATAATTATTTTCTCATTCTTGTAGAGTTAATTTCATTTCTTATTACTTTAGATATTACCAAATAGGTGTAATATCTATTACTATGTTAAGATTTTCAAAGAAAAAAAAAATTCTCTTCATTTTTTAATATTTTCCTATTCTTGTTGGTCAATTTAAGTAAATATTGTCATCTTGGGAAGCCCCTTAAATCTTCATTTGGAAAAGAAAGAGACCCACTTCCTTAGGACTTAATGCAGTGATTGTGCAAAAGTCACTTCTAGTATAACAAATCAAATTGCTATTAAAGAGCATATTCTAATTGGATGAAAAAAAAAAAAGAAGGGATCAGGAATTTTTTATAATTCACGGAAAATTAATCGACTCCGACTAACCTATTGGAGATCAAGTCAACATCATCTGGAAGCCATATTCACCCCCACACGTCTATTCTCCACGATGATGTAATCCCGAATTTAAGAGATAGCAAATCGAGCCAATCGCTCCGGGAGAATCCTCAATCCTCATTCCTCAGTCGTCGGTAAAAACAGTGGGGCGTAGGAGGACGTAAGGAAGCTTTCGTCCTTGAAAGCGACCGACTCTATTTGCCGTCTTGGACTGAATGCCGTTCTTCGGAAGTTATTGCCAATAATGCCCATTTGAAAAGGTTAAATTCGACCGCAGTAATTGACCAAAACAGTGCACAGGAACATAGATAATTAGAACGTTTCTCCTATAGTCTTTGAGAAACGTCAGCATTGACCATTGGATAGATCAGGTTATTTATATTTCTCCCTTGCGGTCAATTTTTCGCCGAAACTATGTAGAATTTTTCATCGTCATTTTTCCATCTGGGTCGTGAAATTTTTCTTATTTTTATAATGATTTTTGGAGCATAGTTTAATTCCTATGCTACTTGACCGAAGAAGGAAAATAATTTTTTTCTCAACATGTTACTTGTGACATAAAAAATTCTTTAGTGACGCATGACGAGTTTTTACTGATGTTACTTTCAGGTACTGGGACATCGTGTGGAACCGGCCAGCGGAAGCCAGCATGTTTACGAGGTAAAGATCGGTTGCTTTCAAAGCAGCTCTTTATTGCTAGTAGAATCTTATATAACTCCATAAACTAAACTATAAAATTAGGGTGCAAAAGCGCATATTAGGTCAATTCGTGCTAGCACCGATAGTAGTCTCGAAACCATGTAGATGTTTCGATTTTCAAGGGGAATTGATGTGGATGACACGCGAAAATTAATGTAAACAACATGTTAGGTCAACTAGTTCAATAGATACAGTTTTAAAATGTGGGATTGTTTTAATAGGATTGAAGGAACAACGTTCAAGGTGGTAGCAAACACCGACGACGTAGTGGAGTTGTCGTTTGTAAGCAGCTGGAGCAATTCCTCCGAGTCGTACTTGGCGCCACTCATCGTCGACAAGAGGTTAGCCAAAGCATTCTTTTGTTCATTTAATTTGGAAAAAAGAAAGGTCGATCAATCTGATTTTGAAGTGTTGCTGATAGTCGATTGTGATTGTACTTGGGGGCAGATTTGTGGTGAGACGTGGGAGTTCAGGGTTCTACGGGTATGCGATATTCAAGCACCCAAAGGGATGGCCCGACTTGGACATCGGAGAAGCCCGGATCGCTTTCAAGCTCAACGGACAAAAGTAAGGACCCGATAAAAATCATCTTATTCAATCTATCATACATAATAAAAACACGATATCACGTCAAAATGTTGCGTGATGTTTGTATAACGAAGGAAATTTTTCATTAGGAAAAGTTTTGGGTGTTGCTTTCAATTTCAGTTTCCCATTTTCCTTTGATTGGGATTGGAGCGTTTCACGGGGTGATTGATTGGCGATTATTGTGCGTTGCTCTCTGTTAGGTTTCATTATATGGCTGTATCGGATGAGAGGCAAAGGGTTATGCCAACGGACGAAGATCGCGCCAGTGGTCGTGTGCTAGACTACAAGGAAGCTGTACTTTTGACTAATCCATCCAATTCCGAGCTAGAAGGCGAGGTAAACTCGAACTACATCGGCTTCGTTTATGCGTTTGATGTTAATCATTTAAAAAATTCTAAAAAAAAACATAAAAACCTCTCCAACTCGTATCTCTAGACAAATACGTATGTTTCGGGCAATGATCCGACGCTGGTGGGCGGATTGCAGGTGGATGATAAGTACCAATACTCGTGCGAGAACCAGGAGAACAAGGTGCACGGCTGGATCAGCAGCGATCCGCCGGTGGGATTCTGGATGATCACCCCCAGCCACGAGTCTCACACCGCCGGGCCTGTCAAGCAAGACCTCACTTCCCACATTGGCCCCACCACACTCAACGTAAGTGACCCGTCCTCCCCTCTTTCCCTTGCACAAAATAAGCTCCAAACCCAAATGGACATCGGCTTCCGGCGCAGACCGTCGAGGCTTTGGTCACGGGTCGGGTTTATCCGACTCATCGAGCTAAGAACGGGTATGGATCTGGCCCGAGTGCGTCGACGGTCCTTCATACCGAAGACTAGTTTGATGAAAGAATAGTCCAGGTTTATCGAAACTGGTCAGCAGAATTGCGTGCTAAGTGAAGCGTCGAATGAGCCTTGTTGATCTTTCTACAGGTGTTCTATAGCAATCACTATGCGGGGAAAGACGTGTACATGAGTTTCCGGAACGGAGAGGCGTGGAAGAAGGTTTACGGACCCTTCATGGTCTACGTCAACTCGGTGTCGCCTGAAGAAAACCAATCGAAGCTTTGGGCGGACGCAAAAGGACAGGTATTACATTTTTTTTTTCTTGCTTGAAATCTTGGTAATTTCGGATAAATGACCAACTTTTTTTCTCTATTACTTCGTTGGTTGCATTAATCGCTTTTGATTTATGTGATTAGATGTTGATGGAAACTGCCAGTTGGCCCTACGACTTCATCAGCTCGGATGACTACCCTTCCGCAGCCGGACGAGGAGCCGTCAGCGGTCAACTGTCGGTCCGGGACAGGTTCGATTCCCTCGATCGCTATGTTTCGCATTAGAACTACATGCATTTGCATAAAAAAAATCTCGTTTTATATTCAAGGAGCTGAGCAGTTGAAATTTCCTAATCCAGATACATCCAGAATAGAGACATGGCGGCGGACTCCGCATACGTAGGGTTGGCAGCGCCGGGAGAGGTCGGTTCGTGGCAAACTGACACAAAGGTAACTTCATTTTATCTTCTATCATTTGCCACAAATTTACCCAAAAGCGTCCGGTTAATTTCGTGGTCAATAAGCATCTGATAACTCTATTTAATGTTCCTCTCGATTCAGGGTTATCAGTTTTGGACTCGAGCAGACGAAAACGGATCTTTCGAGATTAAAAATGTCCGGCCAGGCATTTATGGCTTGTATGCATGGGTTCCCGGTTTCATCGGGGACTACAAATACCACTTGAACGTCATGGTCAAGCCAGGTAACTATCATCCTATCGCGACGTTTGAACAATACCATTTCTAGGTTTTTCAAGCCAATTTTTATCTAAGGAACGTCGAGTATAATAAGACAGACCTACAAAATTAGCATATTCAATGATGGGATAGACTGTGAGTAGGTCATTTAAATAAGTGAGTCACTTTCAACATCCGATAACAATTTATCACGTCATTTAAGATACGAGCTTTGTAATACAAACTTAGTAAATGTAACATTTCTCTTTTTTTGTTTTATCTCGGCCCCATTTCTCTAAGTTTGGGCTATTGTATACGCATGGTCTTTGCTACTTATCTGGATCTAGCTATCAAATTTATGTTCAATTTAACAGCCAGTCCAAAAGGGCTTTGGAATTTTATGGTTTCATTACAAGCTAATGTCAAAATTATTCTTGCGCAGGATCTGAAATTCAATTGGATGCTCTGGTTTTCAGCCCTCCAAGATCTGGTCCCACGTTGTGGGAAATTGGCATCCCCGATCGAACGGCAGCCGAATTCTACGTGCCCTTACCTAATCCGTGGTTAATGAATAATCTGTTCAAAAACGGCACCGGAGAGAGGTGCGCCTTATTGCCGGGCCTTTTATCTTTTCATGACTCGCATATACAATTGTAATTAGTCAAATGTCTAGAGTGAAATTAGCACAGCATCCCACCGTCCTGGCCCCGCCTGAATTTGACTTGCCCGAGACAGGAATAGAACCCACAACCATGGATTCCCTAGTTAAAAGCATGAGGACGCCCTTACCACTAGGTCTATCTGAGGATACGATCTTGTTGTTATGCCATTATTAGCATAAATGCACCTACCGAGCAGCTAGATTTTTTCCAATCATTCTCGGTGCACGAGGATCATCCACCATTAGATATGTGGGGCCCACGTCATTCGACGATGAGCAACGGAATCTTGCAACTATTTTTCTGTTTTTGGAGTGCCATGATAAGCGGATTCATTATTTTATTGTGTTCCAATCTGCATCCCGATTAGTCAATGTTTATCTACTTTGATTTTGATTTTCAAGTAGTATTGATCTCGTATCATCGTGGATTGACACATAATTGGATGTTTGTCGTTCTTTTATTCCTGGCAAGCAGCTAGAGATTAATAGTGATGTAACTTTTTATGTTAGAAAAAAGCTGATTTATAACATCGATGTTGCAAGTGATATGGTAAATCACAAGCGGACATCCAAACACTTAGCCAATATTCAATCCCCAATAACAGCCGGTTACGAAACTTAGTATACCATTTTGGTTAATTAGTCCGAATAAACTTTGAATTTCTCCTTTTATTTATTAGATTTCTATAGCTGCTCATCAAATGCTTTTCTTTCTTTTCCTTTGTTTTTTTTTATTGACAGGTTCCGGCAATATGGACTATGGGAACGGTACTCAGAATTATACCCTAAAAACGATCTCGTCTACACTGTCGGCGTCGACAACTACCATAGAGATTGGTTTTTCGCTCATGTCACCCGGTACTTTCTCTCTCTATGAATATACAATATACATGTACATATACACATACATATACGTATATGTATATCTGATTTTCGTTATGTACAGGAACATAGGAAATTCAAAATACGTGCCAACAACATGGAGGATTGACTTTCATCTTCAAAATGTGAACTTCAGAGGGACCTACAGACTTCAAATGGCAGTGGCATCAGCCACCCAGTCTCGCATATCGGTATGAAGCAATATACTCGCCAAACATCCGCATATATCATCATCAAATTATCTAAATCAATGACGTTTTAGGCCTAATCGATTTCGATATTGTTGTCCTTTACTCGAACCCTTCTGAAGATCCGGGTCAACAATCTGAGCCAGCAACCTCTCTCATCGACGGGCCGTTTCGGCTACGACAACGCCATCGCGAGGCATGGAATCCACGGTCTGTACTGGACGTTTGGCTTCGACGTGCCGGGCTCTCGCCTACGCAGGGGGACCAACTCCATCTACCTCGCTCAGGCTTCGTCAGCCAGGACACCCTTCGAAGGCGTCATGTACGACTACATCCGATTCGAAGGCCCTCCGAGAAGTAATTGAAATTCTCCAGTTGTATAGAATTCGCGCACATAGCCATTTCATCAAAATTCATAAAAAACTATACAAGATTAGGTCAGAAATAAGGCGTTTTCATGTTCTTTTATGGCGATGAGCCAGTAAGAAGGTTGAGGTTCGATCATGCAGAAAGCAATTGTTTGTTACATTTGTTACATTTGATGCTTCATTTGAATTGATTTAAACTATCCCGTCTTCAAGTGAATCTCTCTCTCTCTCTCTCTCTCTCTCTCTCTCTCTCTCTCTCTCTCGGATTGCGCTCACACATACAACTGTGTTTAAGGTGGACAAATCCACCAAAAGTCCTAAAATTTATTATCAAAGCATGTTTGAGTTCTAAAACTTTCATATTTTTGCAATTAAGTCCAAAACTTGTCAAATTTGCTGCAAAGGTGATGCACTTGGGCCTAGGCAAGCCCGACCCGGGGCTCCCTCTCGCCCACCTTGCCTATGGCAGGCAAGGCCAATTAGCCTAGCCACCGGCCAAAAAGAAGAAGAAATGAAAAAAATAACGAAAAATTAAAATATTAAAATATTATTAAATTTATCTACAACAATATTGACTGGATAGACTCAATTGACAAAATGTGAAAAGACTTAGAACTCAATTAGCAAATTGAAAGGTTTATGACTGAATTGACAAAAATTTAGTAAGTTTAAGATTTTTTGAACATTTTTTCACTTAAAGCTTTGATTTTGCATAAATGATACCATGATAAACCAACTTCTAAGCTTTTATATATTAGTATATTGGATTAGTAGATTAGATGATGATGATGATGATGATGATGATGATGATGATGATGATGATGGGCGCTAGGAAAATCAACGTTCGACATTATAGGGAATTAGTATTGCAAAAAATAGATGTTACACAAAAGAATTGAAATATTAAATTTATAAATTGAATTTTTCCATACAATCACAGTTGTTAATTTGGTCGGCAAGAACGTCATCATCACCTTATAAAGTAGGGGTGTGCAAAATAATTGAGGACAGCTTGAACCGCCGGGAACTGGACTGGATCGGACTGAAACTGACAATTTCCATGAGGGCCGGTGCGGTTCTTGATTCCAATTTGTTGAAACTGATAAGTATCGGTCCGGTTCCCGATTCTAGATGTGGAACCGCCCGTCCACCCACCAGGATCGAACCAGTATACATGTACATTTAGAAAAAGAAATTACATCTCAATTATTTTATTATTTTGTAGTTTTTCAACCAAATATATATGTACATATACATTTGTAGTTATTGAACATTATTGATTAATTTTTTCGCTTTGGTATGTAATATGGTTAACCTCATACTTTTCTTTTTCATTCTAATAATCAATTTACTTGCTTTCTCAACCAAAACAAAATAAACAAACGTAGAGAAAGAAGAGAACCAATTGGAGATGTCCATAAGAGCCAACAACTCATTTTAAGAGTATAATTAGATCTCTTCTTAGTCATTCCCATGATTAAATTAGGTTGATGTTGAAAAAAGATGGATCAAACTACTAATATTTTAACTTTTGTGGTTAGTACTTTTAACATGAAGTCTAATTCTCCACATGTTTCTAGTGTCGGGAAACCTTAAGAGGATCACACCATGACCTTTGAAGAAATTAAGTTTTTAGTTAATGAGTATTGTCTATTCATTTTGCCCTATAATTTTCAATCCTTAATCAAAATCAATAACTCGCAATTCAACCTGAATATAAGGCCAAACAAGCTTTGTATGGATTGGGGACCCATTCTATGGACTCACTTGGGACCTGGTCGGATTGCCTTTTTGGAACCGGTGGTCCGACTGATTCCCAGGTGAGTCCATGGAACTAACAGATGAATTTCGGTTCCAATTTTTTGGAACCGATCCTTATTGTGCAGTTTCTGATTCTAAGGCGTAAATCGTCCACATGAACCATGCTCACCCATAATGTATACAGGGTTGACTTCTCCTTCACCTTTTCGTATCACCGTCCACTTTTTTTTTTTTTTTTTGGTCTGGTATCACTGTCCTCTTCAATACTAAGATAATATGGCAATGTTAGCAGCAAACGAGCATCGAGTGGAATTTTCTTTTTTTCGGTCAAAAGTCGAAATTTAATTAGTGGATATTTATTAACAGACACTAACTTACGACACTACGCAACAAAGACATGAGTAGCACGGCTAGACCGTAGTTATAAATATACAAAACAGGTGTTAAGCGCGGTCGACAATAGTCATTTAGTGGATATTTGTTAACATTACAGTAGAAATTTAATTAGGATATTATATGATATTGGATTGCACTATCAAATTCGAAAATATATACATTGCTATTGCGGAAAACATATGGATTTAATTGCTATTTAACATTCTAAACTCCCTATAATGAACTTTTCTTATATAGGAAAGATGGAGCAAAAGTATCAAAAAAATCTTAAACCTATAACATTTGTGTCAATTTAGTCATAAACCTTTTTTATTTATACCAATTTAATCCTAAACATTTTAATCCAGTGCCAATTCAATCCTTCGAGCTAATTTTGGCTGGATTTTACTAACATGAATGCCAGCCGGCCTATGTGGCACCGTTGACACTAACGTAAACAATTTTTAATAATATTTTCATATTTTTCTAATCTTTTTCCTTTTTTTTTTTTTTCCATTCTTCTTCATTCCCTTTGCTAGTGACTGGCCAATGGCCACAAGGGATGGTCAACCACTAGCCATGGTCGAGCGACCCTCGTCGGGCCTCACCTGGGTGAGGGTGAGGGCGAGGGCGAGCTCCCATGAGGGCTCCCCTCCCCAAATCTGGTGAGGCTAGCTCTCATCCAGGCTAGGGCAGCCTCACCAGGCGTCGCCTTGGCCAAGGCGAAGGTCGGCCTTGCCCAATCTAGCCTAGGCAAGGTTGACCTTCGTCAGGCCTCACCTGAGTGAGGGCAAGCCTCGACGAGGGCTCCCCTTGCCCTAGCCAATGTTGGCTTGGGTAAGTAAGGCCAACCCTCAACTAGATGAAGGCGAGCCTCGGCGAGGGCTCCCCTCGTCAAATCTAGCGAGGCTAGTCCTCACCTAGGCAAGGCTAGCCCTCACCTAGGCAAGGCCAACCCGACTATGTTCGATGGTTAATCGCCGACAAAGGGAAGGAAGAAGAAGGAAAAATAATAATAAGAAATCTACAAAAATAAACAAAATCGAAAAAAAGTTAAAATATAATTAAAAAATATCCACATTAGCATTGATGTCGCCACATAGGTCAACCGCTATCCATTGTTAGCAAAATCCGCCCAAAACTAGCTGGAATGAGTGAATTGGCATTAAGTCAAAGGTTTAGGTATAAATTGACACCAATAAAATGTTTATAACTAAATTAGTACTAATATAATAGGTTTAGGACATTTCTAACACTTTTCCCAAAACGATGGCAATATGAATTTAATGAATCTTTTACAATCAAGATTGACATTGCATGTTGTTGCTTAATTTCTCAAGGTAGTCGGGAACTTCATGTTGCCCTTTGCATTTTATATGAAATACTCTTTTGACCCTCATTTAAATCAATAATAGCAAGAGCAAATGAAAAATGAAATTTTCCACTACTAACACTCTGTCATATGGGATTTAGTTAATAAAAAAAAATCCTTGAAATGATGGTGTTTTAAAAATACTTCATATGAATATGAAATTTAATTTCAGGAAATCTAATTAGTGCTGGTTTCTTAGAGGATCAGAACCTGTCGTCTTAGAGGGATTAGTTCTTGAAATAGTAGGAAAAGACTATACGTATTAACTCAAAGTAGATTAGGGAGTTGTTACTTCAAAGCTTTGATTTTGCGTAAATGATACGACGATAGAATCAGCTTCAAAGCTTTTATATATTAGTATAATGGGTTAGTAAATTAAATAATAACAATAATAACAAAACTTGTCAAATTTGCTATGAAGGTGACACCCAGCAATTCCACCTTCGCCTGGGCTTGGGTGAGGCCAACCCTATTAGAAAAAAAATATTAGGATACATAAAATAATAATAATTATTGGAAATACATTACAAAAGATTAGAAAATAAAAGAAATGTCTGAGGCGTGCAAACAATATCCTTAAGGATAATTCCACCCCTCGAAGTACAAAACTCGGTGCGTAAGACTTCAGCAGCTATCCTCCCAAGATACAACAGACCTTCCTCTATACTCCGCACTAAATATTAAAAGGAAACAGAACAACTTTTGTGTATAACCCAGCAAGGAAAAGGAAAGGGAATATTTTTAAAGGAAGGATATTCTCTCTTTCATTCAGTGTATATCTTCAAGATTGTCTTATGAGATTTTATTTTTATATTCGGACAAAATAGAGCTGCTAAAAGAGCCGTTGTAAAATAATGGAGAATTAATTTGAGAAATAAATTAAACATTACAAAACGATTTAAAAAGCTGGCCGTTAAGAAACCGTTATGTGACCATTAAAAATAATAATGGTCTTCAATGCGGTCATAACTTTTATCGAAGCTATTATTGTAAATATTTCAAAATATTATTAAAATATCCAACAAACCCTCGCCGCAGCTCGCCCTCACCCACCTTGGGTGAGGGCGAGCAAACAAAAATATTTTAATATATTTTAACATATTTTAAAAATTATCTACAACAATATTAGCTATATAGACTCAATTGGCAAAGTAGAAAAAGGCTTAAAACTCAATTGGCAAATTAAAAAGTTTATGACTAAATTAACAAAAGTACAATAAGTTTAAGATTTTTTTAATATTTTTCCTCAAAGCTTTGATTTTGCATAAATGATACCATGATGAATCAGCTTCTAAGCTTGTATATATTAGTATAATGGATTAGTAAATAAGATGACGATGATGATAGGCGCTAGGAAAATCACGTTCAACATTATAGGGAATTGTCATCATAGAAAATAGACGTGACGCGAATAAATTGAAAAATTGAATTTATAAATTGAAGTTTTCCATACAATCGCAGTCGTTTAATTTGGTCAGCACGTACGTCATCATCACCCGATAAAGGGCCGGCTTCTCCTTCACCTTTTCGTATCACCGTTCTCTTCAATACTAGATAACGTGGCAATGTTAGCAGCAAACGAGCATCCAGTGGAAATTTAATTAGTGGATATTTGTTAACAAACACGTAACTTACAACACTACGCAACAAAGCCATGCGTATCACGGCTAGAGCGTAGTCATAACTATACAAAACAGGTGTTAAGCGCCGGCGATAATAAAGTCGTTTAGTGGATATTTGTTAACGTTATAGTAGAAAATTAATTAGGATATAATATTATATTGGATTGCAAATCAAAGTCGAAATAATATATCATGCTATTGCGGAATTTAATTGCTACTTAACATTCTAAACTTCCTCATAATGAACTTTTCTTATATAGGAAAGATGGCAATATGAATTTAATGAATCTTTTACAATCAAGATTGACATTGCAAATTATAATCTGCTTAATTTCTCTAGGTTTGCGCAAATTTCACGTTGCTCTTTGAATTTTATATGAAGTACTCTTTTGACCCTCATGTAAAAAACTAATAGCAACAATGAAAAATGAAATTTTCCACTAATAACAATCTACCATAAGGGATATTATTAAAAAAAAAAAATACTTGAAATGATGGTGCTTTAAAAATAATGCACATGAATATGAAATTTAGTTCCAGGAAATCTAATTAGTGCTAGTTTCTTAGAGGAGGGAAAATTATCAAAAAAATCATAAACATGTTGTAGTTGTGTCAATTCAATCTAAATCTTTCTTTTTTTACCAATTAAGTCATAAATCTTTTGCAATTGCATCAATTCAATCCATCTGGTCAAATTTGGCCGACCGGCGCCGACGTGGACAACCGGTGACAATTTTTTAATGATATTTTATTTTTTTGAATTTTTCCTTCTTTTTTCTTTCTTTTTTTTTTCCTCCCTCCTTTCTTTGGCTCTGGCGACCGGCTAGTGCAAGCTTGCATTGCCTCGCTTTTGATCATTCATTGTCAGCAATGGAATTTCAAGGTCCCGGTCTTCTTCGGCAAGAGGAGGTTGTGGGCGTTGGGCATGACGCCTCCGTTCGCGATCGTCATGTCCCCGAGCAGCTTGCTCAGCTCCTTGTCCTTCCTCACCGCGAGCTGAATGTGGCGCGGCACGATTCTGGTCTTCTTGTTGTCCCTCGCCGCATTCCTAGCTAATTCCAGAACCTGAAACAAACCAAAACCGCAAATCGCGTCACTTCAGACCATGAAATCGAACACGGGGATAGCAATAGCGGTTTCATGACAAACCCTAAAACCTAACCGCTCATCCTTTGAACGATTTTCGAAACCTAATTGAATCCTCAACTGAAAAAAGAAGCCAAAAAGAAACAGCCGAATCCACACTTCAACAAAGCCGTCTCTCAGCCGCGAGGTACTCAAGGATGGCAGCGAGGTAGACTGGAGCTCCGGCACTGACGTGCTCAGCGTACTTGCTGGCCTTGAGGAATCGAGCGATATGGTCCATCGGGAATTGAAATCCTGCCTTGCTGTTGCGGGACTAAGCCTTCTTTGCCGCTCTCAATCCTAGGGTTTTGCCTCTACCGGCCATGGCAACTGCGGCGAGGCCGAGCCTCTCTAGGGGATCAGCGAGATCAGCCTCGCCCAGATCCGGCAAGGCAAGCTTGCTGATCCACTGGCAAGGCCACCTCAGTTCGGCGATTGGCCCTCCCCTCTGGCCAGCCGCTGGAGCCAAAGGAAGAATGAGGGAGGAGGGAAAAAAAGAGAGAAAAGAAAAGAACAAAAAAAAATTAAAAAAAAAATGATTATTAAAAAATTGTCGCCAACATCCATGTTAGTGCCGACTAATCAAATTTGGTCAGATGGATTAAATTGGCATCATTACAAAAGATTTCGAACTCAAATAGTCAAAAAAAATAAATTTATGACTGAATTGGTATATTTATAATAGATTTAACATTTTTTTGGTAATTTTCCCCGTAAATGATCTTAACCTATCGTCTTAGTGGGATTAGTTCTTGAAGTAGTTAGGAAAAGAATACACATACTAACTAAAAGTAGACTTGGGAATTGTTACTTCAAAGCTTTGACTTTGCATAAATGATACCATGATAGAAATCAACTTCTAAGCTTTTACATAATAGTATAATAGAATACTATAAGAAAAATCATAAACTTATTGTATTTGTATCAATTTAGTTCTAAATATTTTGACTTAGTGCTAATTTAGTCTTTCCGATTAATTTTGGCCAAATTTTGCTGATGTTAATAATTTTTAATAATATTATAATATTTTTTTTAGATTTATTCTTTTTTTTTTCCTTCTTGTTCCTTCCCTTTGTCAGTAACCAGCCACTAGCCATAGGCGATAGCTAAGCTAGCCTCATCGCTGCCTACCACGGGCGAGGCCCAGCCGAGCAAGGATGCCCCTCGTCGAGCATCGCCTAGGCCAAGACAAAGCTTGACAACGTCACCCAGGCCTAGGTGAGCATAAGCCTTGCCCAATCTAGCCTAGGCGAGGCTGACTATCACCGGGTGTCACCCAGGTGAAGGCAACGCCTGACGAGGTCACTTTGGCCTGGGCAAGGCCGGCCTTCGCCTGACCAGGCCTCGCCTATGGCAAGCAATAGCAAGCCTCACGCAAGCAAGGCCAACCCAATCATGGCAGCTAACTAGTCACCAGCAAAGAGAAGGAAGAAAAATAGAGAATAAAAATTAATTTTAAAATATTAAAATATTAAAATATTATTAAGAATTGTCAACATCAACAGGGGCAATGCCACGTAGGCCAACCAGTGTCCACGTCAACAAAATCCATTCAAAATTAGCCGGAAAGGCTGAATTAGTACTATGTCAAAAAGTTTATAACTAAATTGATATAAATAACCGGAAAAAAAATAAATAAATAAATAAAACCGGAATAAACCATTGGGAGTTCGCCCCAGTAGCCACCCTTCCATCTTGGAAGAGGGAGGTTGGAGATTCAAATCTCCACTTTCTCGGGGGGATTGGGGTGGGGATGATTTCATTTTAAGAGTGGGTTTCGACTCGCACGCCCTTCAAGGAGACAGGGCAAAAGTCTGAGAGTGAGTATTAGAGTAAAATTAGCATAGTATTGACCCAAAAAAAAATTGATATAAATAAAAAGTTTATGACTAAATTGGCACTAATGCAATAAATTTAAGATTTTTCTGACACTTTTCCTGGAAAGATGGCAATATGAATTAAATGAATTTTTTACAATCAAGATTGACATTGCAAATAAAAATCAACTTAATTTCTCTAGGTATATGTGAATTTTGTTAAATTATGACTCGAGCTTGAGTATTTACAATTTGCGATTCTTGCACAAAAGAGGAAATATAAAATAATATTTAAATTTGGAGGAAAGTTTCCTCTTAGCTGCAGAATCGTGAAATTGCCGAAGTCTTCTTTGCTTTCTGAAAGACGCCACTGCAACCATACGGAAAGAAAGGAGAAAATATTGGGTGGGTTTAACCCTCCACGTAGGCCAAATGTACCACCATACAAAAGTCGACACGTGGCCAATTTGGGCCCACTTGTCAGCGCCGCTTCCCGTTAACGCTCCGTTTCTCTCCCCTTTACTCTCTCTCCTCCCCGCCGTTTCTGCCCATACCTCTCTTTCCCTCTTCCCTCTTATTTCTCTTTTTTTGAGAAAATTTCCTTAGTCTGACACACGCAAGGGAAAAGACAAGAAAAGCAGGGAGAGAGAGAGAGAGGGGGGTGGGAAAGAAGAAAAGAACGCGAGGGAGGAAGTCTTCTTCGACCGAGTATCCCCACTCCCGCCGCTGCTTGCGACCGCCTCAACGAGCCGCTCCGACGCCGTTGTTTTTCCCGGCACGCCGCCGCCGCCGCCCCGAGCGCCGCGGCACCCTTGCTCGCCATTGCGGACGTGACCCGACAAAGCTCAACGTAGTCTCCATCCGGCGGTGCGCCGTCCCTCCTTGACCTGAAGCGGCCATGAGCCGACTCGAGCTCGAGCCATGGCAGACGCAAGAAAAAAGAAAAGAGAAGTGGAGAGAGAAGAGGGGGAGAAGGAGAAGACGATGGGCCTTCGAAACGGAATCGAATCTTCTTTCTTCAGCCCAAAGCCTGCGCCTCCGCATACGCGCGCGCGATAACGGTTGCCGACTGGTGGCCATCGGCCGGGTCCGCATCTTCGCCCCCGGAAAAATGGTGAGTCGGAGGAGGAAATCGTCGCGACGATCGGACTCGGAGACGGACACGGAGTCGGAATCGCCGTCGCCATCGCCGTCGCCGTTGGACTCCGATGCCTCGGAGGAATCCTCCCGGCGGCGGCACCGGTGATGGAAGGAGCGGAGTGGTTCTAGGAGGGAGAAGCATAGGAGGAGAGAGAGGAGCGGCGGCAGTAGCAGCAGTAGCGGTAGGAAGAAAGAGAGAGGACGCGTGGATAGAGAGAAGGAGCGGAGGAGGTCGAGGAAGAATGAGAAGAGGAGCGGCAGGAGGAGCGCTCGCGATGGATCTTCTGGTGGTTCCGATTCGGTGACGGAGAGAGTTTGCGTTGATCCAGAATCGGTTCTGAAGCGGCCATGAGCCGACTCGAGCTCGAGCCATGGCAGACGCAAGAAAAAAGAAAAGAGCAGTGGAGAGAGAGAGAAGGAGAAACGGAGAGGAGGAGAGAGAGGAAGAGGGAGAGAGACGGAGTGTGTTAACGGGGAAGTGGGCGCTGACAGGTGGGCCCAAATTAGCCACGTGTCGACTTTTGTATGGTAGTACATTTGGCCTACGTGGAGGGTAAAAACCACCTAATATTTTCTCGAAAATAGATGTGACGTGAATGAATTGAACGATTAAAATTTATCGACTGAAGCCGCCAAGACAATCGCAACCGTTAATTTTCACGGGATTGTCTTGGGGATAGCAGATAGAATATTCGGTCTCGTGGATCGTGGACCCCCCAAATTTGGTCATCCGGTACGTCATCATCGCCCTATAAATAGCCCGCTGCTCCTTCACGCTTTCGCATCACCGTTCTCTTGGATACTCGATCCTGAGAAGCTGCTGCTGCTGATTTGCTTGCTCGCTCGCTGCCAACTTCAAATCTGAGCAGCCCCCGTCGAGTTTGCAGCGAGATAATAATGGCAGTGTCAGCAGAAAACGAGCATCCAGTGAAGGTTTTGGGATGGGCAGCGAGAGATTCCTCAGGACTTCTCTCTCCCTTCGAGTTCTCAAGAAGGTAAACCTGCATATTGTTTTTCCATCTCTGGAGATATCATCTCTTGGATTATGCGAGCTTTCTTTCACGTCAAAGGTTCTATATAGACGAGAATAGTTAGAACCGTCAAGTTCAGGAAGAACCGATGTGTGCATAGTACGATTCTGTTGAGATGAATTATTCAGCTACAATGGCGTGCTTATGGAGATCCAGAGCTGTAAATCATTTTCTTCTGCTCTCTTATATAATCTGAAAGCACGAACTGAAGACCCAACTATTAAGAGACTTATGGGCATCCTACAAGACCCGTGAACTTGTTAAATCCGAACATTTGGCTTGTTTAATAGGTTCTAACTCAGTAGCTTGCATGTGGTTAGAATGATTGGTTTTTTTTATTTTATTTTGAAAATCGAAGGGCACGGGTGCGGAGACTCATGAAACATCATGCAAGCTCGTTAACCTGTTAAGTATAGACCTTTAACCTATACAAGTGCTCTGACATGGAAAATTTGCATGTAATGAGAATCAAATGAGTGACCATAAGTTTCTGAGCTAAAAAAATCAACGCACTAATCAATTGTGACGATTTTAAAGGGCCGTAAAAGTTTGTGTTAAAATGCATTAAACCCACTTTTTTCCATAATATCTTTTGTAGGGTCACGGGAAAGAAAGATGTGACTTTGAAAGTATAGTACTGTGGGATATGTCACTCTGACCTACACAATGTGAAGAACGAATGGGGATTCATGTCCTACCCTATGGTGCCCGGGTATGAGTTAAAAAGAATCACCTTTTTCTCATTTTTCTCCCTCATAGTAAGTGGAAAAAAATTTCATTTGATTATTGCATTGCAGACATGAGATTGCAGGTGTCGTAACAGAAGTAGGAGCCAAAGTGACAAAGTTCAAAGTGGGAGACAAAGTGGGTGTCGGGTGTATGATTGGATCATGTCACAATTGTGCGAATTGTGGTGACAATCTTGAAAATTACTGCCCCGAAATGGTCCCAGTTTATGGCGGTAAGTTTAGCCCTGATAATGACAATGAGGATTCTAATGGAACGATTAACTATGGTGGCTTCTCAGAAATCATGGTCGTAGATGAGCACTTTGTATTTAAATTTCCAAATAACATGCCTCTTGATGGTGGGGCACCTCTCCTTTGTGCCGGTATCACTGTCTATAGCCCATTAAGGTACTACGGACTCGATAAGCCTGGAATGCACATAGGAGTGGTTGGGCTGGGTGGACTTGGCCATGTGGCTGTCAAATTTGCCAAGGCAATGGGCCTTAGGGTGACTGTCATCAGTACCTCCTCGAGTAAAAAGGAAGAAGCCATGAACCATCTCGGTGCCGATGCATTTTTGGTTAGTCAAGATGCAGAGCAGATGCAAGTATGTTATGTTCCTTGCAAGCTGTTTCTTGAATTGCACTTAGGATAAATAACCGCTAAAGTAATTTCAAGTCACAATTATTTTCTTGATGCAGTTAGCTATGGGCACAATGAATGGCATTATAGACACTGTCTCAGCTGTGCATGCTCTCTTGCCATTGATTGGTCTCTTGAAGACTCATGGGAAGCTTGTAATGGTTGGGCTAACAGACAAGCCCCTTGAGCTACTTGCTATGCCACTCCTCCTGGGTAAATAACTATAATATACTTCTCAAAGAGATTATCATCTATATTTTACTTACGGTTAAAATTGATATGACGGACCTCCTGCATACATATTAGCTCAAATCTAAAATGTGTGTGCATCACAATTATGAACTCTCATTCGTAACATTGAACTTCTTGATTATTACTAACGATAGGTAGGAAGATAGTGGGTGGAAGTGCTGCCGGAGGGATTAAGGAGACACAAGAGATGATCAATTTTGCAGCAGAGCATAGCATAACTGCGGATATTGAGGTTATTCCAATGGACTATGTGAACACTGCCATGGAGCGACTCGCAAAAGGGGATGTTAGATATCGATTTGTCATCGACATCGGAAATTCACTGAAATCTTAGTGAAACTTAATTGTGTTAATAACTACGAGAAAGCTTGGATGGAAGGTGGTCAATTATTGTTGACATTAGTTATTGGGTAATTAGTTTGTATGCATGTTTTCCATCGTGTTTATGTCATTGTTCTTTTTGGGACAGAGAAGTCTTCTCTAAGGATGATTACTTTGTAAAAAAAGTGTTATTAAGTTACAGTTGCTCTGTTGGAGTTCAATATAGGAAATCTAATTCGTTCGTAATTTCATATGATATTCTCTTCGAAAATCGCATCTCTACTATAACCATGTGTGCTTTTTAGTCAGTTGGATTGGGCAATTATAATTATTGGATCATGCATATTTTTGTCTTCAACTGTGACTGTTTGACTTCCACAGCCATGGACTAGACATGATAGGATAACCGGACAACAGGCAGACTAAACGAGATAAGCATGAGAAAATTAAGAGAGAGGGCTAAGAATTTGAGCCCTTAACATGCACTGTCATATCATGCTAAACTAATAGTTTTCCTCACTAATTTGAACCATCAGGAAACGGCTTAACAATGTATTTATGGCATATGACTTGACAAAACCACATCGTCGAGCATTTACAACATAATAAGACATCAAGCATCTAGAGTGGGTTCATTCTACGACCCCGTGCTGTTGTAAACAGGAATCTACCCATATGGGAGTTTTCCTTACAACCGCAATCAAGAATTTGGTCAATGGGTACGTCATCATCGTCCTATAAAGAGCTGGCTTCTCCTTCACCTTTTCACATCACCGTTCTCTTCGGTACTCGATCCTGAGCTGCTGCTGATTTGGCTCTTTGCTCGCCCAACTTCAAATTTAGCAGTGCCGGTCGAGTTTGCAGTGAGATAATATGGCAATGTCTGCAGAAAACGAGCATCAAGTAGAAATTTAATTAGGATATTATATTAGATTGGATTGCGATATCAAAGTCGAGATAATATACCATGTTAATGCAGAAAATACGTGAGTTTAATTGCTGTTTAACATTCTACACTTCCTTATAATGAACTTTTCTTATATAGGAAAGATGGGGGAAAAGTATCAGAAAAGTCATAAATTTATTATTTTTGTGTCAATTTAGTCTTAAAACTTCTATCAATATCAATTTAGTCATAAACATTTTGACATAATGTTAATATAGTCTTTTTAGCTAATTTTGGCTGGATTTTACTAACAATGACAACAATTAACCTACATAGGCCACGAGCCACAAGCGATGGCCAAGTGGCCTTGTCGCTGCCCACCGCAAGTGAGTCCCGGCCGAGCGAGGGCACTCCTCGTCAAGCATCACCTAGATGAAGGCAACACTTGGCAAGGTTGCCATGGCCTAGGTGAGGGTCAGCCTTGCCCAATCTAGCCTGGCAAGGACAACCCTTGCCGAGGGTCACCTGGGTGAAGGCAACGCCCAACAAGGTCACCATGGCCTAAGCAAGGCTGGCTCTCACTCGACCGGGCATCACCTATGGTAGGCCATAGCGAGCCTTGCCCAAGCGAGGCCAACCCAGCCATGGGTAGTGGCCAATTGGCATCAAAGAGAAGGAAGAAGAAGGAAGAAAAAGGAAGAATAAAAAGAATAAAAATTCATTTAAAAATATAAAAATATAAAAATATTATTAAAAATTATCCACAGGAGCACCGACAATGCCATATAGGCCAATTAGCATCCACGTCAACAAAATCCATCCAAAATTAGCTAGAAATGCTGCATTGGCACTAGGTCAAAAGGTTTATAGATTTTTGTTTGTTTCATTCAGTGCCCAGTATCTGGTCGGTAAACTCAACACTTGTTTGTGAGATGAAAATAACTCTCTCATCTCTCGCGGAATGGTGAGCTCCTCTCTACCGCATGGGTAGTCTTCTCCTACCTTCAAGGTAAGTTTTGATTCTATCTCAATGGAAAACCCTAAGTCATCCCATACAAAACCCCATTTCGATCATCCCAAGTTCCCGATAAAAATCCCACCCTCAGGAAAACCCTAATACCCATCCCATCTCCTTCCATTTTGCTGTGGTAGCCTGTCTTCCATCATTTTTGGTTCACAGATCGACATTCCCACTGCCCAAAACCCCTTTTGAGATGCCCATACACCATTCACCGCCCGAAACCCCCATTCGCCATACCCATACACTATACACTGCATTGGAGCTCCCTTCAATCGATCTGGGCATACATTCTCCTCTCCTGCTGGTTCCAAACTTCTAGAGCCAGCTTGTGTGAAGATAATCAAAGTCCCCTCTTAACTTAGATCCTGAAGTTCAAGAGATGGTAAGTCAGTTCGAGGAAGAGAGGTGTTTAGCGCTCTTTGCAAAAGTCTAGGTAAGCTATGGTTTGAAGATGATGTTGTGGATATAAAAGGTGACATTTCTAAAGAAAAAATGACTGAATGCTAGAAAACAGTGTTCGGGAAGTTGTACTCTAGACCGAATGTGAATTTTACAGCCTTCTTAAATACTATGAAAAGAGTTTGGAGGGTTGAGAATGTTACTTGTACATTGTTAGAACCGGGTTATTTCTCTTTTTCATTCTAGTCTAAAGCTAAAAAACAGAGAGTATTAGATTCTGGGCCATGGTGTTTCTCCAGCAATTTACTAGTCCTACAGCAATGTGATCCCGACACCCCAAAGATCTGCTATGAATTTATCCATTGTCTTTTTTGGGTACATTTCTATGGCCTCCCATTTGGGAGAGTTACTAATGAAGTCATTAGGGATATTGCTTCAAAACTGGGAGAAGTAATAGAGGTGAAATTAGAAGCAAAAGGTAACGGTCATTACAAGATTGGCAAGGCAAAAGTAAAGCTGAATCTAGAAAATCCTCTCAAGACTAGAGTCATTGTTAATTTGGAGAGAAAGAGATTGTGGGTAGAGTTTAAATACGAGGAACTTCCGCATTATTGTGACTCATGCGGTAAGATTGGGCATTATGCTACATTTTGCAAAGAAATACCCTATGAGAATTCAGGGCTGGCAAAAGACTTACTGGGAAGATTTGGGCAATGGCTAAAAGCAGAAATGCGCAAACTCAACCTGTATGGTAAAATTTTCTATGGCAAACAAAAGATTATACCACAAGATGATGAGAGTGTGCTAGAGACCCCATCCATTCAGTTCCTGAAAATGAAAAACAACTGCAGGATCAGAATTTGAATACCATTTGTGGACAAAAGAATGCTGACCAGCCAACTCAACAGGAAAATAGTCTTTCTACAAAGCATTTAGCACTACAACTCATGGAGGAGAAATGCCCTTAAAAGAGAGGAAGTTGTTGAATAGATGAAGAATTTGTTGTGGTACTCTATGAGGAACAACAAAAGGAAGCGGAAGTGGACATGTTAGAGGCCCCAGCAGGGGAAAAGGGGTTGATAAGGCATAAATCCAAAGGTACCAAGCAATCAATAGCAAAAAAAGAAAAGAGATTATGCACGTATGGTGCACAAAGTTCTATAACACCAGTTTTTGACAACACACGGCTGGTGGAAACTCCTATCAAGGTGGTGGAGAAGTCAAATTAGTGGGTTTTGGTAGCTAGTCCTAATAAGCCATTGGATCATCCATGAAGCTACTAAGTTGGAATTGTCAGGGGTTGGGCACACCATTGACAATTCAAGCTTTGAGAGTCTTAATGACTCAAGAAAGGCCCGGTATTATCTTTCTAATGGAGACTAAAAATCAAGAGCAAAAGGTACAACGATTAAGGAGGAGGCTAAAATTTCAGAACAGCTTCTTGGTGAATCCAGAAGGAATTGCAAGGGATTTGGCCCTTTTTCTGGGATGACCAGGTAGTGTTATCCATCGACTCATTCTCAAACAATTATATAAATGTTCAATGCCAAGTTAAAGAAACCAAATAGAAGATGCATGTTACCTTTTTACATGCTCATAATGAATTTCAAGAAAGAGTGTTGTTATGGGAGGCCATATATAAAGCAAGTGTAAACTATCATCTACCTTGGCTTTGCTTGGGGGACTTCAATGAGATCTTGTATCACTAGGAAAAAGTGAATAAAAAAAGAGCAGAAAATTACCGGCTTACAGCATTCAGGGACTTCCTTATCCAGTGCTCCTTAATGGATTTGGAATCCAAGGGATGTGCTTTCATCTGGACAAACAATCGAGCAGGAAATCAATTTGTCAAGAAGCGACTAGATAAAGCATTATGTAATTTTGAATGGAGGATAGCTTATCCTAATGCTGAATGTGTAGCATTACCAGCTATAGGGTCTGATCACAACCCTCTTATACTATCATTCTACACGCGGAAAGACCGTAGGAGGAGGGTTTTTCGATATGAAGCATTCTGGTCAGAAGATGAGGAATGTGTGCAGCTAGTTAAGAAGACATGGGCTGATAATGACTCCCAAAGGCCAAATATGGTGGAAAAGTTGCAGATTGTGGCTCAACAGCTGGCAAAGTGGAGCAAAAACAGATTCTATAATGCAAAGATGAGAATTGATTAGCTGAAGAATGAATTACAAAGGCTAACAAATGGCAATGAAGTATATAAAAAAAGCAAGATAGCAAAGAAGATAACCCAGGAAATTGAAAAGCTATGGCGGCAAGAGGAGATGTATTGGGGTATGCGCTCGAGAATCAACTGGTTAAAATGGGGAGATAGAAATACAAAATTTTTCCATGCAATAACTATTCAGAGAAGAACCAAAAACAAAATTACTTTACTGAAGAATGCAGAAGATGATTGGGTGAAGGAGGAACAGCCTTTGAAGGAGATGACAGAAATATTCTATAAAAATTTATACTAGTCAGTAAGGTCTCGCAATTTTCAGCCTATCATACAACAAATACCAACCACAGTCGATAAAATGATGAATCAAAGGTTAGTAGAACTTGTTACAATTGAAGAAATTACTACTACAATGCAACAATTAGGAGCTACTAAAGCTCCTGGACCGGATGGCTAAATAGGTTGTTTTACCGAAATCATTGGCCAGATATAAGTCAGGACATTCTCAGAGAAGTGCAAAATTTCTTTGACACTGGATACCTAAACCCTATTATGAACAGAACCCAAATCACCCTTATTCCCAAAATCCCAAACCCCGAAAAGCTTGAACAGTTCCGACCTATTAGCCGGTGCAATTTTGTCTATAAGATCATTTCCAAAGTAATGACAAATAGACTAAAACCTTTGCTACCAAGCCTTATTGCTGAAGAACAATGCGCCTTCGTGAGGGGGCAAACAAATTCAAGATAATATCTTGATTGTGCAAGAAGTACTACATAAGTTGCAAACACGGGAGAGGAAAAGTAAGTTCCAAGCTATCCTAAAGCTTGACATGCAAAAGGCATATGACCGAATTGAATGGGACTTCCTTCAAGAATGCTTAACCAAGATGGGTTTCTGTGATCAGTGGGTGCAATGGGTGATGCAAAGTGTTTCAACGGATTCCTTCAACATAAATTTCAATGGGGATCCTTTACCTTTTTTCAAGCCTACATGAGGGATTCAACAAGGTGATCCATTATCCCCTTATCTCTTTATCTTAGTGCCTAATGTCCTATCTCACCTAATGAAACAAGCAGTAGTGGATGGAATACTTTGAGGAATTAAGCTCAATAGTAGCTGCCCTACCTTATCACATTTGCTATTTGCGGACAACTTTATCTTCTTTCTTAATGGCACTGTATTGGAATGTCAAAATTTGGCGACAAATTCTACATCAATATTGTTTCGCAACAGGACAGGCTATTAATCTTAATAAATTAGGAAATTTATTTCAACAAGAGCTACCAAATGAATCTGAGAAGAAATATGGCTACAGAGCTAAGAGTTTTAGAAATAGAGAAAACAAGAAAGTATTTAGGTATTCCCTCGGATTGGGGAGGCTTAAAAAAAGACATCTTTGCCTGGATTCTTGCCAGAGTTAATATGAAGTTGGAGAGTTGGAAGGACAACTTGCTGTTAAAAACAAGCAAGGAGATATTGATTAAATCAGTGGTACAGGCCATTCCGCAATATGCAATGTCCATTTTCAAAATCCTTGTGTCGATTTGCAAAGCTGGGGTTCATTGGAAAAAATTGCAAATTTCTGGTGGAGGAATGGTAACAAAACTACGGGGTTCATTGGAAAAAATGGGAAAAATTGAAACTTAGGAAGGATGAGGGAGGTCTCGGCTTTAAAGATTTCCTAGCCCTCAACAAGGCAATACTAGGAAAGCAAACGTAGCGCATTTCACAGCAACCTACGTCCCTTCTAAGTCAACTGATGAAGAGCCTATACTATCCACAATGCGATTTCTAGAAAGCTGGAAAAGGTTCCCGACCTTTGTGGGGATGGCAAAGTATTGTCTTAGGAAGAGACTCTATAGCTCCACAAGTTATGTGGTCCATTGGAAATGAACAGACAACCCCTATTAGATTACCTACTATAGAAGATAAAATGGTATGGACTAACAACAAATTAGGGTCTTATACAGTGAAAAGCGGCTATTTCACCACAAGAAATCAAGTAGCCAACCCACAAACCACAACAACAACTTCCTCTCACCAAACAAAGTCAGATCTCTAAAAATATATTTGACAAGCTGGAACTCTACCCAAAGTTAAACAATTTCTCTGGATGCATGGCAAAACGCACTACTTACATTGGACAACTTGCACAGGAGAAGAATAGTACCTGATCCATTATGCCCTATCTGCAAACAAGAAGCCGAAACTATCGAACATACTTTGTTGCTCTATCCTTGGATAGCTCAGATATGGAGAGCTAGCCCTTTGCAAATCAAAATCACAAGACTCGAGTTAACACGACTCAATGAATGGCTATATATGAGGAAAGAAGACCCAAGAAGTGCATGAAAATTTGACCTAATCGCCACTACCGTGTGGTGCATCTGGAAAGATCGGAACCGGTCCATCTTCGGACAGAATGCCCTGCTCCCACACTAGACCATGTTCAAATCGATAGCTTTACATGAAGACTTCACAACTTGGAACAGAAACACAAAAGCAGAGAAGCGAAGCGGCACTCACACGCTAAGATGGCAACCCCCGACCTCGGATACACTGAAAATCAACATCGACGCCTCCATTGCCCGGAATGAAGGCGCAACATCAGATCTAGAGGGGAACAAAGGAGCGGCCGAGCACAGGGGAGCCATCACCTGCATCTGTCTAGACTCTCGGGGTCACTTGGTTGACGGCTTCTCCAAGATGATGGCAGCATCCGCGGCAGAACAGGCGGAAGCACTCGCTCTCTTGGAAACCCTAGAC
This sequence comes from Eucalyptus sp. ANBG9806169, assembly GCA_014182395.1. Lineage (NCBI taxonomy): Eukaryota > Viridiplantae > Streptophyta > Magnoliopsida > Myrtales > Myrtaceae > Eucalyptus > Eucalyptus sp. ANBG9806169. Next base: position 19,391,431 of record CM024580.1, on the reverse strand, counting down.
TTCCTCTCCACTAGATCTAACCGAAGCCTACAAGTACACTCTAACCGTTTGCTGCTCGTGCAAGCGGTTCTAGATGCGACATAGTCAAGCTGGGAAGTGGCACCGTTTGTGGACCGGATCAAGGCAAAATTAAAGGAGTTTCCGGGCCTTTCTCTGGCCCATTGCAGCAGAGAGTCCAACAAACCTGCAAACTGGCTTGCAAGAGCCCAAAGAGTTGGGTAACCAACCCTCCGACAGCCCTGTTCGATTTATTATGCGACGACGCTTTTGATGTAATTGCTCCAAACTTACCCAAGTAAATGAATAGCAATCGTTTTTTTTTACCCAAAAAAAAAAATTGATACCAATAAAAAATTTAGAACTAAATTGGCACTAATGCAATAAATTTATAATTTTTCTAACAATTTTCTCAGAAAGATTGCAATATGAATTTAATGAATCTTTTACAATCAAGATTGACATTGCACATTAAAATCTGCTTAATTTCTCTAGGTGTATGCAAATTTCATCTTACCCTTTAAATTTTATATGAAGTATTCTTTTTTTTTTTTTTTGGTAACCCAGGGAACCCCGTAAGCCGACAGCCGGCGGGCAAACCCTGGGGCAACGCTAACGGAGGACCCACCACCCTGACGTCGCACTTAAGATCCCATGCGGCCAGAGGGATTTGAACTCCTCTCCTCCTCGCAAAAGATCATGAGAGCCTTATCTAACTGGGCCACCGCAGGCGGTGGTTTATATGAAGTATTCTTTTGACCCTCATTTAAATCGATAATAGCAAAAGCAAATGAGAAATGAAATTTTCGACTAATAACACTCTATCATATGGGATTTAGTTAATAAAAAAAATACTTGAAATGATGGTGCTCTAAAAATAATGCGTATGAATATGAAATCTAATTCTGGGAAATCTAATTAGTGATGTTTTCTTAGAGGATCGGAACCTGTCGTCTTAATTGGATTATTTCTTGAATTAGTTAGGAAAATACTATACATACTAACTAAAAGTAGATTAGGGAATTGTTCAAAGTTTTGATTTTGCATAAATGATACCATGATAGAACTCAGCTTCTAAGCTTTTATATATTAACATAATGCATTAGTAAATTAGACGATAATAATAATAGGCGCTAGGAAAATTACATTCAACAGAATTGTTATCGCAGAAAATAGACGTCACGTGAATGAATTAAAAGATTAAAATTTATAAATTGAAGTTCTCAATACAGTCGCAGCCGTTTATTTTTATGGGATTGTCTTGGGGTGAGCAGGTAGTATCCACAACGTAAAATATACATACTTTGTGATTCATTCAATCTAGTGGATCGTGGTAGGTAAAAAAATCTAGTGGATCGTGGCCAACCAAATTTGGTCATCCGGTACGTCATCATCGCCCAATAAATAGCCGGCTTCTCCTTCACGCCTTCGCATCACCATTCTCTTCAATACTCGATCCTGAGCGGCTGCTGCGGCTGATCTGCCTGCTTGCTCGCCAACTTCAAATCTGAGCAGCCCCCGTCGAGATAATAATGGCCGAGTGCACACTCGCTTGCAAGGGCAATCCCGGCCATTTCTGTGGTCGTGGCTCTGATCGTGCCCTTGATGCCTGTGATTGCGGGGACGAGAAGGTGGGGTGGGTGTGACCGTCGAGATCAACATCTCTTCATCAGACAGCGGCAGGGGTTTCATGCCCGTCCGGACGAACTCGGATTGATCGTACTCTTGGATGACGTCGATGAGGTGCTCTATCGAGTTGTCGCCCTTCAGGACTTTCTGGCCCATGCGGCCGAGGTGGAGGGTCACGTCTTTTGGACATCCTTGGAACATGAGCTGCCCGCGGGCCAGGATGATGAGATGGTCGAGGAGAAGTTGGATTCTCGACGAAGGCTGGTGGATGGTGAGGATCACGTTGCTGCCGGACCGAGCTATGTCGTGCACCTTCTCAAACTCGCTGTGGGCGCTGGTCAAATCGAGGCCCAATGTTGGTTAGTCAAGAAAGAGTAGGGATGGCCCGTGGATGATGTCAACATCGATCGATGCCCTCCAGCGCTCTCCTCCGGACACCCCGCGTGTCCCGTCGTCGCCTATGTAGGTGTTCCGGGATGACTGTGATCAAAGTAGTGTTCGCACAAATTACTCGGGGAAAAACAATGAACTTCTTCTTAGACAGTGTATGCTTCGATGCAAATCCAATCTTCATATCCAATTTTTTGCCTAAACATATTGCATAGACTGGTTCTTGAAAGGATGAGTGCACAAAAACTGTGATCGTACTCCTCGGAGGCACTCATCCTTAAACCATTTCATTAGAGAACACGCTCTAGATAGTCTCTAACAAAGGCATCCAAGGAAGAGAGAAAAACACAGAGTATACATCTGGGGAAAAATGATTATATAAGTTCTATGACATATTATATCACTTAATGTTTATATAAGTTGTCATATTTAAGCTTTTGATACAAATCCGGTGTATCAATTTATAAGTTGATTTTACAATCAATCTCACCCTCTGATGCTACTAAAAAACTCAAAGGTTAAGTACTCAAAACTCATCAAGAGTCTGAGTTACTCAATCAACTTCCCCACCCTCTCAATCTTCTCTGCCGTCGTGATCGACCCTAGCCAGAAGTCAGCAGCTAACATGAGCTAAACTCAACTGGTAAAATGTGAAAAGATTTAAAATTCAATTGGTAAATTGAAAAGTGTATAACTAAATTGATAAGAATGTAATAGATTTAAGATTTTTTGAACTATTCTCCCTCAAAGCTTTATTTTTTCATAAATGATTCTATGATATATATTGGAACTGAGCAAGTCTTTAAAATGGTCAAGGAAGAAATGATAGAGGGAAGAACTCCTGAGGGGTGGGACTCCCCACTGCACACTCGTGTATTTCGTCCTGCCCGAGAAGAAAATATATGGTTGCATAAAAAATTCCACAATATATCAGCTTCTAAGCTTTTATATATTATCATAATGGATTAGTAAATTAGATGACGATTATGATGATGATGATGATGATAGGTGCTAGGGAAATCACATTCAACATTATAAAAAATTGTTATTACAAAACATAGACATGACGCAAATGATTTAAAAATTGGATTCTAGAAGCTCGTAGCATTGGTCTCGATAAACCCCAAGATTAAATTTATAAATGGAAGCTTTCCTTACAACTGCAATCGAGAATTTGGTCAACGGGTATGTAATCATCGTCCTATATAGAGCCGGCTTCTCCTTCACCTTTTCGCATCACCGTACTCTTCGGTACTCGATCCTGAGCTGCTGCTGATTTTGGCTCTTTGCTCGCCCAACTTCAAATTTAGCAGTGCCGATCGAGTTTGCAGTGAGACAATATGGCAATGTCTGCAGAAAACGAGCACCAAGTAGAAATTTAATTAAGATATTATAGTACATTGGATTGCGATATCAAGTCAAGATAATATTCCATGCCATTGCAGAAAATACGTGAGTTTATTGCTATTTAACATTCTACATTTCCTTATACTTAACTTTTTTATATATAGGAAAGATGGGGGAAAGTATCAGAAAAGTCATAAATTTATTGTATTTGTGTCAATTTAGTCCTAAAACTTCTATTAGTGCCAATTTAGTCGTAAACATTTTGACATAATGCCAATATAGTCTTTCCAACTAATTTTGGTCGGATTTTGCTGACGTAGACAGTGATCAATCTACATAACACCGCCAACGCGATATGAAGAATTTTTAATAATATTTTAATATTTTTTCATTTTATTATTATTATTATTTCTGATTTTTTTCTTTTTTTCCTTCTATTTTTTCCTTCTTCTTCCTTCCCTTTGTTGGTGATCGGCACCAGCCACAAGTGATGGCCAAGATGGCCTTGTCACTGCCCACCATAGGCGAGTCCCAGCCGAGCGAGGGCACTCCTCGTCGAGCATCATCAGACGAAGGCAATACCTGGCGAGGTCACCATGCCCTAGGTGAGGGTTAGCCTTACCCAATCAATTCTAGCAAGGCCAACCCTCACCGAGGGTCACTAGGTGAATGGCAACACCCAACAAGGTCACCAGGGCCTAATTAAGGCTGGCTCTCGCTCAGCCAGGCCTCACCTATGGCAGGCAACGGCAAGCCTTGCCCAAGCGAGGCCAACCTAGCCATCGGTAGTGGCCGATTAGCAGCAAAGAAAAGGAAGAAAAGGAAAGAATAAAAAGAATAAAAATTAATATAAAAAAATCAAAAAATATAAAAAAATCAAAAAATATAAAAATATTATAAAAAATTGTCCACAAGAGCACCGACAATGCCATATAAGCCAATCAGCATCCACGTAATTAAAATCCATCCAAAATTAGCTGGAAACGCTGCATTGGCACTAGGTCAAAAGGTTTATGGCTAAACTGATACCAATAAAAAGTTTATAACCAAATTAACACTAATGCAATAAATTTATAATTTTTCTAACAATTTTCTTAGAAAGATTGCAATATGAATTTAATGAATCTTTTACAATCAAGATTGACATTGCACATTAAAATCTGCTTAATTTCTCTAGGTGTACACGAATTTCATCTTACCCATTGAATTTTATATGAAGTATTCTTTTGACCCTCATTTAAATCGATAATAGCAAAAGCAGATGAAAATTGAAATTTTCAACTAATAACACTCTATCATATGGGATTTAGTTAATAAAATATATATACATACTTGAAATGATGGTGCTTTAAAAATAATGCGTATGAATATGAAATCTAATTCTGGGAAATCTAATTAGTGATGGTTTCTTAGAGGATCGGAACCTGTCGTCTTAATGGGATTAGTTCTTGAATTAGTTAGGAAAATACTATACATACTAACTAAAAGTAGATTAGGGAATTGTTCAAAGTTTTGATTTTGCATAAATGATACAATCATGGAACTCAGCTTCTAAGCTTTTATATATTGACATAATGCATTAGTAAATTAGATGATAATAATAATAGGCGCTAGGAAAATTACATTCAACAGAATTGTTATCGCAGAAAATAGACGTCACGTGAATGAATTAAAAGATTAAAATTTATAAATTGAAGTTCTCAATACAGTCGCAGCCGTTTATCTTTATGGGATTGTCTTGGGGTGAGCAGGCAGTATCCACAACGTAAAATATACATACTTTGTGATTCATTCAATCTAGTGGATAACTGACCAAGAAAAACAAAAAATCTAGTGGATCGTGGCCCACCAAAATTTGGTCATCCGGTACGTCATCATCGCCCTATAAATAGCCGGCTTCTCCTTCACGCCTTCGCATTACCTCTCTCTTCAATACTCGATCCTGAGAAGCTGCTGCGGATGATCTGCTTGCTTGCTCGCCAACTTCAAATCTGAGCAGCCCCCGTCGAGATAATAATGGCAGTGTCAGCAGAAAACGAGCGTCCAGTGAAGGTTTTGGGATGGGCAGCGAGAGATTCCTCAGGACTTCTCTCTCCCTTCGAGTTCTCAAGAAGGTAAACCTGCATATTATTTTTCCATCTCTGGAGATATCATCTCTTGGATTATGCAAGCTTTCTTTCACGTCAAAGGTTATATATAGACGAGAATAGTTAGAACCGTCAAGTTCAGGAAGAATCGATGTGTGCATAGTACGATTCTGTTGAGATGAATCATTCAGCTACAATGGCGTGCTTACGGAGATCCAGAGCTGTAAATCTTTTTCTTCTGCTCTTTTATTTAATCTGAAAGCACGAACTGAAGACCCAACTATTAAAAGACTTATGGGCATCCTACAAGACCCGTGAATTTGTTAAATCCAAACATATGGCTTGTTTAATAGGTTCTAACTCAGAGTAGCCTGGATGCAGTTAGAATAATTGGTGTTTTTTTTTCTCTCTCTATATTTTGAAAATCCAAGGGAATGGGTGCGGAGACTCATGAAACATCATGCAAGCTCGTTAACCGGTTAAGTCCAGACCTTTAACCTATACAGGTGGCTCTAACATAGAAAAGTTTGCAAGTAATGAGAATCATATGAGTGACCATAAGTTTCTGAGCTAAAAAAACCATCAACGCACTAACCAATTGTGAAATCTTAAAGGCCATAAAATTTGTGTTAAAACGCATTAAACCCACTTTTTTCCATAATATCTTTTGTAGGGTCACAAGAGAGAAAGATGTGACTTTGAAAGTATTGTACTGTGGGATATGTCACTCTGACCTACACAATGTGAAGAATGAATGGGGATTCATGTCCTACCCTATGGTGCCCGGGTATGAGTTAAAAAGAATTGCATTTTTCTCATTTTTCTCCCTCATAGTAAGTATAAAAAAATTACATTTGATTATTGCATTGCAGACATGAAATTACCGGTGTCATAACAGAAGTAGGAACCAAAGTGACAAAGTTCAAAGTCGGAGACAGAGCGGGCATCGGGTGTTTGATTGGATCGTGTCACAATTGTGTGAATTGTGGTGATAATCTTGAAAGTTACTGCCCCGAAATGGTTCCAGTCTATGGTGGTAAGTTTAGCCCTGATAATGACAATGAGGATTCTAATGGAACAATTAACTATGGTGGCTTCTCGGAAATCATGGTCGTAGATGAGCACTTTGTATTTAAATTTCCAAATAACATGCCTCTCGATGGTGGGGCACCTCTCCTTTGTGCCGGTATCACTATCTATAGCCCATTAAGGTACTATGGACTCGACAAGCCTGGAATGCACATAGGAGTAGTTGGGCTCGGTGGACTTGGCCATGTGGCTGTCAAATTTGCCAAGGCAATGGGCCTTAGGGTGACTGTCATCAGTACCTCCCCGAGTAAAAAGGAAGAAGCCATGAACCATCTTGGTGCTGATGCATTTTTGGTCAGCCAAGATGCAGAGCAGATGCAAGTATGTTATGCTCCTCGCAAGCTGTTTCTTGAATTGAACGTAGGATAAAGACCTGCTAAAGTAATTTAAAGTCACGATTATTTTCTTGATGCAGTTAGCTATGGGTACAATGAATGGCATTATAGACACTGCCTCAGCTGTGCATGCTCTCTTGCCATTGATTGGTCTCTTGAAGACTCACGGGAAGCTTGTCATAGTTGGCCTAACAGACAAGCCCCTTGAGCTACTTGCTATGCCACTCATCCTGGGTAAATAACTATAATATACTTCTCGAAGAGATTTATTATCTATATTTTATTTACGATTAAAATTGATATGTTGGGCCTACTACATAGATATTAGCTCAAATCTAAAATGTGTGTGCATCACAATTACTAGTTCTCATTCGCAACATTGAACTTCTTTATTCTTACTAATGACAGGTAGGAAGATAGTGGGTGGAAGTGCCGCTGGAGGGATTAAGGAGACACAAGAGATGATCGATTTTGCAGCGGAGCACGGCATAACCGCGGATATTGAGGTCATTCCGATGGACTATGTGAACACTGCCATGGAGCGTCTTGCAAAAGGGGATGTTAGATACCGATTCGTCATCGACATCGGAAATTCGTTGAAGTCTTACTAAAACTTAATTGCGTTGATTACTACGAGAAAGCTTGGATAGAAGGTGGTCGAATTATTGTTGACATCAGTTATTGGGTAAGTAGTTTGTATGCATGTTTTTCATCGTATTTACGCCATTGTTCTTGTTGAGACAGAGAAGTCTTCTCTAAGGACAATTACTTTGTAAAAAAAATGTTATTAAGTTACAGTTGCTCTGTTGGAGTTCAATAAAGGAAATCTAATTCGTTCGTAATCAAGTATGATATTCTCTTCGAAAATTGCATCTCTACTATAATCATGACAGAATCATGTGTACTTTTTAGTCTATTAGATTGGACAATTATAGTTATTGGATTGTGCATATTTTTGTCTTCAATTGTGACTGTTTGACTTCCATAGCCATGGACTAGACATGACAGAATAACCGCACAACAGGTAGACTAAACGAGATAAGCAGGAGAAAATTGACAGAGAGGGCTAAGAATTTGAACCCTTAACATGCGCTCTCATATCTTGCTAAACCAATAGTTTTTCTCATTATCTTGAACCATCAGGAAACGGGTTAACCATGTATTTATAGCATATGATTTGACATAAACGTTAAACACATCATCACGCATTTATGACATAATAAAGCATCAATGATCTAGAGTGGGGTCGTTTTATGACCCGTGCTGTTGTAAACGGGAATCTACCCATCTATTATTTCATCCATTTGATCTAAAGTGTGTTGTCAACCATCTATCAGAATTTCCTTAGTTTTAGCCATTGGATTAAGCATGGTATAGTTCCACGCTTGAGGCCATCGGACCTTAGCACCGGCCAGCTTCGGTGTCTTGAAATCTATAAAAAAAAATTCACAAGACATCCACAAAGCAAATAATCACACACCACATGAAACGGTTTCATAACTAAGGAATTCCTCGACTTTCTCGAAAGTAAAGGTCATTTCAACCAAAAAAAAAATTAGTGTCATCCAACGCTTTATTAGGTTCATCCAAATTGGGATGACACAAGATATTAACGTGACGTTTATAATATTTTTCAAAGCGAACTGCAATGATGTTGCCCCCAAAAGAAAAAAGAAAAGTCATAAAAAAATTATAGAAAGAAAAGGCTAAAGATTAGAGCAATTTTAGAAAAGGAAAACAACGAAGCATGGAGAGAGAGAGAGAGAGAGAGAGAGAGAGAGAGAGCCCCAATGGGGGTGGGCCACCATACATTCTGCGAACAAGGGCCGACGACCCTCCTCCGGCCATGGGCGTCGTTTTATTTTTTATCCTTTTGATTCTTGGTCTGAACGCTGGCACCTCATCAACACTGCATGTCTAAAGAAAGTAATACTAAAATTGCGGTATCAACATGCTAACGGAAGTAATAAATTGCAATAATAGCACAAAATTTATGATCAGAGAAAGAGGCAGATTAGAGACCCCAAGCGACCCAACCCATCTGTGTCGTCCTGGCATCGCAAGAATCCAGGCGACTGTGACGCCGGAGAAGCACAGCACCAGGCGATGCAGCTGAGGGGAGATGTAGCTCGCTTGCTCAGGCGAGAATGGATGGATGAATTCCTGACCGAACTGGAGGAACCGTCATATTGGGATCTGCAAAATCAATTCTAACCTGGCCCACAAGGTGGCTACATTGCCGGATTGCGACCTTGAAGAAGCCACGACTTGCAGTTTTCAAAGCCTATCCGAGGATCGACTTGAGAACGCTATGTCACCTTTCGTCCACTTTGGGAGCCATATCTGCTGGCCTACATCTTGCTCGTCAAGTTCGGGGTCCTATGGCTTGCTCGTTTGGGTCACGCCACGCCAAGCCAAGGCGCTACCGCTGCACGACTTGCGGGCAAGGCGCTGCCAGAGCTGCACCACCCCGCGCCAAGTTGCGGCAAAGCTTTAGTTCCATCAAAAAAAGGGAAAGAACCGACCAAATCAATCGGTTTGCTGCTTCAATTCAGTGGCTACAAACAGGAGAAAGCTGTCAATTCAGCTTGGCTTAAGTAATGCATAAAAAATAAACCTGGAAAGAGCTGACTCACACACCGGTTGCTCATTTTACTAGCTAAACACGTCATCACGACTCTTGGGTTTGACTCTTAATTTGTTATTGTCTGTTAAAGTAAGTTCAGAAATATTGATTTGAGGGCCAATTAGATTTTCCATTAGATAGGAAGAAGGTGATGCGAATCGGATACATATCGATAAGGGAGTAATCCCGATGGTCTCTAAATATTATAATCACCTGGTTAATAAAAGAAGAAGAGAAAAAATAGATGGGGACAATAATAATCACCTTTACTCTCTATTTCAAATTCTATCCTCACATTTCAAAATTATATTTTGTATTTCACCATCCTAAAAAGACACATTTGCCCTTATGGACACTCAAATTCTACACTCAAACCCCACGGACCAGCCGTCTTTCTACACCTGATGCTTTGTCTATGTGAGCTCGTTCGAGGCTCCAGGCACGGCCTCATGGCCACCTTTAAGGACAATTGCTTTGTAAATCTGGTTATTTTAAAATATAGATTTGTCTAGCAGAAAACTTCTTGATGAAAGAAAATGTTATTTGTGAAATAATTCTTAATGAAAATAGTTGATTGACAAATTATAACGGCTCTATTTGCATATCGTCAAAAGGGAATTCATATAATTCCCATCCCCTCATCTCAAACATCATCAAATTCCATTCTCTAGCAGTCGGTTCATACACTTTCTCATCTCCATCTTCTTTGGGTCAATGAATTATTCGGTGAGTTCGCACATGTACTCAATTGAATCTTGATAGTTTTTATCTAGTCGAATCCACGCGGGATTCACATTAGACCCACCAATTTTGATGCACCAACATGTCATGGTATGAAATAGAAGAAAGCCGATTTGGCCTATAACCAAAGTGCCTTGTACCACTTCTGGTCGGCAGCATTGGGGCAATGTGCTCGCAGGGGAATAGAGAGGAAATTACAAAGGAAAAACCGAATAGAATGTTAGAGAAGGAACATCTCCAAGCAATGGTCTCAATATTGAATAGAAAGAGTTATAAAATTCTTTGTCTTCTTTTGGATTGATCTCATTGGCAACCCTACACTCCAATACCAAGAGGCATTTGAACATTTTCCTTTTTCTCCAAAAAACGATTTTACAAAAAAAAAAAAAAATTACCCTTCAAATCAGCTGCCATCTATCTACACTTCAACCCCATCGATTGGTCGGGTAGACCACGCTGAGGTGAGGGATTTAACGTTAATACTTGTCGCGATGTACCCTTGGGGAAGGGAGTAGGTTTAGGGGTATTGCTAAAGACAGGCTCACGGTCCATGATTAGGCAATGACTCTCCAAGCACATATCTCGCGCGACATTGAGGTGTTTTTAAGAATTTCGCAATAAGAAGTTGTCACTAGCCTATTGGGGTTGGCTAGAAATCAAGTGAGGTATGGAAGTATACCTCACTTCCTACGCAACTAGAGAATCTAGGGTTTGGAACTTTATTACACTAATTAATCAATTAGTACCATTTTCGATACCTAATCTTGTTTATTTTAAAATAAATATTTTTGTCAATTAGTTTGAATTGATTTTATACATATTCACTAACATGTGAAGTGATCATACAGGTGCACAATCATTAAAATAATAATTAGTAACCAAGGAAAGCGTTTAAATAAATTGCATGGGAGAGCAAAAATATAACATCAAAGAAAAGATAAATACTAATCCTAACTAGACTAAATGGAAGCCAAAATCAACATACCAAAATTACACAATTAAGGGAATTCATCTTTAAGAACAACTAAAACCTCTTGAGCAGGATTCTAAATTGAAAGACTTTCATTTTTTTTGAGAGAAAATAAACCAATAGATTAATTTTAACCTTTTTGAAGATTTTTTTTTTTTTTAGAATTTTTTTATTTTTCGGAAAATATGATTTCCAAATCCTTTTGATTTTTTTAAATCTTTTGATTTTTTTTTTTTTTAAATCTTTTGATTTTTTTTAAATCTTTTGATTTTATTTTTATTTTTTTTGGTGTCTAGCTAATTACTACTGAAATTTTTAGAATTTTCTGAATTTTGGAATTTTCTGAGAATTTTTTAATTTTCCTTAATTTTCTAATTTTTCTTTTTTTAATTAATATTTTATTTAAAAACTCGAATTTTCAATATTTTCTGAAATTTTTGAATTTTTTGATGTTCTTTGAAAGTTGATGAATTTTCGGAAATTTTTTTGAATTTTTTATTATTTTTCGAAATATTTTTTTAATATTTTTTGGATTTTTTTAATATTTTTTTGGATTTTTGGATTTTTTAAATATATTTTTAATATTTAATATTTAATATTCGGGAAAACGGGTTCGGACCGGGTAAACCCGATCCGACTCGCTGACCCGACCCAAACCCGGATCCGAGCCAATCGGATAAAAACGAAATTTTTTAGTTTTTTAGATTTTTCTCTTTTTTTCTCTTTTTGTCCTTTCCTGTTTTGTCCTATTCACTGCAGTCCCTACTTCTTCACCTAACATCCCCATCTGCCGTCCTTTCTTCCCTTTTGTCTTTTCTTATTTCGTTTCATCACCCCTTTTTATTTCTTTTTTCTTTTCTTTTCCTTTTACTTTTCTTTTTCCTTTGGGTCTTCTTTTTCTTCAGGCCTTCACCGAAAGTTACTCATGGACGAACTCAAAACTGAGACTTTGCGACAAGAACTCACGCCAGAATCTCAACCGGTCCGGCGTCGACAATCAACCTCTCCGACTCTCATCCGGTCGTCACCGCCGGTCATCATTCCGGGCGTCGCCAAACGTCGCCGACGGCTTCGATGATACCAAACATATATATTTCGAGTTCAACGACCATTCCAACAGCTCAACCACATATATGCACGCCGAAACAAAATGAAAAGACTGATTATGGCGGCCTCTAACCGTGGGCTCCTCCAGCGAAGGGTGCGGGTTTTTCTGACGAGAAGACATTCATCCATGACCGACTCGGGCATCGAACGATATACCACAAAATCAAAGAGAAACGCAGGTTTAACACATCAATATTAGGACGAATCGAGCGCAAAACAAAGATTTTAAGAACTCAAATTCGGTGCTTCATTCAGACATTTTGTCAAACAGTTGATGTGCGACTCGGAATACCACTTCCGGGTTCGGATTCAACGTCGTTTGTGGCATAAACCCATCATATTAAGCTCTAAATCAACATTATTCGCAACAAAAAGTTTGGGTTTTCTACTGTTTGCTCAAAATTTCGTCAGTTTGGTCTTGCGTTCTCGAACTTAATAATCAAGAGAGAAGTGGAGAGTTTGGAGAGTTTCCGGGGGGTTAGCTGGTTCGGGAGCTTGCTGCGACGAACGGTGACGGGCGAGCTAGCTTTCGCAGAAGGTCGAGACGATTCAGAAGAACTACCGGCGAAGGGAGACGAATTCCTCACTCTCGGTTTCTCTCCTCCCTCTCTCTATCTCAAGTTTCTCTCTTTTGAATCCCCTCAAAAACCAGCCCCACACCCCCCCCGCGTCCTCGCTCTCCTCTCTCCCTTTTAAGCCGTTCAGCGCGCATGGCCTCCAGCGACGCCGGCTGCCACTGCCGGCTTGGCCCGGACTACCAACTCCCGGTCGAACCTGCCCCTGCCTCCTCTGGCTCTGTCCTGTTCCCCCTGTCCTTTTGTTGCTGCATTCTTTTTCTTCTTTTTGCAGGTCCTGCGCGCGAAGGCCAGCCTGGAGGAAGGAGACAAGCCAGGGGGAACAAGCCGGGCTGAAGAGAGAAGGAAGCTGGACCGGGCTGCGCGAGAAGGAGAGGAAAAGAGGAGGGGCGGGTTGGGCCAAGTAGAGGTGATGGTAGGGTCTAGACCTGAATCCTATACCCAAATTTGTTATAACCGGTTTTCCTTTTTTGAATCATGTACTAACCCTACTTATATTGGACCATATACTCGATCCACTATACCCAATCCACCTTATTTTTCCGGTCCGGTTTCATAATCAACCCTATTTCCATTGAAACTTGTTTTGCAATCTCCCAATATCCTATACGATTTCGAATTTTATATTAATACGCGAAAAAATAACGTAATTCTCCTAATCTGTATCGAAACATTAAGCACTTATAATAAATAAATACATGAACTTTTTGACTAAACGAAAAATTAAGGATCCACATGGCTAATTATAATAAATAAAATCATAAGGCAAAAAATTAATAACAAACATGAGTCTAATATTAGTCATATTCCCACAACTACTATATGAAGTTACTTAATTAGGTGAGCTAATTCACGTGGTACACAAGAATTCGGCGGCGATGAACACCGTCCGTCCGTCAGACGGTGCGAGAGGGAGCTGATGAGGGAGGGAAGCAAGTGAGGAAAAGGAACGACAAAGGAGGAGTGCCGTGCATGTTTGAGAGGGTTAAGAAGAAAAATGTCGTGTGATTGCGGGAGTAAGAATAGAAATAAGGAGAAAAAATAGGGTTTTGGACCTATACTTACAAAACTGGTCCGGGAACTGGTTCCTGAGTGAGTAATCAATCGGACCCGGTTCCCAGACCGGTTTAAAGTTGTTCCGAATTTTGGGAACCGGTTCCCGACCCTATTTTCCGGATGGGCCGGTCCGATTCCCGAGTATACCCAATCCGATTGCACAACCCTAGGGCCAAGGTCAGATTCGGCCAGACCCGACCCCTCTCGTTTTTTTTTTTCCTTTTCCTTTTCTTTTTCTTTTGTTGTTTGAGAGAAAGAAAAAAAAAAGATAGGTGTCGACAATACTTTTGCTCTATACTAGGACATTAGACACGACATGATCAGGAGGTGAAAGTTATGTTCTCTATTGTTTGTCAAAGGCTATTAGCTTTGGTTACGGAGGATACAAAACAAGTAATGCCGTAATAAACTGTAACCCCTAATTTGGCACATTCAGGATGTTAATTTTCTCACTTATGATTCCACGACGTCAGTCGTCCGCTTTGTCTGCTGTCTTCGAAAGCAAAGCATTGCAGCACAGTCTAGCTTGGGAATGAGAGATACCAACAAAGCAATTCAAAAGGCCTCCAGTTCCTATAACCGAAGGATATTAGTCATGAAATACTATCGGGAATAAGAAGTTTCCGAACTTCAATCGGCAGAGGACAGCACTTGTATGTGAAGGCGAGGAACGACGATAAAACCAGTAAATGAGCAAATGTCGGGCGACGCTTGATAGACCCCCTCCAGTGCCATGTGAAGTTGAAGAACGAAGAAAATAATATGAACGAGAAATTATTAAAAAATTGAAATACTGCATGTTAGATAAATTTCTCAAGCAAAAATTTTCAACGTCATCCACCATTTTTTCATCTGGAACGTATGAAATTCGTAATCAAATGGTGCTGAACCTTTCACTATATTTCTTGCTCACAACTGAAAAAAGGCATTACATGTCAGAAAATTCTCCTTTGTTTCTGCAGTCACTGGCGTGTAGCTAAATTTTGATTCACCGTTTTTCACGGGCGTATCGAACCGTTGATATCATGAAAAATAATGAAGGCATGGACTCAAACATAAGACTGAAGCAAATGTATAGATTGGAAAATGATTCAAGTTCCAGTTCGTCCACTCCTGAGAATCGCTCATCGCCTTCATCACTTCCTCCGGTTTTTGGAAGCGAAGCGAAGTACTAGGTAGATCAAGATCCTATATAGAACCGCCCAACCCAACATTATCAGCACATTCTTCCACTTGTCGGATTCGCGTGTCAAAATATGGAGTTCCGATAAAATATCATTCCCGGTGATGTTATACGGGACTTTGTCGGGGGTGAAGCCCTTCCCAAAGGTCGCGTTCGTCTGGTATTGGTTCATCAGTAGCCCCTCATACGGATAGGTCATTGTCGAGATCTTGTTCATCCACTTCCAGTACACCGGAATGTCATGGCAATTCACGAAGTACCCGCAAAACAGGAAGAACAGCGCGGTAAAAGCGATGACGGCCGCGTAACCAAGTATTTAGTTGGGCACGACCGAGCTGACAAACACCACGAACGAATTCGTCGAGAGGAGCGCCACATAGAGGACCGGCAAGAAGTATAAGAATGGCCCCCCGAGCTTCAGGGCTTTCCAAACGATGGCAGGATAGACCCCGGCCTGAACTGCGAGGAAAGGCAGGTAAGTTAACGAGGCTGGCGATTGTGTAGGAAGAGGCACGGTGGGCATTGTGGGAGGTCTCACGGATGAAGATGAAGCGCTCTCAAATGAAGGCCGGGATGGCGTCATTGGAAGAGAAGAAGAAGAGGCAGACCGTGACGATGAAGAAGCTGAGCCGGTTCGTGATCCCTTGGTTGTCCGCCTTCGTCCTCATAAACATCGTCGCCATTGTTGAGAATGCAGCACTGAAGCAGCAAGATGAAACTCAGCAACGAGAGTCAACTAAAACAGAGGAAACAGAGGATTGGCGCAAAGGAGTAGTGTAAAGCTACGTCGTTTACTTCAGCAAAGTCATTTGTTGTACACATATGCTTGAGTCTTCTTTCTGTTATATGTGTGCTGAGCTGTCATTCAAAGAGTGGTTGTTTTCAGATCTAGAAGTTCTTTCTTTTGTTATATAAAAGCATTGTAAAACAGAACGACGAATTTTAGTTTTTGAGCTCTCAGATGAATACGACCAAAGTAGAAAGAAGAGAATGCTCTCTTCTGATTCAGCTTCATCTACTTGCTTCTGTTTTCAGTTTTCTTCATGGTATCAGAGCGTTTCTCTGAGAGCTCGATGATCGCAACAAGCTGCCGGAGGGAAATTCGACAGTAACATTCGCGGTCTTCATCAGAGTAATTTTTATATCCATGGTGACAGAGATGTTTCCTCTGCTTTTTCTTTCGATTACTGTCGCTCGAAAGCACGCGCAGCTTCCTCCGGTGTGTTGAAAGTGTAGAACCGTACGAGCTTCTTCGTCTCGGGATTCTCTGATCTCAGTTGTGTATCTCTGAGTGATCACAATACTCATTGATTCATGGCTGCAAGAACTCCCAAATTTCCTTTTCCTATTCACGTAAACTTGAGCAATTTTGTCACGATTAAGCTCACCTTTGAAGATAATTTTCTTCTTTGGCAAGCTCGGTTTCTCGATTTCTTCGGAGTCGGGAGTTGTTTGGGTTTGTCAATGGTGAGATTTCTCCACCACATCAGAAGATACGAGTAGATGTCAATGGTGATATGGTTGAAGAACCAAACCCTGATTATGTTGATTGGATAAGAACTGATCAGCTAATTTCCTCATGGATCAGTGGAGCGGTGTCTGAGAATATCCTGGGGCTACTCATTGGATTGGAAACATCTTGTGAGTTGTGGCAAACCTTGTTGAACCGATTTACACAGAAGTCTGTAGCTAGAGAATTCGAGCTAAGAGGGAAACTCCAAGCATGTCAAAAACGACGTAGGCCATTATCTGAATACTTGAGGGAGTATAAACTGATTTGCGACCAGTTGAATGCAATAGGTAAGCCTTTGGATGAAATTACAAAGGTGTTTGGAGTCTTGGAAGGTTTAGGTTCAGAGTATGAGAACTTTCGAACAACAATGTATTGTTTGAAACCTCAACCGGATTATGATGAAGTTATTTCACAACTGGAGAGATTTGAAACAAGGTTGCAAAATTACTCCTCGAATCAGTATAATCCAAACTTCGCCTATTATGGACAGAGGAATGTTGAAGGGAATCGAATGTGGATAGTGAGACAATTCAATCAAGTCTTGCCTTCGTAGGACGAGAGGAAACAACGGGTTTTATGGAAATAGAGGTGGATTTGGTTATGGCGGGGGTGGTCGAAGTTATAGTCTTAGAGGTCGTGGTTATGGAAGAAATCAAAGCTATAGAGCCTATAATTCAAACCATGAACAAGAAGTTCAGACTTATAAACCACAACGAATGATTCGGCCAAGGATTTCGGCCTTATGCAGGTGCTTCACAAAGATACCAGGAGGTTAAATCATATCCTCCCCTTAACTCTGCACTTAAAAATAGTCAAGAGGAGAAAGCAACAGGAGGAGCAAGAGTGACTTGTCAAATCTGCAAGCGACCAGGACACGATGCACTTCGATGTTGGTATCGCTTTGATAATTCCTTCCAAGACCAAGACATTCCAACAGCTCGCAGCAGTACATCTCGAAGACCCGAAAGGGAGCGCATGGTATCCAGATACGGGTGTTTCGGCTCATATAACTGCTAATCCGGGTATTGTTTCCAACTCAGCAAAGTATATTGGCTCGGATACAGTCATGATAGGCGATGGATCCTGTCTTCCTATTACCTTCACTGGAAATGCCTTTTTACACACTAAATGTGATGTGTTACCCCTTAATGATGTGTTAGTGGTTCCAGACATAAAGAAAAATCTACTTTCAGTTTCTAAGCTAACAGATGACTATCCTTGCTCCTTTGTTTTTGACAAATATGGTGTTTATGTTAAGGATCATCAAACCAACACAACGATGATGCTTGGAAGGAAAGTTGGGGGTCTCTACAAAGTGGACCAGCAAACCACCAAGGTCCTTTTCACTCAAAGACATAAAGCAGTTGCAGAGGAAGTGTGGCACCAGCGACTTGCTCACACTAATTTTCAGACCTTAAAGGCTCTTCAGAATCAGAAGCTGATCAACTGCAATAAGATAACTCAAGCAGTGTGTAGGAGTTGTCCAATAGTAAAAAGTACTAAGCTAGTTTTTCCACTATCTGAATCTGCAACAATTTTTCCTTTGGAAAGGATACATTGTGATGTTTGGGGACCATCTCCAGTGAGTTCAGTTCAAGGATTCAGATACTATGTTCTCTTTGTAGATAACTTTTCTCGTTATAGTTGGGTTTATCCAATGAGATTGAAGTCAGATTTATATGAGATCTTCATCCTGTTTCAGAAGTATGTGGAAAATCAGTTTGATCGAAAAATTAAAGTGTTTCAATGTGATGGTGGGGGAGAATTTTCCAGCAATCAGTTTCAGAATCACTTAAAAGCCTGTGGAATCCAAAACTACATGTCGTGTCCCCATACTCCAGATTCAGAACGGAAGCATAGGCATGTGGTGGAACTTGGGTTATCCATGTTGTTTCATGCAAGAGTTCCATTGATTTACTGGGTGGATGCCTTCTTGACTGCAACTTATATTATAAATCGGCTTCCTGCTCAAAATTTACAGATGGAGTCTCCACACAGTAAACTCTTCAAGAATAAACCAAGCTATGAACATTTACGTGTCTTTGGAAGTGCGTGCTATCCTTGTCTTAGATCATATACACAACACAAGTTTGATCCTCGTTCACTCACTTGTGTTTTTCTCGGCTCTGATGATAAACACAAAGGGTATAGGTGTCTTGTACCTTCGGATGGTAGAGTTTACATTAGCCGAAATGTCACATTCGATGAGAGTTTCTTCCCTTTTACTAAGAAGCTAAATGCGGTATTTCCACACTATCGCCTTGTACAAGAAATGGGTTGCAGAAGTTGAATTTCTAGATCCAACCAAAGCAGAACGCTTTCTTGCTGCTGAAGCTAAAACAGAACGACTAAGGCAGAGTCCACAAACTACTGCAGTTTTTCTACAAGAACCTGAGTTACTTGAACACACACAGATGCATGCCCCCAAACACCACCACTGCTACGTCACAAACATCATCAGTTCCATCTTCACCAACTATAACAGATGTATCATCCATCTTGGAGACAAGTGGAGATGGTGCACCTAGTCAACCAACTGCAATATCAGTTGACAACTCCCAGATCAAGACAGACAGGCTTTACATCCCACTATATCGACTGGCACATCAATACACTCCATGCACACCCGTTCCAAGTCAGGTATTGTGAAACCAAATCCTAAGTATGCTTGTCTGGCTGAATATCATGTACCTGCAGAACCAAAGACAGGTCAAATCTGCATTAGCTCATGAGGGATGGCATAGAGCAATGATCGAAGAGATACATGCACTTCATGAAAACCAAACCTGGACATTGGTTCCAAGGCGATCATATGCATGTGATAGGGTGCAAGTGGGTTTTTAAAACTAAACTGACCCCAGATGGAAGTCTTGACAAGTTGAAAGCAAGATTAGTAGCAAAGGGCTTCCACCAGGAGGAATGACTTGATTTTCTTGAGACATTTAGTCCAGTCATAAAACAAGCAACAATTCGGATCGTTCTCTCAGTTGCTATGGTAAAGAGGTGGTCGATACATCAACTTGACGTCAAAAATGCCTTCTTGCACGGCACATTGAAAGAAACTGTCTATATGGAGCAACCCCTTGGGTTTGCTCATCCTATTCTGTCTGATCATGTCTGTTTACTCCACAAGTCTCTTTACGGTCTACGACAAGCACCACGCGCATGGTTTGAGAAGTTTAGTAATTTCCTCCTTGAATTAGGTTTCTTTTGCAGCACTGCAGATCCATCACTCTTTGTGTTTCATAAAGGGCAAGACACAATTTTACTTCTCCTCTATGTCGATGATATCCCGTTGAGGTACTTCTAAGCTTCTACTTACACAAGCGATTACATCTCTAAGTTCAAAGTTTCACATGAAGGACTTAGGATGTATTCATTACTTCTTGGGTATTGAAGCCAACCACACACCGGAAAAACTCTTTCTTTGTCAGACAAAGTATGCTGTTGATCTTCTTGAGAGAGCAAACATGAAGGAATGTAAACCTATATCCACCCCACTGCCTCAGAAACTATCATATTCCTCTGATGATGACGTCTATCTTGCTCAACCACTTGAGTATCGCAGCTTAGTTGGGGGTCTCCAGTATTTGACAATAACAAGACCAGATATTGCCTATGCTACCAATATGCTTTGTCAGAAAATGCAGCATCCTACAGTTGGTGACTTTAACAGATTAAAACGAGTTCTTAGATATGTTAAAGGAACTGTAACCTTGGGACTTTTCCTTCACTCCAACAGTTCCTTAAAGCTCTATGGGTTTTCGATGCCGATTGGGCTGGTTGTGTTGAAACAAGGCGTTCGTAAACCGGCTTCGTACCTATCTTGGGTCCAACATACTCTCCGGTCAGCCAAGAAACAAACTACGTCTCTCGATCATCCACGAAGCAAAGTATAGAGCTCGGCTTCTACTACTACGGCTGAACTCACATGGATAAGTTTTGTTCTTCGGGACATTGGCATATCTTTAGCTTCACCTACGGTACTCTTCTGTGATAACCAATCAGCAATCTCTCTTACCACTAATCCTGTCCTACATGCCAGGACAAAACATATTGAAATTGATTTCCATTTTGTTCGTGAGAAAGTAGCTCTTGGTTCTCTAAGTGTACGATATGTTTCCACCAACCACCAACTTGCTGATATTTGTACTAAAGCACTCTCTAGGTCAAATCACTACATCATACGCACCAAAGCGGGTCTTGGATTTCAACCCACACCCGGTTTGCGGGGGATGTTGAGAATGCAAAGCATGAAGCAGCAAGATGAAACTCAGAACGAGTCAACTAAAACAGAGGAAACAGAGGATTGGCGCAAAGGAGTAGTGTAAAGCTACATCGTTTACTTCAGCAAAGTCATTTGTTGTACACATATGCTTGAGTCTTCTTTTCGTTATATGTGTCTTTGAGCTGTCATTCAAAGAGTGGTTGTTTTCAGATCTAGAAGTTCTTTCTTTTGTTATATAAAAGCATTGTAAAACAGAACGACGAATTTTAGTTTTTGAGCTCTCAGATGAATACGACCAAAGTAGAAAGAAGAGAATGCTCTCTTCTGATTCAGCTTCATCTACTTTCTTCTGTTTTCAGTTTTCTTCAGCCATCATGATCCTTATGATAATGAGCACCATCAGCCTCGAGAGGAAGAGCTCGGGGGTCCGCTGGATGTTCTTGAAATTGTGGCGCATAAGCATCCAGGTCTCGGGGAAGAATGAGTTCGCGAAGTTAGGGCCAAGATTTTGGTGAGATCCGATGGCATTCGTGCCAATGTTTGGGGTCAAGTAGTCGTTCTCGTTCACCGTGTAGTCGCTGTTGTGAGGCATCGGTGTCTCCCGGAGAATTTCGCTTGACTACGCGTAGTAACTTCCTGGTGATGCACTGTATATCCAATGAACGATGGAGAAGAATTGAGTGTTGCCAAACACTAGGAGCAGAAATCTAGTGAAGAATAATTTTCGTTTGTAGACCTTAGCGAATTTGAGAGTCCGAAATCAGCGCCAAAAACTATCTTTCGAATTGCAAAAATAGCTATATCTTCGTCTAATAATATGGTTAAATACCTCATTGCAGCTTGCATCATTGGCTCGGCCTTTTGTCTTGAAGGAGTGAACCCAAGTGCCTGCACAACTCCACTACAGCTTGGAGTCCATGATCTAGATGAATTGTTGTAAGGACTTCCCAAGGTGTGATCGAACTCGTCATTTGCCGAGTGCACACTCACTTGCAAGGGCAATCCTGGCCATTTCTGTGGTCGCGGCTCTGATCGTGCCCTTGATGCCTGTGATTGCGGGGACGAGAAGGTGGGGTGGGTGTGACCGTCGAGATCAACATCTCTTCATCGACGGCGGCGGGGTTTCATGCCCGTCCGGACGAACTCGGATTGATCGTACTCTTGGATGACGTCGATGAGGTGCTCTATCGAGTTCTCCCCCTTCGGGACTTTCCGGCCCATGCGGCCGAGGTGGAGGGTCACGTCTTTTGGACATCCTTGGAACATGAGCTGCCCGCCGGCCAGGATGATGAGATGGTCGAGGAGAAGTTGGATTCTCGACAAAGGCTGGTGGATGGTGAGGATCACGGTGCTGCCGGACCGAGCTATGTCGTGCACCTTCTCAAACTCGCTGTGGGCGCCGGTCGAATCGAGGCCCAATGTTGGTTCTGTTGTAATTATGGTTAATGGATCAACGAAAGCCAATAAATTAAGATACGTTTTTTTTCTATTCACGTATCTCTTTTGGATTCATGTATTTCCTCATCTTTTCTGTTCACGTATCTATTGAATTCATGAATTTCTTAGATTCATGTATCTTTCAGTTCATGTATTTATTGGATTCATGAATCTCTTGGTTTCGCGTATCTTTTTATTCATGAATTTCGTGGATATATGCATCTATTTAATTCATATATATCTTTAGTACATGAACTAAAAAGCTCTATAAATGGATAGGAGCATAGAGCTTCTTTAAAAAAAAAAAAGATTTGGTTTTGGTTTTTCCGACTCGATTCCAAAAGGCTTTGATATACTCTTCTATTCTTCTATTTTTTCTGAGTGTGCTGGTTCAATTGAACGGTTCGACTGAGTCATGTTTGCATAATGCTAATCCAAACAAGTTCGAGGTGTTGTATCTTGGGAGGCATAGTTCGTGAATCTGCGGAGCACCATTGGCAGGAACTAATCGCCTTAAGGAGATTTGATTATCCGTACCTCACCTCCAATTTTATGTTATTTTTCAGTGATATCTTACTTTCTTCTTCTCCAAGATTTGTAAAATGAAGGATATTATAAAGTTGTTATCATATTCTTTACATTGATGTTCTGATTACAACAAATAGTGTGTATTCTCTAGATTAATTTCCAACAATCTTAAGGCGATTATATCACTCACTGTTTGTTGTTATTGTCAATTATTGAGATGGTTGAAAATAATCAAGTGCCTTTCAATGTCCCGAATGTTTTAGGAGACGTTCCTTTGGTCAATTCGACCGTTGCTATAGAAGATGTTCAACCCTCAGGGTCTGAATTTGTAGCAGCTTATGCTACGGGCCTTTGGGCTAACACCAATTTTGGTGGTGCGGGTACAAGTCATACGACTGGTATGCCTGGGATTGTTTTTCAGAACAATACAAGCCAAATGGCTTTTGGCTCCGTTTCTAGAGGGGTAGTTCAACGAACTTTGCCTACTGTGATGGCAACACCTCCAGTTACAGCTAATGAGAGATTGTCTCTTGTGGTGATGTCTGAAGCATCTCTGGTGTCGAACACTAATGGCTGGTGGCTAGACACAAGTGCCACAAATCACATTTGTGCAGACATACACATGTTCTCATCTTATGAGAAGGCTGAAGAAGATGAGAAGCTTTATATGGCTAACTCTGCATTTGCAAAGATTGCCGGAAGAGGAAAGGTGATCCTGAAGTTTACATCTGGCAAGGAGGTCGCCCTACTGAATGTGCTGCATGTACCAGAGATTCGGAAAAACCTAATTTCTGGCCACATACTTGTCAAGAAGGGTTTCAAAGTTGTATTTGAATATGACAAATTTGTACTTTCGAAAAGAGTGATGTACGTGGGGAAATGGTACTTGTGTAATGACATGTTTAAAGCCAATGTGGCTGTCATTGATGTAGACTCGAATTATGTGTACCTAAAGACTATTAATAAAGAAAAGTCTTCAGTTTACACTATTGTGTCTCCTTATCTATGGCATGATAGATTAAGACATGTAAACTATGGTACAATGAAGAGAATAGCAAACTTGGGGTTAATTCCAAGATTTGAGTTGGATGCCCGTTACAAGTATGAGACTTGTGTTGAGGCCAAGTTTGCCAAGAAACCTTTCAAATCCATTGAAAGAACAAGTGAACCTCTACATTTAATCCATAGTGATCTATGTGATTTAAAGTTTGTAGAAAGTAAAGGTGGAAAGAAGTACTTCATCACATTTGTGAATGACTGTATTAGATTTTGTTATGTTTATTTACTAACTAGCAAAGATGAGACTATGACCATGTTTGTCAAGTATAAAAATGAAGTTGAAAACCAACTTGATAAACGAATCAAAGTGCTTAGGTCTGATAGAAGAGGAGAATGCAGTTCAATCAATTTCAAAGAGTTTTGTGATAGTTTTGGAATAATTCTCCAAACGACTGCACCTTATACTCCGCAACAAAATGGAGTTGCCGAACGATTGAACAAGACACTAAAGGAGATGGCTAACGCCATGCTTTTGAGTTCAGGTTTAGCTCAAAACTTGTGGGGGGCAGTTTTAACTGCAAATTTTATTCTTAATAAAATACCCCACAAAAGGCCAAGTAAAACTCCATACGAGTTATGGAATAGAAAGTTACCATCCTACAATTTTCTAAAAGTGTGGGGGTGCATAATGTGATTTATAATGGTAAGTCTAGACACATTTGTCATAGACACAATACCATAAGGCAGTTGCTCTCAAATGGAATAATTTATTTAGGCTTTGTAAAGTCAAAGGAAAACATTGCGGATCCGCTGACAAAAGGTTTGTCAAGAGAGCAGATAAACTGCACATCTAGGGAAATGAGTTTAAGAGCCTTAACCCAATAAAGAGATTCTAGGGTGGAAACCTAACCTATGCGATTGGAGATCCCATGGACTAGGTTCAATAGGACAACGCAAATTTTGGAAACTCTAGTGTAAGCACTGTCTCCCATTCCTATGATGCAACAGTGCTTTCTTACAGCGTTATTAAGGGTACGCTATGCGTTTAATGATTCCTATAACTTGGGATGTAACATCCAAGTGAGATATGGTAGGATATCTTTAATATGAATGCACCTATATGCGTGGAGCTGGCCGACTCTATGAAAATCTTTAAAGGCTAGATTTTCTAAAGCACACATGAATCCCGAGAGGTTCAGGGCCGAAAGAACGAACACAATCGAGAACCAATCTTGAATTGGAAGTACTCCGTGTGAGGTTTATTATCTAGGCTTACACAAACAACTGGCGATTCAAGGCTTAGTCCATCGACTAGTTAAGTAAGTCCGGTAGGCTTTCACTAAAGAAGGTTCAAAGCAAAAGCTACCTATCTTGATGCAGTGTATTTCAACAGACATGCTCAGATTCCTTTGAGCCAAAAAATGTTTTGTTGATCCATTAATGTGGGGGATTGTTGTAATTATGGTTAATGGATCAACGAAAGCCAATAAATTAAGATACGTTTTTTTCTATTCACGTATCTCTTTTGGATTCATGTATTTCCTCATTTTTTCTGTTCACGTATCTATTGAATTCATGAATTTCTTAGATTCATGTATCTTTTAGTTCATGTATTTATTGGATTCATGAATCTCTTGGTTTCACGTATCTCTTTATTCATGAATTTTATGGATATATGCGTCTATTTAATTCATGTATCTCTTTAGTACATGAACTAAAAAGCTCTATAAATAGATAGGAGCATAGAGCTTCTTAAAAAAAAAAAAAAGATTTGGTTTTGGCTTTTCCGACTCGATTCCAAAAGGCTTTGATATACTCTTCTATTCTTCTATTTTTTCTAAGTGTGCTGGTTCAATTGAACGGTTCGACTGAGTCCTGTTTGCATAATGCTAATCCAAACATGTTTGAGGTGTTGTATCTTGGGAGGCATAGTTCGTGAATCTGCGGAGTACCATTGGTACGAACTAATCGCCTTAAGGAGATTCGGTTATCCGTACCTCACCTCCAATTTTATGTTATTTTTCAGTGATATCTTACTCTCTTCTTCTCCAAGATTTGTAAAAGGAAGGATATTAAAAAGTTGTTATCATCTTCTTTACATTGATGTTCTGATTACAACAAATAGTGTGTATTCTCTAGATTAATTTTCAACGGGTTCATCAAGAAAGAGTAGGGATGGCCCGTGGATGATGTCGACATCAATCGATGCCCTCCATCGCTCTCCTCCGAACACCCCACGTGTCCTGTCGTCGCCTATGTAGGTGTTTCGGGATGACTGTGATCAAAGTAGTGTTCGCACAAATTACTCCGGGAAAAACAATGAACTTCTTCTTAGACAATGTATGCTTCGATGCAAATCCAATCTTCATATCCAAATCTTTGCCTAAACATATTGCATAGACTGGTTCTTGAAAGGATGAGTGCACAAAAACTGTGATCGTACTCCTCGGAGGCACTCATCCTTAAACCATTTCATTAGAGAACACGCTCTAGATAGTCTCTATAATAAAGGCATCAAAGGAAGAGAGAAAAACACGGAGTATACATGTGGGGAAAATTGATTATATAAGTTCTATGACATTATATCACTTAATGTTTATATAAGTAGTCATATTTAAGCATTTGATCAAAATCTGGTGTATCAATTTATAAGTAGATTTTACAATTAATCTCACCCTCTAATGCTACTAGAAAAACTCAAAGGTTAAGTACTCAAAACTCATCAAGAGTTCGAGCTGCTTGATCAACTTCCCCACCCTCTCAATCTTCTCCGCCGTCGTGATCTGCCCTAGCCGGAAGTCGGCGGCTAAAATGAGCAAAACTCAACTGGTAAAATATGAAAATATTTAAAATTCAATTGATAAATTGAAAGTTTATGACTGAATTGACAAAAATATAATGAATTTAGGATTTTTTGAACTATTCTCCCTCAAAGCTTTATTTTTTCATATATAATTCCATAATATATATTGGAACTGAGCAAGTCTTTAAAGGGGTCAAGGGAGAAATGAAAGAGGGAATAACTCCTGAGGAGTGGGACTCCTCACTGCACACTCATGTATTTCGTCCTGCCCAAGAAGAAAAATATATGGTTGCACAAATAATTCCATGATATATCAACTTCTACGCTTTTATATATTATTATAATGGATTAGTAAATTAGATAACGATTATGATGATGATAGGTGCTAGGGAAATCACATTCGACATTATAAAAATAGACATGACGCGAATTATTTAAACATTGGATTCTGGAAGCTCGTAGAATTGGTCTTGATAAACCCCAAGATTAAATTTATAAATGGAAGCTTTCCTTACAACCGCAATCGAGAATTTGGTACGTTTCGTCCTATAAAGAGCCGGCTTCTCCTTTACCTTTTCGCATCACCGTACTCTTCGGTACTCGATCCTGAGCTGCTGCTGATTTTGGCTCTTTGCTCGCCCAACTTCAAATTTAGCAGTGCCGGTCGAGTTTGCAGTGAGATAATATGGCAATGTCTGCCAAAAACAAGCATCAAGTAGAAATTTAATTAGGATATTATATTAGATTGGATTGTGATATCAAAGTCAAGATAATATGCCATGCCATTGCAGAAAATACGTGAGTTTGATTGCTATTTAACATTCTATACTTCCTTATAATGAACTTTTCTTATATAGGAAAGATGGGGAAAAGTATCAAAGAAGTCATAAATTTATTGTATTTGTGTCAATTTAGTCTAAAAACTTCTATTAGTGTCAATTTAGTCGTAAACATTTTGACATAATACCAATACGATCTTTCTAACTAATTTTGGCTAGATTTTGCTAACATGGACAGCAATCAACCTACATAGCACCACCAACACTAATATGGAGAATTTTTAATAATATTTTAATATTTTTCAATTTTTTATTATTTTTTTCTGATTTCTTTTCTTTTCTTTTTTTTTTCCTTCTTCTTCCTTCCCTTTGCTAGTGATCAGCCACCAACCACAAATGATGGCCAAGCTGGCCTTGTCGCTGCCCACCACAGGCGAGTCCCGACCCGACCGGGTGATGGTGCTCCTCGTTGAGCATCACCTAGACGAAGGCAACACCCGGCAAGGTCACCATGGCCTAGGTGAGGGTTAGCCTTGCCCAATCTAGCCTAGCAAGGCCAACCTCACCAAGCGTCACCTGGATAAAGGCAACGCCCAACAAGGTCATTGTGGCCTAAGTGAGGCTGGCTCTCACTCAGCCAGGCGTCACCTATGGTGGGCAACGGCAAGCCTTGCCCAAGCGAGGCCAACCTAGCCATGGGTAGTGGCCAATCAATGGCAAAGTGAAGGAAGAAAAGGAAAGAATAAAAAGAATAAAAATTAATTTAAAATAAAATATATATTATTAAAAATTGTCTACATGAGCACCGACAATGCCATGTAGGCCAATCAGCATCCACGTCTACAAAATCCATCCAAAATTAGCTGAAAATGTTGCATTGGCACTAGGTTAAAAGGTTTATGGCTTTCGACCAAAAAAACAAAAAAAAGGATTATGGCTAAACTAATACCAATAAAAAGTTTATAACTAAATTGGTACAAATACAATAAATTTATAATTTTTCTGACAGTTTCCTCAGAAAGATTGCAATATGAATTTAATGAATCTTTTACAATCAAGATTGACATTGCACATTAAAATCTACTTAATTTCTCTAGGTGTACGCGAATTTCATCTTACCCTTTCAATTTTATATGAAGTATTCTTCTTCTTTTTTGAACCGGAGGAACCGCCTCATAGCGAGCACTCGGTGTAAACCCCCGGGGAGTACTGGCAGAGGAACTCACCTCCTACGGTGCTTCGCTTAAGTCACGCTTAATGCGCACGCGGTGACTCGAACCTCCCCCCTTCCGCAATTAGAGGGGGAAAGGCCAAAACCAACACGCCCACAATTTGACCCTCATTTAAATCAATAATACCAAAAGCAAATGAAAAATGAAATCTTCAACTAATAACACTCTATCATATGGGATTTAGTTAATAAAAAAATACTTTAAATGATGGTGCTTTAAAAATAATACGTATGAATATGAAATATAATTCTAGGAATCTAATTAGTGATGGTTTCTTAGAGGATCGGAACCTGTCGTCTTTATGGGATTAGTTCTTGAATTAGTTAGGAAAAGACTATACATACTAACTAAAAGTAGATTAGGGAATTGTTCAAAGTTATGATTTTGCATAAATGATACCATGATAGAACTCAGCTTCTAAGCTTTTATATATTAAGATAATGCATTAGTAAATTAGATGATAATTATACTAGGCGCTAGGAAAATTACATTCAACAAAATTGTTATCGCAGAAAATAGACGTCACGTGAATGAATTAAAAGATTAAAATTTATAAATTGAAGTTCTCAATACAGTCGAAGCCGTTTATCTTTATGGGATTGTCTTGGGGAGAACAGGTAGTATCCACAACGTAAAATATACGTACTCTGTGATTTATTCAATCTCGTGGAATGTGGCCCACCAAATTTGGTCATCCGGTACGTCATCATCGCCCTATAAATAGCCGGCTTCTCCTTCACACCTTCGCATCACCTTTCTCTTCAATACTCGATCCTGAGCAGCTGCTGCGGCTGATCTGCTTGCTTGCTCGCCAACTTCAAATCTGAGCAGCCCCCGTCGAGATAATAATGGCAGTGTCAGCAGAAAACGAGCGTCCAGTGAAGGTTTTGGGATGGGCAGCGAGAGATTCTTCAGGACTTCTCTCTCCCTTCGAGTTCTCAAGAAGGTAAACCTGCATATTATTTTTCCATCTCTGGAGATATCATCTCTTGGATTATGCGAGCTTTCTTTCACGTCAAAGGTTATATATAGACGAGAATAGTTAGAACCGTCAAGTTCAGGAAGAATCGATGTGTGCATAATACGATTCTGTTGAGATGAATCATTCAGCTACAACGGCGTGCTTATGGAGATCCAGAGCTGTAAATCTTTTTCTTCTTCTCTTTTATATAATCTGAAAGCACGAGCTGAAGACCCAACTATTAAGAGACTTATGGGTATCCTTGTGTTAAAACGCATTAAACCCACTTTTTTCCATAATATCTTTTGTAGGGTCACAAGAGAGAAAGATGTGACTTTGAAAGTATTGTACTGTGGGATATGTCACTCTGACCTACACAATGTGAAGAATGATTGGGGATTCATGTCCTACCCTATGGTGCCCGGGTATGAGTTAAAAAGAATCACATTTTTCTCATTTTTCTCCCTCATAGTAAGTATAAAAAAATTACATTTGATTATTGCATTGCAGACATGAAATTACAGGTGTTGTAACAGAAGTAGGAACCAAAGTGACAAAGTTCAAAGTCGGAGACAGAGTGGGCGTCGGGTGTATGATTGGATCGTGTCACAACTGTGTGAATTGTGGTGATAATCTTGAAAGTTACTGCCCTGAAATGGTTCCAGTCTATGGTGGTAAGTTTAGCCCTGATAATGACGGTGAGGATTCTAATGGAACGATTAACTATGGTGGCTTCTCAGAAATCATGGTCGTAGATGAGCACTTTGTATTTAAATTTCCAAATAACATGCCTCTCGATGGTGGGGCACCTCTCCTTTGTGCCGGTATCACTATCTATAGCCCATTAAGGTACTACGGACTCGACAAGCCTGGAATGCACATAGGAGTAGTTGGGCTCGGTGGACTTGGCCATGTGGCTGTCAAATTTGCCAAGGCAATGGGCCTTAGGGTGACTGTCATCAGTACCTCCCCAAGTAAAAAGGAAGAAGCCATGAACCATCTTGGTGCTGATGCATTTTTGGTCAGCCAAGATACAGAGCAGATGCAAGTATGTTATGCCCCTCGCAAGTTGTTTATTGAATTGCACGTAGGATAAAGACCTGCTAAAGTACTTTAAAGTCATAATTATTTTCTTGATGCAGTCAGCTATGGGCACAATGAATGGCATTATAGACACCGCCTCAGCTATGCATGCTCTCTTGCCATTGATTGGTCTCTTGAAGACTAACGGGAAGCTTGTCATGGTTGGCCTAACAGACAAGCCCCTTGAGCTACTTGCTATGCCACTCATCCTGGTAAATAACTATAATATTTTTCTTGAAGAGATTATTATCTATATTTTACTTACGATTAAAATTGATATGTTGGGCCTACCACATGCATATTAGCTCAAATCTAAAATGTTTGTGCATCACAATTACGAGTTCTCATTCGCAACATTGAACTTCTTTATTCTTACTAATGACAGGTAGGAAGATAGTGGGTGGAAGTGCCGCTGGAGGGATTAAGGAGACGCAAGAGATGATCGATTTTGCAGCGGAGCACGGCATAACCGCGGATATTGAGGTTATTCCGATGGACTATGTGAACACTGCCATGGAGCGTCTTGCAAAAGGGGATGTTAGATACCGATTCGTCGTCGACATCGGAAATTCGTTGAAGTCTTACTAAAACTTAATTGCGTTGATTACTACGAAAAAGCTTGGATAGAAGGTGGTCGAATTATTGTTGACATCAGTTATTGGGTAAGTAGTTTGTATGCATGTTTTTCATCGTATTTACGCCATTGTTCTTGTTGGGACAGAGAAGTCTTCTCTAAGGACAATTACTTTGTAAAAAAAATGTTATTAAGTTACAATTGCTCTGTTGGAGTTCAATAAAGGAAATCTAATTCGTTCGTAATCAAGTATGATATTCTCTTCAAAAATTGCATCTCTACTATAATCATGTGTACTTTTTAGTCAATTAGATTGGACAATTATAGTTATTGGATTGTGCATATTTTTGTCTTCAATTGTGACTGTTTGACTTCCATAGCCATGGACTAGACATGACAGAATAACCGCACAACAGGTAGACTAAACGAGATAAGCAGGAGAAAATTGACAGAGAGGACTAAGAATTTGAACCCTTAACATGCGCTCTCATATCTTGCTAAACCAATAGTTTTTCTCATTATCTTGAACCATCAAGAAACGGGTTAACCATGTATTTATAGCATATGATTTGACATAAACGTTAAACACATCGTCACGCATTTATGACATTATAAAGCATCAATGATCTAGAGTGGGGTCGTTTTATGACCCGTGTTGTTGTAAACGGGAATCTACCCATCTATTATTTCATCCATTTGATCTAAAGTTTGTTGTCAACCGTCTATCAGAATTTCCTTAGTTTTAGCCATTGGATTAAGCATGGTATAGTTCCACGCTTGAGGCCATCGGACCTTAGCATCGGCCAGCTTCGGTGTCTTGAAATCTTTGAAAAAAAAATTCACAAGACATCCACAAAGCAAATAATCACACACCACATGAAACGGTTTCATAACTAAGGAACTCCTCGACTTTCTCGAAAGTAAAGGTCATTTCAACCAAAAAAAAATAAAAATTATTGTCATCCATTCAACCAAAAATTATTTTGAGACAAAATAAAGTAAGTCTATTACAAATAGGCTTTTCATCTCTATTTAACTACAAGATGCACACGCTTTTAATATCTCGCTTTAAGGCAATGTAATATTCTGCTTCCAACCCAGCTTCTGACATTGCAAATAGCTTGTCAATTGTTAATTGATCTAATGGCCCTAGCTATGTGCCTCGTCCCCTCGAACTGAAGCTGCTGAATTATTTTTCCCATAAGAATCATTTGTAAAGTTCAACTCATTAAAGGGCAGACTTAAATTTAACACTTCTCCAAACACTCGAATGCAGCATTGTTTTGCTGTGTTGGATATTATTGCTAACGTGGAAATGTCACGTCGGATGATTGTGGAACGAGGGTTAATGGAGGGCCAGATTTGGGACACAAATGAAAGTTTGTGTGTTTTTTTAGACAAAATAAAGTTCAGGCTAGATTTGGGACAACACCTAAAGTTCGTGCTTTTTTTTAGACAAAATAAAGTTCAAGTCATATTTGGAATAACACCTAAAGTTCGTGTTTTTTTTATGAAATTGGCCCCAAATTCAACACTCAAACCCCATGGACCAGCCGTCTTTCTACAACCGATGCTTTGTCTATGTGAGAGGTCGTTTGAGGCTCAAGGCATGGCCTCATGGCCACCTTTAAGGACAACTACTTTGTAAATCTGGTTATTTTAAAATATAGGTTTGTTTCATAGAAAATTTCTTGATGAAAGAAAATGTTATTTGTGAAAATAATTCTTAAAAAAAATGATTGACCGACAAACCATAACGGCTCTATTTGCATATCGTCAAAATGGAATTCATATAATTCCCATCCCCTCGTCTTAAACATCGACATATTACGTTCACCAGCAGTCGGTTCATACACTTTTTCATCCCCATCTTCTTTGGGTCAATGAATTATTCAATGAGTTCACACATGTACTTGATTGAATCTTGACGGTTTATATCTAGTCAAATCCATGCGGGATTCACATTACTGTTGGAAGTTTTTTTGTAAAAACAAACTAAGTGCATATTTCCTTGTCCTACATAGGAAAAGTGGGAGGAAATAGGTCAATTAATAAGTGTGGAGTTTCTTTAGTGTACCTAAAGAAATGATTGGGTATGGGCTAGACCCCACTATACCCACTTGCGGGTGCGCGATTTTTTCTTGTATACGGTTATTTTATTAAATTTAATCAATTCAAAGGTTGTTTTTGTTTCTTGAGAATTTTCGGAAATTATAAAAAAAAAAATCGAAATTTTATTTATTAAAATAATAATTTTTAAAAAAATTATTCCAAATTTTTGTTTGTCTTTTCAAGACAACCTTTGGAAAATATACTCATTCAGTTTGTAACCTTTCTTGAAGGGTTGCATTTGTTCATTTTTTCAATTTCTTCTGAATGGACGCCTTTGTTCATCATAGCAATTTTTCGAAAGAATACGTTTGTTCACTTTGCAATTTTTCACAAAGAATTGCCTACGTTTTTAAGACTAATTTATATATACATGTCAGTTTTTAAAAGAACAATGTGTGATCATTTCTATCTTTAAGAGCCTTCTTTCTGAAAAACTACAGCCATTTTTTCAATTGTTTCCTAGAGAGACTCTGGAGAAATACTAGAATTGCTATATAGTATTCTCAGTTTTTAGATTTTGTTGTATCCTGGAAGATATTTTCCGATGACCATTAACAACTTTGTGGGGCAAATAAATCCTTAAAGAAAGTGATATCACGCCTCAAAATCTGACTTGATTACTCTAAATATCCAACTTCATTGTTCTACCCAATTCGAAACCATATTTTCCAAACAATTACATCCACCAATTTCGATGCACCAACATATCATAGTATGATATAGAAGAAAGCCAACTTAGCCTATAACCAAAGTGCCTTGTACCACTTCTGGTCGGCAGCATTGGGGCAATGTGCTCACAAGGGAATAGAGAGGAAAATTACAAAGGAAAAACCGGATAGAATGTTAGAGAAGGAACATCTCCATGAAGCAGTGGTCTCAATATTGAATAGAAAGAGTTATAAATTCCTTTGTCTTCTTTTGGATTGATCTCATTGGCAACCCGACACTCCAATCCTAAGAGGCATTTGAACATTTTCTTTCTCCTCCAAAAAAACGATTTTACAATAAATAAATAAAATTACCCTTCAAATCAGCTGCCATCTATCTATACTCCAACCCCATTGATTGGTCAGGTACACCATGCTGAGATGAGGGACTTAACGTTAATACTTTTGCTCTATACCAGGACAATAGACACGACATGATCAGGAGGTGAAAGTTATGTTCTATGCCGTTTGTCAAAGGCTATGAGTTTTGGTTATGGAGGATACAAAACAAGTAATGCCGTAGTGGACTGTAATCCCTAATTTGGCACATTCAGGATGTTAATTTTCTTACTTATGATTCTACGACGTCAGTCGTTCGCTTTGTCTGCTGTCTTCGAAAGCAGAGCATTGCAGCACAGTCTAGCTTGGGAATGAGAGATACCAACAAAGCAATTAAAAAGGCCTTCAGTTCCTATAACCGAAGGATATTAGTCATCAAATAATATCGGGAATAAGAAGTTTCCGAACTTCAATCGGCAGAGGACGGCACTTGTATGTGAAGGCGAGGAACGACGATAAAAACAGTAAATGAGCAAATGTCGGGAAAGATGGCAATATGAATTTAATGGATCTTTTACAATCAAGATTGACATTGCACATTAAAATCTGCTTAATTTCTCTAGGTGTACACGAATTTCATCTTATCCTTTGAATTTAATATGAAGTATTCTTTTGACCTCATTTAAATCGATAATAGCAAAAGCAAATGAAAAATGGAATTTTCCACTAATAACACACTATCATATGGGAATTAGTTAATGAAAAAATACTTGAAATGACGGTGCTTTAAAAATAATGCATATGAATATAAAATCTAATTCTGGGAAATCTAATTAGCGATGGTTTCTTAGAGGATCGGAATTTGTCGTCTTAGTGGGATTAGTTATTGAATTAATTAGGAAAATAATATACACACTAACTAAAAGTAGATTAGGGAATTGTTCAAAGTTTTGATCTTGCATAAATGATACCATGATAGAACTCAGCTTCTAAGCTTTTTATATTAATATAATGCATTAGTAAATTAGATGAAACATCACACAAGCTCATAAACCGGTTAAGTCCAAATCTTTGACCTGTACAAGTGGCTCTGACATGGGAAAGTTTGCATGTAGTGCGAGTCAAATGAGTAAACATTAGTTTCTGATCTAAAATACATCATAGCAGTAACCAATTGTAACAATCTTAAAAGGCTGTAAAAGTTTGTGTTGAAATGCATTAAACCCACTTTTTTCCATAATATCTTATGGAGGGTTACGGGAGAGAAAGATGTGATTTTGAAAGTATTATACTGTGGGATATGTCACCCTGACCAACACAATGTGAAGAATGATTGGGGATTCACGTCCTAGTGATGCCCAGGCATGAGTTAAAAATAATCACCTTTTTCTCATTTTTCTCCCTCATAGTAAGTGGAAAAAAATTACATTTGATTATTGCATTGCAGACATGAGATTGTAGGTGTCATAACGGAAGTAGGAACCAAAGTGACAAAGTTCAAAGTCAGAGATAGAGTGGGCGTCGGGTGTATGATTGGATCTTGTGACAATTGTGCTAATTGTGGTGTTAATCTTGAAAATTACTTCCCCGAAATGGTTCCAATCCATGGCGGTAAGTTTAGCCCTAATAATGACAGTGAGGATTCTAATGGAACAATTAACTACGGACACTTCTCGAACATCATGGTCGTAGATAGCACTTTGTATTTAAATTTCCATATAACATGCCGCTCGATGGTGGGGCTCCTCTCCTTTGTGCCGGTATTACTATCTACAGCCTATTAAGGTACTACAGACTCAACAAGCCTGGAATGCACATAGGAGTGGTTGGGCTCGATAGACTTGGCCATATGGTTGTCAAATTTGCCAAGGCAATGGGCCTTAGGGTGACAGTCATCAATGCCTCCCCGAGTAAAATGGAAGAAGCCATGAACCATCTTGGTGCTAATGCATT
This sequence comes from Eucalyptus sp. ANBG9806169, assembly GCA_014182395.1. Classification (NCBI taxonomy): domain Eukaryota; kingdom Viridiplantae; phylum Streptophyta; class Magnoliopsida; order Myrtales; family Myrtaceae; genus Eucalyptus; species Eucalyptus sp. ANBG9806169. The sequence continues at coordinate 19,355,111 of CM024580.1, read as the reverse complement.
TTTGGTCAGTCAAGATGCAGAGCAAATGCAAGAATGTTATGTTCCTCGCAAGCTATTTCTTAAATTGCACTTAGGATAAAGACCACTAAAGTAATTTAAAGTCACAATTATTTTCTTGATGCAATTAGCTATGGGCACAACGAATGGCATTATAGACACTGTCTCAGCTATGCATGCTCTCTTGTCATTGATTGGTCTCTTGAAGTCTAATGGGAAGCTTGTCATGGTTAGGGGTGAGCAGTTCCAGGTTCCTTACAGGTTCCGCATAGAACCTGGAACCTACCCTCTGGTACAGGTTCCTCATTTTTTGGAATCTGAAACCTACCCATCGGAACCGAGTGTTAAGGAAATCCCTTATGATGTTTTGAAGATGACAAAATAAATCAAAGGCTACTAACGTGTTTAATGGTTGAGTAACAGACTATGCAGATGATAGAACATATAAAGGATATTATCAAAGTCTATACTTGGAAGAACCAGAAGACAGACTCTATGCTGAAACTGAACTTATTCAGACTGTGTCCAGACCTTAAAGCTAAATATGTTCAGAAGCAGAATATGTTCAGACTTACGTCTAGTTTGTAAAGTCTATTTCAGTCTTTGTAAAGTCTATTTCAGTTTGAAGATACTCAGACTCTACTTCAGTCTAAAGACACTCAGACTCTACTTCAAACGGAACACTCTCAAACTTTACAACCAGAACGAAACACAAGTTCGGAAAGTAGCAGATTCAGAACGAAGCATGTTTAGAACGAGACAACTCGACAAAACGTAACACGAGCCCTAAACATATAACGGCTAGTGATCTGATTTGGATTCTACATCAAGATTGATTTGATTGACTCAATCTAATTGATTGACAATTGAATATTGAAGACAAAAAATTTCTATACAAATAAGCTCTATTTATGGAAACCAAGATTCTATTTGTATGTGCGATCGGAATCAACTTGGGATTCTACTTTTGTCACTCAACGGATACCAAATCTTCTAAATACAGATCTGTCCAATGGGTAGATTGGAAAACGATCCTCTAGATACTGTCTAACGGCTAGTTTGGAAGTGGAGGAGTATTTAAGGAGATCAATGACCAATGAGCAAATAAACAATGAAATGTATAATTTATAATTCCAAAGTCTGAGCGACCTTCGATCATACACTTGTCTTTTGTGAGCTTAAACGTTTGTGATCGTGAGAGAAATACCAAAAGAGTGACTCAGTGAGATAGTGTGATCTACCACTAAGTATTTGCACTCAAAGTTGTAATCTCTTGTTGATTGCATAGTGGAATCCAGCAGAAGGCTGTTAAAGTGGGAGAGTGGACGTAGGCTAAATCACTATAAATTATGTGTTCATATTCTCTTCCCTGAATTTCTTTATTTTGTTCGTAATTTTATTTAACTGCTAAAATCTTATCTAGCTCAAAGTCTGTTGTTCTTCAGACTCAGTTTCAAAAGTAAAATATTTTCACTATTCTTTGTGAAAAATTGTCTTTACACCTATTCACCCCCCTCTAGGTATTCATACTAGCACTTACACTTGGAACCTGGAACCTAACCTATCACAAGTTCCAGGGTCAGTTCCAAGGTCCAATAAGTTCTTTTCTTTTCTTTTTTTTAGTTAAACAAAATGAAAATGAACGCAATAATAATAAATAAGCTTATTGTTCATCAAAGAGAATACAAAATAAACAAAACTATCAACAGAATAAAAGGAATTCTTGGCAAAGAATTCAATTAGGTAAAAGTAGAGGTGAGCGGTACTAAGTTTCGTATAGATTCCATCTGGAACTTGAAACCTACCCGTTGGAATAGGTCCTTCATTTTTTGGAACCTGAAACTTACCTTGCATACCTTAAAACTTGGAACCTATTCTATCATAAGTTCCAAGGTCTACCCAAGTCCTACTTATGTTATTATTTGAAAGATTACAATTCATTAATTATAACTTATATTTAGATATACGAAAAATATAAACATTAATAAAGTAAAAATCTTAACTATAAAATGAAAACTCGAACTAGTGCTTCTAGATTATATATTCATCATCGAACAGCATGGAATATCGGAAGATCACACAGAGACATGGGTCAAGAAAAATATTATAACTTATTTTACGTTCTATGTTACAAGTTCTAGGTTCCAGGTTCCTCCAATTAAGAACCTGCAACCTATCCGTTGAAATAGGTTCTTCATTTTTTGGAACCTAAACCCTACATGTTCCTATTGGTCCGGTTCTCGAGTTCCAGGTTCTACTGTGGAACCGTGCTCACCTCTAGTCATGATTGGTCTAATAGACAAGCCCCTTGAGCTACTTGCTATGCTACTCCTCCTAGGTAAATAACTATAATATACATCTCAAAGAGATTATTGTCTACATTTTACTTACGATTAAAATTGATATGCCGGGCCTCCTGCATACATGTTAGCTCAAATAAATGTGTGTGCAGCATAATTATGAACTCTCATTCGCAACATTGAACTTGTTGGTTGTTACTAACAACAGGTAGGAAAATAGTGGGAGGAAGTATCGCTAGAGGGATTAAGGTGACACAAGAGATGATCGATTTTGCATCGGAGCATGGCATAACCGTAGATATTGAGGTTATTCTGATGGACTATGTGAACACCACCATGGAGTGTCTCACAAAAGGGGATGTTAGATACCGATTCGTCGTCGACATCGGGAATTCGTTGAAGTCTTACTGAAACTTAATTGTGTTAATAACTACGAGAAAGCTTGGATAGAACATGGTCGATTTACTGTTGACATCAGTTATTGGGTAATTAGTTTGTATGCAGGTTTTTTGTCGTATTTACGCCATTGTTCTTGCTGGGATAGAGAAGTCTTCTCTAAGGACGATTACTTTGTTAAAAAAAGTGTTATTAAGTTACGGTCTTCCCTAACAGGTATGATATTCTCTTCGAAAATTGCATCTCTACTATGTACTTTTTAGTCAATTGGACTGGGCAACTATAATTATTGGATTGTGCATATTTTTGTCTTCAACTATGACTATTTGACTTCCATAGCCATGGATTAGACATGACAAGATAACCGAACAACTGGCAGACTAAACGAGATAAGCAGGAGAAAACTAAGAGAGAGGGCTTGGAATTTGAACCCTTAACACGTGCTCTCTTATCATGTTAGACTAACAGTTTTTCTCACAAACTTGAACCGTTAAGAAATGGATCAACAATATATTTATAGCCTATGAGTTGACATAAACTTTTAATACGTCGAATATTTACGACATAGTGAAGTATCAAGCATCTAAAGTCGGGTCATTGTACGACCCCATGCTTTTATAAATGGGAATTTACTCATATGTCATGTCATCCGTTCAATCTGAAGTGCGTTGTCAACCATCTGTCAAAATTTCCTTAGCTTTAGCCATTGGATTAAGCACGGTACAATTCCATGCTTGAGGCTTTCGGACCTTAGCATTAGTCAGTTTGGGTGTCTTGAAATCTATAAATTTATTTTCACAAGACATCTACAAAGGAGATAATCACACACCACATGAAATGATTTCATAACTATTAAACTCCTCAACTTTCTTGAAAATAGAGGACCCCAAAAAAAAAGAAAAAAACAGCATCATCCAGCGCTTTATTAGTTTCATCCAAATTGGGATCACAGAAGATATTAACGTGACGTTTTTTTTAGTATTTTTCAAAGCGAACTACATTGATGTTGCCCCCAAAATACAAAAGAAAAGTCATAAAAAAACTACACAAAAAAAAAAAAAAAAAAAAAAAAAAAAAGGCTGAAGATTAAAGCAATTTTAGAAAAGAACCAACGAAGCATGGAGAAAAGAGAGAGAGAGAGCGAGCGCCCCAATGGGGGTGGTATTAACATGCTAACGGCAGTACTCAATTGCAATAATAGCACAAAATTTATGACTCGGAAAAAGAGTAGCTTCGAGACCCCAAAAGACGCAACCCATCTGTGTCGCCCCGGCGTTGCAAGAATCCAGGCGACAGTGACGCCGGAATAGCACAGCAACAGGCAATGCAGCTGATGGGAGATGTAGCTCGCTTGCTCAGGCGAGAATGGATGGATGAATTCCTGACTGAACTGGAGGAACCATCGTATTGGGATCTGCAAAATCAATTCTAATCTGGCCCACAAGGTGGCTACATTGCCGGATTGCGACCTTGGAGAAGCCACGACTTGCAGTTTGCAAAGCCCATTCGAGGATCGACTTGAGAACGCTATGTCACCTTTCGTCCACTTTGGGAGCCATATCTGCTGGCCTATATCTTGCTCGTCAAGTTCGGGGTCCTATGGCATGCTCGTTTGGGTCACGCCACGCCAAGCCAAGGTGATGCCACTGCCTGACTTGCGGGCTAGGCGCTGCCGGAGCTGCACCACCCTATGCGAGGTTGCAGCAAAGCTTTAGTTCCACCAAAAAAAAAAAAAAAAGGAAAGAACTGACCAAATCAATCGGTTTGCTGCTTCAATTCAGCGGCTACAAACAGAAGAAAGCTCTCAATTCAGCTAGGCTTGAGTAATGCATAAAAAATAATAACCTGGATAGAGCTGACTAGCATACCATTTCTCTTCGGTTGCTCATTTTGCTCGCTAAATACGTCATCACGACTCGTGGGTTTGACTCTTAAATTGTTCTTATCTGTTAAAGTATAAGTTCAGAAACATTGATCTAAGGGCCGAGTAGATTTTCGATTAAATAGGAAGAAGGTGATGCTTATCGGATACATATCGATGAGGGAGTAATCCTTCTCTAAATATTGTACTCACCAAGTTAATTAAAAAAAAAAAATAGAGAGGGACAAAAATAATCTTTACGTTTACTTCCCGCCGGCAGCATTCGGACAATGTGCTTGTGGGGGAACAGAGACGAGAATTACAAAGGCAAAAACAGAGAGAATGTTAGCCATGATGCAATGGTCTCGATATTGAATAGAAAAAGCTATAAATTCCTTGGTCTTCTTTTGGATTGATCTCATTGACAACCCTATACTCCAATCCTAAGAGGCATTTGAACATTTTCCTCTCAAAAAAAAAAAAATATTACAAAAAAAAAAAATTATCCTTCAAATCAGCTACAATCAATCTATACTCCAACCCCATTGATTGGTCGGGTACACCATGCCGAGCTGAGGGACTTAACGTTAATACTTTTGCTCTATACCAAGACAATAAACACCAGATGATCAAGAGGTGAAAGTTATGTTCTTTGTCGTTTGTCAAAGACTATTAGCTTTGGTTATGGAGGATACAAAACAAGCAATGCCGTAATGGACTGCAATCCCTAATTTGGCACATTCAGGATGTTAATTTTCTCACTTATGATTCTACGACGTCAGTCGTCCGCTTTGTCTATTGTCTTCGAAAGCAAAGCATTGCAGCACAGTCTTGCTTGGGAATGAGAGATACCAACAAAGAAATTAAAAAGGCCTCCATATAACCGAAAGGTATTTAGTCATCAAATATTATCAGGAATAAGAAGTTTCCAAACTTCAATCGGCAGAGGACAGCACTTGTACGTGAAGGCGAGGAACGATGATAAAACCAGTAAACGAGAAAATGTCTGGCGACACTTTGTAGACCCTCTCCTGTGCCATGTGAAGTTGAAGAACGAAGTAAATAATATAAACGAGAACTTAGCAAAAAATTGAAATACTGCAGGTTAGATAAATTTCTCATGCAAAAATTTTCAACATCATCTACCAATTTTTTAGGGTAAGTACACTAAAAGTGCCAAATGTTGTATACAACACTCACTTTAATGCCAAAAGTTTTCACCGGCTCATTTAAGCACTAAATCAAAGAAAAAACGATCACTTAAATGTCAACAGCGAGAAATTCTAACCAAATTGATTACTTGTTATTTATAATTAAAATTATGCAAAATTTTTAAGAACTCCAGTCCACGTGGCATGCTTGACACTGAAGTGATCACTTTAAACAAAGTTTGGTACTCAAATGATTACTTTAAATAAAATTTGACACTTAAATTATCACTATTTACAACTTATGGACAACGTCATTTAGGGATTATATTCTGGCTAAGCATGCCGGCGAGCCACGTAGGATTGAGAAATTATAAAATATAACCACATTGGATTCCGGTGACCCAAATAGGAGTTAGTACTTAAATGATCTTTTTTTTTTTAAAGTGACACATAAGTGATTCAAAAAAACATTTTGACACTAAAGTGAGTACCGTATATAACTTTTGGCATTTCTAGCATCCTTGTTCCACCTTTTTTTTCATCTGCAACTTATGAAATTTGTAAACAAATGGTGCTAAATCTTTCAGAACTGAAGGCACTACATGTCAGAAAATTCCCTTTGTTTCTGCAGTCAGTCACTGGTGTATAAATAGCTAAATTTTGATTTACCGTTTTTTCACGGGCATATCGAACCGTTGACATCATGAAAAATAATGAAGGCATCGACTCAAACATAAGACCGATGCAAATGCATAGATTGGAAAATGATTCAAGTTCCAGTTCGTCCACTCCTGAGAATCGCTTATCGCCTTCATCATTTCCTCTGGTTTTTGGAAGCGAAGCGAAGTACTAGGTAAAACAAGATCCTATATAGAACCGCCCAACCCAACATTATCAGCACATTCTTCCACTTGTCGGATTCATGTGTCGAAATATGGAGTCCCGATAAAATATCATTCCCGGTGATGTTATATGGCTTATCGTCAGGGGTGAGGCCCCTCCCAAAGGTCGCGTTCGTCTGGTATTGGTTCATCAGTAGCCCCTCATACGGATAGGTCATTGTCGAGATCTTGTTCATCCACTTCCAGTACACCGGAATGTCATGGCTATTCACGAAGTACCCGCAAAACAGGAAGAACAGCGCGGTAAAAGCGATGACGGCCGCGTAACCAAGTATGTAGTTGGGCACAACCGAGCTGACAAACACCACGAACGAATTCGTCGAGAGGAGCGACACATAGAGGACCAGCAAGAAGTACAAGAATGGCCCGCGGAGCTTCAGGGCTTTCCAAACGATGGCAGCATAGACCCCAGCCTGAACCGCGAGGAAAGGCAGGTAAGTTACGAGGCCGGCAATTGTGTAGGAAGAGGCACGGTAGGCATTGTGGGAGGTCTCGCGGATGAAGATGAAGCGCTCTTGAATGAAGGCTGGGACGGCATCATTGGAAGAGAAGAAGAAGAGGCAGACCGTAAAGATGAAGAAGCTGAGCCGGTTCGTGATCCCTTGGATGTCCTCCGTCGGCCTCATGAACATTGTCCCCATCATGATCCCCATGACAGTGAGCACCATCAGCCTCGAGAGGAAGAGTTCGGGGGTCCGCTGGATGTTCTTGAAATTGCGGCGCATCAGCATCCACGTCTCAGGGAAAAATGAGTTCGCGAACTTAGGGCCGAGATTTTGGTGAGATCGGAGGGCATTCGGGCCAATGTTCGGGGTCAAGTAGTCATTCTCGTTCACTGTATAGTCGCTGCTGTGAGGCGTTGGCGTCTCACGGAGAATTTCACTCGAGTACGCGTAGTAACTTCCGGGTGATGCACTGCATAACCAATAAACGATGGCGAGATGAATGAGTGCTGCCAAACACTAGAAGCAGAAATTTAGTGAAGAATAATTTTCGTTTGTAGACTTTAGCGAATTCAAGTATCCGAAATCAGCGCCAAAGAATGTCTTGGAATTGCAAAAATAGCCAGATCTTCATCTAATTATATGGTTTAATACCTCATTGCAGCTTGCATCTTTGGGTCGGCCTTCTGTCTTGAAGGAGTGAACCCAAGTGCCTGCATAATTCCACTGCGGCTTGGAGTCCATGATCTAGATGAATTATTGTAAGGACTTCTCAAGCTGTGGTCGAACTCATCGTGGGCAGAGTGCACGCTCGCTTGCAAGTGCAATCGCTGGCCATTTCTGTGGTCGCGGCTCTGATCGTGCCCTTGATGCCTGTTATCCCGGGGACAAGAAGGTGGGGTGGGTGTGACCGTTGAGATCGACATCTCTTCATCAGACAGCGGTGGGGGTTTCATGCCCGTCCGGACGAACTCGGCCAGAGCTTCGACCCCAAACTCGGATTGATCGTACTCTTGGATGACGTCGATGAGGTGCTCTATTGAGTTCTCGCCCTTCGGGACTTTCCGGCCCATGCGGCCAAGGTGGAGGGTCACGTCTTTCGGCGATCCTTGGAACATGAGCTGGCCGCGGGCCAGGATGATGAGATGGTCGAGGAAGAGTTGGATTCTCGATGAAGGCTGGTGGATCGTGAGGATCACGGTGCTGCCGGACCGAGCTATGTCATGCACCTTCTCAATCACGCTATGGGCGCTGGTCGAATCAAGGCCCGAGGTTGGCTCGTCGAGAAAGAGTAGGGATGGCCCGTGGATGATGTCGACGCCGATTGATACCCTCCGGCGCTCTCCTCCGGACACCCCGCGTGTCCCCTCGTCCCCAATGTAGGTGTTCCGGGATGACTGTGATCAAAGTAGTGATCGCACAAATTACTCGAGGAAAACAATGAACTTCTCCTTACAAAATGCATGCTTCGATGCCATTCCAATCTTCATATGCAATTCTTTGCGTAAACATATTGCATAGACTGGTCCTTCAAAGGATCGCATAGGGGTTAATGTCTGTCAACAGAAGTTAACCTAAATTCAACTATCCTAACGCGTGATGATTTTGTAAAATGAATTTAGTTAGTATTTTCTCAATATCAAAGATTGTGTATCTTATATATTTATTCCTTGGCTTTTGTATTAATCAATAAGTTTTTGGTGAAAGCATTTTTGCATATAAACCTGGGAGATGGGAATAGTCAATGAGGATGTGCAAGAAACCTTCAACTGAAGACTCCATGACGATTAACCTTGTCCCGACTCAACAAGGGAAATAAGACACGCAAATTGTGAAATTGATTATATAAGTTCTATGACATATTATAACTTAATGTTTATATAAGTAGCCGTATTTAAGCTCTTAATAGAAATCCGGTGCATCGATTTATAGATAGATTTTACAATCAATCTCACCCTCTAATGCTACTAGAAAAAGTCAAGTTTAAGTGCTCAAAACTCACCGAGAGTCCGAGCTGCTCGATCAACTTCTCCACTCTCTGGATCTTGTCCGCCGACGAGATCTGCCCCAGCCGGAAGTCAGCGGCGAACATGAGCGTCTCATAGACAGTGAGCGTCGGGAACAACCTATCATCTTGCATTATGTAAGCAGAGGTCCTCTTGATCAAGCTAGGACTCATCTCCATGCCGTCCAAGGAGACCCGGCCCTTGAGGCTCCCGCTTGCAATCCTCCCCGCCAGGCCATCCAAGAATGTGGACTTCCCCGCCCCACTCGGGCCCATCACCGCCGTGATGCACCCTTTAGGGGCGTAGCCAGTGATCCGGTGGAGCAGGTCCACGTCCTGCTTGACCCGGTGCCCGTCAATCTTCTTCTTCTTGGTCACGGTGTAGGTGAGGGCAGAGAACTCAAGCCCGCCAGTGAAGTTCATCGGCTTCGGGATCTCAATCATGGTTTCTTGGTGCTCCAGCCTATCGCTCCGGTGGTGGTTTGAACCCTTCTCCTTTGGTGAACTCATAGCATTGAGAGGGAGAGAGATTTAGAACTGCCTTCTGGTGTTTCTCCTTTTGGTCTCCCAAATTGTAGTTGTTGTGTACAAGGTATATTAATAAATATTGGAGCGTGAGAGAGAGAGAGTTTCCACAGCTGGAGGGGCACTTCAAGGAGATAATTTCGAAGCACGGTGGTGAGGATGTCTTCATTGAAGAATCCGGTTTCGGTCGTATTCTTCGAAAAATCACGGCATGCCTTCTTGTAAACTCCCAAGGCCTTTGGTTGGAGTCTAGTTCTAGAATTGGCTACCCCTTGGCCTAGCTCCATTGGATGTTTCTACGTGCCTGATTTGCTTAACTCTTCATGCCAGAAACCTGTGCATTGTGTTCTTGAGATTGATCATCAATTTGTCAGGTCCGCCCACAGCAGAAATGCTTACATAGATAATGTCCTCGTAAGCTCGCGCTACTCGGGTCATGAGATCGACGTTGACGGATTTCTTTACCGTCAATATACCTAATATAAATCTGTAGTGATACCATGAGATTTATGTGCTGACTTCTCTCTGAACTTGTGAACCCACTAATTAAGTTCATCCATATCGGGGGTGAGTAAAGTTTCAAGGTAAAATTAAGAACTTGAGAACCAGACCCGTAAGAACCGATCCAATTCCAAATTCTAAGATATGCAAGGTAGGTTCCAGATTAAAAAATTGGGGAACCTATTCTGACAAGTGAGTTCGTGGAAACCTAAAACAAGTCTTTGTATTTTTCTTGTTATATGTCTCCATGCAATTCTATGGTATTCCATGACGTTTAATGATAAGTGTGTGTAATCAGAAATCATCAATCTAAGCTTCTATTTCCAACGATATTCATGACTAAGACTTTTACTTTGTTAATATTTCATAACCTTCGTGTGTCCAAATATGAGTTATGAACAATACATTGTAGCAAATGATAATCATTAAATGTAAAAATTCATTACAATCATTCAATTGAAAGTATAGGTGAAATTTAAATAGACTTTGAAACAGACCCCAAAACCCGTGATAGAATAGGTTCCAAGTTCCTGGTATGTAAGATAGATTTTAGGTTCCAAAAAATGAAAAACCTATTTCGACAGCTAGGTGGCACTTGGACAAAACCCCGAAACCAATCACCCCTAACTCATATAGCCATTGATTCAAAAGAGTAAACTATCGAGAATACTTGGCAAGACTACAAAATGAGCCTCGCTTGAGCGAGTATTAGAAGTTCATTGGCAGAGAAAAGGTAATGTAGCTGCATTTTGTCAGTCATAAGATGCCAATCGATGTTCATTGGTAGAGGAATAGAGTTTCAAATGATACTGCTGTCATCGGTTGTCACATGGAAAACTTGTGAATGCTAAAATAAGAAGTCATCATCAGTTAGCTTTCAAGGAGCAACATTCAGATGTTACGTACCAACTGGATTATTGAAACATTGCGGGGATTCCAAGGTGAATTATACGATTACAGAAGGAAATACATGCATAACTGCCACATTTAGGTTGTCAACAATCCATTTGTTCGAAAGAAATAAGGATGAATTTGCCTAACCCAGTTGTAGCCGCATAGCCTCCCAAGAACAAAATTAAAGAGAAAAAACGAAAGTAAACCATTGCAAGTTCTCTTTGATAGCTCTTCTGAACTCCCTCTAAAGTTAGACTTAATGTAATGTGTGAAATATGTCGAACCCCAAATTTAAAACGTTGTTCTATGTGTGTTAAGACATCCGCCCATAGTTGGCGAGACGTGTGAATAATCTCAACAAGTCAGGAAGCAGGTCGAACTTCTCCGGTTAGAATGAAGTAATGTACGAAATAAGTTAACCGCCAGATTTAAAACATTGTTCCACACGCGTTTCAGCGCCCCCCACTATCAGCAAGACGTATGAATAAATCTCAAGCTAGAAAGTTAGGAAGCTGTCGAACGAGGGAACTTATGCTTGGGCCGATGTCCAATCCTGCCCAAGTTCGATCCCCCGAGCGTCAGGCTTGGTGTGGCCAGACATCCCGTCTTCCATGGCAGGATGCCCAAATCTAATTGGAACCCATGATCCGACCATTTCAAACCAACAGCAAGCCAAGCGCCTTTTACTGATAGTTCACGACCATCGATCTTTGTCGATGGATTCCATCCTCACGCAATCTCAACCTATGTCGAATGTCCTCGAACTCCAACCTGCCATCGACGCTAACCGAGGTCCAATTGGAACTTGGCCAATGTTGTAGGCTACATCAATATCATATTACGTATAAAATCATACTTAACATCAATATGCTGTTAGGGAAATCCATTATGATGTTTTGAAGATGACAAAATAAATCAAAGGCTACTAACATGTTTGATGGTTGAGTAATAGACTATGCAAATGATTGAACATGTAAAGGATATTGTCAAAGTCTGAAGACGGCCAGAAGACTGAACGTAACACATGTCCAAAGTATATTTTGAAGATTTCCAGACTTCTGTGTCAAAGTCTGAAGACTGCTAGACTTTAGTGTCAAAGTCCGTTCTACATCAGAAGTCTGTCAACTCTGACAAATTCCAGACTGAACGTGAATGAAGAACCAGAAGACAGACTCTATGCTGAAGCTGAATCAGAAGACAGACTCTATGCTGAAGCTGAACCAGAAGACAGACTCTATGCTGAAGCAGAACATAACAGACTGTGTTCAGACCTTAAAGCTAAATCTGTTCAGACCCAGATTGCAAAGTCTATCGCAGTCAGACTCAGATTGTAAAGTCTATAGCTCTCAGACTTTACATCCAGACTCAACAGAACGTAACTCAAGCCCCGAAGATATAACGGCTAGTGATCTAGTTTGGATTCTACATCAAGATTGATTTGATTGACTCAATCTAATTGATTGACAATTAGATCTTGAAGACAAGAACTTTCTATACGAAGAATCTTTACTTATGGAAACCAAGATTTCGTTTGTATGGGCGATCGGAATCAATTTGGGATTCTACCTTTGTCACTCAACGGCTACCAAATCTTCTTGATACAGAGCTGTCCAATGGGTATATTGGAAGACGATCCTCAAGATACTGTCCAACGACTAGTTTTGGAAGTGGAGGAGTATTTAAGGAGATGAAGGACCGATGAGCAAGTAAGAGATAGAGTATAGAATTTATAATTCCAAAGTCTGAGCGATCTTCTATCATACACTTGTCTCTCGTGAGCTTAAACGTTTGTGATCTTGAGAGAAATACCAAAATAGTGACTTAGTGAGATAGTGTGATCTACTACTAAGTGTTTGCACTCAAAGTTGTAATCTCTTGTTGATTGCATAGTGGAATCCAGCCAAGAAGGCTGTTAGCGTGGGAGAGTGGATGTAGGCTTGGATTAAGCCGAACCACTATAAATCTGGAGTCTTGATTCTCTATCCCTAATCCTTTTATCTTTCATTACTTTCATTTGCAGCGATTGTTGTTTTTAATGCATTAATCTCTTATTCGGATTAAATTGTTAAAATCGCTTTAGTCACCTATTCACCCCCCTCTAGGTGCTAATTCTAGTCCTAACAATTGGTATCAGAGCCAAGTGCTTGGTTTATAAAAGTGTTTATACTTTTGAGCTAAAGATCTTTTATGGCTAGTATCTTGGCACCAGGACTTATGGAGGGACAAAGCAACACAAGACCACCATATTTTGATGGAAAGGAATACAACGTGTGGAAGAACAAAATGAAAGCATTCCTAAGATCCAGAGATCCCTTGCAATGGGATGTTGTGGAAAAAGGAATCAATCCCACTGCTGCATCTACATCAAATAAGAATGGCAAAGACAAAGAAAGCAAACCCCCGCTCCTATGTCTCGGACGGAGATGTCCAAAAGAGAAGCGCTTGATGCAAAAGCTATTTATTCTTTATATTGCGCATTGTCTCCTGCTGAATATAATAGAATCTATTCATGTGAAACAGCAAAAAAAGTTTGGGATAGACTTCATGTTACATATGAAGGGACTGATCGTGTAAAAGAGACAAAAGTAAACTTCCTGCTCAGCAAATATGAATCCTTCGAGATGAAGCAAGGAGAGTCGATTGGAGATATGTTCAGCCGTTTTACAGAAATTGTAAATGGTTTAGCATATCAAGGTCAGCCAATTTCTTCCCCAATGAAGGTCAACAAACTCTTGCGAGGTCTCTCAAAAGATTGGAACCATATCAAGACCTCAATCCGAGAAACTCAAAGGATTATGCCACTCTCCGTTGATGAATTGATTGGCACTCTTCAATCCTATGAAGTGGAACAAATCAATGATGAAGATCCCGAAGGTAAGAAGTCCATCGTTTTAATATCTAACGCTGATTCGATGATACGAGATTCACAAAATGATATGGACGACGAAGAACTTGCTTTTATGATCAAGAAATTCAAAAGGCTGAATAGAAAAGGAAGTGAATTTCGTAGAGGAAGACAATACAAGCAGAATGGCCAGAAAAGAACAATAAAAGAAGATGATGAGCAAGGAAATCTATGCTTAATGGCACATTCGGAATCGAGTCGACTCGAGACACGGACTCAGAATCCGATGAGGAAATCGAGGTAAGCCATTCAAGAATTCCTACTAAAGTTCTTAAGTATATAAATGAGTTATGCTTAAATCTCAAATCTTCTCTTAAAAGGATCTCCAAACTTAAAAAGGAAAATTCTTGGCTTAGGCAACAGGATCTTTCTCAAAAAGAAAAGTTTGAAATTTTGCAAAAAGATTTTCTACAAACAAAAGAAAGTCAAGATTTACTTGTCAAGGAAAATGATTCTTTAAAGAAAGAACTTTCAAATATTTCGACAAAATTTTCAAATGGATCAAAAACATTAGAGCATATCCTTTCTATACAAGTACCTTACTATAATAAGTCGGGACTTGGTTTCAATAAGGAAAGTGATTCTCTAGTTGATTTTCCTAAAGTCAAGGAGAGACTTAGACAAAGACCTTCAAAGGCATTTTACAAAAATCATTTTCGAAAAGGGTTTATAAAACCTGTTGGTCGAAATGCCCTCGAGTTTTCAAATTGTGGAAATTCAGAACACTTTGAGAAAGAATATCCTAAAGTCTAGAGACCTATTAAGAAAGATTGGATAAAAGCAGCATATTCTACTAACTCTCATGGACCCAAGAAAAAATGGGTACCAAAGAAAATATGAGTTATTTTTTTGCAAGATATAAAGGAAAAGAAGAAACATAAATTGGTAAGGAAGGCATATTTTTTTTTTTCAATTTGGTTTGGATACAAAATTTAAAAATTCTGATTATACTTATATTCTCTTTGTGCTTTAATTGATTCATATTTTATAAAGATCATATCCTATGATTTGTTTTATTGAAGAAAGAATCATGTGATTTATTTTTGTGATTCGTGCGTTGAGATTTGTTTTAATACATGTGATCATTTTTGCTTAAGAGACAAATGAATTTATTTGATTTGATTTTATACTCTCAGATTTTATCATATTTTGCCAAATAAAAATATGTTTTACGTAATATTAAATTATTACCCGAGATTTTCCTAGATATTCAAGAATTTTATTCTCTTGGATTTTATCGTGCTATGACCAAGTGAGAATTTCTTTTTTAAGATATTATTGAGATGTTCTTTCCTTAAATAATATGTTATGATGAGTTTGGAAAGAATATTTGATTATGGAGGTTTTATATTTTGCTCTAACGTCATGGAAGGATCCAAATTAATGGATACCAAAAAGGAAATGAGTTGATTGCAGGAAATTCAATAAGGCAAGAATGATTGCGAATCTACGCAAATTTTGGTGCAATCAGAAAAATATCTCCTACGAAGATTGGTAATGTTTTTTTTTAATCAATGGTATATTTGAAACATATACCTTGGGTAAGAGAAAAAAAAATTTATCATCCTGCCTTGCAAATTTCTACGTGCATTTATCATGATTTTGGTTGATTGTTTATTATATTGCGAATATCTTTTGTCATAAATATAAGGTATTGCAATTTTGGCACGTGATAGAAATATCTATTTTCCTTTTGCAAAATGCATATTTGAAATTTATGCTCAAGGAAATCCTTTGATCTCGAAAGATATTACTGCATATTCATGGATATTCTTGCTATATTCTTAGAAGATATATTATATCTAGCAAGGTTGATCTGCAAATCGGAGGAAGGTATTACGTGACATTTTTTGCAAAGATTATTATCTATTATACAAGATTTTGCAGGTGGCAATAGAATCTTCCATATGGAATTTGGAAAGCTTGATGAGAAAATTATGAAGATTCTATACTATCTCCTGGAGGCTAAAAAAAAAAAAAAATTATTCCTTGTGCAAAACTCTTGCTTATTGAGGAAATCCCTTATGTGTCATATGAAAGTGCAAAAAGTTCGTTAAGTTGATGCAGGTTAAATTCGAGACGAGCTTGATTGAAAATTTTTGCCTCGAATTTCAAAATGCAAGTGATCGTTGCAAATATTGTTGCTACAAAGGGAATAATGGAAAAATATTCTGTTAAACGTGAGCAGAATATTGGAAATCCGAATAATGGAAAAATAATGGAAAATGTAAATGTGTTGGAAATCCCTAATTCTTGTGCACGTTGAGCAGAATATGTTGTGGATTAAGCCGAATTTTTAATCCCTTGCATATTAAATTGTTAAAATCGTTAAGTTGATGCAGGTTAAATTCGAGACGAGCTTGATTGAAGATTTTTGCCTCGAATTTCAAAATGCAAGTGATCGTTGCGGATGTTGTTGCTACAAAGGGAATAATAAAAAAAAAAAATATTCTGCTCAACGTGCACAAGCAACAATTGTTTCTATTCGCAAATATTGTCATGATGACAAGGGGAGAAAGCGAATCCAAGAAAAAGAAAGGAAATAATCGTGATCATCTCAAAAAGGCAACAAATTGAGGGGGAGCTTTGATCAATTATGGAAAAATCTTTTTGAATTGATCGTGATCTTGTTTATTATGGAATATCGGAAAAGGTAAATGTGTTGGAACTTACCAAGTTCTACAAAATCCGGTTAGTGCATTTTTTTTTTTTTACCTTTTGTCATAACAAATCTTTTATTGGTATTATCTTTTTATTATGACAAAAAGGATAAGTGAATTTTATAATGCATCCGTGATTTTTATTTGCCGATATATATGATCGAAGTGAGCTATATTGCATATTTTTAATATTCGATTTATAAAAGCTGATTTTTGGAAATCATTTGCTATTGCTTTATATTCTCCACGTGACTCTTTGTTATCGCTTTTTGATTATGACAAAAAGGGGGAGAAGATATGAATATGTATGTGTTGATTCGTTAATATTATTCATTGCATAATATTGAGCTGCGATTATATTTCTATATATTGTTATGCTCAATCTATTTGTTATCTTTTGATATCTGTCAGAAACTCAAATAGAAATATAGGAATAGTGTTTCTATTTCATTGAATTGTACATCGTTACACCAATGTATATATTGTACAAGAAGAATCAATAAAGAAGTAAAGAAAATATTTCTATCCAGAAAAATATTCCTAGTCCTAAAATAAATACAATCTAAATCAATTACAAATCTTCAATCTGATTCCATATCTTCAAAACATATCTTCTTTCAACACTCCCCCTCAAGCTGGTGGCTTGTATATATCCAAGACTCCAAGCTTGTTTAGAAGATATGTGTGTTGTCTTTGACAAAGAGGTTTAGTAAATATATCCGCAGGTTGCTCCGTGGTTCTAATCCCTCTTGTCTCGATGATACCTTCCTTGATCTTCTCTCGTGTAAAATGGCAATCAACTTCTATATGTTTTGTCCTTTCATGTAATATGGGATTTGCTGCAAGTTTGATTGTTGAATCATTATCGCAAAAGAGTAGTGTCGGACCTCTAACTTGTATCCCAAGATCTTGAAGTAGACCTCGTAACCATACCACCTCACAAACAGTTTTGGCCATAGATCGATACTCAGCTTCTGCTGATGACAATGATACAGTAGATTGCTTCTTTGTCTTCCATGAAAGCAGTGATTCCCCAAATTTAATACAGAATCCAGTAATAGATCTCCTGCTCATGGGACATGTAGCATAATCCGAATCACAATAGGCTGTCATCTCCATACTGCACTTCCGAGAAAGAAGTATTCCTAGTCTTGGACATCTCTTCAAATATTTTACCACCTTCAAGGCTGCATTCATGTGAGATTGTTTTGGACTGTGCATAAACTGACTAAGAGTCTGTACAGCATAGCAGATGTCTGGCCTGGTCATGGTGAGATAGATGAGTTTTCCAACAAGTCTCTGGTAACTTGTCGGATCTTTCAGTAATGGATCATCAGATGAGGACATCCCAGCATCATAATCAACACTGGTTAATTTTGCATTATGTTCAATAGGAATGACTGTCGGTTTGCATCCCGATAATCCTGCTTCTGATATAATCTCCATCACAAATTTTCTTTGGCTAAGAGAAATTCCCTGATCAGTACGAGCTATCTCTATTCCAAGAAAGTATTTAGGTGGCCCTAAATCTTTAATATGAAAAGAGGAATGTAGATACTCTTTAAGCTTCCTCACAGCAGAATCATCATTTCCCATAATGAGTATGTCGTCAACATAAATCATCAAGTAGATAGACGACGTACCTTTTGTCCAAGTGAAGAGAGCATAATCATACTTGGACTGCTTAAATCCAGCACCCGTGAGTGCATGAGTAAACTTGGCATACCACTGTCGAGATGCCTGTTTTAAACCATAAAGAGATTTACGGAGACGACATACCTTAGACTCCCCTGTCTCCGTAATCCTTGTGGAAGATCCATATAAATCTCCTCTTCCAGATCACCATGAAGGAAAGCATTATGGACGTCCATTTGATGCAATGTCCGGTTGCGAAAAGCAGAATCGATAAGAAAGAGCGAACCGTGACATCCTTGGCTACTGGAGAAAATGTCTCATGGTAGTCAAATCCTTCTCTCTATGTGAAGCCCTTGGCTACCAACCGAGCCTTGTACCTTTCCACAGAACCATCTGCTTTATATTTAATCTTATATACCCATTTACAACCAATGGGCTTACGATAAGGAGGTAATGATACGACATCCCAAGTGTGATTGTCAATTAGGGCTTTAAGTTCTGCTTCCATGGCCTTTTGCCATCGTGGATCATGTACAGCCTCATGATAACTAGATGGTTCTTGTTCTTCAGAAATGCGGCTAATGCAACATAAATGTTCTGATGACAACCGATCAAAAGACACATAGGAGGAAATAGGATAACGAGTACCGATGATTTTGATGAAGAAAGACAAAATCTTTTGTCCAAGTTGGTGGGCGAGTGACTCGACCAGATCGTCGAGGTGGCTCAGTCGATACATCCAACGATGGTTCTTCAATATGTGCAGATTCTATGGAATTGATCACTTGAGTTTCCCCAGTAGACTTTTCATAAACTCGATAACCCTTTTTAAGATTGGCATACCCCATGAATATGCACTGTCTAGCACGAGGCGCCATTTTATCCCGAGGCCCTACTGTAGTCGCATAACAGAGACAACCAAACACTCGAAGATGATTCAAATCTGGTTTCTTTCCATACAGTAATTCAAATGGGGTTCTTCCTTTCAAAACCCTAGATGGCATACGATTTATCAAGTATGCTGCCGTAACTACACAATCTCCCCAGAATTCTTCTGGTATAGATGCTTGGAATTTTAGGGCTCGTGCCACTTCCAAAAGATGACAGTGCTTTCTCTCCACAATTCCATTCTGCCGTGGTGTATAAGTGCAAGTACTTTCATGCAAAATTCCTTTTGAAGAAAGGAAGGAAGCACACTCACCACTGAAGACTTCCTTTCCATTATCAGTACGAATGCGACGAATTGATTTACCAAACTGGGTTTTGGATAAAGAGATCAAAATTCTAAGGTGAGATAGAACTTGATTTTTTGATTGTATGAGAAAAACCCAGGTGGCACGTGAGAAATCATCCACAATTGTGAGAAAGAACCGCAAACCGTCATGATTTGTGGTATGATATGGTCCCCATACATCTGCATGAATTAAAGAAAAAATGCCATCAACACTAGTGTTACTAGTTGGAAAGGAGGATCGAGTTTGTTTTGCCAAAGGACAAATAGGACACTGAGGATAAGGGAAAGAGGCAGTGTGACCCAATCTTTGATGATAAAGGGAATTTTTATTGCTAGCAACATTGCACATTGATTTATTGAAAGCAACAGAAGAAATAGAATTGCTTGGAAGATCGATCCAAAAATACAATCCTTTATAGATTCTACCCAAGCCCATCAGATTGCCAGTCGAAAGGGCCTAAAATAGACATTTATCAGAGTCAAACAAGGCCTGACAAGAATTTTCTTCACAGGCTCTAGAGACTGATATGAGATTAAATTGGAAACTAGGAACATAAAAGACATTTTTAAGACTGATGAGTGGGCTAAGATTCACGGTTCCAGTCATTTCAACATGAGTGGTATTTCCATTCGGAAGCTGTACTGATATAGGAAAGGATAATTTCTTAATATTGGAAAGAAATTTTTGATTGCAGACAATATGATCACTAGCTCCAGTATCAATAATCCAGGTATCCTTTGTAATTGAGTTCATCAGACAATAAGAAATACCTGTGAAACTCCCTGTCTTGTCAGAAGCATCCAGCTTTTTAAAGCTTCCATCAGCTCCTGATATTCCCCATGTGAAATTGATTTGTCTGCTGATTTTCCCAATACCTGTAAAACAGTTGAAAATTTCCCTTTCTCTTTTTCTCCAGGTTTGCCATGAAGCTTCCAGCAATTTTCAACTGTGTGATGTGGGCGTTTACAATAATCACAGTACAGCTTTCCCTTTCCCCTTTGATTATTTTTAAAGGAGTAATTGGGCCTATTCACTGCATGGGCCATCGTTGCTCCATACGGCCCGTCAGAATTTGCGAATTGCGGCCCTTCAGAATACATGGAATACTGCCCGTGTGGGCCGTCTGGCCCATATGTATTGGAATTATATGGGCCGTTTGATTCCATCGGCCGCTTATTACCTGGACCGTCGGATCCAGCGCCTCCAGGGAACGATCGAGAACCGTTCGATCGATCGAGAAGATCCTGGCCGCTCGTTGTTGAGCGATACCCCTTAGGGTTTTCGTCGCCGCTCATTGTTGAGCGATACCCCCTAGGGTTTTCCTCTCGAAACCCTAGATTGGTTTCGAGAGTCTCTCTCCCTCCCGTGGCCCTCTGTAGCGGGCGAGAGAATCTTCTCGCCGCTAGAGCCACGCTCTCGTCATTTTTGCCGTAATGTTGCTCTCGCTGGCTTTCTTCTTGAATGACAAGCTAATAGATGCGGCCAAGGGTCGGCATCGGCTCCATGGTCAAGATCTGTGACCGAAACGAAAGGTAGGCTTCGTTTAATATGAGGAGAAAGCGTATCGCTTTCTCTATGTCCCGCATCTGTTTGTATTGCTGTAAGATGGGTTCTGGCCACTCGTATTTCTCCTCGGCTGCCTCCAATTCGTTCCACAGACTTGAAATTTTGTTAAAAATTGCAGCAACAGTCATATTTCCCTGTTTTAAATCTGAGATCTGTTGCATCAAA
This sequence comes from Eucalyptus sp. ANBG9806169, assembly GCA_014182395.1. Lineage (NCBI taxonomy): Eukaryota > Viridiplantae > Streptophyta > Magnoliopsida > Myrtales > Myrtaceae > Eucalyptus > Eucalyptus sp. ANBG9806169. The sequence goes on along the minus strand of CM024580.1, from coordinate 19,333,970 downwards.
GAGAAAATTTTCACTTGATCTAGTTTTTCAAACATCTCTTTGATATTTTCCCACATCTGTTTCGAGTCCTCCGTCGGGGGAAGACCGGCCGCGACCTCGGAAGCGATGCAATTTCCGATCCATGTTCGGACCAATTGATTGCATTTCTTCCAGAGTCGTGCCATTCGCTCGTCGGGTGGAATCGGAACCGTTCCGTCAATAAATCCCTCTTTATCTTTTGTTACCAGTGCACGCTGGAACTCGCGCGACCAATTTGAGTAATTTTCCGATCCGGTTAACTGTTTAGCGATAAGCTTCAGTTCTGGACCGTCGGCACTAGTTGTGAAAAGAGGGACGTCGGGCTCCGGCTGGCCGTTGGCAGCAAAGATCTGATATGGAGGAAACCCTCGCGGCGGATTTGGGTAGGGATTTCCCCCAAAACCTGATCTGCCAGATCCGGTTGCAGAATCCGCATTGGAATGAAACGGACCCGGGTAGGGATTTGTTCCCATACCCGGTTCGGTCGACCCGCCTATGTCTTTGTGGATTGATGGTTGTGCTTGCCCCGTTGCTGGTTGGTAGGCCTCCATCAGTTCGCACACCATCTCGATAACCCGGCGATGATGTATTTGGGTTTGCCCCATAGTACCAAGGATACGGTACCCATTGGTAAGGCGGCCCTGAATAGGGTTGCCCCATATTAAACTGAGCCGGAGCAGCTCCCCACTGCACATGCTGAGGTAGGTTAGGTGGCTGAATTTGTTCTTGAGATACAGTGATTATCGCCGAGGATTCATGGATCTGAGGAGGTGACGGCATCGTTTCTCCTGCGGACTGATCATCGGATCCTGAGGTAAGTTGTTGTGGATTTGCCATGTTTGACAAGTTCCTAAGAATTCTGCAATAATTCTGTCTTGCAGATTTATTTTTCGAAAGCTGTTAGACTGCTAGAAGGCCTTTCGTAAAGCAGGATTGGAATCTGCTGCTAGAGGCTGTTCTGTTCTGCAGAATTTGCAGCAACAAGAACAAAGAAGACTGATCTGTTCTGCGAAGGATTGCAGCAACAGAAGTTGATTGGTGCGGAAGCAATCTCAAGATCAAGACTGCTCTGATACCATGTCAGAAACTCAAATAGAAATATAGGAATAGTGTTTCTATTTCATTGAATTGTACATCGTTACACCAATGTATATATTGTACAAGAAGAATCAATAAAGAAGTAAAGAAAATATTTCTATCCAGAAAAATATTCCTAGTCCTAAAATAAATACAATCTAAATCAATTACAAATCTTCAATCGATTCCATATCTTCAAAACATATCTTCTTTCAACAATATCCTTTTATTTAAATTAATATCTTTAAAAGTATGTTTACAAATCTGCATATTCAGAGATTGTTTTGTCATCATCAAAAAGGGGAAGATTGTTAGGGAAATCCCTTATGATGTTTTGAAGATGACAAAATAAATCAAAGGCTACTAACATGTTTAATGGTTAAGTAATAGACCATGCAGATGATTGAACATGTAAAGGATATTGTCAAAGTCTGAAGACGGCCAGAAAACTGAACAGAACACATGTCCAAAGTATATTTTGAAGATTTCCAGATTTCTATGTCAAAGTCTGAAGATTGCCAGACTTTAGTGTCAAAATCTGTTCTACATCAGAAGTCTGTCAACTCTGACAAATTCCAGACTGAACGTGAATGAAGAACTAGAAGACAGACTATATGCTGAAGCAGAACATAACAGACTGTGTTCAGACCTTAAAGCTAAATCTGTTCAGACCCAGATTGCAAAGTCTATCGCACTCAAACTCAGATTGTAAAGTCTATTGCTCTCAGACTTTACATCCAGATTCGACATAACGTAACACAAGTCCAATCATATAACGGCTAGTGATCTGGTTTGGATTCCACATCAAGATTGATTTGATTGACTCAATCCAATTGATTGACAATTAGATCTTGAAGACAAGAATTTTCTATACGAAGAAGCTTTACTTATGGAAACCAAGATTTCGTTTGTATGGGCGATCGGAATCAATTTGGGATTCTACCTTTGTCACTCAAGGCTACCAAATCTTCTAGATATAGAGCTGTCCAATGGGTATATTGGAAGACCATCCTCAAGATGCTGTCCAACGGCTAGTTTGGAAGTGGAGGAGTATTTAAGGAGATGAATGACCGATGAGCAAGTAAGAGATGGAGCGTAGAATTTATAATTCCAAAGTCTAAGCGATCTTCTATCATACACTTGTCTCTCGTGAGCTTAAATGTTTGTGATCTTGAGAGAAATACCGAAAGAGTGACTTAGTGAGATAGTGTGATCTACTACTAAGTGTTTGCACTCAAAGTTGTAATCTCTTGTTGATTGCATAGTGGAATCCAGCCAAGAAGGCTGTTAGCGTGGGAGAGTGGACGTAGGCTTGGATTAAGCCAAACCACTATAAACATTGTATTCTTATTCTCTTCTCTAAACTCTTTATTGTGTTAAAGTCTAATCTCGCTCAAAGTCTGCTGTTCTTCAGACTTTGCTCACAACTTATTTTATTCCGCATATATTTATCAGGGTTTTGTTTAAACACCTATTCACCCCCCTTTAGGTGTTGTTACTAGTCCTATCATATGCTTGCTTTGCTCGGGATACATAGGTGAAAATTAGACCTGATTATGGGTTCCACAAGGCCTGCTCAGGCCTGATGGTGACAAGAGGGCCTAAAGAGTAGAGGCTCATGCAAGGCTGTTCAATGAGAAAGCCGGCCGCCTTAGCTTGAAATTTTGTCAATAAGACTTTTCATTTGTCAAAAGACAAGACTTTAATGATCGGCGGCTCTGGCAGAAATTTACACCCGACCTTAAGGCCAAGCACGCACAGATCTACCCAACGATCACCTCTAGTAATATGGCTAAGGGGTAAGCCTTCAAGACACTTGGGTTTTCCAATATAACACTTTACATATCCATCCACTCCACTTTCCCCCCAAACTGCACAACTTATATAATAATAAAAAGACTAAAACAACAATAGGGGGTGAATTGATTTTCACAATAAAAAAATTGTGAAATACAAAAAAAAAATCTCTTATAGAAGGAAAATCAATTATGCAGATGCAGATGCTTCTAGATGACGAGAGCCTTCCATAGATGGAAGATATTGTAACACAAATTTATAGTAGTTTGGTCTTCTACTTGGCCTATGTCCACTTTTTCGAATTAACAACCATCAACAATGTTAGAATCCACTAGTAATTTTAGAGATGTTATAGTCCAAAAACAATAATATTTTTACACGAAACTCAATAAATAACTCTACAGATACAAACACCTTTAAGAACATTATAATATCTCTCTCTATCAAGACAACCCTCACAAAAAATAATAATCAGAAAACAAGCAGCTTTTACAAGTGTGACCACAAGAGTAAGGATGACAGAGAAAATAGAAGTTGCGAATTTCCACAAAATCCTCAACCACCCTTGATCATTTTAGAGAGCTTTCTAGGGCACGCATGACAACGTTTCTATTTCTCTATTTCTCTGTTTATCTATTCCCCGGAACAGGTTTGGAACATAAATTCGTTTGGTAACGCAATTTCATTTTTCTATTTCTGAAATAAATTTATATTCCAGAAATAGATTTGGAGTAGAAATCAGAAGTTAAATTTTTTAGTTTTTATATTTCTAGAACAGAAATGAGAAATCAAAACTTTCTTCATTGTTTACTCTCGTCATCACCCGTCACCTACCTGCCGCCCATGGGATGCCAAATGCCTGCCACCGGTCGCGGGCTACCCACCACCAGCCCCGGCCATCGGCCGCTCGCCACCGAACGCCAGCCATCAGCCACCGGACTCCAGCCACTCGTCACCGATTGCTGACCGCTGGATGTTGGATGCCCGTCAGTCGTTGGCCGCTCATCGCCAACCACCGGACACCAGAGGCCCATCGCCGACCGCCGACCATCTAATGTCCCCCGCCAACCGCCCGTCGATCACCACCAGCCGTTGAATGTCGATCGTCGAACTTCGACCGTTGGCCACCCATCGCCAACCGCTGGTCGCCAGTCGCCGGACTCCGGCCGTTGGCCACCCACCGCCGGCCGTCGGACTCCAGCCGTTGGCCCCCCGCCCCGGCCACCGAACTCCAACTTGGCCACCCGCCACTAGTCGCCAATCGTCGGCCTCCAGACGTCGGATGGTGGACGCCAGACTCCGACCACCCGCCATCAATCGCCGAACATCGGACACCGATCGCCGAATGTTAGACTCCAACCACCAATTGCCAGCTGTCGCCGCTTCTAGAAATAGAAATTTTATTCTCTTATCAAACGAATTTTTACTCTAGAAATAGAAATTCTAAATCTTTATCAAACGTATTTCTTCGCTGAGAAACTCGTCCATGAATAGAAATCAAAATTTTGTCATGCGCGCCCCTAGTCTCCAAACTCACCGTTGGAAGCCAATTCTTAGTCTAAGGAGTTGTTGGACCAACTTCTCTGCCAGCAGACCTATTTTTGGCTAATCGAGTTTATTGTCTGCGGTCAAAGCAAACGTTTTTCGAAATTAAAGGTTTATGCTTCTGCAGGCTATCTGATCCTCTAAGCTACTTGAACAGAAGAAGAAAAATTGTTCTGATATTCTCTAAGCTACTTTCTGCGGATTTCAGACCTTAAAAGTGGTGGCTAGACACCAATTTGAATTCAAATCAATTTGGAAAGAGGCATAGGTTCTCCTATCCAGTATACTCTGTCTCTAAGTTTGCTCGTTACTATATGCTAATCGGAGTTATCTTTTTTTATAATCTAAGGACACAAATGCAAAGCCCGACCACTTGGAGGTCATGAAATACCCCGCAATATCTATGAACCCGGTAAGTGCATTCCTTTAGCCTGTAAGGCCTACTATAAAGTAGTTTGCACATAATTTGTGAAATTTGAATCGGTGGCCTTCCCCCTATTCCTAACCATCTACGCTAGCAGTGGGGGATTAAATGCTGATGCCAACCTAACTCAATCTTCTTCTTTTTTATATGAACTGACTTTTATCTTTTACTTTTTATTTTATTTAGATCTCCCGGACCACATACTTTGACTTTTTTAACTAGAAATATTAAAAACTGTCATAACATAAAAATACTGACGCGTAAATCCGTGTACTTTGAAATTTGCATATAATTACGGGAAAGCAAAAGGTGCTTGGGTTCACTTATGTCCATGGGCCTAATGCTTAGTCATTTAGAATTTCGGCAATGAATATTTGCTCTCTCGATTTGAACTTCTTCCTAGAAAATGAGAAAATATTTTCTAGTTAATAATATGCCTACACATAGCCCAAATATTAATATGCCTTTAAAGGTGTATTTATTTCGCAAAAAATGAATGATCTAAAAAGCATTTAAAAAAAAATCTCTTATATCGCTTACGAAAAGGAATAGATGAAAAATATATTGATTATCAATAAAAATATTTAGACATAAATTATTGTAGATAATGAAAATATTTTTCATTGACTAATTATTTCAAGCGATATATGTGATCACTATTAGAAAAATATTTTCCAAATCATTTATTTTTCATCAAACGATCGGAGTCTAATTGTCTATTTATACACCACGAAATGTGTTCACTTGTTCAATGCATCACATGGGCCCATCTAAACATTCTTTACTTGAATAGTAGGAATTCCAAAAAAATAAAGATGAAAGATCCACCTCTTGATGTTAAAATATACTTTGCGTTAAGCTTAGCCACATTCTTTCCTTCTTTTGGCCTTAAAGATCGGATTCTTTGGGCACCAACACTACCGTCTGCACACAGCACAAAAGTCGACTTTCGTGCCTCTAAACTTATAAGAATGAAAGTAACGAAAGGGAAAAGAGGCCTTCTCTTTTTCTTTTTCTTTTTCTTTTTTTTCTTTTTTGGGTTATTCTAAGCCGACTTGGGACCGAGTAAGGCATGGGACTCCGCCTTACTTCTACAAATTAGAGATTTCAGATTCGGAGACTTGGTTATACTTTTTTTACTTATAGTAACATTAGAATAATTTTTGGTCGCGAATCGAACCTCGAGAATTCCAATAACGGTATTCGAACGATGGAGCAAGATATCTATATGTGAAAATTTCGATGTCATTAATTTTTGGACGCCTCAAATGCCAGTTTGAATTATAATATCTCCCACCCAAAATAACTTTGAAAGTTACACCTGCCATCATGAGTGAAGCACGACCCAATGCATATAGATGGCACATGTTAATAATGTAGGCGTCCGTGGGATCCAGTCGGGCCAAAACATTCGAAGCCTCGTGTTGTCTCTTAAAAAAGTAGCCGAGTATGAGAGGAATTCCTTGGGCTTTTCATGCTCAAGAGTAGAGGCGAATTGAGTCGAGCTACTCCCGAGTAGCTCGGAGTCCAACTCAATGATTACTTGAGATTGACTTATCTAATTTCCAATCAAGCTCGAGCTACTCAAGAATCTTGAGATTGAGCTTATTTTATTTTTCCAAAACTATTAAATGGTTGTGAAAACATATATGAATATCCTTAAGTTGAGATTTAATTTGAGCTTTCTAAACTCAAGCTATTCACAAGATAACTGTAATTGAGTCGAGTTCAAGCACTGCGACTAAAGCCAGGCTCAAGCAATAAAGTTTATACTTGATCAAGATCAAAATCAAATTTCAAGCACTGAATATGCGAGTCGAGTGGAGCTCAAGTTTGACGGTGTATCGACTTTACGCGATTCGATTACATTCCTCCTAAAGAGTTGCTCTTGTCAGAAAACTTGGCTTATGAATAATGCCTAAACCAAATATCTAAAGCTTCCAAGACAAATTTTGATATCGGCCCCATTATTTTGTATGTGCTATCACAGCCAAAAGATTATGTATTTACGGCACAGTTATTAGATGAAAATTTGTAATTTAATTTCCATACCATGTGATCTCGTACATACGCAGATCATGCCAGCCTTTTTAATTACAAGTGACGATCATACATTCTGAAAATAAGTTTCCTTTCTCGTGTAATTACTAATTATGTGAGTGCAGAAGGCAATTTTGCATATTCCCCACGCAATATTTGTTCTTGATTCGAAACATTATATACTTCAGATATCTTTACCAAGATATTGCAAACAAATCACAAAGACGAGGCAATTAAAATAGATATAATCAAAAGCAAAAGACGGTTAATATATTCACTCACAGAAAAACACGACACCTCCAAACTTATTCAAGCCGAACTGTGCAAGCAAATGCTCAACAATATCCATCAGATTAGCTAACGAATATGACCGAAGGGTCGCAGCAACACTCGTCGATCAGGCAACAGCAACAGAGAGCCGCAAGACTGCAAATTAAATCAAGGAAAGAATATTCTTGATTAGAGAGAACAATGAGATCGCATATGATAACCTTAATTAACAAAGAAGTGAATAGACAAAAACAAGGACTACCATCCTTCAAGAAACCCCGTCTCTCGCCGGGGCGGCGGCGGAGCAGCTGCGTACTGCGGAGGAGCCATGACCGGAGGACCTTGGTAGTATCCTTGAACCACACCCCCAACAAACCAATAATCAGAATAACCAAATCCTCGAGGCTTAAGTCGATGATATACGTGTCAATGCAGGCTCATCGACGGATCGTGTGAAAATAGGTCCCGATCGCACAGAATACTGAGAAGGGCACCTCGTCGATGGCCTCAAAGACGAAACTTTTCAGGAAATTAATCAAGAGCATGCATGAAAGAGTACATAACAGAGAGAGAGAGAGAGAGAGAGAGAGTACCTTGAGCAGGGTAAGGGTAACCGTACTTCGGGTCGGCCATCTCTCTTGTAAGAGAAAGTACCCCGAGGAGGAGGAAGAGTTGCTTGGAGCCCGAGATTTGCAGAGAACAGCAACGGAAGATGCGATGATTTTGCTTCTTCTTTGAGAGAGAGAAGAGAGATCGTATATATAAGGCAGCGTGGACAGAGCGGTCGTGTCGGAGGAGTTGGTTTCACACTGACGAAGCGCACGGACCGAGCCCACCGAATTACATCGCGCGTGCATCGATCGATTCCCCCCTACATGATCGAGATATTGCCCTTCCCCTATTTTAGCTTTACTTGGTAGGCATATGTTTGCTGCCGTTTTCAATTAGGTCGACGGAGATGTGGGGACAAATTGGAAAGTCGACAAAAAAGGGATCGTAAACCGCAACTATACGAAAAGAATCTTTAGTATACTAGTGAAGAATGTTGTAATTTTATAACGTATTGATTACTCGAGAGGAGATATCAAGTTAGAAACAGCAAAATTTCCTTTTTCTTTTTCTTTTTTTTTCTTTTTTTCTCTCTTTTTTCCCCTCCTCCCTCGTTCCCCTTGCTCCAGCAACTGACCAAAGGGGAGGGACGGTTGCCGGACTAACACGACCGACTAGTGGTGGTCTCACCTTGCCACTTGCTCCAACAACCGATCAAAGGAGAGGGACGGTTGCCGAACTAACTCAGCCGGCCGGTGGTGGTCTCACCTTGCCATCATTGGGCAATGGCAAGCTCGCCCTTGCCTAGTGACGACAAGGTCGAGGTGAGCTGGATGCAGGCAAGGCCGACCTCGCCCAGCAATGGCAAGGTGAGCCCTCGCTCGATCTGGGCAAGGCCGAGGTCATTGATCCACTAGCAAGGCTCGCCCTCGCTAGATCGGTGGAGGCTCATCTTACCAATGGTTGGGCAAGCTCGCCCTTACCTAGCGACGGCGAGATGAGCTTGCCACTACCTGCTGCATCAGTCCAGTCACCGACCCTCCCCTTTGGCTGGTTGCTAGAACAAGAGAAAGGAGGAGGAAAAAGGAAAAGAGAGAGAAATATATATAAATTTAATATAAAATTTTGAAAAAATAAATTATTATTAAAAAATTATCCCCCGACATCGGCTAGCATCCACATCGGCGTCGGCCGACCAAATTTAGCCAGATAAATTATATTAGCACAATTGCATCGGCTTATGACTAAATTAGTAAAAAAAAAAAAAAGATTTAGTACTGATTAGAAAAAATTGTAATAGGTTGAGAACTTTTTTGATAATTTTTCCATTTAACTTGAATTGTTTCAAAATTAAGCATGTATGACAATGTTCTGAGTTACTTAGGTAGTGTTTGTTTGTGTTCTTTTCTTTTGTTTATGAACACAATTTGTGTTTTTTTGTTCCGAGGAACAAAAAAAGAACAGAAACGCGTTTGTTGCATTTTTGTTCCAAATCTATTTTTTTGTTCCCGAGAACAAATTTGGAACAGAAACAAGAAACAAGAAAAACTTGTTTTTTGTTTTTGAAACATTTTCGAGAAACATTTTTTCTCTCTCCTATTTTTTTCTTCTCTTTCTTTTCTTCTTTTTTCTTTGGCTGATCGCCGGCCTCGGCCATGGCTAGCGACTGACCTCGGCCATGGCCGGCGACCAGCCATCGAGGGTCGACGACCTTGCTGGAGCGTCGTCGGCCCCTGGCAAGGCCGACCTCACACCAACCGGCGAGACTCAGCCTTGCCTTGGCCGGGCGAGCTCGAGCTCGCCCGGATCCGGCGAGGCCGCCGGCCCTCATCGGCCGGTCGCCGGCCATGGCCAAGGCCGGCGACCGGCCAAAAGGAAGAAAAAGGAAAAATAAAATAAAAATATTATAAAATTAAAAGAAACAAAATAAAATTATACAAGTTTACCAAACGTGTTCATGTTCTTTTTCTATTCCAGGAACAAATTTACCAAACGCGTTCTTCTGTTCAATAATTGTTCCCCGGAACAAAAATAATTTTTCTATTTCTGTTCCGATGAACAATTTTTGAACAGAAACATTACCAAACTCATCATTATTAACATTCCCTATATCACTGACTTAGGCGCGTGCTACGTGTGTACGTGTAATGGGCTGGTTATGCATCGAAAGAAAGTATGTAATCAGAGCATTTATACAAAAAAGAAAGCAAGTGCTTATTCAATGTGTATCAAATATTATACAGGTAATTTTGAAAAGTTCAAAGTGAGATAAATGACACTTTTCGCCCCATAAAATAGAAATAGGTGCAGAGTATCGTTAATAAGTGTCTATAGAACACTCGTTAATAGAAAATGTTTTTCAGAACAGTAATTACACACTTCAGAATAATAGTTAATACATTGAAAACTGTAATATTCTCTTAATAAGTCGCTTATAAGTATTTTAATAAGCGTTTGTTAACAACTCCATATAATACGTGGGCCATCGCTGAAAAGATTGTCCTCGTTACGGGTCCCGTTGGCAATTATACACGTGACTTTTTCTTTGTATGGAAGTAGGTATAAAGCATAATAAGCATACCCGGAAACATACGCTCTCATCCAAATAGCTTACCGAGTCATTGTGAGTGTCTTGATCCGGGCTTTTCTTTAATGACGACATCGATTCGACGTGAAACAATTAGGTTTTTCTTTTCTTTTAGTCAAGACAACGGAACCCCGCTCAGTTTATCCACAGCATTTCAGCAATTGAGACCAGTACAGACCCTAATTTGCAGCATCTAATATAACCTCAGCCTTTCTCTCGTAATGCATGAAAATCTTATGGTCTAACTTGAAACTCCAGCCGATACTAAAGAACTATCAAAATGTCCTTCGATGGCGAAAGTACCAAAAAAATTTATAAATATATTGTATTGATATCAATACAATTCATATTTTGAGATCAGAAGAGCTGTTAATGTGGGATAGTACACCTCCCACAAATTCTGCTTTCATTGATTCCATTTCTACCTTAGGGGTCGGCCATAGAGATAGCAGGCTTATGGGACACTAGTGTTTCTAGCTCAAAGGTTAAAGTATTTTCATAAGAAAAATTGAAATTTTTGTATATTTTTTAATAATTTTTTCCTTTCTTTTTTTTTTTCCTTCTCTTTCTGCTAGTCAGATGGCATGGCAAGCGGGGTTTGGCCTCGCTCGCCTAGTCTACCACAGGCCAAGCTGTACCTAGACAGGGACGAGTGCCAACGAGGCCCCCTCACAAGATCTAGCGAGGCCGACCCCCGCCCAAGCTAGGGCAGCCTCGCCAAGTGTCGCCTGATCGAGGGTGAGGCCCGACAAGCCTCGCCTTGGCCTGGGCAAGGGCGAGGCCCGGCCAGACGCGAGGTTGTTCGGCTTTCAAGCAAAATCGGTTGAGAGAAGGCTTTTGGGGTAGTGGGTATTGGTTTAATTGGTGTTTTGCTACAGAGGAAAGAGAAATGGTCATTCAAGCGCAGTTGCACCCTGGGAATAACACTGGAGGTGGATTCTCAAAGTGGGGCTCTTCTCAAGGTTCTGCTGTATGGGCCATCAATAATGGTTGTGAATAGGACGATGGCTTTTCTAGGATGAAACAGAGAGCAGCAGTAGCAATTGCAATCGGAGTTCTTAAAGCAGCAGCTGCAGAATCATGATCAGACTAGCAATGGAACAAGGCTGACACTCGTCCAAGTCAGGGCACGGCTCAGGGCCACCCAGGCGAGGCCTGGCGAGACCACCCCTCGCCCAAGCAAGGGGGACCTCGCCAGCCAGTGACCAGCACCAGCCAAAGGCAAAAAGAGAAGGCAAAGAGAAAATAGAAAGGAAAAAAATATAATAAATTATTACAGACTGGTCGTGTCACGTGTAGGATGGCCGGCCAAATGAATTGAATTGATGTCAATATGAAAAGATTTATGACTAAATTGATCAAATTAAGATTTAGAACTAAATTGGTATTAATGCGATAAGTATTGAATATTTTTGAACTTTTCCCTTTAAAACATGGTTAACAGCTTGGGTAATTATGAAGCTTCTCCTTCCTCATCCGGGTAACGAAACCCTAATCGATCTTTTGGCCCCCGAATGGAGAGTGATTGCAGAGGCACGCCGTGGACAGATCTTTTGGTAAGGACGGCTGCTGGATTTCATGGTAGGAAAAGGGTTTAAGAAAAGCCTTCAAAAGGGATGACCAAAGTGATAAAAAGTTCGAGGATAAAGGCGAGGACTTTCTTTCAGGTTCGTAGGTCATGGACATGGACAGATGTAATCCTAATGTTCCCAAGAATATATACCTTTTTTCTATACCTTTAGTTAAAGGGATAAGTATGCTCAATTATTTATTATAGGCAAGTCATAATTGTCTAGTCAATTTGCGGCAAAAAAGCAAGAATAATATCTGCAAAAATAATTTCTGAAATGTGAATGGAACTTTTTTTTTTTTGGTCGAAAAATGTGAATGTGAATGGAACTTCAAAACGAGTTATTCTTCTCCTTTCCAAAAGAAAAAGAAATATTCACCTCTTATAAAATGCAAGTAGTTTCTCGCCAAATTCTCCACAAAAAATATTCCCGAGAGCAGGTTGATTCCTTATGTTTTCCTAAGAATCGTAAATTAGGAACATATCCTAGAGATTCGGTAAGACTATCTTGAGAGATAGGTGCTAAGTGCATATAAAATGCCTAATGATCTCACCTTCCGTCGAAGCGGACATTTGTATGGCATTGTGTACATCCAAACAATCTAAAATTCCATTATGAAGGTTTTTCATTTTTCTTTTTACGGCAGCGTCACTACCACGATTTGAGGGACGAGGGGCCGGGAGAAGAAAGTTTGGTCGGAAAAATGGCTTAAAAAAATATTAAGAATTTTTCCGCCTCTTCTCAGGATTCTCAAATTGTCAAAAAAAAAAAAAAAAAAACAGTAGGATTTAATTACAATTTTACGTCCTGACCAAAAAAAAAATTCAATTTTATGTCAGATTATTTTTCATCCATAATTGTTTTTTTTTTATCTGCTTCCTTTTTCCATCTAACCCTAAAATTGGAAAAAAAAAAAAAAAAAGCGATTCCCAATTTATGGAAACAGGAATCGACCCTATCCACCTGGCAATTGGACAGGACAGGAGCCAACTGTGCAGAATTTTTATTTTTGTTTCCTCTACGAAAATTCCTGAAAATATGTGGGAAGTCATTTGTTCGTTTTTCATCTGAAACTGTGAACGCCACCAAAAGGTCAAAAGGCTTGGCACTTTCATGGAATTTATTTTCATTCAATTACTAGCAGAAGGAAAAGCAATACGCTATTATACTGATGCGGATGCGCTACTGCCCAGCTGCAGGATGAGTCATCCGGCTCAGCAGTTCATCATAGTTCATAGCCAAAACAAAAACCAACTCAGCATCGAGCAGAGAAGTTCTTCGGTGGTAATTGCCATGCCACCATTTGCATTGCTTCAAAATTCCCTATCCGCACCTCCGGACCGCAAGGTTGGTCGGTTCGAAAGCGTGCCCTCGCCCACGAAGTGGATTAAATCCAACCCGTGCGAGGATGGATGCGAGAGAGGTTACTTCCAGAATGTACACAGAGAATTCGCCTGAGCGGCAAGCGCATGAGGAAACATGCACCATCTGCCCAAGAAAAATGATTATTTGTACATGTTGTACACAAAATGAGTTCCACAATCGCTAGTTCAACTCAACCGACACGGTATGCTCCAGATCCCCCAGCATCAAGACATGCACGCCCCCGACCAACATCCTTCTGCCGCTCTCATTTACAACGCTAAAATGGTCACAAGGATCTACCAAAATGCTTGTCTCGATAGATCCATTTGGAAAAGTATGCACACGGTCGAATCCAATAAGTTGTTTCTGTGGGGTGCCTCGAATTAGTCTCGGTGCTCTAGAGAATAGCATCACCACGTGGCTTCCCTTCATATCACCGACGTTCGTCACGGATATCTGCACCGGGAATTTCAGCGAATTGCAGGATTCTTCAATCTCAGCAATGTCCAAGGAAGCCAGTCCTTCAGCCTCTCGGAGTACTCGGTTCCTGTAAGGATTAGCTCTGGAAGATTTTAGCAGAGTTAGCTTCACCGGTGCTGATTGGAACTTGTAATGGAAATCCGTGTAGCTTAAGCCGTGTCCATATCCGTAGACTCTATCGCCGGTGTAAAACCGGTATGTTCTTCCAGGATAACCATGAGAAGGATCAGCCCGCATGTTCATGTTATTCATCGGAACTTTGGTGAATGACTCCGTATACCATGTCACAGGCAGTCGACCACCTGAACAAAGTTTGTTGCATCAAAAATTCAAGCCCATATGTCCAAGATGCTAACACTAACAAGGGATCAAACGCAAATTCACTTCTATATATAAATCTATAGAAGAAACCGAGCCAGTAAAACTTTGCTTCTACATGATTTTAGGTATAAGAAAGAGATTCACTGGGGAAAAGAAGAGACCCAAAACTGGACTCAGCCATTGATGATGTTTATGTCCAATTAATTGCTATGCGCATGACGGGCCTCATTGCTTTCATGGGATCATGCAAAATAAAGGGAAAATGGATTGTACAATGCTCAAGCTATTCATCTTCAGAAAAGCACAGAGCTTCTCTCTACTTAGTTGTTATACAAAACAACGAACCTGGATTGACATCACCAAAAATGATTTCTGCAAGCGCTTTCCCACCAGCTTCACCGGGGTATCCAATCCAAAGGATGCTTGCAATTCGTGGGTCATTTTGAGCGAATGAAACATCAAGGGGTCCACCACCAGTCAGAACGAGGACTATAGGGTTTTTACTTGTGGCAGCAATTGAAGACACAAGATCCATCTGTTTTCCAGGTAAGAGAAGACTGACTCGGTCTAGGTCTTCTGTCTCTTGGGTCAAGTCCAAGCCTGCGACAACAATAACATAGTCGGCCTTCTTTGCAGCCAGAATTGCTTCGCGAAATGCATCGCTTGCATTACAGGGGATGTCTTGGCAACCAACTGCGTGAGATGTCATCTGCACATACGCTTGAAGTTCCTCAAACAGGCTTTTTGGCCTGCAAGGGATTCCTGCAAAAGGAATAAGATGTAACAATTCAGACAGTCATAAATGTAGTGGTAGGAAATACTACGATCTCGAGGAAAAGTACAGAGAACAACTATCAAGGACATAGGGTAGAATCAGACAAGCAACTTAAGTAAGTGCACATCAACAAACCTGTGTAAGAGCCCAGCATATTGCTTATGTTCCTAGCATGTGGACCAATAATGGCCAAGGAAGAAACAACATCCTCGCGGAAAGGCAGGAATTTGTTTTCATTCTTTAGGAGAACTATTCCCTGCCTCGCAGCTTCTAATGCTAGCGTCCTATGCTCAGATTTACAAACATCTTTAGGTCCCAATCTTCCAAATTGTCCTTTCCTGGGGTCCCCATCAAAAATGCCAAGACGCAATTGGACTGAAAAGAGATTGAGAAGAGCTCTGTCTATGTCTTCTTCCCCCACCTTCCCTTGCTCAACTGCAGACTCAGTATTTCGAACCAAAAATGATCCGCAATTTATATCCATTCCTGTAAACACAATTCCATGGCCATGGCTTAGATAACATGGAATATCTTACACATTAATTCAAAAATCAAAGATCTATGCTGATATTTTAGCTATTAGGTTCTTAAGAGTAGTGGATGGAGGCATAATAATGTCTTTTCAATTTTGTACATTATTTATCAACGGAAGGTCTTGACATTTGGTTTTCACTCCCTTTTCATTTACATTATATCTCTCCGTAACAATGGAAAAAAAAGATTCCCATATCAATCCGTCACTGATTCCATCCCAATATACTTTATATCGAAGAACATGTTGTGAGCATCTATAACTCTATATCATAAGCACTTCATGAAGAAGCAAATGGTTTCATGCGGATAATTTCATAGACTCTGAGTTTTGGTTCATTATATATAATGCAATCATCCATTTATATACTTCATCTTGTGACTTGGGCTTTGGTTTCACATGAGGATCACACGCATGATTTATTAACAATCAAGGGACAATCAGTAATGCAAGCATACAAAATCATATGGATATGCAATGAAGAGAAGCAGAAGCGAACAGATGACCAAGGAAAAAAAAAATAACCTGCTTTGAGAGCATCAGCAACAGCGTCTTCACGCGTCTTCACAAAATGTTGGTACTCAAAAATAGTGGCAACCGCATCACAGTCTGAGGTGATGTATCTGAACTTAATACCAGCAAGGGGTTTACATAATAAGTTCAAAGCATCAGTAATCGACCTGAAATAGCTAAACGATCTTACCCTTTAAAGCCCCAATCAACTCTAGCTTTCTGCAAGAGATCTTGCATAGCACATGCAGGCACCCCATTGACTTCATTGTAGGCACACATTAAGCAGCTTGCTTTCCCTTGTTGAATGCAACTCTGAAATGGAGGCTGAAATGTGTCTTGCAAGTCCTGCTGTGTGACCTACAAAGGGAAATGGATTAAGCTAGACATTCACATTGACACAGGTAATACATTCTTACAATACAACTCTAAGTTTTCCAGATTAAGAGCTAACTCCTTCATAATAGACAAGCCTAGTGAAGGATTCATTTGGTCTCATTCATTTGACCGTAACTGTTCATTTTTGTCTTCCAAGTGAATAAAAACCACATTAGTGAAAAGTAATTGTGTGCTTGAGGGGACATGACCTCTTCCCACACCGTTTGGCATGAGGCACCTATGGAAGCTCACTAGAGCACAGTAGAATAGGCCAACAGACAATGGTCAAGATATGGAAGCTCGCTAGAGCATAGTAGAATAGGCCAACAGACAATGGTCAAGATAAGAAGCCAAGAAGGACTAAAATTATTTTAATACTTTGGTAACTTCTTTTAATAGAATAAGATTTATCTCAAATGTTTACAACAATCAATCCTAGTCACCAATGAATGAATGTCATCGTCTCACTATAAAGTTTTCATAGAGTGACAATTAGAAGCCCAAAGCTAAAGCTAGCATTATATTCAGAAGGTCCCTGTTAATGAGAGATCTTCAAATGCAACCCAAGCAATCACGAAACATTCAAGTGCTATGAACTTCCTTATTTCACTACTGTATGTAACTACGAAGAAGGCGGAGCGAGCAAGCACAAAGAACGATTCCTCACTGTTTCGCTCAAGAGCCATTGCATTCATCGTTAAGATCAATTTCTACCCATAGCATTTCATTGCCCTCTGATAATTTGAAAAGGTTAACAAAACAATAAAAGAAAAGAACAAAGATGAGATATTCACCACAGCATTGAAGTTGTATCGGCTGAAATCGTGCCACTTCTCCAAGTCGTACGCAGTGACGTGCTTGCAGCACGCCGAGAGCATCAACCCATCATCCTCCTCCTCGCTATCTCCACGACCGCCCTGAATTCACGGTCCAATGCCAAGTTCGTCACTCAATTTACGGTAAACATCTATGCTAAGCATGCTTAAAGATTGATTCTTTCCATTTAAGTAGAGCTAATCTGCGAAGAAAATCGGCACCCCAACCCCCAACCTGAAACCCCTTGACGAACTCGGCCGCGAAGGCCGAGGCGACCATCGGGTCCTCCCCGGGCGTCTCCTGGCCTCTCCCCCACCTGGGGTCCCTGAAGATGTTGATGTTGGGCGCCCAGAAGGTCAACCCGCTCTGCCCCACGTTGTACATGGCCCGCGCCTCCGTCGCGATGGCCGACCCGACGGCGGACCAGAGCTTGCGGTTGAAGGCCGCCGCCATGAGGAGGACCTGGGGGAAGGTCGTGGCGGACCCGACGGGCCCGGCGGCGAAGGAGACGCCGGGGCCGTTGGTGGCGATGCCGTGGAGGGACTCGGACCACCACTCGTAGGCGGGGATGCCGAGGCGCGGGACGGCGGAGGCATTGTCGGAGAGCAGCCGGATCTTCTCCCGGAGGGTGAGGAGGGAGACGAGGGAGCCGGCGCGGGCGGGGACGGGGAGGGAGGCGTTGCAGAACGGGTGGTGGTGGAAGCGCGGCGGCTTGCAGGGGAACTCCGGCTGCGGAGTTGGAGCTGGAGTGATGGGTTTGGTGAAGATGGAGAAGATGATGGTGAGGAGGAGGAGGAGGATGAAGGAGGAGATTTGGAGGGGAGGCATTTCTTATTTTACTATGTTCAACTCTATGGGGAGGCATTGCCTTTGGGGATGTGGAAGGTGAGTTTGAGCTTGCTTTTTTGGTTCTTTTGGATTCAGTCGTGATGAGAATCTTTTGGGTGTTGTTCACTATTTTATCTTGAGCAATGATGGCAGATATAGTAAGATTAATTCGAGCAGCTTGTGCAGGAGTGATGTAAGAAGTTGCAAGTGGGTATTTGAATAATTGATTCCTCGTAGATATTTATTTATTGATGGGGAATATCGAGAAGTGATCCCGAGCTTTAAATATATTTAACGTGATTATTAAACTTTAATTTAATGTGTATTTTTAATTAATTTAATATAATTCTTAGATCTTTTATTATATATTTTCAAGTTAATTCATAAAATGTATTAAAATGTAGCAAAAAATAGATTGATTTAGTACCAAAAGTCTAAAAGTAATATATAACAAGTAATAGTTCAAATATAACGTTGCACATTAAGCTAAATTTCAATCACTATAAGTTTAGGGATTATATTACAAATTTGACTAGAGTTCGAGATCATTTGTGGTTATTCACCCCCTTACAATCCGTCGAATGTGTAAGGGTTCAACGTTTTAGAAAATTATTTATTTATGTTGTCCTTTCTAAGTCATGTAGTTGGTGTTTTGTTTGGGGCCATTCCGAGATGGGAGACCGGTTGGTGAGTTGTATTAATCATTGATTGTTGGTTAAGCATGTGATTGGAGGGATGGAAAATTATTTTGGACGGTTTTTTGGACGTACCTTGTGCTTTTGTTGCTTCATATGTATGTGTTATCGTGACTAAAAAATGGAGGTTTGGGCGTTTGTTGCTTTACATTTGTGCGCTATTGTGATTAAAAATGAATAATTTTAGAGGAAGAAAATAATGGGATTGGTGTTATACTAGAAGTGTTTTAAGTGAATTTACAATCTATACAAGATTTACAAAATACGGTGACAACCGACATTTTTAAATTACCCTTTTGTCATTTAAGTGATCATTATCAATCTAGTAACATGCATGGGCTTTTAATCGAAATTTTTTTTTCATAAAAGATTTTGATTCATACTTGCTTTGGGTTTATTTTATAATCTAGAAAGATTTTTAGGTTTCCCTAATCTTTACATTGGTTATGTGGAGTGATGTAGACATTTAGCAAAATACCGAGAGATCGCATGCTTTTTCTTCTATATTTAGCAATCGCATAAGTACATCCATGTTGGTATCAAGGCATGAAAATTCCATCAAATTCTAACTGATAATTTTTAATTTCATTTAGACATAAACTTAAGTCAAGTTGCTAACAATATTTTATGAGTGACAATGGTAATGAGAAGAGATTTTCTTTTGTTGTGCCACAAGCAATTGTCTCTATAAAATTGACAATAGGAATATTATTTCTTAATTTCGCGTGAGATTCCATAAAAGTAATTAACAATATATGATGCATAGGCATTGAAGTCTCGAAGTAGATCTATTATATGTAGGAGGTGACTAACTATCAACAAAAGGACAACAAACAATTTCAACAAGAAAAAGAAGAAAGTGGGCATATTGAATGGTGTGCAGTGACAATTTGGACAAGGCTTTTTAGTTCGAATCATATAATTGCTCCCCTATTAGGGGGGGACAACACGGGGCAGTACGGAGGGACAGACTAAGATTGTTTCGGCAGTACGCGGGCAAGGCTAAGGACATGTCTCCTATCCCACATCGTTTAGGGGGAGAGTCATGGGCTAGTTTATAAGGCTTGAGTTCTCTAACTTGTATAACGCGTTTTAAAGCTGTGAGGACCGAAAGCCTAAAGCGGACAATATTACACAGATTTCCTGCTGGGGACTTCTCATATGCTCGATTCGTGTTGTCTCTCCCCTATTTCGCATGTAGTTGTGTTGAAAATATGATTTCTTCAATTATTACGCTTGAGTTGGGCTCTTTTGCTCTAAAGATCTGGTTGTTCCGAGTCTTCCGTACCCTCCAAAAAGCTTAAGCAAACTTTGCTTTGGCTTGTAAGCTTTTCCTTGCGGTAAGATTCTCCCATACCCATTTATCAATCCGATTACTGATATTTGGAGATGTGTCAGCTACGATTCTATGATCCAACTATACCGCCTTTGTCTAGGGACAGAGGATAAATATGTGCTCAATAGATTCCGAAGCTTGGTCGTAGAAAGGGCACTCTTGTTATGGTAAAATCTTCCTCTTGTATAGGTTTTCTTTCATAGGTAAAGCATTGTTGCATGCACTCTATATGAAAAATCGACTTTGGGGTAGGTTTTGAATTTCCAGATTTCAATCCATAGTTTTTTAAGAAGCTGGTATGATTATGATGGTTAATTTACCATTTAAAGTCTTTTGAAGTCTCAAAGCTTGTTGTACCCACTCTTTACCTTGTAAGCACTTGAATGGTTTGTTGTTCATATCATCTCGTCTGGCCCACATGTTAGGCTTAGAGGCATAGCTGAGATTTCCTTAGCAATTCTTTCGTTGAAAGTCCCCTGTAGTAGTTGAATGTTCCATTCCCAATCAATTTGATCAATTCCTTAGCAATTTTTGTTTGTTGGACTGCCTATCTTGCTTAAAATTAGCCATATGTCCTCTCTAATTCTAATCTTTCTGCCATCCCCAACCTCCTATTTTGTCTCTTGCTCAATTATTTCTCTTCCCATTAGTAAGCTTTGCCACTCCATGAGGATCGGGGGCCTTTGTTAGCCGTCCAGAAATCACCTCTAAGAAAATAAATTCCTCTCAACTTATTACTCCATATGATTTTTTGGTCTTGTATGAATCTCCAAGCTTGCTTCCCCAATGTTGTTTTATTAAAATCAACTAAATCTCTAAAAGACATCAGCTTCTATTTCTACCCTTCTAATTTCCTCTCAACTCTTACTAGAATCCAGGAAAACATTTGTTTCTTTATTTGTCCCTAGTCTAAAGGTAATCTCGGATATCTACCCATTTTCTCAATAATTGGCACTCGGAATTCAACTACCATATTCTATTTTAAGCTTTGAGGGAGGTTTTTCTTAAAGATAATTCCTAACTTGTTGAGATTGATGGACTATCCCGATGCAAAGAAATACTGGTTCGAGATGTTTGCTGAGTTATAAGCGTCAATAATTGTACCATCCAGGAAAAATATAGTATCGTCTGCAAATAGGAAATGTGATGGTGATGGTATTGACAATGTGGATTCAATTGGATGCTCTTCAGGCTTCCATCTCTTATAGCTTTCAATAACAAGGAGGATAAGACATTTACCATAAGAATGAATAGATAGGGAGAATGTGGATTGCATTGTCTAATCTCTCTAGTTGGTTTGAAATAATCACACGACTCCATATTTACTCAAACACTAAAAGATATCGAGGCAATACAAGTTCTAACCAACGCAACCCATTTTTCGTAAAATCTCATTTTCAACATGCAATCACATAGAAAGTCTCATTCAACCCTATTATATGCCTTTTGCATATCCAATTTTAGGATTGCTTGAAATTTCCACTTTATTTTCCTCACTCTAAGTTGATGTAGCACTTCCTAACAATAAAAATATTATCATGAATTTGTTAGCCCCTGACGAAGGCACTTTGTTCTTAGGATATAATTTCTAGAAGCTAGGGTTTCAATCTATTGGCCATAACCTTTGCAATGATTTTATAATTAAAATTGCATAGACTAATAGGCCTATACTGAGTGATGCTTTCTGGATTTGAAACTTTTGGGATGAGAGTAATATGAGTCCTATTAAGTTCAAGATTAAGCATACCTTGGCTAAAGAAGTTATCTATCATGTTGAATATATCCTCTTGAATTTCTGACTAGTTACTTTGGTAGAATGATCCATTAAGTTCGTCCAGTCTCGATGCCTTTGTTACACCCATTTAAAAAACTCCAAGTTTCATTTCTTCCATTGTAATGGGCCCTATTAAAGCTTCATTCATCACTATAGTGATCACTTTTTGACATTGGTCTAACATTGACTGATATTCTCTACTTCCCCATGGTAGTATACAGAGCGTGGTAGAAACTTGATATATGTTACTTAAGAATCAATGGGTCCCAACTCTAATTGTGATTGTCAAATTGTAGTATAGAGATTTTATTCCGTTGTCTTCTCTGTACTTTGGTTGCATGGAAGTACTTCATGTTTTTGTCTCCCTATTTTATCCAATTAATCATGGATCTCATGCCCTAGTACATTTCTTCTAGTCTTAACAGGTTTTCAATATGCTAGACTATTTGGCGATATTCCTCCTAGTTTTGACTTCCTTCAATCCTATTGATCAACTTGGTTAGTCTTTTATGTAAAGATTGGATTTCATGAGGTACGTCTTGAAGGTTTTGTTGCTCCATCGCCTTAGTTCTTCAACTACCTTCCTTGTTTTGTCCACAATATCCAACTAGTAGCCTTCCTCAATCCTCCAAGCTCTTTGAATCACTTTTTTTACATTCTGGAATCTTTTGCCCAAAAAGCTTCAAATCTAAACATCTTCTGTTTTTTCTCAACCCAACTAAATCAATTTGCAAAAAAATCGGACAATGATCCAAATCAATTGCTTGAAATGCATATGCCTCCGTGTTAGGGAATGATACTCTCCAATCTAAGTTACAAAAAGTCCTATCAAGTCTCTTTTTAACAAGCTATACACCTTCTTGATTATTAATCCATGTGTAAGCACATTTCTTGCTCTCTATATCCATCAATTAATAAAAATTTAGAAAATCCCATAACGCAACCATTCCATATCAATCCATTTCACGTTTTCCAACTTTTTCCCACTAATATAGAACTTCATTGGAATCTCCAATGCATAGTCATGGTAGACAATTTGAGGCATGAGTAGACCACAAAATTTGTCATAATTTTAACCTTTCTTGGTAATTAGTAGATGCATGAAGGAAAGAGATCTTCATGATGACTCCACTATTAAGATCCTTGCATCTAACATCAATGAGCTCTTTAAAACTTGTTTCCAAATCTACCTGAACCTCCTCATCCCATATCAAAGCCAGTCCACCTCCATTCCCAATTGGATTAATTATAATTACATCTTTAAACTAAAGACGTTTTTCAGCTCATTCTACAACATTTTCCTTATTCTTGGTTTCCATAAGAAAAACCAAGTTGGGCCTCTCACGAGCTACTAAGGCTCAAAAATGCTAGATTGTCAATGGATTGTCCAACCCTTAAAAGTTCCAGCTCAACAACTTCATGTATACCTTGGTGGCTTATTAGGGCTAGCCAATAAAGCCCGTTCGTTGACCCCTTCCCACACATGGACTAAAGTATCTAGTAGGTTTTCTTCATCTAGTAAGCTCCCCGACATCCCTCTCTTCTCATATGGAGTGAACCATTTCAATTTTTTGCTACTAGTGTTTTAAATCTTGTCTTTCCTCCTTCAATCTATGTGCATTTTTATAACTTTCTTTCAAAGGAAGAGATAGTACTTGAGTTTGCTATGTTATTTTTCCTTTCTTCAAGGCTACATATTCCTCCATTTTTTCATCATATACTGTCATATTTGCTTCTAAGTTGTAAACCACTAGAGCCTTATTCTACCATTTTTATCCTTTTGCAGGTCCATATCTTCCGAATGGATAGATGTTTTTGGTACAACTTCCTCTTTCTCGAGGTTTGGATTTATTTTCCTATAAAAAGTCTTCCAACATAGACTATTCTCTTTCACTTCCACCTTCAACCATGAACCATATCTACCACGTTTGTCTTGAGCAATCCTATCTCCTCATAAGGATATTTTGGAAAAAGTTGCATAATGTCCGATACAATCATATGAATAGCATAAATCAGGTAATCTCTCATATTTGAAATCATTCCATCACTTTCTACCTCCAAATTCAATTTTTGTTCCTATTTTCAGTGGGCAATTTAAGTCTAGCTAAACTTTAATTCTCCCATTTTTACATGAACTATTATTCCTTGCTTCTATTTTGACCTCCTCTACTTTGCCTAGCTTCAAGGGAATGTGTCCTACAGCATTTTCTATAACCCACACTCATGGAAGACCGAGAATATGCACCTAAAAAGCATAGTGCTTAAATTCGTAGCAATGTTTGGGGACATGGGGATCACCTTCCTACAGTACAAGAAGATTACTTGCAAAAAACCAAGCACCAATTTCTAGCATGCATTTATTTTCCTCAACCGAGTCAAATATGAACAGAAAATAGCCATGTTCAATAATCTCACATTTCACTAATTCTATTTTCCACTCCTTCTTCACCATACCCAAAAACGCTTGAAAATTGACATTTGGTTTTGAGAAAAGTTTCCCATAGAGAATAAGTTCACTTTCCTTTTTTTCTTTGTCAAGAATAAGTTCACTGATTCTCCTTCGGCCGCAAATCACCCATGCTCTTGCAAAGAGCCATCATTCTGAAATGATGCTCATGTGGGCCTTCCATTCTATGACAGATTTACTGTACATTCAATTCCTAAAGGGGTGCTGCTTGCGGAAAGTAAAGCTGGTCAGCTTCTTTATTTAAGAGTGAATGGAGCCTTAACTGGGTTGTAACCGCCTTGGATTCATTGTACTATTGAGTGTCATCATGCTATTGTAGACTTTGCAGATTCATCGGGGCCTCTCGGCAGAGAGGAGATATGAAAAAGAATAAACTAATTTGAGTGTGAAGTAATGAAGGGATCCATGAAAGATCTAAGCAAGAAGATCAAGATTTAGGATTTCAAAAGGGAAAGCTATCACCAAGGATAGAGGACTCAACACTAGTTGGGAGAATTGGACATTGACTTTATGTATATTTTATAAAGTAATTTTGAAGTGAAAAAAGAACAAGAACAAGAAAAAAAGACAAGACGGGGTTGGATCCAACGAGCGTGACCAAGGCAAGCGAGCTTGACCAATGCACAACCCAAGGCTGACGAGCATGCCCAAAGCACAATCCCCATGTCATGATATGGTTCCCTCTCTTTTGTTTCTTTCATTTTTTCACTTCAAAATTGTTTTACAAAATATATCAAAAATTCAAATACACCTTAAGTAAATAAAAAAACTATTTGAGAAAAACGCCTTTACATTTTCCTATTTTACCAAAATTTCTTTCGTGACAAAATATTTTTCACCGAAAGTTGTTCAAGAGAGAAGATAAGTTATGTGGTGACTCTGAACAAGAAATATTCAGGTAGACAAGAAATAACTACAAACTTTTACTTCGAGTTGAATTGTGTGTACAAATTGTACAAGAATTTAATCGACGACAAAGCTTGAAAGTACAACAAATTTCATAGCAACACACATATACAAACTATGCCAAAATTTAATCAACGCCAAAACTTGAGAACATGCAAAGATGTAACGTTGGAAATTAATTAACAACGCAAGTTAGAAAGTTACAACTAAGAAAAAATAAAGCGTAGTGCAAGAAAGTAAAGATGATGAAAAAATAGCATTTTGATTGATTTGTCAGAAGGCCTCTAAAGAGTACAATTTGGCTATTTAAAACCTACAATCAATGATTATCAACAAATGTTATAAACAATTACTATAGAGAAACAACTTCCTAGCAATTACAAGAAGTTACAAAAAGAAGTTAGAAAAGGAGATTACATACGAATACCAAACAGTTACCAATGATTACGTAAACTCCACTACATGAACAATTTCTTCAACTCCATTATCTTGACGATTGCATTTGAGATTGTTGACTCTACTTTTTTCGATTCCATCACATTGTCGATTCTTTGAGTTGTTAGTTATCACATGTCAATAATAACAAAAAAGTTGGACATTTTTTTGTGTAAACATATCCCTTTTAAAAGAATGAATGATTCATCATTCATTCGATTCTTTTAAAGTAGGAAACAAAAAGTCATCATTTAGCCATTTGTCATGGACAAATTTGATTCTTTATTGCCAGATTTTGTCATGGTCAGATTCATAATATGGAACCACTGGGTTTGCCGCAATGGTCACCCTTCCCATAAGAAGGGGAGGTGAGCAATTCGAATCTCCATCTTCTTAGAGGGATTGGGATGGAGATTATTTAGGTTCAGATATAGATTTCAACTCTCGCTCCTTACTAAGAGGCAGAACAAAAGTCTGAGAATACAAATTAGACTAAGAATAAAGTAAAACCAACCCAAAAAGATTCATGATATGGCTCACATCTTTATCCAAAAGCACATGATGTGCAAAGCTTTCATGTGGCCCTCTATCTCTATTATTAAGTAGTTGCTCATACTTAGACACTCTCGTTGCCAATTGGAATAAATTGGCAAAATATGGTCATTTCCAACATCATGGCCTAGTTTTTGCAATGTTTAATCCCCGAACATCTAGATATGTCGAGGATCTTGTTAAGGGACTACAAGAATAGCTCCCCCCTCCCCCCGGTGACAAAGGTGGCAATCTAGCCTCATTATCAACTATCACATTTCATCTTTGGTAAACATATATCGTGGGTATGACCACTGCTTCTACTAAGGATCTTTGACAATACTACCCCCCCCCCCCAAATGAAGCCACTATGTTGAGTTGAGGCATTGTCCTAATTGGTCTAACACTGTCGACATGAGGTATTAGCCCAATTGATTACATGTTTTCTACATATGGCAATAGCACATTCTGCTAAGTATTTTGATTTGTAAATTACTATAATTGTTACCACCAGAGTTAACTTGAACAAGATTCAACAAATTGCTCCCACTAATCGGTACAGCCTAATAAGTCTAAGTTGCACCAATAGTTTCAGCCTTTTTGTAAAATCATCATCAACAGTGGGAGTAGTATAATGTGCCCTGCATTAGAATTAAATGACTCGATGTTCCTAGCCCATTCATAACTTTATCCAAGATATTGACAATAATTGGCTTGATCACATCGAAGAGATATTTGATCATGTGATTAGTCGATTCATTATTGTGCTCCTCCAATGACTATTGCATGATGGCTAACATTAGAAGGCTTGACTCCAGCTACCTTCTTAGCTCATCGGTATGTTATCTTGGATATTGACATCCCACCTCATTCTTGTTTTGCCACCAATAGTGCGTTCGACAACTCAAAATGTCTTATCTTATCATTACCAAGTTGTGACGACGAGTTGTCAGTTGTCACCACTAGCGTTATCATGATCAAGTTGATTCCCCGTTCTCATCATCACATCTCCTCATCAATAACAATGATCCTATTAGGTGTGCCAAATGTTTCACTAGAATTTCTTCTTGACGAAATATCTTTCATTGAAAGTCGTTCTTCGTCTTTTAATGAGAGGAGACAGATTTTGTAGCAATTCTAAACAAGAAATATCAAAGTATATAAGAAATAATTACAAACTTTTACTTCAAACCGAACTATATGTACAAATTGTCTGGAATTTAATCGACGACAAAGTTTGAAAACCTGCAAATAGGTAATGTCAGAATTTATTCGACAACGTGAATCTAAAAGCTACAATAAAGGAAAAATAAAGTGCAGCGCAGGAAATAGAGAATAAAAAGATAACATTTTGATTGATTTGTTGAGGGTCTCCGAAGAGTACGATGTAACTATTTAAAGCCTACAATCAATTGTTATCAATGAAGATTATAAGCAGTTATTACAAAAAAAAAAAAAAAAAAAAAAAAAAAAAACTTCATAATGGTTGTGAGAAGTTACAAATAGAAGTTATAAAAAGAGGTTACGGACGGTAACCAGACAATTATTAACAGTTACGTAAACTCCTTTATGTTAACGGTTTCTTCGACTCCATTATTTTGACGGTTGCATCCGAGATTATTTACTTCACTTTTGTTGATTCCATCAAATTGTCAATTATTTGAGTTGTCGAATCTTTGAGTTATCACATGTCAATTAAAAATCGGATATTATTTTGTTCAAATATATCCCAAAAGCAGAAGATGCTTGATGATGGAGTTTGAGATGAAAATGTGGACAAGAATGCAATTCCTTGAGAACAAATATTGGAAAAATGTTTTTACATTTTCCCAAAATTGAGGGACATGCCCAGCCTAAGGCCTGTTGCTAAAGGCGATCAAAATGCCCGCTTTAAGTCTTGTGGAGACAATGCTTGATGATGCACCAACTTGTCCCAAAATGCCTATGTCAGTGAGAATATTTCTTTCTTGCTCACAAAAAGCTTCTGAAAAAAAGTTGATTGTACGGAAGAGAAAGAAGGGATAAAAAAACTTGCTTGAACTAGAAGTTTGTGAACAAAAGTCACTTTTGAAATCGAAGCAATGACATAATTGGAGTGAACTTATTTGCCTTCAAGGAGAAAATGAATAATGACACAAATGATACCTCAATTTTGATGTAATATGCATGTAGTTTATGAATTTTAATCCAATGTGCAATATCATCTCTAAAATTTTATTATGTATAGTCCCTAGATTTTTTTATGTATATTCAATTTAATTCCTAAACTATATGAAAACTATATTCACGTTTAAGGACAACATTAAATATTTTCATACAGTTTAGAGACTAAATTAAACATGTATCGAAAATTCAATTATTTAATATATATATATATATATATATATATATATATATATATATAAATTGCCCTATTCAATGTCAGAAATATTGAAAAAAAAATCAATCAATTCACAATCATTGACGAAGGATTCCTCAAAAAGTTAAGGATGAGTAATCATTGTACTGGATTCCATTCACCCCAAGTCCAATTTATGTCCGGTCGAGGAAACCTTTACACACTTCCATTACCTTTTGGGATGCTGCGACCAATAGAAATTGTAGCAAAACTAATTGTAAAAGAGGGAAAGTCGGTTAAAGTGTATTTCTAATTGTAACTATGTCTTCTAGTATTTTTCAATAGGAAAGTTTAATAAATGATTTGCTACAAAAGGATTTCTTTTAGTGAGTATCATGATTAATTACTTCTATTTTGCCAATTGAGTTCATCTAGCTAATTTTGGTCAGAAACCGCTTACATGGATGCCGATTGTCTCATGAGACACAACTTATCCTAACATGATATTTTCAATAATTCTTTTATAGTGTTTTCTTGTTTTTCACTTTCATTTTGGCCGCCTACTAGGGCAAGGTCCAACAAGCTCTTGCCATGATTTGGCGAGGGTCTTCGCACCCTTTCCTGTGGTAGGCAAGACTATGATGACCTTGCCTAGAGCCATTGTGGCCTCACTAGCCGCAAGCCAAGGTGCAAGGGCCCTCACTAACCAAAATGAAGGGAAAAAGAGGGAAATTTTTTTTAAAAAATTGTAAGAACAGTCTGCATCAATATCAATTATTTCACGTTGGATGGTCAACGTTTACGTCAGCAATTTCTACCCAAAATTTTCCAAAATGAATCAATTGACAAATTATGAAAACATTGCAACCAAATTGACACGATTAAAAAGTTTTGAATAAAAATAGTACAAGTGCAACATAATTATGACATTTTTAGTACTTTTCCCATATACCGAGCACACGTCATTATGTGAGACTTGCAATTATATCTATCACTATAGTTTTATGTCAAATTTCTAATTCGAATAAACCAGCTTTGTCAATGAATGAGCCGCATACAAGATACGTTCATTAAACGGATTACACAACCGAACGAAATTAAGAACGCGGTAGAAGCATGTGAACCCAGGGGATATCACGATTAAATGGGTCGAAAAGATTAAGTGACATGATCGCACACATGCCGACTAAACTAACCGTGACGAATTTTTAGTTTTATAGTCACTTCATGCAATACGCATACAAACAGTTTAAGTACCCCTAGCACTATAAAATCTTTATAACATTAACAACTAAAATAAATCGTAACCGGTCGTTAATGAATTGTCCATGCTCTCGATAACTTGATCCCTCAAAAAATGCAAAACACGCATCGATCTAGCTTCTCACACAGTTTTTTGGGCCAAGAAACTCCGGTGAACCCGTTGATACAATACTCGGCTAGGGCCTTAGCCCACTGAGCCCATTCAATTTCACATTCGAAGCCCAAATTGGCCTCATTTGATGCCCGATTGCTAGTCTAGGTTCAAAGTTGGATTGGTGAAATTAATTGCAAACTCACCTAGAGATTTGGTGCCTCGGACTTTAGGGAGATTAGACGGCCATTTTATATTTCGCGGAAAATCAGATTTAGCACCTCAGACATTGGGAGATCAGACCACATTTTGCACCACAATAGTTGTTTCTACACAATTCATGTCGATAATGATTCAAAAATTACTTCAATTTTGAAACCTCGGCATTGCGTCTACAGAAGAGCTTAAAAGAGGCGAAATGCTCATATTGACCACGCCTCTCAAGGGAGTTCGATGTTTAGTCGCTTATCATGCTCATGATTTCACGAAAGAGGATATTAATTCACCTTTTTGTCGTATCCACACAATTCACGTTGATAATAGGTACTGGGGATCTTAAAATTACTTCGATATCAAGACCTTGGCATTACGTCTACAAAGGAACTTAAAAAGAGGCGAAATGCTCATCTCGACCGAGCCCGTCGAGAGAGGCAAATGTTTAGTTGCTTATCGAGAGAGGATAAAATTTCACATTTATAAGAAGGGTAATTGAGATACTTCCAATTTTTTCCAGCGTTTTGCAAATTCATTTGACTTATTCATTTTTTATTTTTTATTTTATCTTTTATAGCGGCGAGTTAAGGAGTAGAGGACAAAATTAGAGATATTACAAGTGCGAAACTCCCTCCCCCCGCACGTGAACTCGACACTCTCTCCCCATCCATCAAGCTCACCAAAAAGCGTCGCTTGTGCCTCAGGTGGGTCCCTCCTCAGCACACTCGATCCCTGTCAGTCACGGGTCCACGTGCCATTATTGGCTGTCACCCTAGCCTCCCCCGCCCGGGCCCCCACCCATTCCCGCCACGCGTCGCGTCCCCATTGGGACCCCGCTCTGGCCCCCTAGGGCCTTCGCCCGCACCGGAACCGTACCGCCACCCCCGACGGGCCGCCGGGGATTAGATTAAGTTTAACCGCGGTTAGCGTCGCGGTTAACCGGGGTTAGTCGCGGGGTTCGCGTTTTTAAAGGAAAAGGTCCACCGGCAAAGGCGGAGGGGTTCCGGCACTGGGCCCCGCTGTCGTGGCACAGGCCCGCAATTTCTGTGGCTGTCAAGCAAAGTAATCTTGATTTTTCCTTAATTAATTAATTCAATCCCCCGATTTACATTTTATTTTTTTCATTTTTATTCTTATTATTCTGATTTCGATTTTACCTTTTTGCCCCCACCAGCACCACCACCGGCTCGTGCGCATTCCCACGTTGGAAAAATTCGATTTTTTTCTGCCCCAGATGTCTTCACGTGCGATCATCGAATTTCCATGGTCGTTTCGCCAGAACCTCTTCTTCTTCTTCTTCTTTTATTTATTTATTTATTATTTTTTTCAGGGACGCAACTCGACTTCGACTTGCTTTTGGTTGAATTTTTTAATTTTTTTCCCCAATTTCATTGCGTACACTTCTCCTGATACGTCAAAGCTCACGATGTGTTTACGTCACTTGTTAAATTCTCAAAGCTCATGATTTTAAGCTAAAAATGACTTTCTTATTTTTTCCATATAAATAAATGCGAAAATACGAATTGCATTGCTCCGAACGAGGGATGATGACATAAATAGTAATTAATGTTTAACGTAATCACTAAACTTTGAATTTGTTTAATATGGTTCATAAACTTTTATTTCAATGTGTAAAATGATCCATAAACTTTTTAAATTTGTTCAATATGATTCCTAAATTTTTTGTTTATATTCGATCAAGTCCTCGAACTACGAGAAAATGTTCGATATTCTCCATGAACTGAAATTAATATAATGACGCATATAGTATAGAAATTAAATTGAACATGCGTTAAAAATTTCATGAACAAATTCAATTAAAAAACAATGTTATACATTAGGCCAAACTTTAAAAACTATTTGTATTATTTTTCCTTTCGGACAATTGGCACTGAATAGATGATCCTGACCGCACTACAAAATTTCAGCCTTGATTCGAGCGATCTTCCACATGTCTAGTTTAGCATCGATTAGCCACGGTCAAAATATGTCCAGGTGATGATTCTTTCGATGACTATCTGTGTCATTTTCCCTTAACGAGTCCTATGTGCATTGCAAAATTTCAGCCTTTATTCGAGCGATTTTCCATGTGTCTAGTTCAGCATCGACTGGCTATGATTAAAGCATATATATAGGTGCCGATTCTTTCGATGACTATTTGTGTCATTTTCCCCTTCAAATCTGTCCTAAACGTACTGCAAAAATTCAGCCTCGATCTGGGCAATCTTCCATGTGTCCCGTTTAGCATCGATCAGTCGCGATCAAAGTATCTCTAGGTGCCGATTCTTTCGATGATTGTTCGTGTCATTTTCTCTTAACCGGTCCCGAACGCATTGCAAAAATTCAGCCTTTATTCGAGCGATCTTCCACTTTCGACATTGACTAGCTGTGATTAATGCATGTCTAGATGCTGATTCCTTCGACGACTATTTGTGTCATTTTCTTCTTCCAATTCCAATTGGCCCTGAATGCTCTGCAAAATTTCAGCCTCGATTTTCGGGCGATCTTCCACGTGTCCTGTTTAGCATCGATTAGCCTCGATTAAAGTATGTTCAGACGATGCTAATCGATTCGATGGCAGGATCCGAAATTACGATGTCCGTTCGTGTTTTTTTATGGGGTGCCGCTGGCTGGCTCTGAAGTGACGTAGGGAGTGAGGGCATGGTGATGGCCAGCGCACGTCGCATGAGTGGATGCTGCCCCCCGGGCGTGCGAGACCATTCGCATTCGCAGCAGCAGCACTTCATCATGTTCTTTTGCTCCGGCGATCCAACCGACCCACCTCATCATTCCGACTTTTTCCTGGCCATCTGGCCACCGGCGCGGCCCCGCGGATCCAGCTATTTAGAGGCTTCGAATCGGACCGGGTTCCTATGCTGGTGGCGGGGCCCGAATGCGCGATCTCCTCGTTCGAACATCGCTCGACATCCCGAGCTACTGCTCGATGCCCCCGAGGCCTGTGCTTTTCTTTTTTTTCTTAAGTCTGTCCTAAACTTTTTAACTAAACGTCCCCATCCTCTGGCTCTCTGAAAATATGGGGAATCGACCTCTCCTTAACCGCCCGGGTAATCCCGACATTTTGGGCTAGTATTTTATGAAGCATGCTTAATGAGGAGGTCCATGACTTTCTAAGTATTGGCGGTGCTGATCGCAGGATCGGGATGGTTCGTTTTTAGCAGGAACGACATTTTCTTATTGGATTGCTTGTCCAATGCTTCGAAAGCATTTATCAATAGATTTTTTACGTAGGATTTCGTTAACAAAGTGGTCTCAGTACAATCGTTAAGCACTTATAAAAAGGGTAATCCATCGTTTTCAAAAATGTTTTCCTTTTCGTGTTAAGTATAATCAAAAGCATGAGAAAAGTAAAAATACTGTTTACCAGGATGATTAAGGAGCATCATCATCATGGCACTATTTTAACAAAAAAACCAATTTATATATAAGTATTTTATATATATATATATATATATATATATATATATATATAAATATATATATGAAAGATGCATGATGAGAGAGAGAGAGAGAGAGAGAGAGAGAGAGAGATGTCGTGATCACTGCCCGGCAAAGCATCTTAAAATGCCGCTTTCCTGTCCCCCGTTCGATTGCACAATTCAACTCCCTGTTTTCCTCTGTCTAATCCACACACCTTTTATTATTATTGTTATTATTATTTTATCCTTCTTTACCCACTTTTGTCTTTTCCTTTCCTCTCTCCCTCTCTCTCTCTCCCACCATTAAATGCTTCTTTTGGTTTTAAGATTTTCCCTTCTTCTTTTTTTTTTTTTTCATTATTTTTAATGGTAGGTTCCGAACTCCAGCTTTCCCTCTTTTGCCCCTATAGCTGTTTGGGGGCATGGAAGGTGATTTTTTTTTTTTTTTTTTAAATTTCCGAAATTTATTTACTTTTTCCAAGTTACTCTCTTGATGTAAAATAATTTAAGAAGATAATTTGCTCCACAATTTCTTTTAAAATTTATCTTTTGTATTTATAAGATTTTTTATATCTATTATCGATTATTCTAAAATTTCAAGTAACAAGACAAAAAATATGACTAATATTATATAAAATATTATTGTGGGATCACTATCGATTATTTTAAAAAGTTTAAACAAGTTAAATAAATATGTAAATCAAATATTTAAAATATTCTCAATTTATGCAAAAAATGCAAAATATCTATATCTAGCGTTTTTTTAATTAATGTTAAATAAAAACATTGCAATTAGGACAATGACATTATGGTTTTTAAATTTGTATTAGGATCATGTTGAACTAGAGTGTTAGGATCGAATCACACGAGAAAACGATTTAAAACTCAACGGTCGAGCTACCATAAAATTTTAGTTTCGTAGTGCCATTATCCCATAAAAAATCAAGCTTGTTTAAACGTAAATGTGCACTCATAATCGCATCTCCATCTAGGCCCGACAATCCATGTTTTTCCATGTCAAATCGCAACAACCGTCCCTGTATAATCCAGGCCCTGCTCAATTGCCAGTCACACATATTAATCATTTCATGACTCGAAATTCAAATTCCTTATTCGAACATACAGACTTTTATACAATGATCGTGCTCGAATGTGCATCGACGTGTCCGAGCCCGTCGTCCCGACACGTGGACGTGATTACATATGCCTCGATGAGGAAAGGTTTGAAAAAAAAGAGAAAAATGTGGATCCGACAGTCAAAGTTAAAGTCAAAAAGGTCACGATTAGTGAAAAAAAGAGGGGGTAATTTGGTGAGGAAACAGGAAATTCTTCGGGGTGTGGAAAGAGTAATGAGTGGAGTCGTTGAATTTTGATGCGTTCGGGGGAGACACAGAAATCCGGTTTCCGATCGGGTCCTTGTTTATTCTTATTAATAATAATAATAATAATAATAATAATAATAATAATAATATATTTTATTATATTATTATGATTTATTATTATTATTGCTCTGGTTGCTGCAGCTGCTGCTGGTTTTTATGGTTTCCTGTCACCCCGAAACAGCTTCCCTGCGATTTTGCAGAGCAGTATAGGGCCCTTTTTATTTACGGCTCGTGCCACTGTGGTTAGAGCCCCAAGGTCATTATTGTCATTTGAGCACCCCGAGGGAAAAAAAAAGAGGAGCTGAATTGATAGAACGCCGACACCGGAAATTCTTAATTTTTGCGGGAGAGTTTGCAAGTTATTTATTTTTCTGTTTTTTTTAAGTGATTTTTTGGACCATATATAGAGGACCAATTCCATTATGGTGGGAGTCGCCTTCCGTGCCGAAATGATTATTACCTATTCTAGAAAACATGGATGGTGCTATCTCAACTACTGAATTTGAATTTGATAAATGAAATATTCAAATGTTTAATAATAATCTCGACCCCTAATTCCAAATCCAAATTTAAAATTCTTCACTTGCAATATTATTTAGTTTTCTTGAATTTCAGCCTAAAATCAAGTCGGTCGGTCGGTTTTTAAATTGAACTTAGATTATTGCTCATCTCTTGACAAGTCTCCTCTTACTAAAAGGAATGCCGGAGTGTCATTGACTTGATGGCGAATCCGACATTTAACTAACAAAGTCAAATCGA
Organism: Eucalyptus sp. ANBG9806169; assembly: GCA_014182395.1. Taxonomy (NCBI): domain Eukaryota; kingdom Viridiplantae; phylum Streptophyta; class Magnoliopsida; order Myrtales; family Myrtaceae; genus Eucalyptus; species Eucalyptus sp. ANBG9806169. The sequence goes on along the minus strand of CM024580.1, from coordinate 19,298,460 downwards.
CAAGAAGGCGGAACTAAGCCACAACCCTCAATTTTTTTTACCTTTAGGGTCAAAATCCTCTTTCTTTCACACGACTTTATTAGACTAAAAACCCCTTTAATTATATCACTCATTTGAAAGGACAAGAAGATCGCGATCCTAGCTCTTTTACCTTTCACAAGGACAAATGCTTAAAACATCCTTCTCAAGTCTAAAATTTTGAATACTTTAAATTACTGAATACTCAGAATTATGATATTTTCACACGTCCCGAAAAATCAGATGCATTAAAATTACGATGTATCGTTAAACAATTACAAGATAATTTATATTGATTGGACAAGAAAGTGAGATAAAAACTCCCACCACTTTCATGAATAATGCCTTTCTCAACGCGTGCGGAAGCGTTTTAATAAAACGAAAGGAACACGTGTGAAAGCACGAACGGAATTTCTAGGGGAGAGTCAAAGCAAAATATCCATTCTTTCTTTTGACTGCGGCGGGGGTGTGAATGGTCCGAATTACCCCTCTGCCTCCCCCTTCCTCTCTCTCCGGTCGAAAATATATCACCACATTGTCGCATCCGAATTTACCGTTTTGCCCCCCCGCGGCTCCCCCACTGCCGCGCGTGTCCGCCTGGTGGTACCTTTTCCCATTCTTTTTTTTTTCTCTCTCTCTCTCTTCAAGCCGAGTTTTCGAGTGCTCCGGTGAAAGAAAACTGCCCATCTTTGCTCTTGTTGCTTTCTGCTTAATGGAAGGCCCCTAATCCCTCTCTCTCTCTCTCTCTTCGTTTCTCTCTGTCTGCAATTCGTGCATTTCTGCGTCTTGGGTCGAGAAGGGTACTTCGTGTTTGGCCGGTTGGGGAGGTGTTTCTCCAGGTATTTCGCCACCTTCTTTTTCTGTCTCTCTGTTCTTCTTGAGGGGGTTCTTCTGGGTTGGTGCTTTTTGGTGGAAAGTTGGTGTTTTGACCGAACCCAGTTGGAGATCTCGTGTGTTCTTTCGAATATGTTCTGTGTGGATTTGAGAATCTCCCGTCGATTTCTTGGCTTGTGCAGGTTTCATGGGTCGAGCCTCTGTTTTTTTTTTTTTTTTTTTTTCTTTTTTCCTTTTTGGGTTTCTGCTCTTGCTGAGGTTTGGTGTTGAAGTGAAAAAAATTCTCAGTGTATTTTGGCAATCGGGTGGTGGTCTGTTGTGGTGGTAGATCTGAGGAAATGCTGTAGCATGTTGTTTTGAAAGGCTTGTGTGTATGTCCGAAGGCGCTTTGTGTCACCGAATCACAGGGTATATGGAGTTCTGTAGTTGCTTTAATTTGGTGGAAATTAGTATGATCTTTTTAAGCTAAGTTGACTTGTTGGTTTTCTCTCCTGCAGCGAGGAAATTGTAACATCATTTCATCCTACCATATCTGTAGTATTGCGGGCTTCCTGTGCTTCTTCCCGTTTTCTTTAGGTTTCGTTGCTTTGGGAATATTATGCTTCATAACTTCTTTCCTTTCTTGGTGTAATATTCTTTTAGTGGGAATTTTCTTCTTTTGTCCAGGAGGCGTTTCTTTCCTGTGATTCCACTCTAATTTTGTCTCTCCTGTGAGTCGTCTTCTGCGTAATTGTCCAAATTTTTAATGAAACTGCCCTCTCCATCCGCATCTATTTGTGCTTCTGCTGCTTTCCCGTCTTCACGGTGGCTAGAGTTTATCCTCGTATGGGGGAAGACTTTGGCTTTGCATAATGAGATTGATACTTGTGGCGATGATGCAAATAGCTTCATTTTCTCCTGTAGATGCAGTGTTGCTTTGCTCCATTGTAGCTTCCGTGATCTTTAAGTGTAAAGCCACTGAAGCATTGGTACTGTCTAAATTCTTCGCAAAATGTCGGTTTATGTCGTTATTCTTCAGCTTTGATTGTTGTCTATCATCATCTCGTGAAGTTCTTAAACTGTTCACATAATGCTCATCTTATTGTTGCCAGTTTTAGCATTGAAATTGTGATAATTGTTGATGTCTCCCCATATTCTGCTCTTCCGTTTTCACTGATCGCAATTTTAGCTTGAGAGCCTTCAATTCAAAGAAATACAATCTCTTGGTTGTACTTATATCCTTATCACTGATGTGCAGTTCAAGAAAATAGATTGATTGTCTTTCAAGTCTGATGTCTCCACCACTTCTGGGTGTGGAGGAAGGGGGTGGCAATACCTCTACAGTAGCCACCTCACCCTCCATAGATGGCGCCTCTCATGACTGCTTGGGGTTGAAGGAGCGAAACTATCTGGGTTTGTCTGATTGTTCTTCAGTTGATAGTTCTGCAGTTTCAAGCTTGTCTGATGAGACTAAAAGTAATCTGAATCTAAAGGCTACTGAGTTGAGGCTTGGTCTCCCTGGATCTCTATCTCCTGAAAGAGAACCAAAACTGTGCTTGCTGAGCTCTGGAAAGCTCGATGAGAAGCCATTGTTTCCTTTGCTTCCTTTGAAGGATGGGATCTGCTCGTCGTCGCTTCAGAAGAATATTGCTTCAGGAAACAAAAGAGGATTCTCTGACACCATAGATGAGTTCTCAGAGCTGAAGAGCTCTAAATACGCTGATGGAAATTGGATGTTTCATGCAACTGGACCTGCTCCTGAAACTGCACCGTGTGGAGGCCAAGGAAAGTTTCCTGGTAATGCAGGGATGAAGGCAATGCTCCCATCAAGGACTTCTGGGGCCCAGGCGACCGTGCCGAAGGAGGCACTCCCAAAACCAGCACCAGAATGCCCTCGTGCCCTTAATGGAGCTGGAGTTAGTCAGACGAGAGCTTCAAACAATGCTCCAGCTGCCAAGTAAGTTTAATTTACTGTTCAAATGGCTTTATGTCCAAAAGCAAGACAACAGCTGGTCATGAATGACAAACAAGGTTTTGGGTTTCTAATGGCTGTTGATGCTATCTTTAATGACAGGGCTCAGGTCGTTGGTTGGCCTCCAATTAGATCATACAGGAAGAATACATTGGCCACAACTTCAAAGGACAATGATGAAGTTGATGGCAAACCAGGTCCCGGTGCTCTTTATGTGAAGGTCAGCATGGATGGTGCTCCTTATCTGAGGAAGGTAGATCTGAGAAATTACTCTACATATCAGGAGTTATCTTCTTCTCTGGAGAAGATGTTCAGCGGATTCACCATAGGTGCGTTATTGTGTCTGCCATTCTGGGTCATCCTTGTTTTGATTTTGATGGATCTTCATCGGTGAATATTGAATACCTTAGCACACTTCCAGTGAATTACGTTTTTTTATGCTTTTCAGGTCAATGTGGATCTAATGGTACTCCAGGAAGAGAGATGTTGAACGAGAGTAAGCTGCGAGATTTCCTGCATGGATCGGAGTATGTTCTTACTTATGAGGACAAGGATGGCGACTGGATGCTTGTCGGGGATGTGCCCTGGGAGTAAGTTTTTAGTTTCCTTCAGGATGCATGCTGTATGTTACATGTCTCATAACTGAGACGTAGTACTCTTTTAAAGTGTAGAGCTTGCTAAATTTAATTGTAAAATCAAGCAGGAGTGTGGAGGAATTAGGAAAAGGAAGACAAACGTGAATTAACAATTGCTAGTAATTGGAATTTTTTTTTTTTAATTTCTTTTTTAATAGAATTGGAGAATCCTCCTGACTTATAGTATACCATGAGGCTTTTGCTTATAGAATTCTTAGCCTATTAATAATCGTGTGGAGTACATAAATATCTGCTATATCTTTAAAAGTTACAAAAAAGCTTATGCCAAGAAAGTTAAAGGCCTTTCAAAATAGACTTTTGAATTACGACTATTGTTTTCCTTGCTCAAAGACTGAACTGAAGAAGTAAGGGGAGAGATGAGTTACTATGCCTCAGCAAAAGAAGCAAGTGTTTTTAACATCTAGCAATCAGATCTCTCAAAGAGCATGTACCGAGGTCACAACTTACAAAAGTCATGACAGCAGAGGTGAAGAAAAAACAATGCTACTGCTTTGTTCGTGAAATACTGTCATCTGCAAAAAAATAAAAAATAAGAACTGAGGATATCTGAGTGGTAAGAGCTTAATGTGATTGTATTAGTTATTTCAAGAAAAGGGTCAAGTTGAGCATTGTGTTTCTTTCAAAAGATAAGAAAGCTGAGTCTTACAGAGTTTAGTTTGCTAGACCTGTCTTTTCGCTTATTTGATTTACTGATTCTTTTATATACTCATTAAGTTATTTCTCTTTTTCATTTGTCTGCTGGTTGTCAAAGATTGAGAGAGGAAAAAGAGAAGCTTGCTAAAACAGGAGTTCTAGTAGATTACTAGTAGGCCATTAAGGGTATAACGTTAGCATAAACTAGTAGAAACATCGATTCTGCTGAAATAAGATGTGGCAAATCAAAAACATAGTTAATAAGTTGTTTCCTCATTATGAATTTTAAGTTTCGAATCCGAAAAAAGAACTGGACATGAGCTTTGTACCTTTATTTATTTCTCTTGAGCTTGTTTTGGTCTTGACTTTGTGCGCTTAACAGAAGCTGCATAAATTATGAATATGTATGTTTTTGCGATGAGCACTTCTAGGTAGATTAACTCAAGGAACTGAAAAACTCTTCATACAACTTAAGTTGCAATTTTTGCCAACATGAAGGGCATTTGTTGTTTGTGGAAGAAATACCCCTTTTCAGTGTGCTTAGCTGGACGATATGGCAATTTTCCTTGAAGATAATAAGTCAAATGTTAATTGATCATCACTGGGAAGTTTGTTGATATATTCAACATAAGGCTCATCATTGTTTTTCTGTTTCAAAAAACATCCATAGGGAATGACTAAAAAGCCATGCAGAGAGAACATTTAGGGGAAGTCTTTACCAATGTACTCAAGCATTTGGAGATTATCCTATATGAAAGGAGTGACAATGGACAGAGTTGTCTTGTTTTAATCAGTAGTTAGGTTGCATCTACAGATATACAACACCAAGGTTTTACTACTGTTAATATGGTCACACTGGTCCCTGTTCTGGTAGTTTCTGCTTGTCAGTCTTTGGATGGTTTCCACTTTCTTGTTCCTGCTTAGAATATTTGACTCGAATTTAATCACTCTTTCATAAATTGGAGACTCTTTCAAGTGCTTTTACTGTTTCCTAGAATGATAATTTGACGTATGGAAGGATAAAGCCATTTGAAAATTTGCTGACATGTCTGTCTAGTCGTAAGTAGAACAATCAAGCTGTAAGCATTTCACTTTTCAGATGCATGAAAAAGGAATGTGTTTTAGTGAGAACCGACGTAACTTGATTTTTAAACTGTCCTCGGATGACTACACATTGGCCTGTCATTTTGGCTCCTATGCCCAGGACATGATTCTTTAATTCTCCAGTGGTATTAGAGTATATCGAAAGGAAACTGATACCATGGTATCTTGAGAATGCTAATGATAAAGATATTTTCTTCCATTTGAAATAAAATCACTCACATTTGTCTCTATCACCCTTCCAACTCTACTCTTCCTGTTTGTGCTCTCTTTGATTGGCTTACTTGCCTCATCTAAAACTACTAATGCTAATAAGATATGCAGCAAATAAATAGAGTAAAAGCTAGTGTAATCTTGTTATGATTGATGAGATGTCATATGGATTGAGTGTGTTTGACTCTTTGTGCCTTTTTCTGTTCTCTCAGCCTCTGAAAGATAGAATAAAACTTTCCTTTTCATGCAAAATTTGAACCTTTATTCTCAAGTTCCTCCTTATTTATCCTGATTTAATTTGCTATGGTAGGATGTTCATTGATTCATGCAAGCGGCTTAAGATTATGAAGGGTGCTGATGCAATTGGACTAGGTTTGTACCACTAATTAAACTTTTATCTCTGTGTTCATCCTGACTCCTTCATCTTTCATGTTCCCACTGATGATACTTTTTCTAGGCAAGTCTATCCAAGCCTAGTCTTATTATGTGATTTAATCAGTAGAATCAGTCTATTTTTAATCTTAACTTTTATAAAAAGATGCTTTCCATTCTTCTTCTGTTTACTTGCACAACTCATTTGCCACACTATTTCTCTTATTACTGCTTGGGATGTATTTTGTCCAAATATTATTCGTATTGTCCTAGCATCCTTATGGTTTATAGAATGCATAGTGTGTTGTAGGATGGAGAAAAGTTACAGATAAGTGGCTCTTGGTGATGTTCTTGAATGAGTTCTGTCACTTTATTGTCGTTGCAGTGAACAAATAGAAGAGTAGCGATGAGAGAACTGTGCTGTTGCATTCAGGAGGTTAAATTTATCTCATCCTCTGTTGTACACTAAATCAGCGAAGTCAATTATGAGTTGGTTCCTCAATTGTTGGAATGGCCATTTTGATTTATTTAAGTTGGAGAACCCGTTGAGGTTGATGTTGTGTTGTTCAACCCTCGTTTTCTTTTGCTCTAAACATTATGCACGATGTAGAGTACAGTTAGAGTAGCATGTTTAGTGACGCTCCAGTTAAGTGTTGCTTGTATTGGAAATTCGTGGCATGATGTGGCGTTTTTTATACATCTGTTTGTTGTTGTTCCAGAAAGCTAAACTGCATATGCCAACACCACTGCTCAAGCAAACTGTTTATTGTCTCCTTATGTTGTCATTCTTCGTGATGTATATCCTGCCTTGGGGTTGCGTTTATTAATTTCCCTATCTTTACTTATCTGCTCGTTATTTTCAGTAATTGTTCGTTTGTTATGATTCTACATTGCAGCACCTAGAGCTTTGGAAAAGTCGAAGGCAAGAAACTAGTGTGGGTTACCATGCTTGCCTAGTTACATCTCTCTCTACTGGAGTGGTATATGTGGAGATGTTTGTTTGCTAATGGGAAAGAGTACTACTCGGCCCGGTGCTAATGTCCATCATGAGTCTTTGTTTATTGCCTGAAAATGTTACTGTTGTTAGTCTGAAGTCTGTCTCAACCCTATGATTGCTGTAAGTACTTTCATAAGTTGCTAGAAGAATTTGTGCTTGTTTGAATTTTAGTGACCCAGTAGAATTCTTGGTTCACTGTGTGTATGTGATAAGATTGTTCCTGTCAGAAAGAGATCTGTTGGATGCATGTGTTCTGTTAATTTGCCCTATTATCATCAGAAATGTGTTGCTTGCCTAATCGATATCTGCATCACTGTTCACCTAATAGTGGCTAGTTTCTGTAACCAAAGAGCACGCACGTCGACAATTGGGGTACTGGGCGTTGCCTGTGTAGTAAACAAATTCAGGTACCTTGGAAATCATTGCTCTCTAGGTATAAGCCAAGTCCAATATTATTGATGAAGCCTTATTAGGATCAAGTGCTCTAGGCTTACATATACAGAGTCCCCAGAGGATCAAAATTTAGTCCTGACTTTCTTATTGCCTACTTAGTCTTCTGACCTGCAATTTATCTTTTCCAAGTTTGTCATCCTTCGACTTCTTCCAGTATTTCATGCATGAATTTGCGTTTTGCTTGCTCTTGTCCAAGGTTGTGCTGGTAGTTGATGTTGCATTTTGTTTGCCGGCTCCAAGTTTGTGCCGGTAGTTAAAAAGAGTTGTACGCAGGAGCACTTTTCTTTTCCCTTTACTTGTCCTCATCCATAACGTCTTTGTTCGTTGTTCTTTCCAAATTCCATGATGTCTATTCATGAAGTCTCTAATGATCTGTGTCCATATTCAAATTGTTAACCTCTAGCATTATTCCAACATTTGCGTAGTCAGATGTTTCCTTTTTCCAAACCCTTTCGCCTGGATACGAGAGGAACTCTCATTGCTCATCCAACCAGGCTAACTATAGAGAAATGGTGGATGGGTCATTGAGTTAGCGTCGTTTAGGGTGTTTAGGGTGCGTATGGTAACGTTTCTTGGTTGGGGATAGTTTCTTTTTAGAAATAATTTTTTTCTATTTCTATTTCGGAGAACAATTTCTGAGTAAAATAAGATGTTTGATAAATATACAAAATTTTTAGTCTTAAAATAGAAAAATAATAGAAACGCATTTGGTACGTTTTTTTTTTATTTTTTGTATTTATTTATTTTTTATTCTTGCTCACGGACTGTCGATCGCCAGTTGCCGCCGCCCGTGACGGCGGCCGGCGATCTTGCGGCAGCGGTTGGTGATGGCAACGGCAGTCGGTGGTGGTCATTGAAGGTCGGGGGTGGCTAGTGGTCTATGGGTGGTAGTGACAATGATCAAACGGCGGTAGCGACGATGGTTGCCGTCGGTGGGGCGAAGGTCAGTAACAGTCGACGGTTGGTCGATAGTGGCCGTGGCCGGCGGTTGGCAGGCGGCCACCCAAGGCCGCAGCAAGCAAGAAAAACAAAATAAAAAAAGAAAAGAAAAAATTGACTTATTTTTAGAAATTGTTCTTGGGAATAGGAAGCTACTTTTTTTTTTTTTTTTTTTTTTGATGACAGGCTTAACTATTATGCTCGGCGGCCGGCGACGTAAACTAGGAGGAGCACTAGCGTGGGGGCCCACCTCCCATGGCACTCCACTTAAGCTGCACAATGAGGGCATAGAGTTTCGAACCCCTCCTCTCCCGAATGAGGAGGCAGGGTGTGAACCAATGTGTCCACCGCGGGGTGGGTACAAGCTATTTTTTTGCTTTTGTTTTTTGTTTTTGTTCCAAATCAATTCTCAGAAGCAAAAGTTTTACCAAACGGATTTTTATTATCTTTTTGTTCTAAGGAACAAAAGAACATAAATTGGGAGAAACAAAAACGTTACTATACAGCCCTTAGCATCTGGCTGCTTCGTCCCATTGTTGCTCCCCATCTTTCACACGCTCGGTTTCATGATGAGGACTTCACCGTAAAATGGAGCCTTCGAAAACAATCATGCGGTATGGTGCTCGTGGATGTGAAACCATGATCGCACTATTCGAAATCGTACTTCGCTATTTCGAGTAGAAGGGCTCACAGGCAACCATCAGACTTCCCACGCTCGGTGTATTGTCTCAAATCACTCCCTCCTGCGAAAGCTCCACTTCACATGCTGCAGAACGTTGGAGGAAGTCCTGCTGGTGCTTGCTGAAACCAATTTTTAACGTGGCGTTTTACTTCTATAGGGCACAAGGGGGTGCAAAACCCATGAAAGGGCTCAACACACCAAAGAAGTAAATCAATGCGTTTTCACATCCATGTGATTCCACCATGCCAAGAAGCGCAACACTTTCAAACATATTTTCACATTAAACTTCGAAAAGACCTTACCGGAATTTGCTTCCCAAAAAAAGAAAAATGGAAAGAGCATTTGATGAAGCCACCAACTTCACCTACTAAGACATGAAAGGGGAAGAGCAATTGATAAAACTAGAAATGCCGGTAGCATTTCGACTCTCAATAAGAAAAGAGCAGTGCATGCAGCTCACAGTCTTGAATCCCAGTCCATACTGTTGATGCTGTCTGTTTCTGTCTTAATTCTAATTAAGAATTTCATACAAGTCTCCGAGTTAAACATCATGTTTCCAAGAATTACAACAATGGAAATAACTTTACAAATTGAAATTTGTATGTTCAAAATGTACCGAAAGACAATCTCTTTTGCCTTTCCCTTAACGGTCAAGATCTTAAATGATCTCCATCTACGACTAAGATCACTTGGTAGGAACTGAGAAGTAGTTTAGAGATGCCGGAGAATACAAACTAGGAGAGGGTCAATAGAACATCTAACACTTGTCATCACCCTACATGACTATCAGACTCCGCTAACTGGGCAGAGACCTGGCAAAGCTTAGATGCGAAAAGCTTTGAATGCTGTGTGTAGCTTACAAAAGATATGCCTACCATACCATCTAACGTCAAGACACCAGCTTGCATTGCCATTCCCACATGAATACATCAAAAGAATGTCTATTTACATATGCTGCCAACAGTAAGGAACAATTGATCACGATTGTCACCCTTTCGTGGGTACACAACTAGTTTATGCACATGCAATTTGGTCCAACTGTGAAGAGAGAGAGAGAAAGAGAGAGAGAGAGATACTTGTACATCTATGTAATACAAGTGGCACAAGTCAGAAATACAGTGACTTGCAGTGATTTGACTCGATATCAGTTGGACAATAGGGGCACTTAAAGGACTTGGAGAGGTTCTTTGACATCCTTACTATTGACTGCTTGCAGAGAACATGTCCGCAGGGCATTAGCATTGGCGGATTATCATCTGTAGCTTGCTCCTTGGACACTGGACACACAAATATGGAGTGAAACTGAAACTCATCATCCAACTCAACTGGAACTGGCAATTGCTTCATTGACTGCCACTCTTGCTTCTTTCCCCAAAACACGTTCATATACTTTAAAAGTGGTGGCAAAGCCTGGACACCAGCAGCTACAGTCACGCCCAGGGGGCTCTCAAAGGATTGTCCCAAAAAACTGCAAAACTGCCTAGTTAGTTCTTCAGCCAACTTGTCCCAGTTAGCAGGGGATAGTAAATCGGGGTATGGAGACTGTTCAAGCTTTCCAGCCCACAAGAGACAACCCATAAGCTTCTGAATTTCAATGAAGTGGTCAGATGCAAAACGTGCCAGGTGGCTCTTTGCATACTTAAGGGCCTTGTCTCTGTTTCCACTTTGTAATATCTCCACATACTGCATTCGATGAAGTTTTACTTCAAGGTCGGACCCATTTGCTTTAAGTTTACTACAGTTGGAAGTAGCCCATTTCAGTGCTGGTTCTAGATTTCGACTCTTCATTGCTTCAAGTATCTGGTACATCTCTACATATGGAGACCTTATTGAAGCGATAGATTCTGGCTCCATCGCCTCAGTAACAAAGCAATCGCCGACGTCAAAAAGACCCTGTCGGTAGAAATGGCTTGCAATTACGTAGTTAACTGTGGCTGTATCAAGGTCAACATTTCTGTAAGCCTTGGATATATCTGGATTAAAGGACTTTTCTAGAAGCTTTGGATACTTGCTAAGTGCAACATTCAATTCCTTCTGCGTGCCTTCTAAGAGGGTCGGTGGAACTATCTCTTTTATCTTGGTCTTGAGATCAGCAAGTAAAGCTTTATAGTCTGAGCAAGAGTCAGAATTATGAGCATTCCGAATTTTCTCTATTGAGTCCGAAATTTCTTGAGTAATTTGATCAATCACTTCTTGGGTCTTGGAATATGAAAGCTTCTGTTTTTTAGGAACTCTATCAAATGCATCTCTAATAGAGTTCACATCCATTTTCTGTCTTGCTCACAGTATGGCGAACTTTGATCAGCAAACAATGAAACAAGCACCTGCTGGACTGGGAAGAAAGAGCACACTTAATTTCCATTGAGAGACTGAATCTCATATACAACAGTCACAACAGAACCATCAATGGAACAATGAGACACTGTGTTCCCTTATCACCAACAGAATCTTAAATTTCATAAATTATGAGCTTATAAGTCAACAAAGACTACAGAGTGACTACTTAAACAAAGTTCGCTCAATGATATCTATCACGAGACAAGTGCTATGCCAGAACATATAGAATCACCCTATGCAAGCAGCTCAAGCAAAAAGCAACAGGATTAACCTGGAGGGTTATAGCACCTCCTAAGAATACAAAGCCAAAATATAACAAAGCGAAATCATAAAGATAGGGAGCTGTCCTACTTTTTGCATTATAATGCTCATATAAGTACCAGTTAGTTAGATTGAAAGATTCCTATTCAGGTTCTAGGGAAGGAAGCAGAGGCAGTACTACTGGTCTTTCTTTTCTTCTTTCTTAAAGAAAATAAGTGATGCGGGGATGGCACTGACCTAGAATTCCTTCTCTTTATCATTAAGCATCAAATTATTAGCGGCATAACTCGATTTTGTCAACAATATCAGATGCCAAAAGCTCATGTAATACATCAAAGACAACTTGAATAGCACATAGCCATGGGTGACGGGATTATCAAATCACCAGTTGCAGAGGCTCCTCAACACATAAATAAGATTCTATCCAAAGAAATGCACTATTCATTGCCTCAATAGAGGAAGATAAGAGATGAACTCTTGATGAAGGGAGGGTTGATTAATGTTCAAAGAGTAGGACACACACACAAACACACATGAAACTCTAGTAAAAAATACTGCAATCTGCAAACAATCGTATTTAACCTTATTTCAAGACAAGCAACAAAATACCCATAAATAATTTAAACTGACACTTAAGTCCGATCCCCAGAGCCATCTCGAGAAACACACGCTGATTAATTGTGACAGAAAACCTTCTACAGTAGAACACCAGATAGAAGGCAAACAGCTATTGCCTGCTAGCCAGCAATTCATCACCAGCACTAGAAAATAATCATGATAAACCACATATGTTGAGAAGGCAAGATTAGAGTTAAAGAACTACAGCAAGACTTAAGAAAAGAACATCATAACCTGGAAAAAGCTCACTCACGTGAACAAATTTATGGTACCTGACTGTCAGTTTCCTTTATCATACCATCTTTCTTCCTTTTTATTTATTTATTTATTTTTATTTTTTTCCTGGCTAGGTGTGGGGAGGTGAACATATAATGACTATACCAAAACATAAGGATTGAGTCAAGTTAAGGCACAGTTACATAACATTTTTTTTCAGTTACATGCAAACAAGGGGCATAGTTGAATTAGAAAATTTAAATTGCAAGGATTACATTGGGAATAACCTTATGTGATGATGTCTAAAGATGATATGGGGATGACCATTATAAATAAATAAATAAAACCATAACAAAATCAAGTAAATGCCCATCAGAACAAGAAGAGTCAAGACTTATCAAGTTCCAAAAGCTAATCTTAAAAATGTTCAACAGTACATAGATTTGGTCAAGAAAAGGAAGAAGAATTACAGGATTAACAGATTAGGATGAACAAATTCCAAACACGTCATCCCATCACCAACCTGACTAGATAAATGGACCCTACGCCACATTAAATGGACTGTCTTCTAAGACTACATTTGATAAACCAATAAACTCAGCACCTCATGAGAACAAGAGACTTGAAATGAAGATACTGTCCCAAACCACTTTTGCCTATCACTTCCTGTTCTCTCTCTCTCTCTCTCTCTCTCTCACACACACACACACACACACACACACAGAGTGTATCTTAATCTTTGTCAACAACAGTACTAATTAATCTTCCACTTGTAGACCCATCAGGTAACAACAGGAGTTTTCAGACTGTAATTAAACTAACTGATAGATAATGTGGAAACTCAAATGTTAATGTCCTAGAGATTCTGGCTGAAAATTGAAATTCTCTTGCAATTCACCAATATAGAGCCACGTGAGATTTAGATATTAAAAATTGCTCGCATGCTACATTATTTTTTTTTAAAACTTTCAAGATTCAGCCTTCATCCTCTTCAAGATCCAAGCGAGTAAATTGGGCATGTTCAGTTACTTGATCAACCCTTCCAAAAATCTCCAAGACTCGACATTAGGGGTGAGCATGATTCGGGTGGACGGTTTCCACCTTGCAACCGGAAATTGCCCACTAAGAACTGGTTCCAAAAAAATGGAACCGAGACTCACCCGTTGGTTTCATGGATCCACTCAAGAACCAGACCATTGGTCCAGTCCGACTCTTGGATGGGTCCATGGAACCGGTCCCTAATCCCTACAAAATTGCATGCAATAAATAATTTTCACAATGAACCTAGTTTCTATATAGAGCACCCAAGCTCATTTGGAAAAGGGATTGGCTGTTAGAAGGTTGGTTCCTCCATAGGAGATCTATACTGACACTGACCCTCTTTAGGGAATTGAATTCTTTCTGCCTAAGACCATCTATTGAGATTGCAAGTGACGAGGATCGGTCTTTTCCTCTCCTCATTGCAAAGGTTGCAAAGTCAAATTAGGATTCCTTTCTTAATGAGGAGAAACAAAAAGGAAAAGAAGATACTATCACTACAATTATCCCAAACATGACAAATCAAATGTCATGAAAAAAAGTGTCGTAATTGGGCATCAAGAAATTAATAAAACCTCACGTAGAGAAGATGGCAGGGCTCTCTTTCAAACCCAAATGAAACCGAGACTCTCAAAACTAATGTCATGAGAAGTCATACATCCTCATAAACTACATAACTGCTATGCATAGAAAATTACATAAAATAAAATAAAAAAAATGCAACCAATCAACTCTAGTAATTGACGAGGAAGAAAAAAGAGGAGGGTCTTTACCAGATTCGAATGCCGCTTACAAAGTGAAGAGACGCATTCACCTGAAAGTTAACACAAAGAAGTCGTCAAACACCATTTCAACTACGACCCGCGACCCGTCACACTCCATCTTTCGAATTCAATGAATCAAGACACAAATTTGCCGAAAGGAAGCGGGACAGCAGTTGCCCTGCGTGGAGCACCCCTCCTCGGCGATCCGATAACCACACACACACGCACACACAGATAAACACAGAGGCCGGTGAACAGACTAAAGGGAAAAAACGATGGCACGTCTCGATTCACCGGGGAACCGAACAGAGAGAAGAGATTCTCTCTACCCAGGAAGGAAGATTCCACACGCAAGCAAACGAAGAAAACCAAATACGAACACAGCACAAGACGACAAAAAGGAGAAACGGGGTCAGACCCAGAAATGATTGCGCCCATGGGAAGGCAGCACGAACCGACGGCAGAGCTCGCGAATCTGCCACAGCGCGCGAACATCGATGCGCGAAGAGACGGAGAGGGCACGAAACCTCGCGAAGAAGCAGAACCGCCTGGGGGACTTACTCGAGGAGAGAGAGAGAGGAAGGAGATGGAGTCTGGAGATGGGCGACAGATCTGGTGGCAATTTTACCGAAATGCCACCTCCCTTATAGGCTCTCCCGTCTGTACATCCTCCTTGCCCTACCGGGTCTATTTTATGGGATAATTGCAGATTCACCCCCCTCAAGTTTCGGCTCTTTTACAAATTTCCCCCCACCTGCTTTCTTTCCCCAAGTCCTTCCTTTCATGTTCGGTAAAACGGTTCGATACAGCAGGCATCACATCCGTTTGATGGATCCGTGTCCATAAGATCCCGCGGCGGCCCGATCGAACGTTCTGCAAGACTGCATTCGCTTTGCGAGGGTGAGATCTAGAGGAAAAATCGGTAAAATCCTGTCGCTGTACTCCAGTGCTTTAGCAACGGTTAGGAAGTCAGTTATCTAGAATGACAGTTCTGAGTAGCTGAGAGTAGTTAAGCATCTTCACAGCATGAGCACAAGCTAGAGCTTTCGGACTTGAAGCAGTGGCGATCTGAGCGCCAAGTTCACGAGCCTTGGTGACCTTGTCGCAAAAGATTATCGGGTTTATTGCTGGAGTTGGGAATGTAGCTAAATAGAATGCGTTCTTCGCTGAGGATATCATTGAAAGTATCCCATGCTATTTTTGTTGAAATAATAGTTGTTTCTTTCTGAGCGTTTTGCTGATTTGGTTTTTTAGTTATTCTAGTCTTTAAGAGTTAATGGAGTCACGTTTAGCTAATTTGTGTGTTAGTTGTCTTAGTTTTTAGGAGTTAGTGGAGTTAGTGCTTTATGTAGAATATGAGTAGTTATAGGTCCTATTTTGATGGTGTTTTCATGTTATGTATTTTTCTTTGTAAAAGACTTTGAGGTTTTGATCGAAAGATGAAGTTTTAGCCTCATCTCTCCTCCCCTTTAGCTATTCTATAGTGGTATTAGAGCCTAGGAGAAGAGTGAGAGAGTTTCTAAAAAGATAAAGAAGGTTTAAAGGTGTGAGATACCTTTGTGAGATAATTGCAATAGCAGTATTTCCAATGTGCCACCGATAATTTTGCTCAACTAGCAATTCCACACTTTGAGGGTCACGAGCACCACATTGAATGGTGGCCCCAACTTCAGGCAAACTTAGATCCAAGGTCGCTTGAGCCTGAGCATCTCAGGTTGCAACCTCGCATCTAAGGTTTCGATCCCATTGAACGAAAGATGAAGTTTCAGCCTCATCTCTCCTCCTCTTTAACTATTTTATAGTGGTATCAGAGAGCTTGTGAGAAGAGTGAGAGAGTTTTCAAAAAGATAAAGAAGGTTTAGAGGTGTGAAATACCTTCGTGAGATAATTGCAGCAGCAATATTTCCAATGGCCACCGACAATTTTATTCAACCAGCAATTCCACGCTTTGATGGTCACTATACTATGACCATTGGAGCATGCTGATGGAGAATTTTTTTATGGTCAGTTGTCGAGTTTGGAATTCAAGAGTCACCAATAGGCACGGCTTTGACAGATCCCCAAAAAGCAGAATTAGAAGCTAGAAAGCTAAAGGACCTGAAGGCAAAAAATTATCTCTTTCAGACTATTGATCGTCCCATCTTGGAGACTATTCTTTGCAAAGAAATTTCCAAGGATATTTGGGATTTTATGAAGAAGAAATATCAAGGCTCGATTAGGGTGAAGCGTGCATAGTTTCAAGCCTTGAGAAGAGATTTTGAGACCTTAGCGATGGAGGATGGAGAATCTGTCACCAACTATTGTGCCAGAACAATGGAGATTAGCAACAAGATGTGATTCCATGGTGAGAAGATAGATGGCATCACCATTGTGGAGAAGATTTTGTGTTCTCCGACACCAAAAATTAATTATGTTGTCTACTCAATTGAAGAGTCGAAAGACATATATGCGCTCTCTTTTGATGAATTGCAACGCTCCTTATTGGTCCATGAATAGAAGATGAACATAAGTTCAATAGTAGAGGAGCAAGCGTTAAAGGCTTTTACCAATACTCATCCCAACAATTTTAGAGGAAGAGATAGAGGTAGAGGTACACGAAGGGGAGATCGAGGAAATATAGATATTAGTAAGAATTTTAAAGCCAATAATGACCAATTTCAAGGCAAAGGTAGAGGACGAGATCCTAAGAAATCTAAGATAGAGTGCTTTAGATGTCGTAAATTTGGTCATTATGCATTTGAATATTATACTAGGCTACTTAATAATAAAGAAAAGGTAGAGAGTTCAAATTTTGTTAAAGAAAACGAAGCGGAAACGTTGTTGATGGCTGTTCAAGATGAAAAGAAGCTCGAGTAAGATATTTGATATATGAATACATGCTGCAGTAACAACATGAGTGGAAGTAAGTCTTCTTTTGCTTATCTAAATGAAGATTTTCATTTCACTGTGAGTTTTGGGGATCATTATACTATGAAAGTGATGGGAAAATGTGATATTAAGATAAGAACCAAGAATGGTTTTGTGGAAATGATCTCCAATGTGTTGTATATTCCTGACCTAAAAAGTAACCTATTCAATGCTGATCAATTACAAGAAAATGGTTATGTGATTACCATCAAGATGGGTGCTTGTAAAATTTATGATTTTGTTAGAGGAGCTATTGCAATTATTCCTATGAGTTCAAATATATTATTTCCATTAAAGATTAAAAATATTCAAACTTGTTTGATGGCTGAAAAGAAAGATCCCTTATAGCTATGGCATTTTTGCTATGATCACTTGAGTTTTGGTGGATTGAAAACCCTCCAACAACAGAAAAGCATGGTGATAGGTCTTCCTCAAATTACTACTCATTCCCAAGTTTGCGAAGAATGTGTTGTTAGCAAACAATATCGTTCTCAATTTTCAAAAGAGAAGTCATGGAGAGCAAATTATGTTTTACAGCTGGTGCATTCGGGCATTTGTGGTTCTATAAACCCATTTTTTAATGGAGGTAATATATACTTAATTACCTTGATTGATGATTTTTCAAGGAAAAACCCGGGTTACTTTTTATAGGAAAAATCGTAAGCTTTCTCCACATTTAAAAGCTTCAAAACTTGTGTGGAAAATGAAGTAGGAAATACCATTAAGATCCTTCAAACAAATCGTGGTGGTGAATATTGCTCAAAAGAATTTGAAGTTTTTTTTGTGCAGAGCATGTCATTCGAAGAGAGCTTACAATCGCATAAACGCCACAACAAAATGGTGTATTTGAGAGGAAAACTAGAACCATTCTCAACATGGTGAGAAGCTTATTGGCAAGAGAGAGAGTTCCAAAGACTTTCTAGTAAGAAGCAGTAAATTGGAGCATTCATGTTTTGAACAGAAGTTCAACTTTTGCTGTTCAAAGTATGCCACCAGAAGAGGCTTGGAGTGGGAGAAGATCGACTGTAGATCACTTCAGAATCTTTGAATGCATTGCATATGCCCATGTCTCGGATGAGAAAATGAAGAAACTTGATTACAATGCTGAAAAATGTGTCTTTCTTGGTATAAGTAAAGTATCCGAAGCATATAAATTATCCAATTCACTAACAAAGAAGATTGTGACTAGCAGGGATGTTGTTTTTGATGAACACTTGGGATTAGAATAGGCAGCAGCCTACCCAAGTCCTTTATGACAATGATGCTGAAGAGGAGCAAATTTCAACACCTTGTATACCCAAAAATTCTTCAAATATGACTTCTATAGTTGTTGGAAATTCACCAACAGTCACTAAAGTCAATGAAGAAGAAGCTCGATATCTTCATCGCATTAGAAGAAGGCCTGCTTGGATGGAAGATTATGAGGTAATTGGAATTGGACATTCAATTGCTCACTTTGCCTTATTTTCATATTATGATCCTACTACTTTTGAGAGTGGTGTTAAAGAAGAAAAATGGCGAAAAGCGATAGATGATGAAATTAATGCCATTGACAAAAATTATACTTGAGAGCTATCCGATCTTCCGAATGGACAAAAAATCATTGGTGTAAAGTGGGTCTTTAAAACAAAACTGAAAGAAAATGGTGAAGTTAACCAATACAAAATACGTTTGGTAGCTAAGGGATACAAGTAGTAAAATGGGATTGACTATACATAAGTTTTTTCTCTAATTGCGAGACAAGACACAATCAGATTGGTGGTTGCATTAGCGGCACAAAATTCTTGGCCTATTTTCTAGCTAGATGTCAAATCGGCATTCTTGCATGGGTACTTGAAAGAACAGGTATTTGTCGAGCAACCCTCTCGTTATGTCAAGATTGGAAATGAGCATAAAGTTTATAAATTGAAGAAAGCTTTTTATGGGCTAAAACAAACCCCTCGAGCTTAGTATAGTCGTATTAAAATTTATTTTCTTAAAGTTGGTTTTTCAAAATATTCTTATGAGCATAAACTTTTTGTCAATATTAGAGATAAAGGGAAAATGCTCATTGTCTGCTTGTAGGTTGACGATCTTATATTTACTGGAAATTGTGATGCCATGTTTAAAGAATTCAAGAAATCTATAATGGATGAGTTTGAAATGTCTGATCTTAATATGATGCATTACTTTCTTGGTATAGAAGTGCTACAATCGGGTGATGGGATCTTCATTTCTCAAAAGAAATATGTGGGAGAAATTTTGGACAGATTTCAAATGAAGGATTATAATCTTATAAACACTCCAGTTGAGTTTGGCTTAAAGCTATAGAAAAATCATGAAAGGAGGAAGGTTGATAGCACACTTTACGAACAAATTATGAGCAGTTTGATATATCTAACTACAATAAGACCAGACATAATGTATCATGTGAGCTTAATTAGTAGATATATAGAGAATCTTATAAAAATGCATTTGTTAGCTGTCAAAAGAATCATTCGTTACTTGCAAGGAACTAGAGATTTTGGACTATTTTACAAGAAGGGTGAAAGGTCCAATTTGTTGGGATTTACTGATAGTGATTATGTAGGAGATCAATATGATAGGAGGAGCACTTTGGGTTATACTTTTATGTTTGGGACATGTGCTATTTCGTGGTCATCAAGAAGCAACCAATTGTCACATTGTCAAGAACAGAAACTGAATTTATTGCTGCAACAGCTAGTGCTTGTCAAGCTATTTGGCTAAGGAGAGTTTTTGAGGAGCTGCAATTCAAGCAACCAAGCGCTACTAATTTTTTTTTTGTGACAACAACTTAGCAATCAAACTCTCCAAGAATCTTATGCTACATGGAAGAAGCAAGCACATTGATGTGAAATTTTATTTCTTGAGAGATTTTAGCGATGATGGAACAATTGATTTAATCTACCAAGGCCCTCAAGATGGAGTCATTTGTGAAGCTTAGAAGGTTACTAGGTGCTACACGTTGAAAATGGTCAAGGCTTTAAACTAAATGTTAGTAAATATCAATTTAAGGGAGGGATTGTTGAAATAATAATTGTTTATTTCTGCACATTTTACTGATTTGGTTTTTAAGTTATTCTAGTCTTTAGGAGTTAGTGGAGTCATGTATAGCTAATCTGTGTGTTAGTTATCCTAGTTTTTAGAAGTTAACGGAGTAAGTGCTTTATGCATAATATAAGTAGTTATGAGTGTTGGATGCAAATTACGCAATCCCAAGATCTCCATAACCAGAACAAGAACATGCATAATTGAGAAGAAATATTAGTGCACTTGATTTGGGATCTATTGTTCTTGAAGCGGAAGTGGAAACACGATATTCCACGTGCAAGTCTTTCTCCTCTATTGCCCTCCGTATCACTGGCTCAATGAGGCAGCCCCCTCACGTTTAGCGTTAGGTAAACGCTCTTTAGGTGATGATACATGTGAGAATTAGGGTTAGATGAGAGACTTGAAAACTTTTTATAGAGTTTCGAGCCAGGCCCCCTCATTACGGGCCAGGCTCAACTCGGCCCACACTAGCCAGCCACATATTAGACTAATTAAGAAACATTCTATCTCACTTTAGACCAATCCCCGTAAAACGGTAAACGTTAAACGGTAAATTACAATATCAATTAATGTAGTCCACATTAAGAAAACTCTTACATTCTCTCACTTGGACTATATTAATTGAAATCGTACTGTATGTGCGCACATTGGTCTAGAGATAATTCTTAATAGTCAATCTTATCCCATAAAGTCTCAAACACCGAATCATGGCGGTAACTGTATGTATACACACAGAGCCTTCCATGGTCACGAATGTTCTCAACTCTATTGATATGGATTCAATATGGTAGTGTGTCAAATGAACAACATCTCTCATAGAGAGATCCCATTTGTCAGTCACTATTCTTTTACTTTAAGCGTTACAAAAACTTGTGCCACTAGAAAATGTCCATTCTCTTACCTTAAGTGTCACAAAAAACTTGTGCCACTAGAGAATGTCTTTATGGTTCCATGAACCCACATATGTCTTGTCCTTACGGTTAACCATTCTTTATGTATAACAAGACATATGGACAATGCTAATAACCATTCTTGAGACTTTATCAATATGTATTCAACATAATAACAACACATTCAAAAATACTTTATTGAATGCAAAAGTTGATACATATCAAACCGTTACAAAATGTAACGAACACAGATGAAACCTTTATTAGAGTAAAGTCAAAATAGCTCTCACTAAACAACAGCATCTCATGATGCTCCTAGGCCCATGCTAATGACATGTTGCTTAAAATACACATGGGCGTAGACCTTTAGTTAGTGGATTTACAACCATATCATCTGTGGAAATATGTTATATTAAAACGTCACATTTCTATACTGTTTCTTTATGGTCAAAAAAATTTGACCACCATATATTTAGACCCATTGAGACCTCTATTGTTAATAAATACTACAAATTTATTGTCTCAAAACAACCGTATGGGTCAATCCATAAAATTAAAAAGGGTCAACTCCTTAATGAGGTTTCGGAGCCTAATAGCCTAAGTAACAGTCTAAAAAAATGTTACAAACTATGCTTACATAGAACTTTATTTACTGCATTTCCTGTTAACATAAATATATTCTGTTTTTGATCTCATGTCATCATAACAACCATAAAAGTTTCCATCTAAATACCCTACTAGCTGCAAGAATTGAACATGTTTGTAAAACAACATATAATCTCTTGTCCTCTTTAAGTACCTTAAAACTTTCTTAGCAGCAACCTAGTGATCACGTCTTGGATTTGATCAATATCTGCCTAGAAGTCCTGTCACAAAGACGATATTTAGTCTAGTGCAAATTCGGGCATACATTATACTTTTAAGTGCACTGATACAAGGTACACCATTTAATTAGATTTTTTTAATATCTAAATAAGGACAATGTGATAGATTCAGTCCATCACCCTTAACAACAGGAGCAATCCCTGGCTTGCAATGATATATATTGAATATTTTCAATATACAATCAGCAAATGTCCTCCGAGAAAATCTAATATAATATGGCAAAAACAATCCTTACAGACCTTAGTACAAAAGATATAAGATGTCTTAAGGTCACAACTTGTAAGCAAAATATCATGTAAAAAGAGTATAAGAAAAAAATAAATTTCCTCCCACTGACCTTGCAGTATATTAAATTACTTTGTTCCCAATTGAACAAAATAACAACACTATGAAACTTTAATAATATTGTCTGGAAACTTGCTTAAGACCATGAATTAAGATTTTTTAGTCTATACACAAGTTTACTTGAATCTGCTGCAAAATTCTCCAGTTGCATTTATATAGATTTTGTATCTCTTTGACGTAACTCTATATAAAAAAATAAAAATAAACTATCAATGCCACGTTCACTTTGAAAGAATCTATAAAGAAATAATTATTTCTTCATTAACTATCCACCAGTAAAAATATTATTATTTTTTTTATGGCATCTAATCACATACTTAATTAAGAACAAGAAACGACATTTATATAAGTTGCTAAAACAACCATGTAATGGATATTATAATCATGCTCTCACAAATATACTATATAGTCTGATGGTATAACTGATCGTATTTCCCTAACAAAACTTCTTAATAAAGCTGCAACCACTTCATTCTGCACTTGAGAGGTTTAAGAAATTTCATTATAAACTATATCAAGAACAGTACTTTAAACCTCAACAAGTTTAGTCTATGGTACAGGAGATTCCATAATAATCTGTATAGATAAAGACAAAAACACAGTAACCCCACCACCGGCTCAGGTGGCTCCGCTGGTAGGCTCTACAACGTCCTCCTCGGGGAGGTCGGGAGTTCGAAGCCCCTGCAACGCAAGTTGCAGGGAGGCTGGCGGATCATTAGGCGATTTAAGCGTGGCGTCGGGGTGGTGGTTTCCCTGCTAGTGTCACTAGGGGGTTTACGGTCGCATTGTCGGTCAAAGTTCCTGGTTCCTCCCGCCAAAAAAAAAAAAAAAAAAAAAAAAAACACAGTAACCCCTATCATACTATTATCTTTAATAGTCTGAGAGCAGCTATTCTCTACAATTACATCGATCTTAAGAAACTTTAGAGTATGTGATTTCATAATTCTTGTACCTTCTTTAGGGTCATAAAATTGATATCCTTTTTAACAATCTGGATAAGATACAAAATAATTTCGAGTGGATCTAAATTCCAACGTACTTAATATTGGATTAGATAACCTCAGTCTTGCATGACACCTCTAAATTTAATATGATTCAATCAATTTACGTCTAGTCCATAACTCAAAAGAAGTTTATGAAACAACTTTGATAAGAAATATGTTTTGTATGTGAAAAAATTGCTTTCAAAATATTAATCCACAGTAGACCAATAAATTAGTCTTACTCATCGCCATGTTAATTATGGTACAATTATGCCTTTTGGCAAATCTTCTTGTCAGGATTTTCAGGTATAGTAATTAAATTACCACTCCAAAATTTACCAAGTATTTGACAAATGACCCTTTAAGCTATTCCACATTGTCATACTTGCCAAAATAATCACGGTCACTATTAAGCTCGACAACCTTTAAGACTAATTCTAACCGATTTATTCTTTATCTCGGTCATTTTTCTTAAATAGAAAACTTTTGGAAACAACCTTTTAACCATATACGAGATGTATATGTCATTAGGACTTAAACAAAACCTTTGCAGATGTGTCCTAATTTTGATATTAAACAAGACATAATTTCAAGCAACTAAGGCTTCCATCATCTTATAGTAGTGCAGTCCGCATGCAAACCTCTTTTCAAGTGTTCCAGAATAGAACGTTTCATGGACAGTAAGCAAATTCTATTGCATTCTCAAGCAACGAATCATATGTCCACAACTTAAAATTTGAAGCAGTAAAAACCTCAATAACAGTGGAGTTATTAATTACAGAAAATGTAACTAAAAAAACAAGCAATGTATAAATTAACATCATGTGAGCACTGTGTAACTTGATGTACAAGTACACACGTAGAGAGTTACATGCAAAATCATATAATCACATTTGGGCAAAATACATGACATGCAATTGTACACTCCTCACATAATAGCGGTTATGAGAATTTATTCCAATCTTCGTGAATTCATCACCTTTGGGCATATGAACCACTATGATCAATCACTCTTCCAACATACCATCATGTATCCCTCCATGAACTAATACACAATCACCTCCTTTAGGAGTATAACTACACATTAGACCAGGAGACATCCCAATCAATATACGAGACCGAAATTTCTCAAATCCAATCAAGCGTGCCACTTTGGCGGTCACTATTCAATTGAATCCTTGAAATTCTCTCATACCAGGGATATAAACTTTACTTCTCACATACACTATATACATGTGATTTTGACTTTAGTGATAGGGGCAGTAAATCACCAAAATCACATATCATGCTAATTATACTGCTTTATTCATTAATAAAAATTAATCAAACATATATATATATATATATATATATATATATATATTAATGATCTGAAAGACAGACTCCAATGAGATCACGGAACATAGTAACACAAGAAACTTCTCATAACATAGAAGAAAACATCTCTTGTGCATCCCGATTACAGATTACCAGAATCAACATAAAAAGAATGTTGATCGAGAAGATCTTTCATAAGTTAACATCAATAACAATACAGGATACCCCAGATCGACAAGCCTGATAGCTAATCCACTATTGCTCATGAGTTTCATAAGGCAAAACATGACTCCAAGGCCAACAACTAATATATTAGCCAATTTTTTTAAGTAACAAAATTATCATTGTTATCAACCAGTGGCCTATTAATTGAGTCAAACCACAGAACCATTAACAAAAAAGGTTCAACTTGATAGACATTAACTAGTGACCAGATGATTTTAGGAACATAATCTAATAATTTAACTGACATGCATTACCCACATTCAGCAGATGTGTTAAGTAACATAATCAATTTGGTCACAAGTTCTTAAGACGTCCATCATAAAAGGTTATCACAAAGAAACAAAAATGCATCAAGATGCAGGTAAATGAGTATACATGAGCAATATAAGTTCATAATCTTTTAGTGTTTCTCATCACCTCAAGACATAGCTCAATTACTATCACATAATGGTTGTATCTCATTAAGTCAACTTCAGTTCACAATAAAGTTTATGTGATAGCATATCAGTAACCCAACACTTGTATTTCGAAAATCACATAAAAATACAAGAAAAATACACGAAAATACACTAAAAATACGCGTATTTAGGGCTTTGTATGTATTTTCACATCCATAAACTCATCAAAAATATAAAATAAAAATACCAAAAGATAGAGGATGAAGATACGAGTCCAACGCCGCCAGCCACGCGCCAATTGGACACTCCACGCACCCGCACGTGTCGCCTGAGTGCGCGGCGCGTAAAGCCCACGCACGGGTGTACTGATCGGTCAAAACCGGTTTGGCCGGGACCGGTCCGATTGGTTCCCGGTTCGACAGTCCGGTCCATCCGTCCGGTTCGACCAATTGACCGGGTCGGGTCGGTCAACGGGTCGGGTCGGGTCCTGGGTCGGGTCGGGTCCTGTGGATGACGTCATTCGGTCGGGTTGTTGACGTCAGTGTGACGGCTGCGCCCGTGTGCGCCGCATGCGCGAGCCGCGCCCCGCGCATGGGAGCGCGTGTGGGCGCGTGGGGGCGCGAGCGGCCTCCCCCAGCGACGCACCGCCCACGGTTTTTCTCCTCTCGTCGAGCCCAGTCCGAATTTGTGATTTAATTTTATTTTTATTGAACAAAAAATCTCGAAAATCACAAATTATGGCAAAAAACTTATGCGTTCAAGTTTTAGGGTTATGGTTGCTCTAATACCACATGTTGGATGCAAATTACACAATCCCAAGATCTTCACAACCAGAACAAGAACATGCATAATTGAGAAGAAATATTAATGCACATGTTTTGGGATCCATCGTTCTTGAAGCGGAAGCAGAAACACGATGTTCCACGTGCAAGTCTTTCTCCTCTATTGCTCTCCGTATCACTGGCTCAATGAGGCAGCCCCTCACGTTTAGCGTTAGGTAAACGCTCCTTAGGTGAGGATATATGTGAGAATTAGGGTTAGAGGAGAGATTTGAGCACTTTTTTATAGAGTTTCGAGCCAGGCCCTCTCATTACGGGTCAGGCTTAACTCGGCCCACACTAGCCAGCCCCATATTAGACTAATTAAGAAACCTTCTATCTCACCTTAGACCAATCCTCGTAAAACGGTAAACGTTAAATGGTAAATTACAATATCAATTAATGTAGTTCACATTAAGAAAACTCTTACAATGAGTCCTATTTTAGTGATGTTTTTATGTTATTTATTTGTCTTTGTAAAAGACTTCGAGGTTCTGTAACGAAAGATGAAGTTTCAGCCTCATCTATCCTCCCCTTTAGCTATTCTACAATTTTCTTGTTGGCAGAACGACAGCTTGTGATGATGCTGCAGCAATCTGGGAGTTCTCTCTCCGGGGAAAGGAGGAGCTTGACCAATGGGAGTGCATATGATCCGGCACGCGATGTCAGTCCCGACGTTCCCTGGCCCAACCGCTTCTAAATTGGAAACCTGAACGTGTTCTGAGTACTCAAACATTGCCATGGCTTGCTCGGAATCACGATGCATCGGTTTCTCTTCGGGCGCGGCATGGTTCAACTCCTCTTAACGACCCGCCGCCAAGTGGGTATATGCGAGGAACACTTGCAAGCCTCGAATCAGTCAATTGAAACGTTTTGAATACACTTCACATTGTCAATTAAACTAATGTGTTGAGGTTGCGTGGTCATCCAAGTTAATGGGATTTAACAATGCCGCGATTAGCTCGCGAACGAGATTGGTTGACCTACTTTTATACGCATAAATGCATTGAATAAGAGCATTCGAGACGCAACTGTACGTCATTTTGCTTGATTGGAACATCAAAATGAAGTCCAATGATTTCTTTTTTGAATAAGAGTTGAACGCAAGCGAAAGTTTTGTTTTGTCGGAACGCAGAGTTTGGCTGGAAACGCATTATCCTATTTGGGATTTTTATCGCATGCTTCGAAACAGAGTCACCTCGATAAATCTGAACGTAGCGTTAATATGTTAACAGAACAAGTACATATTGTAAAGGTCCATAGTAGAAGCAGACGAAGAAACTCGTAAGTTAAGGGTGCGTTCGTTAATATTTATGTTATGGGGGACAATTTCTTTTAAAGATAAGTCTTTTTCTATTTTTATTTTCTGAAACAATTTATGAATAAAAGAATGCATTTAGTAACTATACAAAATTTCTATTCTCGAAAAAGAAAAAAATAAGAATGTGTTTGATACAATTCACAAAATGTAGCATTTTTTTTTTTAAATTTTTTAATAACTTTTTAAGAATTGTTTTTCTTTTTTCTTTTCTTCGTTATCCGTTGGTCGTCTCTCGTTGTCCGCTGTCCGCTGCCCGCAGTTGACGGCAGAAGGGGCCAGTGGGCAGGAGCCGACGGCAGCAGGTGATAGCCAAGGTGCGCAATAGCAGGGGCGGCAAGCGACAAGAAAGAAGAAGAAATGAATTTATGTTCTTTTTCTATTCTAGAGAGTAAAATAATAGAAAAATAAAGAAATAGAAATGTTAACAAACAAGTTTTAAAAGATCAAAGGTCAAGGCCAATGCCCGACGAAGAAATGATTCAGTAGCAAACCACAGAAAACAAAAGGCTAAAAAGGGCATAGCGCACGTCCGGCGGGGTGGGATGATAGACAAACTCGCAAGATTTCTGGATAATAATTGATGGAGGGTTGGAGAAACCCTTGCCTCGCCAATCCTAATTGCTTCCTCGGCAGTGCAAGCTCCGGCGAGCGAAAACGCCGTAAATCACAGCAACAAAAAGCTTGAGCTAGGCTTCTGGCAACGAGGTCTGCCGCAAAGCCATCAACAGAGATCGAACTCCTTCGATTTGCACCGAAAGTCGTGGAGGACAACGACGACATCGACACAGCAGTGGTCGAGACGAGAGAAACTCACAGTTACGGGGTTGGCATGTAGAGCTTGCGATCTCATGATTCAAAGGGTGCTCGTAAGGGCTGGCAGCATCGTTCCTCCCTTCAAATGTGCCTCGCATTGCATTCGCATGATTCAACATCCTGTCGTCATCCACAAAAAAATAGACGCGATATCTAACGTGAAGTTGTTCGTACCAGAAGTGTAGTCGCAAAATGTTACCAATCACACGAATTGATTCGTAAACATAACAAATTCTAAGCTCAGTTTGGGACAGTTCATGAAAGGATCTCCAACGAAACTAACTAGCCCGGTGGGTTACTCGGCAGTATCAAAATGCTTCTGCATTGAACCTGCCAATCCATTTTGCATGTGGAGGGTGGAGGTGCTTCCTTTGCTGAAGAAGTACCTTTCCTGATACCGCCTATCTTTCAATGCTGCTACTAAAGAAAAAGAACACACACCGAAATGCCGATGCCGCCGATTTACATAAAACAAGATTCGCAACGCTAAAATACGTGACCGTTTCTAAGCACTCACCTTCTTCAAGCTCCCGTTCATCAAAACACTAGAAACTTCAGCTGCTGCATAAATGGTCAAACCAAAAAAAATCTCATATAGTTAGGGAGAAATGTGCAACCGAGAAACTGTTGATTTACTTTAGTTTATGTTCCATTGGTGTTAATAAACATTATCTACAAGAATCAATTGGGGCTTCCGTAAGGCCGCTATTGGCTGATCCTTCATCGACTCACTAAAAGCTGGCTTTCGGAACAGCAATCGGGCCATGCTCATACGGATTGCAAATGAAATGATCTGTTTACCAGTATCAATAAATGCCATGAATCAAACTACCCCAAATGGTGTTGAGCCAGCACTTAGCAGTTTGATACAGAAAAATGCCAATGGTTGCCTGGCATCCCAAAGGCCGCTAAACAGACAGGATATTGGCTACACAGAATTCCACGAAACTTGTTAAGACAGGAAAAAACGAACGATACATGAGTGGTCCGAAAAAAGGACGCTTTTACAGTATAATACTAAACCATACACTATTAATTGTCAAAAATTGGACATTACTGAACAACCAATTCCATTTGGCAAGCTATAGCAGATGCCTTACATCCTATCTTGCTGGGACATCAGTGCTATTCTCGCACCAATCCTCTTTAAGGATTTTCAGATAAAATCAGCCAATACATTTTTTTTTGGGGTCAAATCACTAACCCAAGTTACTCTTGGTATCTTGAAGCATTTGAAGGTAGGTATGCCTAATGGGCAGATAGTTGGGAAAACTTGTCCTCACATTAAACTAGAGCAAAAGAGCAAGACCACACGTCAGATACACAAGTACTAGTCAACTTCAACCTGGAACCTGGTTTTGTTAACGTGTTGGTAGTACTCCTCCTCCCCATAGAGTCGCCTGAAAATTATGAAATATTAATTAGTAAAGATCATAACAGATTAGACATTAAGAGAATTAATTTAACAGGGATTGGACAAGGACTTTCATTCTTTTTGTCCCCCTTTATGCAAGACAATAGATGAGTGATTTCCATGGGAGAACAAGTTTTTCATCCCATCCTGAGGTCAATGGTAAATTTTGACCTCAGGCAATTACTTGATGGAGAAACTCGTCTTCCACACAATGCTCATATGTTATAGCTGCTACCTCATTATACATTAAAAAAACTTGTAAAGAACTCATATTTCCTCCAGTCCACATGAAAAAGACCTAGCTAACATTAGCTCAACTCTCAAACAAGTTGATAGAATAGATTCAAACGGGTTGTATATATCTTTTTAGCATCTCGAATCCTTAGAGGAAGACAAATCATCCACGAGTTCACAAGCCTGCTCTTGCAACTAGCATCAAGTTTGTGCAAATTAAGTGTGGACATCGATCCTAATAAATGACAAACAGTGTGATGCTAACCTTGATACACATAGCGAATTGTGAGTTCAAATGATACTTCAGAAGTTGATATACAGGGAGAAGGGAATAAAATCAAGAGAAGACCATTGACTATGAAATTTCAAACAAGAATCAGATCTTTCTTTACATCATGGCAATCATCCAGTACACTAAAGAATAGATTGACCATAGTTATTAAAAAAATATAAAAAAGATTTATCAATTATCCATATCCTGAGGATAGATCCATGCCACCCAGCCTACTACAAAATCTGGATCATATCTTTTCATTAACTTGACCAAAGAGGTTCTTCCTTAATGCACAACAAGAAAAAGGTAAAAGTACATTCACTGTGGTAACTCAATAATATACAATATTGCCATTCTAATGACTCGTGTGATTAAGTCTGATGAAATCCCTCGGCAATCTCCAGGGATTCATGCAACTATCAGTTCAGTCCCTATTCCCTAAAGCACCAAAGTAGACAGTTCAGTTCCCAAACTACATGCTTTCTGAAGTTTTGATCCCTTAGCAGAATTTTTCCCCTGAACCTGCTGGCATTGTAACTGCTTTCTGCACACCAGCCGCTTGAACTGGTGGTAGCATCAAGCCAGGCAAAGAGATGAAACAATTTCAAAGTAGAGAAGAAGCAGTTTAGTTCAAATTTTAGGACTAAATGGATAATTGCATTTAGCAATAGCAACCACAACTGCAATTTGCCAACATAACTGAAACAAGAAGATGGACAAAAAAGATGATACGTACGCTAAGTCAGCCAGTGTGTCTGACTTGATCACAGCCTTCCCCTCGGGCAGTTCAAGGCATGAATAGTGCATTATCAGTTCCTTAAGTGTGTGCTTTGTACTTTTAACATCATTGTCCCACAAGATGCTCTAAATCCAAAAATAGAAACTGGTGAATTCCTACTATTCCAGCATAAAGAGAAGATAATCAACAAACAAAAATAATCGATTGACAATCTTGATTTTGCTAGATATCGAGGTTGAAGAAGTACCTTTCTAATATATTCCCTTTTGACATCTTCCCATGGTACTTTTCCTTCAGGAGAAAAAATAGAAGCATTCCACAAAGCTCCCCTTGCAACCATCACTGATGAGGCACCTAAGAAAATAAGAAAGAAAATGCCTGAACATATTGGTATCATTCTGGCAAGCTTAAAGCTTACTACAAAACAAAGTCAAGAAAAGTAAATGTGCTTATCAATTGAGTCTTATTATGCTATATTATCAATCAACATGGTAGGCACATTCCCTAGCATCTTAAGCTGTTGGCAGACATAATTATTCAACATGGTGTCAAAGCATTAGGAAAGAGTCGCATCTTGACACTCTATTTATGTTTGTTTGCTATATTACCTGACTTGGGTGAGGGGATCAGGTGGGTGTGGATCTGTGTGTCTGACTCACCTTGTGAGAAAATTTTATACACAGAGTTGTCTAGAAAGGATCTGTAAAGAATTCGACACTTCTCCCATTCTAGTCCTAATAAACATGTTAAATAACAGAGATATATCCCTTGAATATCTACTTTATATGTGAATATGCAATTTGTCACTGGTTTTATAACATCGAAGTTATTATGACGCTATAAATACATCAACCTACAATAAAGATAATGACATATCATCAGGTAACATATTTACAAGAATTTGCAAAAACTATCGTCGATGTCACCTTTACACTATGCATTTTTAGTTTCAAAACCTACAATTACCATAGTAACCAAAAACCTTAACATTTATATTTATTTAAATTTAGAAAAACCATCCTCAAGTTTAACAATATTAAAATAAGCATCCTCCAACTTCAACTTTACAGTCACTAGTTCCATGACTCTATACATTGCATCCTAATGTTTCAAACCAACCTATACTTTACACTGTCTAGATTTAATAATCTTTCTGCAAATTGTAGGATTTAAAACCTCAAGTTGCAAAGTGAAGGCAAGGAGAAACTGGAGATGATTTTTTAACTCTCATCTTTAATCAATAATGCACACTGTATCAATTAAAAGCACATGATCAGTAACAAATGAACAATCTCATATTATTCAATTGTCGGAATCTCTTTCCAACCTGCAAAGATTGTTTTTTTTTGGTCATAAACCTGCTAAGACTTTATGAACTTAATATTGAAATCAAAACATATGAAACAGGTGAAATATTCTCCAGATGACCATGTTTTCTTCCAACCAGGCATATGCTAGTCATTTATAAGTTTCCATCATCACTAAAAAACTAGCTGGCGGATCTCTCCCTATCTCCCTCTCCCTCCCTCCCACACACCCCCACCACCACACCCCACACCACCACCCCCTCGCCCTCTAAATTCTCTAATCTAACCATGGAGCAATGCATTTGGAGCTCCAGTGACGCCGTTCAATTTCTTACCATGCTATTCTAGACTCAATATTGCTTGGTTTAAAAATTCTAGAATTGCCTATGATCATAGAAGCCTCAAAATTTTTGTGGATTTCAGCAGCTCACTGCAGAAGTAGCAGAAGTAGCTATCACTTTTTTGGCAAAATGGTAAGGCTCTGAGGCAATAGGATAGGTCACAAACTTAAATGGCTGTCAAAATAAGACATAAACTTCCATTATCTAGGTTGGGAGAACATCTTAATGGCAAGAGACTTCAGAAGGCCACCCCATATAGTTGAAATTGTCCTACCTATCCTCACACAAAAAATCTCGAATCTTCATGAGAAAATTATTCTTATTGTAGTGCAGGTACACAACAACGAATTCAGCATGCGTATCATACATGATATGATGGTTGACAAAGAAGGTAGCGGACAATCAAGTACACAAATGAAAAATTTTCCAGCAATGTTAAATCTTTCAAGTCATTGAATGCGTTGCATTTACCTGTTGCAACTTTGATACGCTGGAAATCATCATACTCAAAGACATCACCATTTGCTATAACTGGAATAGATAGGGCTGCGACAACATCAGCAATCTCATCCCATTTAGCAGGATCTCTAGGTCGATCTGGTACTCTTCTGCAATTTCTCATTGAATAATAAAATACAAAACATCACATAAATGGCATTAACAATGATCATAGTGCATTAGATTGGTGGCACAAAATTCCAAAAATTATTTGCTTATTATGCAGTAAATAGTTCGCGTCTCATGATTTGCTTCTTTGGCAGGCAGTTGATATCATAAAATCAATCATACAAACTATCTGTTGGAAGTGCGGAAGTCAGCACATCTTTCAATGAGGATTCGTACAGAAACAACCCTTTTATGTGCCTTCTTGCCTTCTTTCTCAAAACTTGCAACGCCAATGTGATCTGCATACCATATATCAATTCATTGTATGACCGTTTGTTCTTGTAAGTTCCACAGGTGTCACTCAAATTAAGTTGTGTTTGTCGGGCCACTGGACTTTCATTTCAGTCACCCAATAACTGAACTTGCGACTTTTTGTCATTGATGAATAGAATCCGACCAATTTCCCAGCCAAAAATGCTGACATGACGGACAAGTGGCAATCACATGGTGTCTAAATGGGCCCATCTCAACCCTAATATATAACTCAACACTAATATAAAACTAAAAAAAATAAAAAATCAAGACGAATGTAACCACTTGCAAGCAAAGGAAAAGGGTCTGGCAACCCTCTATGGCACCCACACAGGGTTGTGCGACCATCTACCACTGTCGCACACTCTGCAACAGACATCTCCACCAAAGGTGGCAAAGGTCGAGGCCTTCTGCCCTGTTATTTGAATTTTTTAAAGTTTTTTGGGGTGAAATGACACCCAACTGAGCTCCATGTCATGCCAAGCATCTACAATGTCAAGGCTAGGCCAAAAGCTAACCTAATTCCAACCAAAGTGCATCAATTGTCTGCTCCATCTTCAAATTGCTGTACTTTTTGAAACACTTGATCCCACTGCACCCCCAAAGACCATTATACGCAGACACTCCCCTCAGCTATCAATTAGTAGCATTTCGCCCTTTGCTCAAATCTTGCAATTATCACTCTGACTTTTGTTTGTTGCGTGGGCACATAATTTAACTAATATGGTAGATTCATTTTAATTTTGATGAAATTTACGAGGCCCATTTTTGCAGTCTCCTTTTTTTATCGACTTGGTGCTGCTCATCTCTTCATATTTTTTTTTTTGGAGAAACGAATAAGATATCATTTTCTTATTAGAAAGAGTATACTCTGTACATAGGAATTGTATACTTCTGGCATTTTGAGGTAAAGCTTGAGCCTAGTTGAAATTTGAGGTATTAGTCAAAAGAAATTGAAATGATTAGTGGCAATTTGCAAACTTAACCACAGCAGAGGGGACTTATGTGCTATTTGCTCTTAATTATTCTCAAGATAGTCCCCGACTCTGAAATACTCTTCCATATCTTTCCAATCAACTGTTCTACATTGAGCAGAAAGGGCTGGACATCCAAAATATTCTACCTTCAGAATTTCAGACTTAGTTTTGAAAATAAAAAAACTGCTATAACCAATGATAGACAATCATCAAGGGACCACATCGCCAAAGATCACACATCGTTGCAGAGTTACATTTCACATACAGCATCAATACACTATAATAACACCTATAGATCTTAAAGTTTCCTTTAGTCAAAATCTCACCGAAAAAAGCTGTCCAAGCAAAGTAAGTCATGTTTGTAGGAACCTTAGCCTTCCAAATCTGCCTCAAGAGAAATTATAGTTTAAATATTCACAAATCAGAATAAGTCTTAGAAAGCTTACTATCTACAGTTATCCTCATACTGATATCTCGAATGGTCCCGTCGTCCCAATATTAATTTTCTAATCTTATAGTCCCTACCTAATGTTCACTGACATGCACACAAAAGACTTTCACGTAAAAGAGTTCACATGCAAAGTACTTCTAATCTCATTAGCACTATCAGTTCTCGTCACATGATTCTCGAAAAAAACATCAAGACTGTTAAAGCTCCCAATAAAAATCATTAGCTATCAATCTATGTATGTTACCTCTTCACATTTGCATAATAGTGTTGAGGAAATTTTTTGAAGGAGAATATGCTTCCCACTTCACACCCTAGTAACAGTCCCCCTAGCAATCAGACCTTTTGACAAGAAAATTGTAGTCTTATATACTCTAATTTGACTTCAAATGACATAATGCATTTCTTAGAGCAAAATTCAACCTTTTGTCCTAACTTTGCATATCAGCACTCAGAAATGCAACTTGTCTTTAACTGCGTAATTACACAATCAAGTGCAATCAGACTAACCAAAACAATTATCTGCTTATTTAGGTCATCAAATGAATCATGTCTTACCAAGGCAAATTAAATCAGAGGGTAACTGTGAGACTGTGAGGGCAGAGGGTAGGCAACGTACTAACATGAATGTCACAGGAGCCATGGTTGAACATATTGGGGGAGAGAGAGAGAGAGAGAGAGAGTTGCAACACAATGTACCAGTAAAAGAGTTGGGGGATTTGTCAATATCCGGACAAAGTGATTGGAACAACCAGCAGATTCCATAAGAGAATCATACTTTAGAACTGCAAATCTAATTTGTTGCAATAGCTACATATCTAAACTTCTTCCAGGATTTAGGTGATAATCATAACATGATAACAAAAATAAAAATAAAAAAATAAAAAAATGCAATAACAGAATAGAGAAAACCTTTTGTCTTCCATAATTAATAAGTTTCCAAGAGATATTACAGAATTTGTGGAAGAGGCATACCTATAAGAGTACTCTTGATTGTTTTTTCAGGTTTGCATGATATTAACAAATTACATCCAACATCATAACTATTCTTAATTTCTCAAACAAGATTAAGAATTGCGAAAGTCAACAAGCTCTCAGGAGCATTCCCATTAACTATCTTGTAGGTACTTAATTGAGTCAAACGCAATAGTTGATACTACTTAAGTCAATGAAATTTAAAACTATAGTACTCAAATAATGATCTCAAGTTTACGTGTTTTCAATGTGGTTATCTTACCCTTTAATAGGTTAATAAAGATGGGTGCCAAATCCGATAGCAGAATAATCGTTAAAGCTGTTTTTATTTATCATTACCTTCCATGAACAGCAAGCGCAGAGACACCTGTTTTTTCGATTCTCCTTGCTAGTTCTACTGTATCGTGAGAATGCTTGAGAAGTCGGATCTTACATGTAACTGGTGTGTCAATATTCCTCTTCAAGGTAGTCAAAATCTGAATTGCAAATGAGAAAGTTATAAAATGTACTATATTCTTTAGAAAGTAAAGAACATCTCAAGTGCCACAACATGACACGGGAGGACACATAAGTGCCAGAACTTTCAAAAGGTAGACTTAAATGCCACTTTTTTTTTTTGAAATTTGAAATTTGAACATCTAAGTGCCAACTCCGGCATTGAGGTTTGCCGGACATCCAAAGTGGCACTATTTTATTAATAAAACCGTGGCTCACCGGAATGTCTACTCAGCAATCCTTGTTTAAAACGACATCATCCTGCATGTTTCCCCAAATTAAAAACCCTAAATCAGCCAAAATCCCCAATTGAAGGCCCTCGAGCCCTAATTTCGGTTTGCCCCCAAATTATACCGCTAAATCTTGGAAATGGAGAGTAGGACCTTCAGCAATGGCTTGAATTCCTCTCGATGACTGGTAAACAGCGAGTGACAATGGCGAGCAGCGAGCGACTGCGAGTGTACAGCAAGCGGCGACAGAGCCTCAGCGAGGATGGCGACCGAGCATGAAGGGCGAGTATGAGAAGGAATGGCCAGCTATGGATTGTGCTTGATTATCAAGTCAAAATACTAAACGATGTCATTTAGTGAACCACACCAAAACAACGTTGTTTAGCGTTATCTTATGTAGTCTACGTGGATGGCACGATGTCATTCGCCCTATCTACATGGATAATTTATTTTGAAGAAATGCCACATCATAAAATTCTTGCTGAAAATAAGCTACGTCGGCTGTTTGATTGGAAATTCTCTCCATTGGCACTTAAATGCTCCTTTCTTCTCCGATTTTGGCACTTAAAGTGTACCTTTCGGAAGTTTTGGCACTTATGTGTCTCCTGTGCCAAGTTCTGGCGCTTAGGCTGTTTTTCTGCCATTCTTTAGCAATCTAAAGTAGATAAACAACAGTGATGTCTTCAGTATCAGAGAGGGAAAGATCAGGCGATGCTTACATCATGAATGAGCTCTGGTTTATTCAGTAGGGCAGCGCCCATGCCTCCACTCAAAGAAAATGACTTTGGGCAACCCATATTAATATCTACTGCAGCAACATCTTTACACCTGGGAACAAAAACCATATCAGAATAAGTAGGCAAAGATGCTTCTTCCAAATTTTTGACCAACATCAATTGGAAAAGAGTGAAGAAAAATATAAAACAAGTGATCGATCACTCATTAAACTTAAAAACATTTTTTCTGAATTATGTTTTGCTAGGAAAATCAGGCATCACCCGCTTCCAGTTCAGAAAGCCCGAGCAATGTGGAAACAATTTAACGAAAAATATTCCATTTCACAGGTTGCTTGACAAAGTCGGCTCCATT
Source organism: Eucalyptus sp. ANBG9806169 (assembly GCA_014182395.1). Lineage (NCBI taxonomy): Eukaryota > Viridiplantae > Streptophyta > Magnoliopsida > Myrtales > Myrtaceae > Eucalyptus > Eucalyptus sp. ANBG9806169. Next base: position 19,260,983 of record CM024580.1, on the reverse strand, counting down.
TCTCATTCAATGGCTCTCCCCCTCTCACAGTAGAGCCTCCCAACCTCTGGGCAATCATCCGGCAGCACTCAGCACAAATACAGGGAGGAAGAATATGATGCTACATGCCATCAACACCGAACGATCTTTCGCACTTCCTGTAAATTTTGCTTAAGACTTCGATGGGATGAGAGAGAGATCAAACACATTCAAGAAAAAATTCACTTACAACTGAAACACAACTGTGTAAATTTTTCCACAGACATCTAACACATCTAAAAGGTTTTGTGAAATTTAAATTGAAAATCTGATTCTTCTACATGAAGGTTAAAATAACTAATTTGATACATTTAATAAGTGAGCTATGTCATGGGACAATGGACTGTTTTACAGGTGGGCAATGTATATTTTTCTTACATTTTGTGGTCCGCCTTCACCAGCTTCTACCAGGCCACGTTAATTTTAAAAAACTAGGAGTAGTTTCTTTAAGCAGGTCATGTACACAGCTTATCCATGGATAATCTTTGCAAGAAAGCTCCACAGCTGAACTTAAGGCTGTGTTTGGGAGAGCTTAAGCTAAGTAATTAGTTTGCTCTCTCTACAAAGTTTCGCTTTCCCACCAAAACGTAAAATTAATTCTAATTTCTAAGTAAAAAGAATTCTCTTAAATAGAAACAAATCTTAAGTAGATAAACCCCTAACCCATAAATGCCCAACAACCTCATGTAAGATGAGCCAAACCTTAAATGGGTGGTGCAAACATGGGATTGGTTGTTTTTGATCGTGTGGAAAATCGAAATTACGCTATGCAACGAGTTCACACATACATGTCCATTGCTTCACCACTAAGCAAACTCCATGGATAAATGTTATCAAATGACTTTATGCATCCATATTTGCCTGTCTTAACAGTTTCATGAGTTCAATGTTAAGTCAAATTCCAACCGTACAAGAATCAGGTGAACAACGCAAGGATACACTTGCAACCGTTTACAAACTTCCAATTGATCCTCTTTATACCACTATATTTATTTGGTTAAAATTCTCTCACCTACTTCATTTCCTCCTTAGGATTAAAATCTGTCATTCTTTTCAATTAATAATACATGCCATCAGAGATAGCATTTTGAGGCATTTTCAAAACAAATGAGTTTCATAGTCCCATTTACAACAAAATTGCTTCATTTCACAGAATTTATATATAAGGGCATTTCCAGCATGCCTGTACCATTCCCAGGTCAACCCACTGCAAACCAAATGAAACAAAATCGTTGTGAGACAATCTAGTTTATTTAACGAGCCAAACTGCAAAAGCTCATTTTATAGTAAATCCTGCTCCATTGACTATTCACTCCTATTGAAGTGTGACGATACTACAACTAATAAAGTACCAAGATTGCCCAGCATGCTGCCTACTTGTGTGACAGATACTTTGTGGCTAGCAGCAAATCAGCATTTCAGAGCTCCTTACTGGTGTGACAGCCTAACTAAAAGTGCGGAACAAAATAATGATTGCTTGATAGCTTCCTTGAAGAATCTTAAAATGCTATTAAAGGTGAATCACTCAACTCAAGAGAAAGAGAGTATCTTAAGGAAACCCAAATCTATGTTGGATATGCAAATCAATTTTCAGAGGGAGTTGTCAAACTAACATATTATCGTATTCCAAGGCAAAATATCACATGTCACTTACACTATTTCTGCAGCACGTAGAGCCCTCATGGCATCAGAAGTACCCATTTGAAAGACTACCTGATCCCGTTCTTGCTTGCAGGTTCTAAAGACAACATTCTCTGTTCCTTTCTCCACAAAATCTGTCGAACCAATGTGCTCTGATGAAAGAGGAAAAATAGAATTTCAGAAGAGAAGTTTTCTTCACAAGATTTCTGATGCAGCCAATAAATGCATGCAAAAAGATATTTGCTAATGTTAGAATATTTTTAAATAATAAACCACGCCTTCATCTAATAGCTCAAATTTTTAGAACAGTTTGCAATGGTCCCATAAAATTTCACATAATATCAAAACTAGAGGTCTTGAGTTCAAATCATTTTAGGCCCCATTTGCCTCCCAAATTAAATTTCCACGATTAGTACTAGGCAAGAAGACCAGACTAAGCATGAGGAGGAGTGTCAATATATTTAAATAATAAACCATGTCTTTAAAAAAAAAAAAATAGGTTAATCTTTTAGAACAGTTAGCAATGGTCTCATAAAATCTCACCACTCATTTATTGATGTTCCTAACGGAGTTTTGGTGGAAGATCGACTTGACAAATCAAATAACAGTCCTAAGGGATAAGGATTCTTCTCTTACATATATTAGCAGTCTTATATCTTTTAGGATTTGATTCTCATTAGGATTTTATTAAGTTTCTATATAACTGGATGTTTCTTATTAGGATTTTATTCTCATTAAGCAGCTGGATGTTCATTTAGGCCTTCTATCATGGCCCTACCATGCCCTTGACGATTCTCTAGTTCTCTCCACTTCTCCTTCTTTTTTCTTTATCTCTGGTTTCATTTTATAGTTTCTCCACAATTAAGTGCTCGAAATACCAAATACCAAACAACATTTACTTATAACATAAACGCTTCACCCAAGGCCCCTTTTGTCAAGGCAGAATCCCAATGTCAAGGTTTCAAACTCAGCTTAAGCCCTTCCATTTATATAAGGAGAGCCATAAAATTAAGATTTAAGGTCTAAATGAACAATTGGCTTAGCTAAAATCTTGCCAATATGCGTCATTGTCATCTCCAAGGCCAAGCGTATATCATATTGGAGCATAAGTAAATGTCAACAAACTTGACCACTACGCATTGACTTTTGCACTCAATGTTTACTGGTAAAATACCATCACAAAGCCTCAAGTGCTTATTTCCTAAGGTACTTAAATAGAAAACCTCATGTGAAAGTGCTTTAGTATGCAAACAATGATCAGCAGAGTAGATAGTCACTTGCTTCTTATTAAAACTCGAGGATTCCAGATATCAAAACCTATCTTCTCTGGAAATCTTATTGATTAACTACCATCATAAGATAAAACCTGCCACTGGTCTAGTAAATATTTGTAGCTGAAAGGAATATCAATGTGAAGTAAAGAAACAAATAGTTATTCTCTATTTGAGCATCTACCTGCAAGTCTTACAAATTATATTTGTATCCTTAATTTTCATGAGAACAATATTGGAAGAATGCTAACGAGGGAAGTGAAGATCCCATTGCCTCCCTCTTCGTTTGAAAGGATGCAGAGCAAGGGAAAAGAAAATGGGAGATATTTGTAATCCCTTGTCTGGGATGGAGAAGATGATGGAATGGATGCGAGAAGAGTAAAATAATTGGTCTTGAATTTCCCCCTTCATAATATCACCCTCTTTCTCAAAAATGACAGTGAGACTAGATCAAACTTGCCAGCTCATGTAAAGTCGCCTTTTTTCAAGATTGAAAGTTTCTTAGCTTCAGCTAGCAAACCCACTTTCAGATTTTAACAGCAATTTCTAGACTTGTAGCCGCCTGGGCCAACAGCAACTCGAAAGTAGTTGGTTGCAAATGTGAAAGAAACAAAAGCATCGGCAACTGGAAGAAACCTGCCCAACATATCTGCTACCACATAGCTTATTTAACTAAAAACCCAAATCAAATTCATGTCAGATTCTCCTGCTCACACTGTGTACGTGGGATGAAACCACAATCTATTCACACAACACATCAACAACATACTTCTACCAGATTGTCCTTCCAAAGCAGGTGCACACCGTACCGTTCATTCTCCGCTCGCATTTGAGAAACTTGTGGTCGATAATCTCCTCCCCGTACGTTATATCCGCACCATACTGAGCAGCGAGCAACCTCAAAGGCAGCGTCCCCTGCAAAATCTCGAAATTCGTTACCCAAATTCATTCCGAAACAAATCGAAGCACGATGACGCGAGTCGATCAGAAGGGTTTTGAGGAGGTTTCTTGAACTCACGACTCGAACCATGGGAGCGAGAACGTGCTTGTTCTCGTACTCCATATCCGCGGGAGGGGACGCCGCCGGCCCGACCAGTTCCTTACTCCTGGAAGACACGACCGTGCTTTGGAAAACCGTACCGTACCAGAGAGCGAACCACTTTTGATGGCGCCGCCGCTGCCGCTGCCGCCGCCGGACGGACCTCGCCGTAGCCGCCGCCGCCTGGCGTCGCCGAGCGCGTGGAGGAGCAGAACGCACGGCGGACGAAAGAGGGCGAGCAGGCCCAAAAGAGTAAATCCGCACGTGGTCGGGAGGGAAAAGGAAGCATTTTTATTTACCCGATCAAGCATTTTTAATTATTTCCCTGAATTAAAAAAAAAATTAATTCACCGAATACTCCGCTCTCATCGATTTATTGTCTCTCTCTCTCTCTCTTTTTTTTTTTTTTAAATATTAACAATAAAAAAGTCAACCTAATTTCTTTAATAAGACTTGAGTGCATTAACGAAATGTTTAGAGGACCTAATTACAAAATAAATTAGAAAACTATATGATTCTCGTCTAGTGACGGTTTTGCGTTATATAAAAATGTAAGGGTTAAAAAGGTTACATGATTGCCAAAATTTATTAAAGGAAAACTTATGGTTGCTCGAGCCAAGCTCGAGGAAAATCTCCATTCAATAGGTATTCCGTTTATTCCGTTTATGTGACTACCACTTGTGCCTTGACTTCCTTGGGGCAAGGTTGGGCTACGCGGGGGATACAAAAGGGGGATCCTCTCTCTTTCCATACGTATAGGACTTAGCTCATGTAACCCAATTATCGTCGATACCAGCAAGGATAAATGCAATGATGTGTAAGAGCCTTGATGGCTATTATATCACTTCATTTGTTAAAATCACCGTCATCCTTATTTTTCTTTTTTTCTTTTTTGGCAGTCGAAAGTTTTACCTTATGTTCCTGACATATTATTTCAATGCATTACGAACCCAATTCATGTATAAAACATAGGATGTCATATCATTTATATACGGTACAGCACATGCCTTCTTAAATCTCGTACTACTTGTATAGGGGAAGTGTCTCATTGGCGATTAGGTCATGTCTTGCATGCTCTCAACATTGCATAATATACATGCAAGCCAAACAAGTGAATAATATGACCAAAAAAACCAAGTGAATAATAGTCATGCATATCTCATAGTTCATGTCCACATATCATCATCAAACAATAAAATATATGAATGATAACTTTTCACATCCCTATAAATTTACCGTAGAATATTACTGATTTCACCGGTGTGTTAATATTTGTACTGCTAATATTTAATCATGAGTAAGTGAATCTATGAAAAACTTAATAAGTTACTAATATATAGATAGATGGTCGTAAATCTCTAACGTCCTTCGTGAGTTACCACCGGTTGCCTGATCGGTAGTATACCAATTAGGACAAATTTCAACGATGTAGAATTCACCATCGATGTTACATATCTACCCTCCACGAAACGAATTCCCATGGTCAGCGAGCGGAATTTTACAGGAGTCCCAGAAAGTGTGAAAGAACGCAACACAGAGCGATAAAGATGATATCAACAGCATTAATTTTTCTTCATTCTCTTTGCGCTTTTCATAATATATAAGCTACAAGATGCAATCCGTTGCAGGGGCTAGAACTCAGATTGTCCTGTATTCCTGTGCCTTCAATACGGAGCTCTTTCAAAGACTTGTGCCCGTGAATCTCATTTGGCAAGTCACGAAGTTCCCAGCAGAAACCGACACCTAAGAAAACCAAGTGTTTTAACTGCATGATGGATTTATCGACTTCGACCAACCTTATACAGAACTGCATGATCAGTCGTTCTAATTTTGCAAGTCCTGAGAAGTCAGGAGTTTTAACCAATAACCGGCAATCCGACAAATCCAGGACTTTTAAGCTCTTCGCCTTCTGCAACAACAAAAAGATAAAAAATCATGAAACGATCAAGTTCTGGACTTAACAGATAGAGACGTTCCTAGCTATATGTCACACCTTTATATGACTCCAACCGCCCCAATGATGGGTAAAGGTGCTCCTTGCTAGACTGAGAACGACTAGATTCTTCATGGATAGCTTGGCTATGTCAAAGTCCTGACGAATACTCTACCAAATAAGCCATCGCAATTTTGGAAGTAGATGTGACTTCTTCCGGAAAAATGTGGTCATAAGATGAAACTTCTGCCGCAAAGTCTTTTTTGCTAGTATCGACCAGACTAGCGAATAAAAATTGGTCGGTGTCGAATCGCTGAGCGGGCTCTTACCAACTACAAGGAACCTTAGATTTGGAAGTCTCATGAAGTCCTCATCTGCAAAACGGTGTCTTACCTTACAGCGAAACTGGAGATCGAGAGCGTCAACCTTTTCCTTTTCCTGCCAGAAAGGAAACGCATTAATAACCCCTTGTGTTTTGTTTCATTATAAAAGTGTAAGTAGCCAAATTGTAGCGCTAGCGGGGAGCTTTTACCTGTTTTGTTATCAGCACATTTAATGCTTGTTCAGCAGACCACACTCTAGTCTGCTTCTCTGTCACCATATTACCATCTTGGCGGATGATTTCCCGCCCCATGTCCCTTATCAGATCATGCATCCACAACGTATTAATTTTGTCCATCTTTATCAAGGACATATGTTGCAGAACTTCTAAAGCTTCTTCTGGAAAAAAATCAGTCTCATCCCACGTGTGTATTGCAATTTCTTTTTCATATCCAATGAAAAAGCAAGCTATATCAAGAAATATGTGCTTTTGCCAATCATCTAATGCCTCGTAACTTATCTTCAGCTTACTATCGACTTCCTCATGAGGAACTTTTTCCAACTTTTTCAATATGATATCCCACATTTCTTTCCTGCTGCAGGATAAAAGCGAGCCTATAACCTCGAGAGCTAGAGGAAGGCCTCCAACAATGCATACCACCTTTCTGGAGTGAGCAAGATAATCATCCAAAGGACAATCTCTTCTGAATGCATATTTGTTGAACAGTTGAAGAGATTTGTCAAAATCCATGCAGCTAAGTTCGTAGGTCCAATCCACTTCAGGAATGTTGAGAACCCGTTTGTTTCTACTAGTGATGATAACCTTACTACCTTCACTGAACTAATCACGTTTGCCCATAAGTGTGATTAATTAATTCTTTCTATCAACGTCATCGAGGAGAAGGAGAAGCCTTTTACCATACAGCCTTTCACTAATCATCTCAATCCCTTCGTTTGTGTTGCTCATGCTTATATATTTTCAATTCCTTTTGAGGTTGTCTGAGATCAGCCGATTCTGCAAGTACTCAACACCCTTTACATTCGAAGTTTCTCGAATGTCATAAAGGAAACAACAATGCTTAAAATAAGGTGAAAGTTGATTGTAGATGATTTTGGCAAGAGTGGTCTTTCTAACACCACCCATTCCATGGATACCAACAATTCATGTTTCATGTGTCCAAGGGCCAATCATTCTCATGATTTCACTCATGTGATTGTTGACTTCCACCAAGCAATTCGGTAATGCCAAACAATCCTTTTTCAACTCACTCAAAACCTTCTTGATGAGTGTTTTCATGAAATCACCTTGTGCCTGATATTTTTGGGTTTGAAAACACATGGAATTAGGAAATTGGGTTGAACAACAAATGGTCAGGCCAAATGAAATTAGAAAATCTAACACCCGATTTGGATATATTCCTCATTAAAATTATATGAACTACATAATGTCATTAAAAAAGAAAAAAGGATGAAAATGGACTTATAACATAGAGCTAAACTCAAAAATAGTAAAATTTCGGCCAGCCATCCCACTTTTAGCATGATTTCTAAATGATTTCTAATTTTTCTAGAGATACGTTCAAGTTCAATACCCAATATAACACAAATTCAACAAGGACTCAACCATCCCATTTGATGTAAGGACAATTGCGTATAGCTGTAATAGATAGGAAGGAATATACAGTAACTTCCTTTGCTATTGGAGAAAAGGTCTCATGATAATCAAAGCCTTCTGTTTGGGTGAAAGCCTTTGGCTACTAATCGAGCCTTGTAGTGTTCAATAGAACCATATGCTTTGAACTTGATCTTGTATACCCATTTGAATCCGATCGATTTCCAATGCGGTGGTGATGGGACAACATCCCAAGTATGATTCTCCATAAGTGCAGTAAGTTCTGACTCCATTGCATGTTGCCACCTAGGGTTTTTTACTGCTTAGTGAACGAAGATGGTTCGTGTTCTTCTGATATTCGGCTGATACAACACATATGTTCTAGTGATAACTAGCTAAAGGAAACATATGAAGAAACAAGATATTGTGTACTCGAAGAACTTATAACAGAACATATATAGTCTTTAGTCCATGTAGCTTGGCGAGTCTATTGTCCAGAACGTCGGGGCTATTCAACCATATGCTCAAGAACTACTGATGATTCAGGATAAATCCCCGATATATCCATTATTGAAGAGGATGGAGAATTTTCCTCAGATAGAACAGGTGATTCCATCTCCGGGCTTATAGATTCCATTAGTGATGATATCAAAGGTTTTGGTGTCATAGATGGTCCTAGTGCCATAAGAAATCTCGGTGCCAATGATAAATCTTCATCAGATAGAAAAGGCCAGTTGCTTTCTAATAAAGTGCCTTGTGGTGAAGGCAGCATCTCTTTGAAGGGAAACACATCTTCATGAAATATAACATCCCTGCTTATAAACAAATTCCTTGTAGAAATCTCCATAACTCGATATCCCTTCTAAAGAGGAGGATATCCCACAAAAATACATTGGGTTGCATGGGGACCCATTTTGTCCGAGGACCCACATTTGTTGCATAACATAAACAATCAAATACTCTAAGATGACCATTATCTGGCTCTTTATTGTAAAGCATTTCAAATGGAGTTTTACCATTAAGAATCCGAGTTGGTATGCAATTAATCAAATAGACGATTATGACCACATAGTCTCCCCAAAATTCTTTAGGAACAAAAGCTTGGTATTTTAGTGCACGTGATACTTCTAAAAGATGTCTATGCTTGTGTTCAACAATTCCATTATGTTGTGGAGTGTAAGTGCAAGAACTCTAATACAATATCCCATGAGTAGACAATAATGTTGTGCAATCAGAAGTGAAGAATTCACGCCCATTATTTGTACGAATTCGGTGTACATATTTACCAAATTGATTCCTAATTAAGGAAAGCAAATTTGATAAATAGTTGACCCTTTGATTGCATAAGATATAATCAAGTGGCACGAGTATAATCATCAATGATTCTAAGAAAGAAGTGGGATTCATCATGATGAGGGTTATGATAGGGACCCTAAATGTCCATGTGAAGCAAAGAAAAGGGATTTTTTGCTCGAGATGTACTCATTATAAATGGTGCTCGAGACTGTTTAGCCAAAGGATATATTGGACATTTCGGGAGAGGAAACTGTGCACCGTGACTCGATCGTCGATAAAAAAAAAGAGATTTTTATTTCGACTGATGGCATTACAAAAAATGCTTTTATTTAATAATTTTAAATCTCCTAAGGAGTTGATCCAGAAATAAAGTCCCTATGCCACATTACCCAAGCCCATCATTTTGCTAGCGAATGGTCTCGAAAGATACAATTTTCAGAATTGAATATGGCTTGACAGGATTTGTCCATACATACCTTTGAGATAGAGAAAAGATTAAATTCAAAATCTGGAATATATATGACATTTTTTAGGACAAAGTGCTAACTAAGATGTAAGGTACTAATTTTGGTAGCATGTGTAATGTTCTCATTTGGAAGACGCACCATAACAGGAGATTGCGTGTTTTTATGGACATGGGAAAACATATATTCATTACATACTATGTGGCCATTAGTGCTCCAATCGATAATCCATGCATTAGCTGTTAGCGAATTCCTTTTATAGAGAAAAGTACCTAAGAATCCTGTACCAATGTCACTATTCTTGAGCTGGCTCAAAACTTGCGTAATATTCTCATATTGTTCTTGGGTGATAGTCTGATGAGGTGTCCTACCACTTTCTATGTAGAGACTTGATAAATTGTAGATTCCTCTCTTTTTTATCTTTAACATTAGGTCTCTCATGTAATTTCCAACATGTATTAATAGTGTGGTGTGGACGTTTGCAATATTTGTAATATATATTTTTAATTTTGGAATTTTGTCCATTAACCTTCCCCGCTTATGTAGCATTTCGTGGGCCATAGGATCCCTTATAATTTGGTGCTAACATGGCAGAATAACGCCCGTCTGATTCGGCTAAAGAGATGGTCATTCGTGGACCATCCGATCGCATGCGTCAATCCTAGCCATCCATTCTAGCGATCTAATCTAGGCCGCCTGTTCCAGTGTGCTTCCCTCGACTATCAGATCTTGCGGTTTTTTCCTAGTCGTCCGATCCAGATCTGTGATTGCAACCATCCACCTGTGATGACCTAGGGTTGTCTTCCTCCTTTCTTGTCGCCGTAGCCATGAAGCCTCCAATTTTTTGCTGTCCTCCCGCAGCTTCGATACCTTCGTCAGCATTGGTCATCGTCTCCGTCGCAGCAAAGATAGATGGGAACAATGTGAGGCTCATTCCCTCACTAACCCAAGCTTGCTTAGCCGCGGCAACTCGTTGATTCTCTTCCTATACCACTAACTGGAAGATTCGCACAAGTGGCAGTTGGGGATCCATCACAAGGATTTGCAATCGGAATTTCGAATACAACTCATTAAGGGTAAGCAAAAGTCTTATGGCCATTTCCCTTTCCTTATGGCACGGTACTGGAGAGTGCCTTCCGGCCCCTCCAATTTTTCTTCAGCTGCTTCGATTTTGTTCCACAAGACCAAGAGCCGATTGAGGCATGTGGTGACTGAAAGGTTTATTTTTATTTTTTGATAAAAGTGGTGACCGAAAGGTTGCCTTGTTTTAGTTTGGACAAGGCCTGGGTTAGTGTGAATAATTTTGCTCGATCTGACTTCCCATACATTTCTCATATATTATCACAGAATGTCTTTGAATCTTCCGTCGGAGGAAGGCTAGCCACAACATTGGGTGTCAAGCAGTTCCTGATCCAGGTGCATACCAGTTGGTTGCACCGTCGCTAGTGCCTCTATAGTCACTTGTTCATCGGGAAGGGCACAACATTGTCGATGAAACCCTCCTTGTCCTCGGTGACAAGTGCTCTCTAGAGGTCCCATGCCCAAGAGTGGTAGTTTGCCGGTCTGGTAAGTTGTTGATTGATTAGGCATAATTCTGGCCCGTTTGCCAGCAATGTGTAAAGCAGATCTCCGGGTGGCTGCCTTCGTTGAACAGAAATAGGCAAGCCATGAGTGAGGGTTGAGGCATCGGGTAGGGTTCCGTGCCCTGACTTGGTATGGATCCGGGTTTGTTACCTGCATTCATTTGGGCTGACTCACTAGTTGAGTCAGTCCATATGAAGAGGGAATTGGCCCTCTTTTGTTGGGCTGAGTTCCAAAGCTCGCAACATTTTCTTCTTCATATGGGTATTGGGCCCATGTCTATCTCGGTCCAGTGGCTCAGTGGCTTTGGATGGGATATAAATGGATTGGGGGCCATTGAATTGGCCTAAGGATCTGCACTAGAGTAGGGGCAGAAACAAAGTTGGCATCTTCAACCTGTCCTTCTCGACTAATCGACTCAATCTGGTTAGATGGTGTGGGCATTTGGTTTTAGGGTGAGGAATCCTCTACTGTCAACACTCTCATCATTTGCCATGTTATTAAAAAAAAAAAAAAAAGGAATTCCTAATCGCATTGTTGATTTGTTCTGCAAGAAGAGATTTGTAGCAATAGATCAGGAAAAAAAAAGATGGCAATTCTAGGGTTGCGAAAACTAGGCCAAGAAAATGAGGCTCTGATATCATGGTAGAAAGAGAAATGAAATTGGGGAAAATGTTTTCTTGTATTCTATTATGTATACAAGTACATTGAGCAATTTATAATGTAAGAATGAAAGAATAAAATAGGAAAAATAATATACATGAATCACTATTTCCTATTTACAATACTAATCAATGATTGACGAGAATCAATCACAATCGGAATTAGCTTCAAGATCTTCAATCTTATCTCCAACAAATACTCCAAAATTGAATCGCGTTGTATGTCTTTTTGTGAGATGATAACTTCTAGAGTCGTGGAATTTGAACTTTTTAAGAGTCATGATATCTACATCTCCAAAAATCTTGGAAGCCATAATCTCAGAAAATCTGTGTCGTCCACGATGAAGTGTGCCCTCTCACAAACTTTGATGCCAATCTTAGATTTGAGAATCCTAGCATGGATTGCAATTTTGTCAAATAATCTTTCAAATTCCCCTATGTTTGATCTTCCCATTTGGGTTAGTACTTCTCCTATCGAGGCATATTGCACGTAAGATTTTATGAGATCACTATCAACTGTTCTAAAAGTTTAAGTTGTTAAATGAATGCATGAATTATTATTTAAATATTCTAACATCGCATAATTATACAAGATGATTCCTTGATTCGTGCACTCTATTTCCATGTGACCCGTGGATCGGTTCCTCGAAAAAGTTGCAAACCTTCATCTTAGTCTAGAGAATGCATTCACATATGATATGATAAGAGGCCAAACTACTTTGGGCCATCATATATGGTGTTCCTCTTAGTATCGCGTACTCTCTTTCCACACACGTATCACAAAATTCTTATAAACTCTGGTGGATTATCTTATGGATATGTAATTAATTTGAGGTACGAACACCTGGAGTGCCAAAACTTGACACAGAGGGGATACTTAAGTGCCAAAAGTTTGGAAAATGACACTTAAGTGCCAAAATCAGAGCAAAGTAGATCACTTAAGTGCCACTCTGGCCAAAATCCGGTCAAAATGTCGACATGGTGATTTTCTGACGAAGGAAGTGGAAAATGACGCCGTTTTGCACACTGACATGGCTAAACAATACAAAAACGACGTCGTTTTGGTGCTGACGTTGTAAAAAAATTAATATAAAAATTAATTAAATTAAATTTAAAACTAAACTTATTTAAAACATTTAAAGAAATATTAGAAAAACCAAAAATTTTAATATATATATATATATATATATATATTAAAAAAACTAAAAATTTAAAACATTTAAAAACTAAACTTATTTAAAACATTTAAAACAAAGACCCAGCTCCAAATCGATTCGATTTGAATTTCAATTGGTGCTTTGAAGCCAATTTCAAGCCTTGAAATCCGCATAGAGACATTCTGCAAAAGTCAGACCCAATTTGCCATTTTTGGCTAAATAGAGGAAGCGTTGAGCAAGTTCATAGAGACAATTTTGCTATTTCGGGCAAGATTGATTAATTAGCTCCTGATAAACGTTTTGAGCTAAGCATAGCATTTTATGTTGGAGAATAATCCAGAAAAAACACACTGTTTGTTGTAATCAGAATATAAAATTGGAGGCGAGGTACGGATATCCGAATCTCCTTAGGGCGATTAGTTCCTACCAAAGGTGCTCTGCAGATTCACGAACTATGCCTCCCAAGATACAACACCTCGAACCTGTTTGGATCAGCACTATGCAAACATGACTCAATCGAACCGTTCAATTGAACCAGCACACTCAGAAAAAACAGAAGAGTAGAAAGTATTTCAAAGCTTTTTGGTGGAATCAAGTAAACCAAAAACCGTTTGTGTGTTTTTTGTGTGTAATGAAGCTCTATGCTTCTATCTATTTATAGACCTTTTTGGTTCATGTACTAAAGAGATACATGAATTAAATAGACGCGTGTATCCACGAGATTCATGAATAAAGAGATACGTGAATCCAAGAGATTCATGTATCCAAAGATACGTGAATTCAAGAGATTCATGAACTCAATAAATACATGAACTGAGATATACATGAATCTAGGAAATTCATGAAATCAATAGATACGTGAACAGAAAAGATTAGGAAATACATGAATCCAAAATAGATACGTGAATAGAAAGGACGTATCATAATTAATGGCTTTCGTTGATCCATTAACCATAATTACAACATTTTATAGCAGTTGTTTTGACCTATTTGAAGTCTCCAGCACGTCGAGGAAGTTTCGAACTATATATATGTGTCAAAGTGAGAGCTGAAGGTAGCCGGGGGATCAAAACGTTCTCAAAGTTATTTTTACTTCTTTTACAAGAAAAACCTTGTCAAATTTGATTATGTTTTCTGAGTGAATGGTGGTGTAATCATTATAAAAGAGTGCTATGACTGAAGTGTCTATACTTGTCGAATGAGCTACAGTCCCTCCCGGAGAGGGAGCTTTATCTGTAAATGTTGTCAAAGGTTTCAAAGATTTCACTAGTGAATTCCAATCTTGCTATAGAGCTTTCAAAGTTGAGAGAGTAGAGTAGGCTGAAACGAAAGACCAGACCACTATAAATCATCTTGCCACCTTTTCTATATATACACTATTTACATTTATGTTAATAGAAGATATTTGCTCTGCATAGCACATTTCATCTACTTTTACTATTTCATCCTCTATATTTTGTTTTGCATGAATTTTTTTTTGTTTCTAAATGCTCCAATTACCAATCGACTCCCCTCATGGCTGTTAAGTTCAGTCCATTTCGAAAAGCAAACCAATGTTGGTATGTTATTAATTTCACTAGTAACTTATTGTTGACCCCACTAAAATGTAGTTTTCAGTAGCAGGTTTCTGAAAACCTTAATAAGTTACTATTGCATCGATGGTCGCTAGTCGCCAACATCAATACTAAATTATATCAAAGTACCTGGGTTACGGTGGTATCTTATTGGCTAATCTACTATTCTATCCCTATAAGTTCCTAGTAGAATATTATTGATTACATTGGTAAGTTACTATTTACACCACTCATATTTAATAATGAGAGATGAATTTATGAAAAACTTGATAAGTTTTTAATACGGTCATAGATTCCTAACGAGCTTCGTGAATAACAATTGGTAGCCTGACTAGTAGTAGTATACCAAAAGGACAAATTTCAGTGATGTAGAATTTAATAACAATGTTACATATCTACCATCCAGGAAACAATTTCCGGTGTTCAGCAAACGGAATTTCAAACGTCCCAGAAACTGTGAAAGAACGCAACACAAAGACAAACATGATACAACAATATTAATTTTCTTCATTCTCTTTGTGCTATCTGTTTTTCATAATATAAGCTAAAGATGCTGTCCCTAGCACGGGCTCGAACTCATATTGTCTTGCAATTGTGTGCCAACAATAAGGAGCTCTTTCAAAGACTTTAGCTTATGAATCTCATTTGGCAAGTCACGAAGTTGCGCGCAATACCTGACATCTAATAAAATCAAGCGCTGTAACTGACCGATGGATTTATCAACTCTAACCAAGCTTCCACAGCTATGCATGATCAGTCGTTCTAAATTTGCAAGTCCTGAGAAGTCGGGAGTTTCAACCAAGTGCCAGCAAGACGTCAAATCCAGAACTTTTAAGCTCTTTGCCATCTGCAACAACAAAAAGATTTTGAAAAAAAAATCATTGAAGGATCAAGTTCTGGAGTCAACAAATAGACGTTCCTAGCATATGTCACACCTTTATATGGCTCCAACCGTCCCAACGATGGGTAATGGTGCTCAGTGCTAGACTGAGAACAACTAGATTCCTCATGGATAATTTGGATATGTCAAAGTCTCGAGGAATATAATGCCAAGCAAGCCATCGCAGTTTCGGAAGTACATGTGACTTCTTCTGGAAAAAGTTGGTCGGGAGATGAAAAATCTGCCGTGAAGTCTGCTCTTCTATTCCAAATTTGATTTTGAACATTGTTTCCAGACTTAAATGATACATAAGCCACTTCCCTATAGTCCCGCCATTAACTACAAGGAGCCTTAGATTTGGAAATCTCATAAAGTCCTCATCCGCAAAACGTTGTCCTGCCGGAGGGCGAAACTCGAGACGGAGAGCTTCGACTTTTTCCTTTTCCTGCCAAAAAGGAAACGCATTATTAACCCCTCGTGTTTTAGGCCGTCATAAAAGAGGAAGTAGCCAAAATGTCGTGGTAGCCAGGAGCTTTTACCTGTTTTGTCATCAGCAAATTTAATGCTTCATCAACATTCCACACCCTAGTCTGCTTCTCTGTTACCATATTACTGTCCTGGCGGCTGATTTCTCGCCCCATGTCCCTTGTTAGATCATGCATCCACAATGTATTATTTTCGTCAATCTTTATCAAGGACATATGCTGCAGAACTTCCAATGCTTCTTCTGGAAAAAATTCAGTCTCATCCCACATGTGGATGGCAATTTCTTTGTCATATCCAATGAAAAAACAAGCCATATCAAGAAAGATGTGCTTTTGGCGATCATCTAATGCCTCATAACTTATCCTGAGTTTATTGCTAACTTCCTCATGAGGAACTTTTTCCAACTTTTTCAAT
Organism: Eucalyptus sp. ANBG9806169; assembly: GCA_014182395.1. NCBI lineage: Eukaryota > Viridiplantae > Streptophyta > Magnoliopsida > Myrtales > Myrtaceae > Eucalyptus > Eucalyptus sp. ANBG9806169. Next base: position 19,244,634 of record CM024580.1, on the reverse strand, counting down.
ATGACATCCCACATTTCTTTCCTGTTACATGATAAAAGCGAACCTATAACCTCGAGAGCTAGAGGAAGACCTCCAGCAATACCTACCGCCTTTCTGGATATGTCAAGATAATCATCCAAAGGACGATCACTTCTAAAGGCATGTTTATTGAGAAGTTGAAGAGATTTGTTGGGATCCATGCATTTCAGTTCATAGGTCCAATCCACTTGAGGAACGTTGAGAACCTCTTTATTTCTACTAGTGATGATAACCTTACTTCCTTCACCGAACCAATTGCGCTTGCCCATAAGTACATTCAATTGATTCTTTTTGTCAACATCATCAAGGAGAAGGAGAAGCCTTTTACCACATAGCCTATCTTTAATCATCTCAATCCCTTCGTCTATATTCCTTATGCTTATATCTTTCCGTTCCCTTTTGAGAATGTCTGAGATCAGCTGATTCTGCAAGTACTCAACACCATTTACCTCCGAAGTTTCTCGAATGTTAGAAAGGAAACAACGATGCTCAAAATTAGGTGAAAGTTGATTGTAGATGATTTTGGCAAGAGTGGTCTTTCCAACACCACCCATTCCATGGATACCAACAATCCATGTTTCATGTGTCCGAGGGCCAATTGTTCTCATGATTTCACTCACGTGATTGTCGACTTCCACCAAGCAATCTGATAATACCAAAAAACCCTTTTTCAACTCACTGAAAACCTTTTTGACAATTGTTTTCACAAAGTCACCCTCGTGCCTGATATTTTTGGAGTTGAAAACACATGGAATTAGAAAATTTGGTCGAACAACAAATGGTCAAGCCAAATCAAATTAGAAAATCTAACACTCCGTTTGGGATTGATTCCTTAATAAAATTATATGAACTACATAATGTTATTCGAAAAGGAAAGGATGAAAATGGACTTATATCATATAGTTAAACTCAGGAAAAGTAGAATTCCGACGAGCCATCTCACTTTTAACATGATTTCTAATTTCTCTGGAAATACATTCAATTTCAATACTCGATATACCACAAATTCAGCAAGGACTCAATCAGAACTAAGATTCATTGTAAGGATACAAGCTATTGCTGTGGTCCTAATCTCAGAAAAAATCACCTGTTGGGCATGCTATGGAGGTCCCATCCCTTCAGTGCTCCAACTTCACTAAGAGCGGCCTTCCACTCGCTAATAGTTTCATCACTGTATCGCCCGTTTCTTTCATGCTCAATGAAGGCCTGTTCATATCCGTTGGTTTGGCACTGAACCTCGGAAGGTTTCACATCATAGAAAATGGGCATGATCTTCTGTCCCATGCTTTTCTTGCAATCCACCATTTGGACCAACTCCTTGAGACACCATTTGCTAGAGGCATATCGTTTTGAGAAGATGGGTATGGAGATTCTTGACTGCTTGATTGCTTGGAGAAGCTCCGGGCCAATCTCTTCCCCAACCCGCAACTCTTCGTCATCTCTATACACACAGATTCCCGCATCAATCAAGCTAACGTAAAGGAAGTCGGTGAAACCTGCTCGAGTATCTAGTCCTCTAAAGCTCAAGAACACCTCGTAGTCGAATCCTGATGAAACCGCCATCTCCTCCATTTTTTTTTCTCAAGTGTGAATACAAATAACCGGGTCTGCTATTCCATTGTTCGCAGCTGCATCGTTTATTTGTAGTGCCGTCTTCAGCGATGCCTACTCAAAGCCTTCTCTGGAAGAGATCCTTGAACAGAACAGCAGAAAAGACAATTGTCAGAGATAACTAATCAGAACGATGGATTGGAGATCAAAATCGAAACAAAATCAAAAGGGAAGAATCTTTATTGGAGAAAAACACGAGCGCAGCTGCCGCACCAGGGAAGCCGAAGAACGGTGGGATCTCGTCGCGGCTGAACGTAGATGATATCCTCAGTTCTTCGTTGTCTGTCGTCGTTCGCTGGACTTGCCACGACCAGGCCCGGGAGAGCCGCGAGGGGGTGGAGAAAAACAGAGGAGGCTGCAGCCTGCAGCAGGGAAATAACGGAGAACCCTACGGAGTCCCGGTCGTCGAACCAATGAAAGAAAACATGTAAGGCAGTCCCGGTTCGGTCCTGGTCCAACTCGAGGCTGGTGCTCATCCCTAAAAGAAAACACTTGAACTTCATTAAACAAATCGCTTTCTCATTTCTAATAAGAATTAATACCACGAAAATTCTATATTGATACACATATAATAAATATATCCCAAACTAATTTTTCAATAATTTAAAACTCAAAACTTAGTAATTTGACTGCAAAATATAATAGAAACCGACATAGGGTAAATTTGTCGTAGGTGAACTAATTTAGGGTTTTTAGGATGCACATGACAATGCTTCTTGGCTGGGAAAGAGTTTTTTTTTTAGAAATAGTTCTTTTTTATTTCTATTCCGGAGAACAATTTCTTAATAAAAGAACCCGTTTGGTAACTACACAAAATTTCTACTCTTGGAATAGAAAACGATTCTTTTTTGTATTTATTCATTTTTTATTCTTGTTCATGGATCGCCGCCCGTCGCCCGCCGGCCGGCGATCCGGCGGCCGTGGGCGGGGCGGCCGGCGATCGGGTGCGGCGGCCGACGGTGGCGGCCCGGCAGCGGCAAAGCAACCAATGGTAGCGACGATCGGCGGGCCGGGCGGTCACAGCGGCGTGGTGGTTGGAGGTGGCCACGGCAAGAGAGAGGAATAAAGAAAAATAAAAAAAAAGAAAATTAGCTTATTTCTAGAAATTGTTCGGGAACAAGCAATTTTTTTTTTTTTTTTATTTCTCGTTTCGCTCCAAATCTAATCTGGGCTAACTTTCTATTAGGGAATAGAAAAACAACTTGGCGTTACCAAACGGTTTCTGTTCTTTTTTTATTCCTGGGAACAAAAGAACAAAAATTCTAAGGAATAGAAACATTACCATGCACAGCCTTAATGGCCAAAAAAATTATTTGGGTAAATTTATTACATGTATATTTATTTGTAATTTTTCGTAATATTAATCATTCTCATAAAAGAAAAATGTTTCCGTCAGCTAAGTTTTTCATTCTTTTGTCTAGAGCTTCAACGAAGCTCTCTCTCTCGCCAGCTTCTAGTTATCTGTTTCTTAATGATAAATTGACAAGTCACGTTCTCGTTTATCATGAAATAATATTTTCAATATGTCATTTTCCCCATGATACTTTATTTCGCGGCATTGAAGTGGAGAGTGCACGAGATACTTGTTAAAATGTCAAAGTGATTGTACTTACCACTTCAATTCTTTTCGACAATGACTCTGAGTATAGAGAAAAAGAATGAAGAAATTGAATACTTTCATGTATGTTAGTGGTTTATTATTACTAGATTATATAGCTTCTTTTTGCCATGCTTACCCTACGAAAATACTATATTTGAAGTTCATCCATCTTTTACCGTTCTCTCGATATTTTCCATACCAACAATTGTAATTTCGTCCCTTCACATTTCATTTTACAATTATAATTTTCTTCATATAATTTAATATCGTTGCATAATCTATCTTATTTTCGGAAGTAATAACCAAAAAGCTTAAAACTACTTCCTCTCTTTCTTATGCTCACAACTGAATAAGGGAAAATCAACCACTTTCGTAGAATACATATGTTGGGTGAAACCATTTCCTTCAACATAAAGTTTTTCATGAAATAAAAACATTTTAAGATTCGGAAAAAAATGACTCTTCTCATACCTAAGTATGAAAATTGGTTCTTTCTGATTTTGGTTATGGAAATGTGGCCCTCTACTTTCCATTTGGACAATTATTAAAAAAGTCATAAATGTATTATAATTGTGCCAATGTAGTCTTAAATCTTTTTATATTTTGTCAATTGAAACCAATTTTGGCCCGAAAACGTTGACATAAATATTGTTTATCCCGCGTGGTATTTTTTTCACATTCAAAAATTTTCTAACATATTATTTCAATGCATAATGAGCCTAATTCATGCATATAAAACATAAGATATCATACAATTTTCATACGGTAGACCCTATGCCTTCTTAAATCTCATACTACTCGTATAGGGGAAGTGTTTCATTGGCGATTAGGTAATGTCTTACATGCTCTCAACATGGCATAATATACGTGCAAGCCCATGAAGCGAACAACAGTCATGCATATCTCATGGTTCATGTCCATATATTATCATCAAAAAATATAATATATGAATGATAATTTTTCATATCCCTATAAGTTCCTCGCAGAATATTACTAATTTCACTGGTGAGTTACTATTTTACAAATCTTGAATAGTGGATTTATGAAAAACTTAATAAGTTACTATTACATAGATGGTTGTCAACCCCTAACGTCCTTCGTGAATTCCCACCAGTAGCCTAATCGGTAATATACCAATGGGACGGATTTGAACGACGTAGAATTCGCCATCAATGTTACATATCTTCCATCCACAAAACGAATCTCCGTGTTCAGCAAGCGGGATTTTACAAGCGTCCCAGAAACGGTGAAAGAAGGCAAGACAAAGAGTGACAAACATAATGCAACAGCATTATTTTTTCTTCATTCTCTTTGCGCTATATGTTGTTCATAATATAAGCTAAAGATGCTGTCCATAGGACGGGCTAGCACTCATTTTGTCTCGTATTCCTGAGCCTTCAGTAAGGAGCTCTTTCAAAGACTTCAGCTCGTGAATCTCATTTGGCAAGTCAAAAAGTCGACCGCATTTCCTGACATCTAATAAAACCAAGCGCTGTAACTGCTTGATTGCACGGAGAAGCTCTGGGCCAATCTCTTCCCCGACCCGCAGCTCTTCGTCATCTCTGTAGGCACAGATTCCTGCATCGTTCAGACTGATATAAAGAAAGTCGGCGAAACCTGCTCGAGTATCTGGTCCTCTAAAGCTCAAGAACACCTCGTAGTCAAATCCCGATGAAACCGCCATCTCCTCAATTTCTTTGGAGTGTATATAAGCAGCCGAGTCTGCTATTCCATTATTCGCAGCTGCATCGTTTATTTGTAGCTCCATGTTCAGCGATGCCTACTCAAAGTCTTTCTGGAAGAGATCCTTGAATAGAACAGCTCCCTGAACAGAACAGCAGAAAAGACGATCGTCAGAGATGACTAATCAGAACGATGAATCGGAAGGAAGAAGTTGAATTCTGGGCGACAAGAATCTTTAATGGAGAAAAACACGAGCACAGCTGCCGCACCGAGGAAGCCCAAGAACGGTGGGGTCTTGTCGCGTCCGAACGTAGATGATATCCTCAGTTCTTCGTTCTCCGTCGTTGTTCGCTGGGTCGGGCGATGGCAATTCCTTCTTATACTCCTTCGTAGAGTGAGGCAGCGAGAAAGAGGGAGAGCCGCGAGGGTGAGGATAAGCAGAGAGAAGGGTACGATAGCTTGCGAGACACGGTGTTTGGACATGATATCGCTACGTACTTTGACTGGGTCAAAGTAAAATAAAAAATGTAATCCTCTTCCAATGTATTGACAAACGATAGCTCGTCGTTTTGTGGTTTTTAGCATTGAATGCATGGTACAAAGTCCACTAGTAACTTCGTGGATGTTTTCCATATTACATTTTTCTTTCGATAATCGAATCGCAAAAGTTGAGAGGCCCCTCTCTCCAGAGAAAAAATGGATACAAAAAATCATCTTTATTTATAGTGGATCACATGCCAATATTTTCGAGCATCTCAATAATAAAGATGTCCACATGGATAGTACAAGGTCTATGAGTAATTTCATGGATGCTTCCGATATTACTTTGTTCTTTTGATAATTGATTCACGGTGGTGGAGAGTCTCCTCTCTCTGCGGAGAAAATATGAATACAAAAAAACTAGCATCCCTTATAATGGATCCATTTAAATTAGGACGAGCATGTGTCAATATTTTCGGGTGCCTCAATGATAAAGATGTCGACATGGATAGTACAAGGTCCATAAGTAATTTCATGGATGCTTCCAATAGTACTTTTTCCTTTTAATAATTGAATCGCTGTGGTTGAGTGTCCTCTCTCTTCGAGGAAAAAATGGATACAAAAAATTAGCTTCCTTTATAATGGATCCATCAAAATTAGGACAGGCACGTACAACATTTTCGGGCATCTCAGTAATAAAGATGTCCACATGGATAGAAGAAGAGGTCAATGAGTAATTTCATGGATGCTTCTGATATTACTTTTTTCTGTCAATAATTGAATCATGGTGGTTGAGAGTCCTCTCTCTTCGAGGAAAATATGGATACAAAAAATCAGCTTCCCTTATAATGGATCCATCAAAATTAGGACGGGACGTGCCAACATTTTCAAGCATCTCCGCAATAAAGATGTCCATATGGATAGTAGAAGGTCCACTAATAATTTCATGGATGCTTCCGATATTACCTTTTTCTTTCAATAATCGAGTTGTAGTGGTTGAGAGTCCCCTCTCTCCAGGGAAAAAATGGATACAAAAAATCATCTTTCCTTATAATGGATCCATCAAAATTAGGACGGCACATGCCAACATTTTCGAGCATCCTAGTAATAAAGATGTCCACATGGATAGTACAAGGTCTATCAGTAATTTCATGGATGCTTCTGATATTACTTTTTTCTTTCAATAATTGAATTGCGGTGGTTGAGAGTCCCCTCATTCCGGGGAAAAATGGATACAAAAAATTAGCTTCCCTTTTAATGGATCCATCAAAATTAGGATGGGCACGTGCCAACATTTTCAAGCATCTCAACAATAAAGATGTCCACATGGATAGTACAAGGTCCACCAGTAATTTTATGGATGCTTTCGATATTACTTTTTTCTTTCAATAATTAAATTGCCGTGGTTAAGAGTCCCCTTTCCCCAGGGGAAAATGGATACAAAAAATTAGCTTCTCTTATAACGGATCCATCAAAATTAGGACGGGCACGTGCCAACATTTTCGGGCATCTCAGTAATAAAGATGTCACATGGATAGAACAAGGTCCATCCATAATTTCATGGATGCTTCCGATATTACTTTTTTCTTTCAATAATTGAATGGTGGTAGTCGAGAGCCCTCTCTCTAGGGAAAAAATGGATACAAAAAATCAGCTTCCCTTATAATGGATCTATCAAAATTAGGACGGGCACGTGCCAACATTTTCAAGAATCTTAGTAATAAAGATGTCCACATGATAGTAGAAGGTCCGTCAGTAATTTCATGGATGCTTCTGATATTACTTTTTTCTTTCAATAATTGAATCTTGGTGGTTGAGAGTCTCTTATCTCCGGGGAAAAAAATGGATACAAAAAATCAGCTTCCCTTATAATAGATCCATCAAAATTAGGACGGGCACGTGCCAACATTTTCAAGCATCTCAGTAATAAAGATGTCCACATGGATAGTACAAGGTCTATCGGTAATTTCGTGGATGCTTCCGATATTACTTTTTTCTTTCAATAATTGAATTGAGGTGGTTGAGAGTCCCCTCTCTCCGAGGAAAAATGGAAACAAAAAATCAGCTTCCCTTATAATGGATCCATCAAAATTAGGACGGGCACGTGCCAACATTTTCGGGCATCTCAGTAATAAATATGTCCACATGGATAGTGCAAGGTTCATCAGTAATTTCATGGATGCTTCCGATATTACTTTTTTCTTTCAATAATTGAATTGAGGTGGTTGAGAGTCCCCTCTCTCCGAGGAAAAATGGAAACAAAAAATCAGCTTCCCTTATAATGGATCCATCAAAATTAGGACGGGCACGTGCCAACATTTTCGAGCATCTCAGTAATAAATATGTCCACGTGGATAGTACAAGGTTCATCAGTAATTTCATGGATGCTTCCGATATTACTTTTTTCTTTTAATAATTGAATCAGGGCAATTGAGAGTCCCCCCTCTAGGAAAAAAATGGATACAAAAAATCAGTATGGATCCATCAAAATTAGGACAGGCAAGTGCCAACATTTTCAAGCATCTCAATAATAAAGATGTCCACGTGGATAATACAAGGTCTATTAGTAATGTCATGGATACTTTCGATATTACTTTTTTCTTTCAATAATTAAATTGTGGTGGTTGAGAGTCCCTCCCTCTTCGGAAAAAATAGATACAACAAATTTGGATGGGCACATGCCAACATTTTCAGTGGAATGATTTTTTTAAAATTATATTAGCACTAAGCTCCAAACCCATAAATTATAGAGGGTGTTTGTTTCATTGAAAAGAATCTCGGTGTAATCATTTTCTAGATTTTTTTATATTTGAAATATGAATAATAGTAAGTCGACAGAAAGTGATCTCAGTATAAAAAAAAAGCACTTGAAGTTAAATTAGAAAAAAAAAATTCTCCTTTCTTATAAAAGGAAAACGTTTTCATTAGGTAAGTTTCTCGTTCTTTTGTGCCGCCGGGCATTAAAAATTCAAGAAAAATGATTGGGCGGCAGTTTTTAATTTACTGTAAAATTAATAATTTGTTGTGGATCATAAAAAATCAAATAACAAATAATTATAAATTGGTACGGAATTTATTCTTTCAAGAATTTGTGGCTCACGACAAGCTGTTATTCTCAAAGTAGTCGAAAATCTATTACGCTAGTAAAGCCCAAATTTCAACTACTCTCTCTCTTCTAGAATCCATTTTTCCTATTTCTTATTTATAAATCAACAAGTCATGTTCTCATTTATCATGCAATGATAGATTCAATTTGTGATTTTTGCCATAAAACTTTATTTCATGGCATTGAAGTGGAGAGCGCAAAGGATATTTATTAAAATTTCATGATAATTATAAGGAAATTTTTTCCAAAAAGTCCTAGACTTATTATATTTTTATCAATTCAGTCTTAAAAACTTTCAATTTTGTCAATTGAATCATAAACCTTTTTATATTTTGGCAATTGAGTCCATCCTACCAGTTTTGGCCATAAATTGATGACATGGTTGTCGGTGATCCTACGAGGCAAAGTGGGGATGGCTGCCCTCACTGGATTAGGCAAGGGCGGCCCTCACACGAAAAAGAAAAAAAGAAAAGAAGAGAAAATGAGAGAAAAAAAGAAGAAGGAAAGGAGCATAAAAGAAAAAAAAAAAAAAAAATATTTAAATAATATTTAAAATTATATACGTCAGTGCCCTCTATGCCACATAGGACGGTCGTTATCCATGTTAGCGATTTCCAGCCAATTTTGCCTCATGAACTCGATTGGCAAAATGTGAAAATATTTAAGATTCAATTGGCAAAATTAAAATTTAAAAAATTGAATTAGCAAAAATGCAATAGATTTAGGTAAAGTGATCATATGTTATAATAGTTGGCAACTTTAACTTTCCCAAACAAATGTTGATAAATTTTTTAGAACAGTTGGTATTTCCAAAACAATCAAATAAGAGTACGAATGATAATTATTATGTTTTTTTTTTTTCCCGAGAACAAGTTTGGAATGCAAATTTGTTTGATAAAGTAATTTCATTTTTCTATTTTTGAGACAAATTTTTAGTCTAAAAATAGATTTGGAATAAAAATGAACACTAGAGATTTTCTATTTTTTATCTTTTAAATAGAAATGAGAAATAAAAACTTTTCTTATTGCTTGCTCTCACCACCTGCCCGCCTGCTGCCGCTAGTCATCCGAGAAGGAGATATTTAATAGGATTTATCAAATAAATTTCTATTCCGGTAACATAAATTTTGTATCTTTATTAAACGCGTATTTTTGCTTATAAACTTGTCTAGGGAACTTAAATTGAAAAATCTATTTTCTGGCTAGAAATAGAGTTCGAGAAGAGAATGGTTATCTTTCCCACCCTAAATGTTCATTAGTGGACTCAAATAATAGTTGATAATCTTTTATAACAATTAGTAGCCTTATAAGTTGGTAAGCTGTGCAACTAATTGTTGGTCCATTATTGGAATTGTTGGCAATATCGTCGGTAATTGATTCAAGTAAAAGTTAGGAATTTCGTAAAAGAGTTGATAACTTAAGTTCCTGCAAATAAATATAGGTAAATTACAAAATAGCCCATATTTTTTGAAGTGTTGATAATATCGTATGAAAGTTTTCCATTTGAACCCAATGGTAAGCTTCGCAAATAGTCGTCAATAAATTATTGAAATAATTGGTACTTTTGAAACAATCAAATAAAAGCTGGTAAGGTGGTGACTCTCCCATGTTGATAAGCTATGCAAATGAATGTTGGTTTCAGGGTGACAATCGATAATTTCGGAACAATTAAGTACCTAACATGAGAGTAGATTATTTCACACAAGAGTTGACAATTTTGATTTTGCTTAAACATTGACAAATCGTTGTAATAGTCCGTAACTTCGAAAAGAGTTCGTAATTTCGTATAATGATTAGTAACTTTCATCCATAACATATCATGTAAAACTGACCTTTGAATATTTACTGAGATTTTATTAATGCAACCAAACATCGTTCCAAAATAGACTTTTTATGGCTGAATTCTCATTTCCTCCCACTCTTATGAATTAATGGATGATCTCTCTCTTAAGCACAACAACATACATTTTTTTTTTAATTTTATTTTATGGAAGACCACCGATTTACTTTTTCCTTTAATAATTTAGGGACATGAACGTGGAGAATGGCTATCTAAAAGACCACTGGCTTTTCATTATCTTTTCATGATATCCAGCATATATCACCCTTTGAAGGAGCCCTTTTGCACGATTACTTTTAACATTTCTAGAGATGTTAATATGTGCCCTAGAGTCCATGGAACAAAGGCATATGACTCTGCCCAATGAACTAAATTCCGTCTTTCAATTTTCAAAAAGTAGTGCATATTTATTCAATTAGGAAAGAGTAAAAATCATCAAAAACCCTAAATTTCGCCTCCATGATACATTTACCTCAAACATTTTTTGTAACACAAATATCTCCAAACTTACTCCGAAATTGTATACTATGATAAATTTATCACAAACTTTTTATTGTGATACTAAAACCCCAAACTTATATTCACATGACATATTTACCCTAAAAATTTAGAGTGACGGCAAAAGTTTTGGGATTTTGATATCACAAAAAAACAGTTTAAGTAAGTGTATCACATAGAAATAAGTTTGGGTTTTTTTTTTTTTTTTTTTGGGTCAAAATACAAGTTTGGGTTCATGGTGTCACAAAAAAATAGCAAAGATTGGGTTTTTTCCTTTTTGTGGTTTTTCTCGTTAGGAAAAAAGTATTCATCATATTAATGGACAAATTCACACTTATTTAATTTATTAAAGGGACCTTTTCTTTTTATTTTTGCTAATTTTTATCAAATTTTGGGCAACATGTAGGCAACCAAATTACTGGTACATTGGTAACCTCGATATATAAATGTTGATTAATTATTATTAGAGTTGGTACTATTCAAACAATGAAATAGATGCTGGCCGCGTAGGAGTTGATAATTTTATATAAGGGAACTAGTCAAGTTAACAAGTTGGAAATGCCATTTGAAAGCTAAGTGTTGGTAGATCGTGGAAATAGTTAAAAAGAGTAGATAATTTTGTGCGAGAACTTAGTTACTTGAACACGTCGTAATTTCCACAAATACAAAATAATAAATGATTGGAATGATTTCACAACAGGCAAATACAAATTGGTAAGTTGCTGCAATATAATTTTTTATCACTGAAACTAGCTAATAATTCTGCCAATTTGGTAAAGCACTCAAATTACCGTCGGTAATTTTGTCTAAAAGTTAGTATCATTAACATGTTGGTAAACTTTAAAAATATATAATGATAGATTACGACAATGGTTAATTTTTCAAAATAATCAAATAAAAGCCGAATCAAACAATGTCTGCTAGGTCCAAATCAGTTGTAATTGAATGGGAGGAAAATTGATACATTAGGTTGCTGATACTTGTGTAATTTTAATTATTAAAATGGTGGGTAATCTCAGAAGTCTAGATAAATATAAATAATACTTTTTCGGGATTTACATTTTTATCTCCCAGTCCGACCGTTATCTGGTTCAGTGCTGTAATATCACCTTCTCTCTCTCTCTCTCTCTACATGTCTCTCTCGTGTCCGCATCTCCAGGTCACCTTGTCTGCATTGCCGATGGAGGCTCTGATCAAGGCAGCGATCCCCGCGCCGTTTCATCTCCCGGGCCGCTCGGCAGCGATCCGGAGACCCCCGAATCATCTCTCCGTCTGCCGCTCCCGGTGAGTGCTGATCAGCTTATCCCCTTTCACCTACGTACTCGCCCGGACACGGTCGGGAATGGTGTCGAAGCTTGTCGGGTAGTTTTTTGTCCTATTTTTTTGGAAACCCATTTGGCCTTTGGGCTCATAATCCGCAAAAAATTGTTGCTTTGGGAAGACCCAACTTGAATTCGAAGAAGAGAGCCGGATTCTGCTGAAATTGATGGTGGGAGACGAAAAAAATTAGTAGTTACGACGAAGAGATGTGTGGGATTAATCTCGAACTGGTTGATCTTCCGGTGCGAATGTAGTGCGGTTCGACAGGATGCCTCTTAAACCATTTGTCACAGTACTTCGGATCATCTGATCATTTGGACCGATCGACATTGATTGATAAGTTGGAATTTCTTACACATTGCATGGTGGCTCTACTCCTGTATCTCTTGGTTGGTGGAAAGTCCTGTTACACTGACTATTGAAGGTAATTTGTGATGTTGATAGTGTTAATAGTGAAGGGAAGATCGTGGTGGTTAGATATCAGATGTGTTGAGGTAACTTAATTGCTTGTGGGTATGGGAATATGGATTAGGAAGGGCTGGGATTTCATCTCTTGAGGTCAAATTGAAGCCTAGAAGTATTGGGAGTGTGGTGAGTGTGGTGAGGCCCATGCAATGTAACCCTCTCATAATCTGTTTCTCTCGTTTACCAAAACAATACAGTGTTTGTGAACTCCGAATGGGGTTCAACGGTTAACAATCGCTGGAATGCAAGTCGTAATTGAAGTTTATTATGGGAGATTGAGGAGTCACTCAAGTTGTTGCAATAACCTTATTGGAAATAGATTACCAAGGAGGCTGAAGAAAAATGTTATTTGGTAGTGGGAAAAGAGGGAAGACATTTTGTGAAGTCACTTCTGTAGTTTTCAGTGAATTAGACAGAGTCTGCAGCAGCTAAACAGCTCCCTGAACTATTTGGACTGGCACGCCTGTTATCAGTCATTAAGCGCCAACTTGAGGACCTAGCTGTTGTCTGTACAAAGTTAGATGCACAAGCAATTTTCACTGTTTCTTTCTCTCCTAGGAGCAATAGAATCTTTTTCTCCTATTCTTGGAAGCAGAGTTGGGTGTTTGTCGGTGGACATTTAAAAAAATTTGGTGAAGGGTGTGATGAATCAATTGGCTATCTGTTTTTTATTTTCCCTTGGACCGAGACTATATGACATTTTTGACTTCTATAGTTCTGTGGGCATTGACATTGTTTTGGGGAAGAACTTTACTCATTGAATGGAATAGCAACAGAAAAAGTAAAAATAAGACTATACATCTCAACCATGAGAATGTTTTGGCTGCTGTAATGGAGAGACTAGAAGAGTTTGATCGTACGAAACTTGTTATTTCTTAATAAAGTGTAGTTGAACACATGCATTTCTAGTTACTCCTCAATACATCGATCTGGTTGCTGAGTTTAACCTCATAGAGTCTTACTTTGAAATGGTTCTTTTATGGGCTCCCTTAATGTCTTATAAGCTGGATTTTCTCATACTTCATCAGAATAAAGCTTAGGATATCTTGACACCATGGAATTAATGTTGTGGAGTCCTTACTTTGATCAAGCCCGCATGTACATTATCTAATTCAGTAGCATCTCTGCTGTATTCTTGAGCTAGTAGCCATATTAGTTTATTATAAAGAGGACATGTCTACTTTAGGTGGCATTTCTCCTGTTGCTTATGATTTTTCTAGCTTTAGTGTAACTGATCATTGTTTTCTGAAATTTACCAATCATTAAGGTATCTGAGATTTATTTCTCCTTTAATTATAGGTGAACCATTTTTTTAATCAAATGGTTGTTTTACTAGTTTATATGTTAGTTATGCTGTTCATCTTATTGTCTAACGTAAATTCCAGGAAAAATGGGGAAGTGAATGGACTATATTCCACTCCCTCACCTAGTGGGTGAGTTGCTTTGCTCTTTGGTTTCATCTTATACGCATTGCATTTCTGTGTGGTCTCTCCATCTTGATGTTTGATTTGGAGTTATTTTCATTGTAGATCGGAAGATCAACGAGATGAGCAGATGCCTGAGGTCTGCAGTGATATTCCTCAATCCTCAATATTTTTTTTTTCTTATAAGCTTGTCCGCTGAACTGGTAGCATTGATTACAGGAGACTATTCAACCGTCAAATCTTGAAGCAGAGGGAAAACATGCTGACATCTGGCAGCTTTTTAAAGAAGTTCAACAAAGTCTGTTTATCTCTTTTCCTGTTGATTTCAATTCTGTCTGCCATCTCAAAAAGCCCCCAAGAAAAAAGGGAGAGTTATGTTGGATTTCTCAGCACCAGTTATTACTGATGTATAGGTTGTAATTGGGTTTTATCTGATGCTTCTCCTTGTTCCATTCAGATATTTTGTTTTTAAACAAACAGCGGCTCCTGGTCACTGAGGAGCTAGAAAAAGCAAATAGAGAGAAACAACTGTTGCTTGACCAGATAGAGCACTTTCAGCCGGGAAATCAAGCTTTTGATGGGCGAGCTAATGGCACTGTAAGTTCTATCCTTCTCTGGCTGGAGAGTTGATCTTATCTGGATATGCCTATTTTAGCTGTTCATGGTCACGCATGGTTCTGTGCCTTTTCTCTCTCCCCTTCAATTTGTATTTGTATATTCATCCCTCTTTCACAGCCTGAAGCTTCCCTTCCTACTAGAGGCAACTGAGTCTTCGGTCAAGTATGTTTAATATCATCTTTTGTAGGGCTTTCTATCTCACGTTGGTCTCAATCTATGCAGGATAGGCTATCAATTTTCTGGGAGTTACTGCATCGAATAGACTCAATGGTCCTTACACGAAAAGTCAATATTGAGGAGGCATCCAATTGGAGGAGGCTAATCATGGATAGCAAAGTTAGTATAGTTGATGTCTTTTCTGATGTCCTGGACCAAAGAGATTCAGAGCTTCTTGAGAAACTTCGCCACTTTGCAGATGGAAGCAAAAGGTAAATTTTTCTAGGAGATAAATGCTGGTTTTTTCGTGTGCTGTAAAATATTTCATCATCACTAGGACAGGAGATCGCAACATGTGGCACCATATTCTTTTCTTGTTTCAAATTATAGCATCCCTTAGATGTTCTTTCGTTTTAATCTGCCATCAAGTAAACTTGTAATTCCCATTGACTTGCATATTTCTTTCAATGATTATCTGTGATCCCTACTAATTTTGCAGTTGATGCCTTTTCTCTACAGGAATGGTTTTCACATTGTTCAGATATGCACTGAAATGGAACCTTTGGTCTCTGTTGGATCCTTGGCATCATATGTAACGGGGTTGAGCCGTGCACTACAAAGAAAGGGCCACACTGTAGAGGTTGTTTTGCCCAAGTAATCAAGGACCTTCTCTTTCATACTTTCTTTCTGCAAGTGCTTGCAACAATTTATGATATGCCAATTCTTAGTAAAATCCTCTTTAGAAACTTTTTTGTTGTGGAGCATATACTTAACATAGGACATGTTGCTAGAAGGATGAGAATAAGGGTTCACTTTCAATCGCCAGAGTAGTAAAGCTGATCATTCAGTTGAATTCTGATTTTAAATCTCTAAAACTATAAACTAAATTTAATAATTTAAACATTACAAGTGTATAAACAAGTACCTGCTTACAAGTAAAAGATGAGGCCTTAAGCCTTGAGTTTGAAGAGGATATTGAAACATGGAGGAGGATAATGAATGATAAATTTAGTATATTCTGTAAAAAGCTTTCTCAAATATCAGAGTGGCAAATGATCAAGTACCTGCATCACCTAGCTAAATCCATCATTCATGAAGTATACATTTTTTTTTTTATGGTTTTGAGCCTTTTAATTAGGGAAAATCTAACCAGAGAAATTTGTGATCTCCATAATTTTTAGTCGGATGCTACCCTTTTCCACTCCAACAATTCAGAAATTGGGTGGACATTATAGTATGCATAGGTATTAGAATCTATGGAAAAATCACAAAAAACCCCAAACTATACCTGCTTTGATACATTTACTTTGAACTTTTTTTTGTGACCTCAAAAACTTCAAATTATGCCCACCATGGCACATTTACCCTAAACCTTTTCTTGTGACATAGAAAACCCCAAACTTGTACATATATGACACATTTACCCTCCGTTAAGATTCTGTTAGATTATTTTTCAGCTAAACTAACATCGTTTTTATTTCACTTAAGCCACGTGGGTGCCATGTTAACATTTTTTTCTTTACGCGTCCATGTAAACAGATTTTTAGCTGTTCTAAGTGACTGAAATTTAAGAAGGGTAAATGTGTCACATAGGTATTAGTTTGGGATTTGTGGTGTCATAAAAAAAAAATTAGGGTAAATACATCATAGTGGGCATAGTTTAGGGTTTTTTTATGGCTTTTGCCCTAGAATCTATCAGTTCCTGTATTCATTGGATTCAAGGTTCAAAGTAAATATATCTTTCTGGTGAATTTTAAAAAATACTGAAGTGCATATAAATAGATACACTACTGATCTATCAACTCATAATATGTCATAGTTACCCATCAAATGATATAAACTATCTCATTTTGCATGATGTAGATTATACTTTGATAGTTTCACCACAATATATTGTAGATTTTTTAGTTTACAGTCCTCTAGCAACTAAAATGTGACATGGTTTTTGTGTTTATTCTTGAGTGTGATACTTGTCATTGTAAAACAAATGTTTTGTGATATCGTCGCATAGGAATCATTGGATGTACTTGAAATCAATGTATCTCGCCTTTAATTATGGGTCTTACTCAAAACTTCTTAATTTGTAGTATCTTAGTTTATATTAAGTTAAAAGCATTTGGTTTCTTCGCTGAACCTTATGATTTGGTTCGATTTTAGGATTCATTATTTTGATATTCCAGCTGATGACTTTTACCTTGATAGACAATAGTAAGATGCCTGATGGCATGCACATATTTACAACTGCCAGACAACATAGTCAAGCACGTCCTTACAAAAAATAAGATAACTAATGATGCCTCTCACTCTCACTCATTTGCGGGCGCGCACACATATATACACACACGGACATTTCTACATGTCAGATTGCCCTCACATATCAGGAAAATCTATTAGAGCTTTTTGCATTGAATAAAGAAAATTTATTTGGTAAGTCTATCATGATATGTGTCAGGTATGAGTGTTGGAACTTCTTGTACTTTTATTTAGGAATCTATTTTGGAAACAGGTATGCAAGGCTGAACCTTGGAGAGGTTCAAGGGTTGAGAGAAATTGAGGCAGAATTCTATTCATACTATAATGGTCAGCTGCATGGAAACAGGATTTGGACTGGGTTAGTCATTTGCAATCTAATCAGCTCATATTTATATGAAATAGTAGTTTTTACTTCTGATTAGAGAGATTGGATTCCTGATAATGACTTCACAGGTTCCTGTTTTGTATGGAGTTGAATGGAAACTAGTGCCTTTTTGGTTGGAAATAGTTTGATTGCGACTAACCTCTCGCTCTTTTTGTGCAGAATTGTCCGTGGTATTGGAGTTACTCTCATCGAGCCTATATTTTTCTCATCCTTTTTTAGCCGTGAGAAGATATATGGCTACTCAGATGACTTTGAACGGTCAGTCAAACATATTTGATATTTGTTGCACTACTTCATAATGTGCTTTCGAAACTTCTGGTCTTTGACAAGACCAAAGGATACTGGGTGAGCACATGACTAGATATTCAGTTGAAATTATAAGGGATAATGCCACGAGTAGTCCCTGAACTTTTTCTTGATGATCCCTAAGTCTTTTTTTTTTTTTTTGGGGGGACGTGGGGGGGGTAAATTCAAAATCCGCTCAAAACAGTCTTGCCATTAGTTGCAATGCCACATCACATCACGTTCTTTTTTGCTAACATGGACTACCAACTGAGCATTTTGTGGGCCAAATCATCTTGTGGGGTCCCATGTGGAAGCATCTGAACTGTGCAATTGGATATTTAAGATGCCAACTTTGGATACTTAATGGTCAATTAGTGATTTTTGAAAGTTTAGGGACTTCCCATTGCACTGTCCAAATATATAACTATAACAAAAATAAAGAGAAGGAAGAACAGGATAGCCCAGACTGAGCACATCTGCGGTCTTGTCTGCCTTAGACGAGTCATGTGTTTTGTTCAGCTTATAGAATAGGTTTCCATTCTTACTGGTGATTGTGCCTTTTATTGTCTGCTTACTGGTTTTGTTTTGCTTAGAGAGATCTTAGTTTTTCTTTAGATTCTGCTTCTGAATAAGACCATAAGAATTTTTCTTCCATCTTTAATAGTGTTATAAAATCCAATCCAAAGTTTTAAGCTGATAATTGAAAAATACTACTTTTTTTTATAAGGGCCATATATGTTGAATCACTGTCAATTATTCGAAAAGCTTAGTTTATTGGTTGAAAGCCTGATTTAAATTTAAATACTACAGCAATTAGCAATACCATATGTGTTAAACATTACCTTCTTGTTACTTTCAGGTTTGCTTATTTCTCCCGTGCTGCATTAGATTATTTGGTCAAAGCTGGAAAGAAGCCTGATGTTTTGCATATACACAACTGGCAAACTTCTATTGTAGGGCCTCTTTTCTGGGATATTTCTGTGAAACTGGTAATACTGGGAGCTGCATTTATTATTATTCCGCTCTGAGGTGTACTTTATGTGGGTATATGTGATGTTAAATCCCAGGCCAACTCTTACATCTTTTTGGAGCATATAGTTGAATGAGGATACAGTTGACACATCAAGAGTAAAAAAGCCCTCTGCTTTCAAGAAGCTTTTCCATAAACCTCCTTGTCTTATTGGGAAATGAAACCTCCTTGTCTTTAGTTTTGTGCGAAATATTATCTCTAGAATAAAGTATCAATATAAAACAGGATTAGCTTAATCGCTATCCATAAAGAGAAGATAAAACCATTTGTGAGGTAGTCTACTCATTTGTTTTCCTATTCTAAAATTGCGGTTAAATTAAAATGGAATTAGATCAGCATAGTAATTGCTTTCATCTGGAGATAATGGCAAAGTTGACTGGCATGTGGCATTAAGTGCAAGGCTAATGCATCACATAATCGGCCACTGTAAGCATTTCATTTTGTGACTCCCTCATCTCTGTTCGTTGATGAATCTATTTTACAGGTAAGCAATCTCAAAAGAGAAATTACTTTAATGCCCTACATGGAAAATGAGTTATGCATCAAGTACTACAGACTCGTTATAGAAGAGAAAAGTAGTATTGTAAAATGCTGAGAGAACATCAGTAGGCTATAGCAGCATGTTAATATGCTTATGGAAAGGTTTTACCATTCTCATCATTCTGGCATTTAATGAGATTCAGTCTCTTCATTGTCTACATAGTCTTCTAACAAAATCTTGTTATGGTCATTTGTAGGGACTTGAAGGCACAAAAATTTTACTAACTTGCCACGACCTTAATTCACAGGCATGTCGCTATTTGTCCTATCTCTCTTGACCCTTGTATCCTGGACTTCCTCATTGACTTCATTTGGTAGATATCAGTGTCTTGAGCAACCTGATAAGCTGGGTCTAAGTGGACTAGAACCTGCTCGTCTTCATCGTCCAGATCGTTTCCAAGACAATGCCAGGGCATCCCTTGTAAATTTATTGAAGGTAAATTTCTTTAGATAGAGATTGAATAAATTGGCATCAGTTTCATGTGATAATAGTGTAGTTAAATTCCTAGAAGTCTAATTTTAAAAATAAGTTTACCGAATTTATTGTTTGAAAGTTTCTTTTGACAACTTGTCAAGTAGTTTATGCATCTGGATCTCATCAATTATAAAAAAAGAAGCAAGAAAAAAGAAAAAGAAAATTCACTTTAGGACAGCTTGCTCTTTTCTTTTTTCTTCTTTTGTATTGGCTATTAGTCTGCAGCTCTGGATTGGGATTATTTGTCAGCTTACCAAATTAGTTTACTTAGCACAACTATTTGTATCTGGCCATTCAATATCAAGCCTGGCCAATATATCTCAGCTAGAGATTTCTGAGCTTTGCATCGATCAACATAACTTGGCCACAATCTATTATTCGGCTTGATCCAGACTGGTTTGGGCCTAGCCCAGTCTTCAGGATCCATTATGCAATTATCAGAAAGTTACATACTAGTGTCTAAAATCTACAAATTTCATCCTGAGAGAGTTTCTACTCATTGATCTAGTTAGAGTTTGGAACCTTAAAGTAAATTCAAGAAAGCTCATTCAGAAATGTGTGTCTAAAATCTACAAATTTCATCCTAAGAGAGTTTCTACTCATTGATCTAGGTAGAGTTTGGAACCTTAAAGTAAATTCAAGAAAGCTCATTCAGAAATGTGTGTCTAAAATCTACAAATTTCATCCTGAGAGAGTTTCTACACATTGATCTAGGTAGAGTTTGGAACCTTAAAGTAAATTCAAGAAAGCTCATTCAGTAATGCAATCCATACTTCCATTAATGTTGTTAGGTCGATTCACTTTCTCCTTCCTGATTTAAAGATAGAAGTAGCACTTTTTCATTTCAATTTACTGTTTCTTCCAAACCTTCCCGTCTTGAACTTACAAGAATAGTTCCTCATCGTTATTAAGAGCATCTTCTGCTAATAGAACTTTTTGGTTCTCATCCTCAAGGCAGTTTGATCAGTTTAAACAGACGGTTGTTGCATTGCTATGATTGCCCTTCTTTCTCGTGGTGCAGAAAGGACTCAGCTATTAATTAGTACGCACTTGGTTTTGGGGTGACCCTACATTCCAGAGCCTTTGCTGTTTGTCAACTGATTTTCAGAGTATAAATGCCTAAGTTGGTAGATGATTTTCTGCTTTATTATGTTTAATTTTCAGGCAAAGAAGAGAAGTGACTTTCTTTAAGTAATCCTATAAAGATGCACTGGCGGTACTAGTCAGGCATCACCTCCATTTAGTATTTTTATGGGCAGTGACAGTTGGCCGGAGTATGATACCTCATGAGCTATTCTAGCTATTTATGTTTAACATTATAATCTTTTGCCTTTTCTTGTTGGATCTAAATCTTTCTAAATTATAAAGAATAGCCAAAACATTTTTCACCTCTTGGCCAAAAATACACATAAAGTGATGCCTGCAATTAATTAAATAATGATGTATATTACTACATCAAAATAATTTAGAGAAGTCTACATAACTCTCCTCTTATTGAATGAATCTATGCGGATTCTAAATTTGAAGCTGAACCTTTCTCATCCTACAACAAGCCTTTTTTTTTAACACACACACACACACACACACACACACACACATATATATGCAAGCATATTATTTGAAATTTTGCACGCACTGCCCTTTTGGGCAAAGATAGTAAAGCCATCACTAACACCAGAAAAAGATTATGGGAATCCATCACAGGAAATCACCTTGTTTACTTTAAATTTTTTAAGGGATTGGACACAAGAAACATGTGATTTCATTTTCTTGTTTTTTCTTGGAATATTGTCCATATCAAGCTTGTGTCCTAGACTTGCAATTGTCGTTGTTTTTCTTAAGTTATTTTCGACCATCACTAATCTTTTCCTTTCTTCTTTCTGGGTAAATTTCCAGGGTGGAATCGTATACTCGAACAAAGTTGTAATTATTTCATCCATGCACTCCAAAGGAAGGATAATCCGTTATTTTGGTTATGGGTTGGAGCCCACCTTAGCAACTCACAAGTAATGCTCTGTTGTACACCTCTTTTTTTTTTTCAGTAGAGTATATATTGCAACAATGTCTTTATCCTTTCCTACGAGTGAAAGAAACTTACTTTAGCCAATTTTTGTCCGGGTTTTTTTCCCTATAATAGTGCTTCATATTGTCAATAATCTATCACCAAAGTTGATAGCTTTTCTTGGGTATACTTTCATCACAGGGACAAGTTGCTAATTGCTCCCAGTGGGTTTGACCACTCCACATGGGATCCTTTAAAGGACAAATTTCTTCCCAAAAACTACAGTGCAGATGACTTGGAGGGTAAAGCAGTTTGTAAAGTTGCATTGCAGCACCGTGTGGGTTTGCCTAAGGATGCTTCTGTTGCAGTTGTGAGTATTGTGATGAATAAAAAACTAAGGAGGATTTATGATTATATTCATATACTTGTTTTATGTCTCTTTGTTCATGATACTCTACATTGAGTAGTTCTAGAGCATGCAAATTTCCTTTATTTCATGAAATTGATATATTTCAAATGTCTTGGGAGCTGCAAAGATCATGCAGGCTGTCATTATGTTCTATTATATCTCTCTGTAATAATCCTACTTAAACCTTGCAAGTAGTAAGGCATCCCATGTCAGATATTAATCTATATGAATTTTCAATACCTTCATTGTCATGTGATATATGTTTTTGCAATCCTGGGAGCGAGGTGGGGTCTTTCTACTTAGCAAAACGTGGGATATGGTTTGCAACATTTCTGCGTTGTCACTTGATATAGATACTGATTTGGTGCACCTTCTAAGCATGGATTAGTTTCTTTCTCTTTATATTTTCCATTCAACAACTAAAGCTCATTGTGGTAATATATGGGGGATCAACTATGCACTTTGAGGCTTCCGGCACCTAATAAATGAACTATTTCCCAATATTGAGGTTGGATCATCTGAAGTCACTTAAGAGTTACTGGATACAATTACATATAGCAGCTTCTAAAAATTGCACTTCTAAAAATTGCAGTTCAGATTTGTATGCCATTGGTTTACTAGTGCCGGTCATGTCGAGTGGAACTTAATTAGTGAGCACAGTTTCTGAATACTATGGTTCTAGAGTCTGCTCATCTTTGATTATAAAATTCAGCATGCTTTTCTTTTTCAATTCCTGCAAATTCTTTTTTGTGCATTTCCCTCAGTATAAAAAATGTTCCTTATTTCAGGTCGGATGGATCTACCAAGAAGTATCAGATATTGACTTGAAGACACTAAAAACTGTTGCCCAGAGCATTACACATGGGGGTGGCCAGGTTGATATTATTCATCTGTTTTTTACCTGATGAGTTGGTAATTCAACTCTCAGAGGATCTCTTTAAGTCGTGGCAGGTTGCTGCCATACAAATAAACTTGAGGAGATAATGAGCTAGTATTATGTAGTAAAGCACCTAAGCAAATTGGCCATGATCTATGCTTAGAGACACTGCAAGTCGAAAAATCTCATTTATAAGGAAAGAAGCTAATTTTCACCATAGAAGTGATCTATCCATTCTGGAGGATTGCAAATCAACATTTTGATAAGGCTTTAACTTAGAATAAATTCTTCGTGAGATATTTATGATGCTTTATCTCATTGACAAATCTGTGCAGCTTCTCTTGGCAAGGATAGACAAAATGACAAATCTGGATAGGACCTCTGAATCTTTTGTGAAAGATCTGAAGGTATTGGCAGGAACTGTTGGTTTCCTTTGTCCTTTTTGTTGACATGCCGTTACTGTCTAAACACATACTCTGTTACTTGATTTTTGCATGAAAAGATAATTTCTTTCCTTTGTCATTTTCTTTTAACAATCTTATCAGATTTCTTTTGCTTAAAGAAAACTTTTGCTTTCGACTGCTTGGTTTTCAGGCTGCCTGGCCACTGTGGTTATAGTGGAGTGTCATTGGACTTGCAAATCTTTTCTTATATTGCTACATATATCAGGATTATAGACTTCAGGATGAGGATGTGTCAACTGCACATGAATCTTCCAGAGTGGCTAATTCTTCCCCTCTCAATTTTTCTCATGGGCAGGATGAAAACGTTAGATTCATAGACAGATACGATGAAGCTCTATCCCACTTGATATTTGCTGGTTCTGACATTATCTTGTGTCAGTCTTTTGAGGATCCTACACTACAAGTGCCGGTATGTTAAGTGCGTGATATCATCTGCAGCTTATCAGCTATTAGTCCATTGTGTTTTCAACTGGTTTTTGCTGGCACAGCATACCGTGTGCCAAAATTACCATCGGGGGAAGATAGGTTATAGTACTGCATTACTTTCAAACATAGGTCTTAATAATATTAAGAATATGCAAACAATGCCAGCTACTATTTGAAGTAAACTTCATGAATACATGTTCGAGTTGACTTTAAGTTGTGCTTCTGTAATCTGTTTGGATGGCTTCTTTGATAAAATGTCTCTTGGTCTCTCTAACTTCTTATCGATTATTGAGTAAAGGATCTTGAGAATTCATGTGAACTGGAGTTGCAAAGTCCTCGCAGCTGCTGTTTTCCTTCGTCGAGCATTCATCTGCACAAAGGACTTCATTATGAAATTTGCTTCATCCATGGATAATTAAAGTGCAATTAAAGTTTTTGCAGATGAAGGCATTGAAATATGGAGCTGCTCCGGTCGCACTGTCTTTTTCTGACGATAGGTCCAGGTAAACTCTTCATCCGTTGATCCGTTATTAACCCATATGATGTAATTTCCAGAGAGCATTGAAGTGCCACTGTTTTTCACCATTCGCGTCTGAACAGGCATGTAGTTGATCCCGGCCATGATATCTCGGAGTACGCACAGTTCATAAAGTCCACATTTGAGAATATATCTCTCAGCCAAGCCCTGGACGAAATGGTGAGTACTTTGCTAATATTTCGCAGACGTTTAGATCCATCCGTCCCCATGATTAGAAAATTAAATCTACCAGCTCCTGCGATACTACGTTTTAAGTTGCCAGCTGATCTTATTCTCTGCGGTATCTTTTGGACATTTGTTGCTTGTGATCTTAGAGGAGTAATCCTTCCAAATGGAAGCGAAAGATGGCGGATGCCATGGACAAGGACTTCTCCTGGGATGCAGAAACATGCGACGTACATATCTCTGCTTATGCAGCTTTAAAGAACCTGTAGAGCAGGTGTATAACTGTATATATAGCCGTCGATCATAGTAGTATATAACCACTCGAAAGCCGTCTTGTGATCGGGGAATCCTTCGGAGAGCCCCGGCAAATTGGCCCCGATCGCGGGTTACTTAAGAGTGTAAATTCTTTGTTTCAAGGTATCTATTTTCTATGTGCCGATAAATTCGTCGTGGTCGTTAATGGTCGGTCCAATGTCATGGATGTTACTGTCGTTGACCTCTTCAGCAGTGAAAGTGTAAAAGTTGATTGCCAAAAGATCCCGTGCCAAAAGTTGACCTCTTCAGTAGGTTCATTGAGCCTAGACAGGGACTTCTAATAAATGAGGTTCCACCCGCCCCGCCTCGCCCCGCCCCGCCTCGGTCGGACTTAAACCAGGCCCGCCCGACCCGTCCAATTCTTACATATACGATCATTTCTATCGACGGGCGCGATCGGGGCGACATTCCGAACTAGATCCGGAGCTCGATCCGTGCTCGTCCGCCCATCGATCACCTCCTCCCTCTCGACATCGTTCATGATATGTTTGCCCCCACTTTCGTGGCCCGTCCCTCTCGCTCACGTGCTCCCTCCCCACGCCACACCTCCCGATTACCCCCCGCCCCGGCCACAATAATTGCTCCCCAAATATCGAAAATCCAAAAAAAAAAAAAAAAAGGAAAAAGGTCAAGATCAACGGTCGCGATCGCTCCAACGGCTCTCCCCGTCGCCGCCTCGGGGACTGTTCCGTCGTCTTCTCCGTCGTCGTCCTCCGCTTGTCGCTTCCACTTCTCTCTCTTCTCTCTCTCTCTCTAAAGAGACGTGACGGACGGCATTGTACGCGTCCCCCACCGTACGCTCGGAAGCAGCTGATCTCCCTCCCTCCCTCCCTCCCTCCCTCCATCTCCTCCTTCTGAACGGACAGAGGATTTATAATATTCAGCTCTCGACCGGCGCGCGTTCCTCCCGGTTCCCACCGTCTTCGTCATCGTTTCTCCATCTCTCTCTCTCTCTCTCTCTCTCTCTCTCTCTCTCTCGCATTTTCTCGCATTTTCTCGGATTCCGCATTCTCGGATTCCCGGAATCCCGGATTTTCCTTCCTTGTTTCTCTCTCTCTCCGGAAGTTGAAATTTTGAAAATCCTTCTCTCCGCCCGCCCCTCCGCCTCGCTCAAATGTAGCCTCCATCGCTCGGCGTTCTCGAGGGCGACGCTCGTCGTCGCGGCATTGCGGATCGTCTCGTTCGAATTGGCTCCGTCTTCGCTGCGTCTTCGGTTCCGTTTCTTCTTTCTTTTTTGGGTTGTCGGATCATTTTGAAAATCTAGCGTCAGCTCCGGAAACGGAAAGTCGGCTGGCGACATTTCCTTTCCTTTTCTTTCCCTTTTAGACGTTACGGTTTTCGAATTCGGTGTCGAGTTTAGGGCTTTATCGCAATCGCTCGCGCGAGCGATCGGTGGGTAATAGATAAGCCTTCGGCTCCGGCGGTGCGTGACTAGGCGCGGGGGATTTGATGCGAACTGTGGAAACATGCCCAGCTTGAAGGCTCCTGCTGCTGCTGCTGCGAGGAAGACAGCCACCACCTTAACGGTTCGGTTTCTCGGGCTGCTTTGTTCGATTCCCGGTGCTTTTCGAATGAACTGAAATTTTGTGTTGTGCGTTTGAGATCAGGTTGCTGTTAAGTGTAGACCCTTTGCGCGGAGAGATTACGGCCGCAATATCGTTAGAGTTAGCGATAGTAAGGTACGTAAGTGGTAAAGTCTAATTTGTGGTGGCATGCGTCGAAGTCGCTGAAGTCGTTGACTTTAGATAGTGGCATTGAGGAATTTATGTGGATTGGTGATGCAGGAGGTTCTTGTGCTAGATCCTGACCTGTCGAAGGACTATCTTGACCGCATACAAAATCGAACCAAAGAGAAGAAGTACCGTTTCGATCATGCGTTCAGTCCTGAATGTTCCAATAGGGTATGCAGCATTTTTGTAATTGACTTTTTATCCTTTCGATGTCTGTTCGGCTGCTTGAGATTATTGTGGATTGTAGGTATAGACAGGGTCTGAAAATTTCGCACCAGGATCATGCTGCTAAGACATGAAATATTGGAAAAACATTTGCATCACGTCCGTTCATATTTTTACATTTTAGCTCATGCCACATGTCAATCTGTTGTTAGTATCTTGGCTAATAGCTCTGCTGTAGTACTCATATTTATGAAAGTCCTCTAAAAGTTTCGATGATTTCCAGGATGTGTACAGTAGATGTATAGCTTCAACAATTGCTGGAGTTGTTCAAGGTCTCAATGCAACCGTCTTTGCTTATGGTTCAACCGGAAGGTACATCTGTTAAATGACCCGACGGTAGCCTTGATCGCTTTTGCTGATTTCTGCCTTAGATAGATTTTCTTTTCTTTTAGCTTATGGTTTTGGTATGTTCGTTTTACAAATTTTAATCAGCCTTTCTCAAATTACGAGACTTCTTGCTACTCTTTAGTTGCCATGAACATGGCTCCTTATCTTATAGCTCGATCAAACTCCTAGTGAATCGATCGCACTTGTGTAGCTTAGATTCATATCAGATTCAGCTTGTGTGCCCCTTGAGATCATGTGGATTGATGACGTACTGATTGTTCAGTCCCCATGTTTCCTTCCTTTTCCCTCGAAATTTTCAGTGGAAAGACATACACAATGGTTGGAACTAAGAATGACCCGGGACTTATGGTTCTTAGCTTGCATACAATCTTTCACCTTATCAAGCAGGACAGTAGTTCCGATGAGTTTCAAGTTAAATGTTCCTACCTTGAAGTTTACAATGAAGTAAGGAGGAAACTTTGATCAAATAAGTTGGTCTCTTTTTCCTTATGCAATGCTTGGCGTGGACATATTCAGCTAATTTCATGCATTCAGGTTATCTACGATTTGCTTGAGAAATCATCGGGTCATCTGGAACTCAGGGAGGATCCTGTTCAAGGAATTGTTGTTGCTGGCTTGAAGTCAATTAAGGTTCTTCCTATTTCTTTGATATGTGTATGATGAATGCTGTTTGAGTATAAAGCTGTGAATCACTTGATTAAAGATGATGATTTATCCTGTTTATGGAGGTGCATAAAATCATTCTGTTTTTAGAGTTACCTTTAAGGAGCATGCATTATTAGCGGCCTCCGGACAGAATAAGCAGCAAGAGTAGGGCATAATGTGTCTGGCATTCTGTCATTATATGGAATTGGCCATGTGTATATCTCTACCTCTACGCTAAAGCATTTGGGATACTTCTTTGTTTCTGAAGAAGAAAAGGATGTCTTCTTTCTCTGGTTTACAAGTTTGATTTGCCAAGAATTTCCTTATGCTTATTGGGGCTTCTGTCTGCTATATTAGTTGGGTTGCATAGTGGGTGGTTGGCCTCCCTAATTGTAAATCCTTCAATTTAATTGTGAGGGACTCGGTCCAATGACCACTGCATTGATTGATACTCGTGGAACTTTCGCAGTCAATTTAGTTTTTCTTACTTATCTTTGTTGGCCTTCTACCAATGAAGATACCAACTGTTCTAGACTTCTGTTTTGTTATGGCAACGCGGGGAAGATATAAATGTAGGCATATGGTGTGGCTGGATGTTTATAAATTATCGATTCTCTTACACGTGATCAGCTCAATTTTGGAAAAGAACACGGTTTCTCTCTACTCTCCAGATCGCATTACCATTCACCGCACTTCTAGAATCTTAGTCAGTTTGCCAATTCTTGCAAGTAGTGTAATTATTTTCCTGAAATGAGTCATGTCTGAACTGAAGCAGGTAATGCTTAGTTAATGCAATTAATTTTCCAAGGAGACTTCTTTTAGTGCCACCTTAAACAGTAAAAATAGGATTATGACTGCATAGTTGAGAAACTCTTTGGTAGACACATCCTCATTAAATGACCAAGATCGATGCTAAACAATTTCTTCAGACTATTGTACTGATTATTTTAAGAAACTGAATATCCCTGCTAACTCTTTTCAAGTGAAAAATTCAGCTGCAACAAAACCTCAGGAGAAATTGGTACCAGTTGTGAAAACGTAGGTGCAAAGCAAAAGGGAAATTATCTTCAGGGGAAACATGTGTTTTTCTCTCCAATCTATAGGGGCAAGACTTTCTTTGTCTCCATTTTTGTTTAAAAATTGAATGTAGAGTTGGGTGCCATATAGGCAAAGCTCTTTGATGTTTCAGTCATCTGAGCCATCAGTTGCAGATATTTTATGGATTTGTTCATCATATATGGGTTCCTTGTGTCAACAAATTGTGGCAATCAAGTTTTCTAGCTTATATGGCTGCTTATTACTATCTTACTCACATGTAAAAGTAAAATGTACATCATGCTTTTGGTTTGTAGAGCACCGACTTTTTCCTGTTGATGCAGCCTTATCTTAGAGATATTTAATTTTGAAAATAGGTTCACTCAGCAGATAAAATACTTGAACTTCTCAATCTAGGAAACAGCCGAAGAAAAACAGAGCACACAGAGGCTAATGCAACATCGTCAAGGTAACAAGGCACATTTCTCATGTTTACCTTGTTGCTTTATGTTTTATCATTTTGGTTTTCTGTTGGGAATAATTTTCCTCAATTGAAGGTTGATGTAGTCTTGTTTATACAGTGGATCAGTAAAATACTTCTAGAACAGATATTATCTGATTGTAGGCTGTGGCTGTTCACCTTCTCGCTCTATGTTTTTTCAAGTTTAGTGTTTGCAACTTGGCTCACTGCTACCTTTATATTATTTGATTGTAGTTTCCATGCGCTAAGATGTGGCTGGTGTCTTGGTATTGCATTTTACTAAGAGTTTTTTTCTATTCTTTTTGTGAGATAGTGTTGGTTTCGCGTGCTTAGATTGAACTTTTTGAAGGCTCTGGAAGGTGATAAAGTTTCCAGCTTATCCTTGCCAGACATGGATACTTTTGGTTTACATAGGTGCTTCATACATGCTATCTATGAAGAATGACGTATTGATGCTTGTTTCTTCCACCAGTATAACTTTGATATCACCTTAGAATCCTTTATCTCCACAGTTACTGAGAAGTGATTATTGTTAAATAAAAGACTGGTGAATTTTGATTGTTTTATACCTATCATAATACTTTTGAATTAATTCCCTTAAATATGATCAGAATTGACGTATGAAATGCAGAATGATAAAAGAGGGCTAGCTACAGATTAATAGCCTTTGAAGTATAGATATTTAGTTGTGATTGGTGATGGCTTTTGCTTATGGACTCCCAACTCAAAGAAAATATTGCAGTAATCGCTCTGATACTTTCTTTAATATTCTCTCATAAACCTCAGCCGTTTTATGATGTTTTCTTTTCTGGAACCAGATCACATGCAGTTCTGGAGATTACTGTGAAAAGAAAACAAAAGAACAAGTATCGAAATCAAGTAATGCAAGGAAAACTTGCACTTGTGGATCTTGCTGGCAGTGAACGAGCTTCTGAGACGAACAATGGAGGGCAGAAGCTCAGAGATGGAGCTAATATTAACCGCTCGCTTCTTGCATTAGCGAATTGCATTAATGCCTTAGGGAAACAGCAAAAGAAGGGCCTGGCCTACGTTCCTTATCGAAATAGGTTGGTGGGATTGATCATTTTGTGGTCGAGATTCCCCTTTTTTATGCATTTAACAGAAAAATCTTACAGCAAATTGACACGGATCCTTAAAGATGGTTTGAGCGGTAATTCTCAAACAGTTATGGTGGCTACAATATCTCCTGCCGACAGTCAATATCATCACACAGTCAATACCTTAAAGTATGCCGACCGAGCCAAGGAAATAAAGACGCATATCCAGGTTAGAAAGTCTAGGTTGACACATATATGAACATTGTGCAGGACTTAAATTCCGTCGACATAAATGTACTTTGGGACCATAATTTGTCAATAAGTTTTTCTTTTTTGTTTTATCTAAATTCATTTTATGACATCACTTGATCATTTTGCAATGATCTTCATCCATCCTTAGAAAAGAGGAATGGAGTATACTCACTGTCAGATGAAATTCAATTTTCTGCATTCTACCGTTTCTTATACAGATCTCCCTCAATTTTCTGCTAATATTTCATGTTACGGGTGTTTTCTTTTCTCAGAAAAACATTGGCACAGTTGACACCCACGTGTCAGATTACCAGCGGATGATTGACAGTCTTCAGGTTTTCCTTACTCTTTTTTATTTTATGTATTTCGCTTGACTACAATATGCATGTCATTAAACTTATTTGACATTGTAGGTAGAGGTTTATCGCTTGAAGAAGGAATTGGCTGAAAAGGAGTCCCAACTTAATGTCAGATCTACTGACAAAGTTGCAGATGATGAGTTGTCTTGGTTAAATTTACTGAGCCAAGAAACCAGTGAAAATGTTCAGGAAAGGATAAACTTGCAGAAGGCAATGTTTGAGCTTGAGGAAATTAATCTTCGTAACCGTGCTGAGCTCCAACATCTTGATGATGCAATTGCAAAACAACAGGTCAGCTTGTGAAATTAGTTTCAATGTCCCTATTCCTTGGTGTTTTCGAGATTTATCAAATAGCCTCTTTAAACAAACTATCTGCTTTTGTTGAACCTGATAATCTGTCTAAGCCATGCTGGCCTGAACAAACTGAACTTGGTTTTATTCTAACCCATTGTCCCACTTCTGATCTTGGGTTGACTAGCTGTGGTTCTTGTTGCAAACTGCAACGTGGAGAAATAGTTAGCTCTTAAGTGAACTGTTTGACCTGGTCATTGCTAAAAAATATTCTGTCACACCACCCGTTTCATCAGGACCTTTCCCTTATTCTAGAAAACAATCAACTTGAGTTCTCAGGAGCACACTTTCACAGGCTTACAACAGCGCATCCCCTCATGTGATCTTCTATTAAGTTTTGTCGTTCTTTTGGCTTATCTCATTTTGGTTTTCAGTTAAAGGTTGGAAAGCTTCCACCTGAAGTTTTTGGGTTGGTTCAGTTTATCTCAAATTGAATTAGCATGTTTGCTCTTAGTTGAGACTGATTAAGTAGTTAAATGGCAACCTCAAAATGAATGGAAAATTCTAATTAGGCTGCTGAGGTGGGCTTTTTCTTCCCCCTCAATCTGCCCGCTCGACTTAGCTTTGTGTCAAATACCCACTATTACTTGGTGAATATGTATCAATTATCCCCATATATCCTGATCGCCGGTGGAGAAGTGGCCAACTGTGGAGCAAGTGCATCACACTTGCACAATTTTGCATCATTCAGAGGGGTTGTTTTCATCCATAGAGTAATACGAGAAATTTGAAAAGAGAATTAATATTTGAACACCAATCATATATATATATATATATATATATATATATATATATATATATATATATATATATATATATATATATCTATATATATAGAGAGAGAGAGAGAGAGAGAGAGAGAGAGAGAGGCATGGGAGGAAAAGGAAGCGGTGGTGTTGGTGTTGTCAGTGTGCACCAAGGAGGGTTTGGCGTCCCTGTTGGGTTTGGGTGAACAACCTGTAGTCGCTATGGCCGCATATCACACCTAGAAGACAACGAGAGAGAGGCTGCTGGGCAAGACGCATTTGAACGCGTTGATGATAGGGTGAAGGCTGAAAATAGTGATTGATGAGTGGCAGGTGAAGGAAGAAGATGGCCATTAATAGAGTTGGTGTACGTGGTATCTGGCAAAGGTGGGTGTTGAAGATGGTCTTGATTGAAGAAGAATTGACGATTGGGTGGCCAGGGTGGAGAGCATAGGGAAAACATAGAGTTTGGTGAACTGTGATGGAGGTGTGGGAATGGAGGGTAAGATGATCATTTTTTGTCAAGAGTTTGTTAGATTTTCCTTCCCCTGCTCATCATCTCTTCTCCTAGATTTCTCTGTGTCAACATCCATGGTCCATCATCATGACAATGGACATCGAATTCCCTGTATGCTCACCTATGTTACATTTTGATCTTTGAGAATGCACAAAGTATGTGGTCAGTGCTCCGAAATTGAAATTGTGAATAATCAACACTTAAAACCCTTACTCTTAAATTTTAGGCACAGGCCATCAATCCTAAGCTTTCAAATTTATCTCATGACAGAAAAATTCTTTCAAATCTCTCCCCCCTTTTCCACTCTCTCTCTCTCTCTCTCTCTCATTTATGGGTGTGATCTGCAGCACTGGTGGCTGACGCTTGTAAGTGAAGCCTCATTGGTGCCTGACGACACCGACTCCTGTGCCGCCTCCTACCCCTCTACCTCTCTCTGCCTATTCTGTTTCTAGGGTCTGTAGTTGTTAATTTTAATTTATCTGCGTAAATTTCATGTATTAATATATGATTTTCAAATTAAATTAACCCTATCGATGATGCAAAATTGTGCAAAGATGCACATGCTCCATGGCTGGTCACTTTCCCACCGGCAATTAGCATTGCTTCTCCTAGTATAGGGGGTCATTTGAAACAAAGCTAAATGTAGGGGGGTACTCTGGGAAAACAAGCCCACTTCAAGGGGCTAATTGGAATATTCCTGCAAGAATGCGGTATAGTCCTTGCATCCTCATTTATAAAGTGGATACTCTAATTTTATTTGTGATCTATGAAAGTCTGTTGTGTGTTAGTTATAACAGCAGCCTTTGCCTTTTTAATCTATTAATTGGTAACATGAGATGGGGATGAATTCTATGGATGAAGACATAATTGGCTTATAAATTTTCTATTAGTTGACAATTTGTCATATGCTAAGATCATTGTTCCTGAGTTGCTAGTTTGAAAATAATAGTTCTGGTGAGGTTTAACAGATTACCTGTGTCACAGGCAATTGAAAAATTTGGTCCAGTTGTCGAGGCTTTGAGAGCTAGGCGACAAGTAATTCTCGATAACATCAGGGACAATGATGAAGCCGGTTTCAATTATAAGAAGGTGCTTCCTCAGTCACTGTTACTTTTGGTGTCTACTGTCTATGTCATTTAAGTGTTGCACTTCACATTTGAACATATAACCTTTGCTTCTTCAGGAAATTGAGGCAAATGAGAAGCATCGATCTGAGCTACAAGAGAAGATTAATGAAGCAATCAGTTACAATGGAAACAAAACATACTTGCGTATTCTTAGTCAGTACCGACTCTTGGTGAGTTATCGTACATTGGCAACACTTTTTCACTGAGGGTGTAATGTGTCTTTTGTTGTTAATTTTATTTTTCTGTATATAAAGCTTAGGTGCAAAGAGAAAGGAATGCGCAGTTAATGAACGGATTACCTCCGAAAAATTATTTAAAATCAAACCCTAATGGCAGAGGCATGGCAATGTAAATTTTCTCACTGTGCAACTATTCATCTAAATGGGTTGCTGGGGGGAGAGTACTGTCAATTTCTTTTCTGTATGCAAGACAAGAATAACTTGTCTTCATATTTCTGCCATCTCACTCTTGCTATCAATTACCAGTGTGAACCTTACAGTTGTAGTGCCATTATGTAGGGGATGTCAAACACTGAGCTTCAGTTCGAAATTGCAATGAGGGATCAAGTGATTCATAATCAACGAGAAGCACAGAAAAATCTTTGGAACATGATGATGGGGCTGGGGCTTGAGTCACTTGATAAGAAAAGGCTGTTGGATGTCGCAGCTTGGCAGGGAATACCAATTGAAGACTACATGATGACACCTTATCTGGGGCTGTCAGATAATAGTCACCTAGAAAATGTGGCTTCTCACAGATTTCTCCCTTTTGGGAGTTCCCCATGCACGGGCAGTTCTCTATCCAATTCATCTGGCAACTTACATCACCATCAATTCTTCTACGGTGGGCCCACTTCCTCAGGCAATTGGAGTGCTTTGTGCAGGGAGGAGCATCACAGTTCATACTACTTACTATCTCATGATGTTTCGCAATCGCCCCATTTGAGGTCGAGCAAGAGTCCTGAAGATTGTGCTTGTCATAGGCCAAGGTCACAGTTTGGCACACCTGATGTGTATCACCAAGGTTCATGCAGTCCCTCTCGAGAGGTGACATGTGAGCCTTCACCTTGTCAAAGTCGTTTATCTTCTAGTGTTACTTTTGCGCGGCAGCATGAGGTACGAATCCACAAATCTATCCCCTTTCCTAAGATGGTGTTTTAATCCATTCCTGTTCTTTCTTCTCATAGTTATGTTTCTGTGATTTCATTATCCTCTTCGTCTCTTTAGATTGTAATAGATCTCGCAAAAATACCTGTGTAAGTATTAACTTAACATAACAATAGTTTGTTTATACTTTTGGAGTAATTTGGCCTTAGAACCAACTTTCTCGCAATTCCAGCCTGTACAGATGTGAAGCTGACGCGATTGCAGTTGTAGTCCACTGCAAATGAATTGTCGTATAAGTTTTCCTCAATGCCATTGAAAAGACCCTCTTTCTTTCGCTCTTGGCATGATCATGAGAAGTCACTTCCGAATAAACGAGACACTGTTGCTTGCATGAAAAGATAGAGGAATGTAGTATGAGGATATCTTTACTTGTCCTTGTTGTTGCAGTTTTCTTTGTAGTAGACTGCTCATCTTGTTTGACCCGTGATTAGATCTTTCGTTGAGACTCTAATTTGGTCATCTATTCTGGTTATTTTCTTATATCCACAGTTAAGCTTCTTGAGGGGTTCAGGAATTGCTACTTCTGGGAAGCATTTTTATGAGGATCGTGATGGAAATAGAAGCAAGCAAGAGTCATATGTCATGAGCCATTCCAGCGGAAACCAAGTTTTCCTTCCTTGTAGCTCATTGGCACAGTCCTCTGGCATGGAAAGAAGAGATGACCCTTATCAAGAAACTGAACCAAAATTGCGATAAATATCCTACATCATCTTCGTATTCTAGCCTGCAACCTGCTGCATTCGATTCATCTAGCCCTGATTCTAAACTGCTGCCTCTGAAGCTTTTCTAGTCTTGTTTTCTTCTGGCCCCACCCTTCACAGACATTCACTCATTTACCATTCTTTCCTTCTATTCATTCCAGCAATTGTACATACAGGTTATAGTGCCATGCTTCAGGTAGTTGCATTGCAAAGTTTAGTCTTACTTTAGTACCAAAAAGTTAGGAGAGAGGATCTGCATCTTCAGGACGAACGGCGAGTTAGATGTTTTTCGCTTTTCAGTTTGTAGATTGTAGATGCAGTCGTTGTATATAGTTCGTGTATACTTGTAAATCCTCATGTGTTCGTCTCACTGATTGATCAGGTCCATTAATTGGATTAGAGATGGACAGACATTCAAATGTAACTCAATTTCTTAGATCTGCCCTAGTACATTCTTTGCAGATCTTACCAACATTTTGTTTTCGACTACCTTTTATCTCTGTTTTTGTGGAGAATTGAGCCTCTCGCATCTACCTTTTTTTTCAGCGAGGCTTCATGCCGTCATTACCGATCAGAAGTTAAAGAAAACAAGAGACAAGATTGATTCATCTGTTGTCCATTTTATGCAGGTTTTTAAGTTTCTGCGTCTGCACACTTAGTTGTCTGTGTATATAATTATAGATGCATATCTTTATGAAGTTTTCCGGGTAATATCCTGAGTTTCTGGAGTGTCGCGTCCGGAATTAATGAATTTACGTTGGCTGTCGTTTATGCGTGAATTGACTGACGGTGTGATTTTGGCATGATTGATGTATGTGTGCACATGCCCCGTGTACACCAAGGATTGTTATCTTGGATGATCGCTCTTGTAAAGAAAACAGAAAATGCATGATTCATCGACTGTAAATGAGAATAGTAGAAGGATATGAGGCTTACTATAGAAAGTTTTTAGGGAAAGTTACAACAACAGTTGTTAATGCTTTGCCCATTATGCAGTCAATCTTTTAAATTGAAAGAGTGCAATTAAGTTCTCAACATTTTAAATGTGGTGCATCTACTCCTTTTCGAGTGCTTACTTTTACTGACATTTTACATCGAAAATCTCACGTGACATTTTTTGGTCTTGTTGGATAATTGCATTGCTAATGTGGTGCAACGTTAGAAAAACGTCAGAAAATTAGGGGAAAAAAAAGACAAAATTAAATAGAAAATAAAAAAGTAAACTGTTAAAAAAAATAAAAAATCAAAGGGAGAGAATGGCGCCGATTGAGTGAGGGTTCAAGGTTTTGGCAACGTGATTCAATTTTCTAATAAAACAAGCTATAGGTTCATTGATGGCGCCATGATACCACTTTCAAATCCCTAGCTAGCTGAATTACAAATTTAGTCTCATCTTAGATTTCATTAATTGATTGGGTTAAGTTAAATTGTAGCGATTGATGCGTGATGGGAATGATGGGATTAAGAGATTTGTTTTTATGCTAAGTGTAGGATGATATAAGTAATTAAAGGGGAAAATATGAATGTAGCATGAAGAAGAGCTTGATGGAATGTGTTTGATGGAGTGTGTTCTTTTTTAAAATCAAAATATGAATTTGCCGGAATTGTGAAATAGAGGCAAAATGTAATGTATTATAAACAAAAATGAAGCTCACCATCAAGGCTAAAGAAAACAATCCACCAACCAATGATAAATAACTTAACACTCATCACCAAATCGATGGATAAAGAACTGAAAATTGAAGGAAATCACCCTATTTGAGGAGGAACTCATGTGTTACAAACTTAGCTCCCTATACATTTGAGATTGCACCTCCAAATTAAGACATTGAACTAAGACTCTAAATCTAGGCTCACGCTAGAAGCTATTGTTTCTAAAGGGAAAGATCTCGATATGTGCACCTCATAAACAATTATGGTGATCGACCGCCAATTGTTATTTGATGTTGTAATAGATTTTGTCCTTTTGGATGAGTGTGCTTAAAGCTGCAAATTGTAATTTTTTTTTTATTTTTATGTTTTGTTTTGTTTTACAACCCTTTTTGGATTTTCTTTGTTTGGAAGCTTTCTGTGTTTTTCTCATGTTTGATTATGATAAATGAATGAAATCTTCTTTTGACAAAAAAATACTAGGACTCTTGGGATAAAGCTAGCACACACTTTTTTTCACTTCAACCTTGTAATAAATACCAATACACACTCTTTCAACCTTGTAATGAAGACTCTTTTAACATTTCAACCTTATAATCAAGACTTTCAAATTTCAATCTTGTGATGAAGACACTTTTAACATTTCAACTTTGTAATAAACCCTATCTTGAATGTATTGGACCCAGTGGACTTGTGCTGCCTCCGCATTTTATTTGCATGATTAAATCGGCTTGATCGATTGATGAAGCTTCAGTTGGGATTGTGAAGAAGAGTGACGTTGAATCCGATCTACTGCTTGCAAGTCACTTGCATAGACCAAAACTTGGGACCTAATTGATTTGTGGAAATCGCAGGTCGTTTCATGAGGTTATATATATGAGTAGCCAAGTTTCCATGCCTATACTCCTAAATAACAAAAAAAAAAAAAAAAAAAAAAAAAGACTGAACTCGAAAGGATTTGGACGCTCCAACCGTAGTTGAATTCCACTCTACTTTGGATGAAGAAGCTTCGCTTCAGCCATTGTCCTTGCAAGGCATAAAAGATTACCCTATCAACTATGGATAAAAAAGTCTGAGTGAGCGTTAAAATAGACGTAAAGTAGGACCGACAAAAAAGAAACTATGGATAAAAAACTTAAAGGTTGATCTCCAATGAATTGGATAAAGAACCGAAAGAATTACTCATTTGAGAGAACTTCGCATATATTATCAACTCTCAAATCTGATTCTTTCGAGGAAATATCAAACTAGGAAACGTTAAAATAGAAACCTTCAATTAGGAAATATCGAAATAGAAAACTGTAAACAAGGAAATATCAAATTGGGAAACATCAAATTAGTAAACAAACTCGAACTAGGGAACAACTCCAATTAAAAAATGTCCTGCTAACCTTTGATTTAGAAGAACCTTTATTCTCCATCTTCGATGTATTCTCTTTATTGGACACATTTCTGTCATGTTGTGGATGAAATATGCCTTTGCTTGCATAATATCATTTGATCTTTAATGGAATTTAATGCTCTCGTTTCAATTTTGCCATTTTTTTTATACATATTATCATGTCATCATCCATATGTACACTTATTTCACCGAAAAGACAAACGTATAATGGATGGATAGATGTGAATGGAAAAAAGGTTGCATAAGGTCCTTTGTTGATTTTAAACAGGAAAATGACAATAAATTTAAAGCACGGACTTTGGGAACAACCATTGTGAGTAATGTAAATTGCAAAAAAGATAAAGTAAATATTTGTAGAAGAATGTTAAGTTTCATTATTAATTAGGGGGTCTTTACAAATGATACAACATAGGTATTTCCAGCGCACAATCAATGGTCGCTAAAATTTTTCACATGACTCTTATTAATGAGCAACATTAAACGATCACATTTGAGGGTGTCAACTTCACTCGTCAGGCTTATATTAACTCCACTAATTTGATGGTTACATCGACTCCACTACTTGACTGTTACATCGACTTCTTTGTTCCAGCACTTAGTCACTATTGATTGCCATCTCCGTCGGTCATAACTGGATACTCTTGTGGACCGGTTGCACTCTACCAATCAACGATTCCCCACACCTGCCCATTTGCTCACTCTTGTTGTACCTCTAACAAGTTCCCCTCCAAACTGTGGACCACAGCACCTTCACATTTTTATGGTGTCAACATGTTATGTTGTTTTGGACCTCGAAGTTTAGCTAAAACTTGAGTAAGAAACGACCCAAGCCGACGCATACATGATGTTGGAATTCAAGACGTTTTTTTTTTTTTTTTTTTGTCAGTCCTACTCTATTCCTATTCTACATTCACTCTCAGACTTTTGCCCTGCCTCTTGCAAGGCGTGGGAGTCGAAACTTACTCTTGAAACTTACGTGTCCCCACCCCATCCCCTCGCCCTAGTGACCACGCTTCCAACATGGAAGGGGGAGGTGGAATTCAAGCCGCTTAAGAAGCGAGTCTGGACGTCTAGACATCAAATTTGGGATATGCTCAGGACAGGTGCACAAAAGTCGAGGAGGATCGCATGGAGTCGGGATGAGACGTTTGACCCGTTACCCAGATCGAATGTCCAACCCGAACGGCAGGAGTCCGAAGAGCCAAATGTCAGAGTGCGTCATTTTCTCCATGGTTTTTAGCTTTATATTCCAACCAATATCCTCATATCCTCGTATTCAGATTATATTATCAACCAGCGTCAAAATTTTATGTCTTTCAGGAAAATATAATATGGGTTAATATTAAGAAAATTTACAAATTGATTTATCTGTGATAAATTTACTTTAAAATAAATTTTTATATCTCAAAAAACCACAAATTAATACATTGTAACAATTTATTTTCTGTTAATTTCTGTTAAATTAAAATAATATCACGAAAACCATAAATTAATACATTTATGATAAACATGGAAAAAATCGTAAATTTATATATTCATTATTATCAATTGTCATGTGTTATCTAATTCAACGGTTTAATTGTAAAAGTTAACTAAAACTAATGAGGTAAATTATAGTTTTTGTAGTAATAATTCAAAATAATAATGGTGTAATTTTTTCCTTTCTACTTTTTTTGTTGGCCTATTTATTTATTTATTTTGAGTTCTATTTCGCAAGCCTTGCACTTTTTCGGAAACCGAAAAGGAAAATTCGATATATACGAGTTTTTTATTGTCGGGGTTTAAAGGAGGCGCTGTCCTCACCTTCGCCTTCTCCCTCGCAGAAGCACTCGAATCCCAAAAACTCCATCGCGCCGCGCCGCCCCGCCCCCAAATCGGCCGCCGGAGAACCGAATGGCGCTCCCCACGGCCGCCGCCGCGGCCACGGCGGATGCAACCGACCCCTCCGACGCCTCTCCCTACACGCCCTACGCCCTGGCCAAGACCCTGGCTGGCCACAAGGCCGCCATCTCCGCCGTGAAGTTCTCGCCGGACGGCAACCTCCTGGCCTCCTCCTCCGCGGACAAGACCCTCCGCGCCTACTCCACCGCCTCCCTCTCCCCGCTCCACGACTTCCACGGCCACTCCCAGGGCGTCTCCGACCTGGCCTTCTCCGGCGACACCCGCCTCCTGGCCTCCGCCTCCGACGACAAGACGCTCCGCCTCTGGGACGTCCCCACGGGGTCGCTCCTCAAGACGCTCCACGGCCACACCAACTACGCCTTCTGTGTCAACTTCAACCCCCACTCCAACCTCCTCGTCTCCGGCTCCTTCGACGAGACCGTCCGCGTCTGGGACGTCAAGAGCGGCAAGTGTCTCAAGGTCCTCCCCGCCCACTCCGACCCCGTCACCGCAGTCGACTTCAACCACGGCGGCACCATGATCGTCTCCAGCAGCTACGACGGGCTGTGCCGGATTTGGGACGCCTCCACCGGCCACTGTATGAAGACCCTCATCGACGACGAGAACCCTCCCGTCTCCTTCGTCAAGTTCTCGCCCAACGGCAAGTTCATCCTCGTCGGCACCCTCGATAATACTCTGGTAATGCCTCGGTCTTTTAGTGTTGTCCCTCTTTGAATTCGATCAAAAAGCCGAAGATTTTGGGGGTGGGGTTTTAGCGCGGAAGATTCGAAGGATGTGTTGGTGATGCGATTAGGGATTATTCTAGTGGTCTGTTTCAGTTGATAGGCTGATAGTGGAGCTTTTAGATGCTAAAGTTTGTTCCTTTAGGCTGGTGTTGTGTGATTCTGCTTAGGTTCTTCTAGGAGGTGAAATTTTGCTAGTCAAGCTTGAGATGGAGTGTTCTATCTGCAAATGTAATGCCGTCGGTAGACTTTGTTCCTTTTATCATTCTTGTATTTGGTGAGGCGACCTTTGTCATTGAAAGGCAAAAGAATACATTGGTCGTGTCTTGGGAATTGAAATACTGATGACGAAAAACAAAGGAACCATCTGTCTGCCAATGACTTCCTTTAGGTATCATTTTGGGATGTTGGGTTGGTTGAAGGAGCATTGGCATTACCTCTGTACTCGAGAGCTCTTCCGAACTTTATGTGCTAAAACTTTGGTCAGATGTAATTGTTTGCCCGATCGTGTCAATTTGGTTCTTCGCTATTATGTTGAAAGCAGCTTTGGAAGACTTTATTTCTGATTGGTTACTCTGTTCTAGCTGTGGTCAAAATTGAGCTCTGTGGCGGACTTGCATCTGCTCGGTTATGCATGGTGTTGAGGGAATTATTTCCCGGTTTCCCCTGCTATTTTGTCTTGAAAACATGTGCATTTTCGTTTGGGCTCTGTTTCTTTTTGTTGCAGAAAATTTGCATTCTTCTTTGTTTCTAGACATACCTTGATGCCTGCAATCTACTGAAAGAACCCTACCAACCAGTGTCCAATGATTAATAGAATACTAGAACTTTAGGGAAATAGTTTTCGGAATTGGTGTAAATCCCTTCAAAGATGAGAGCTTCCCAAGCTCTCAGTCTTATGGGTCAGTTCCTTCCGCTTTCACCTAATGTCATGAGCACAAAAGGAAGGATGATGAAAAGCAAAAACTTTGGGTGTTTTATTTTGTCATTTTGGCCCCTTTCTGGTAGCTAACTTGGATCCTTATGTTGTGCTTGCAGAGGCTATGGAACATATCCACAGGAAAATTTATCAAGACATATACAGGTCATGATAATTCCAAATTTTGTATTTCTGCTTCCTTCTCGGTGACTAATGGGAAGTATGTCGTGAGTGGTTCGGAGGATAAATGTGTATACCTGTGGGAGCTACAGACGAGGAAGATAGTACAGAAATTGGAAGGTCATACTGATGCGGTTATATCAGTAGCATGTCACCCGACAGAGAATATGATCGCATCAGGGGCGCTAGGTGATGACAAGTGTGTGAAGATCTGGACACAGGAAAAAGACTGATCTCTTTAGGATAACCTTTTTTATGGGGACTAATTGCGCAGTATTAATGTAAATCTTGACTCAGGTTAGATATTTTTTTCTCTCCCTTCCGAGATGCATCCAAGGATTTTGTTCGTTATGGTCTGGTTCAGTCAGAATGGTTTGTTCCGATATCCTTTTTGAGTATGTAACATTTTTAACTGTTTATGCATTCGAGGGCATCATTAAGTTGTTCAGATGTACTCTTATGAAGTTA
Organism: Eucalyptus sp. ANBG9806169; assembly: GCA_014182395.1. NCBI lineage: Eukaryota > Viridiplantae > Streptophyta > Magnoliopsida > Myrtales > Myrtaceae > Eucalyptus > Eucalyptus sp. ANBG9806169. The sequence continues at coordinate 19,201,667 of CM024580.1, read as the reverse complement.
CCCTTATTAAATTATCCTCCAATGGAAGTAACTAAGTTTGCGCTGAGGCTGAACTGAGGTGTTGACAATGATAAAAACCGAAGACGATAGTATAAGAAATAGCTGCATAGTGTAAGAACTGAAAGGTAAACTGGAAGGTGTTGGGCCTGTGGCTTCTGATGAGTAGTGGGTAAGTCTACTTCTCCAATATGATAGTGTAACAATAAGCATTATAAGAGAAATGATTTTAATATGACGGCTATGGATGTAATAAAAGATGATTTTACTATTAACAGTTTTGGATGTATCTAATGAGGAAAAGTTGTAATGTTTGGGGAGGATTATCTTTTTGCTTAATGAATTCAGATGCACGCCATGATTCCGTAATGTATGTAGATGTATTGTGTTAGATTTTGCTTGATTTTGCTGAGTTGGCAGTTTATGATCTGAGACTGTGATTACTGTTCTGTTTTAACAAATCCTTGTTGGCAAATTCTTAGTCTTATCTTGTTTTGAGTAAGATAGTCATGTTTCCAAATACCTGCACGCTATCCTTCAGCTACTGAAACATGACTCATGGTTGGTTGGGGTCGGTTGGGCAGTGGCTGACTGTCTTTACGATGGTTTCATTATATCAAGAGTTATAAAGTTGAGAACCATTTTTCCTCCCTGAGTTCTTCTAGGATTTAGTAGCTTTCTTTACAATCACCATCTAGCTTTATCGGCTGTAATGTGCATTGGTTCAACAATACTCAACTACCTCTCTAATGGTAGTTGTTTGTTCGCTTATCTCATTTTGTTCTCTAGAAAGGTACGGTTGTCATGTTGCTATCCTATCAAGTGATGTATGAAATGAGTTGTCTTGGCCTTTTAAGCATTTGAGTGATGTCCATGGATGGTCGTCATCGTAATGTGGACATTCCGATTAAGGCAATGGATTTGCTGTCGTCTTCAATTTTCGTACGAATATGATGTCTGTAAGGTTTGACGACGAATGCTTTTTGTGCTGTTCTTCTGGTGATATGGGTCAGCTTCTTCTGGGTCGTTCTAATTTGACATCAGGTTTAAATGTGGATTATATTGGGCGGACGACTAGTGCATGTTGCTCCAATAGGGATGTCGGATTCTAACCGAGATTGAGTTATGCAGACTATGAATATCTTGGAAGTCATCATCGATTTCCAATACTCTCCCTTCGGGAGTTGATTCGGTCATCCACTTTCCAATCCAGCTTTCCAGATACTGTAGTCTTTGCTACTCAAATTTAAACAAAAGAAACGAACCTCAAGGTTGCGGAAGCCGGACGAAGCGTCCTGGAACCTTTAGTTCACAAAATTGTAAGTAATGTGATCTTGCAAACTGCGTGCAAGTTATTTTGAATCAGGACAATTAGCATAGATAGAAAAAAAAAAAAAAAAAAAAAAAAACAATGAATAATTTCAAAACTAATGTGTGATACTCATTAAAATGAGACAAAAGCAATTTTAATTATATTCACAAAAAATGAATAATTGTTCAAAAAATCCTCAAACTATTATATGAGCGGCTAACTCAATTCAAAATTATTCAATTTGGCCAATTTAGTCATAAACTTTTTAACTACCATTTAATATAACTTTTCAAGCCAATTTTGGCTGGAAATGTTGATTGGAAATGGCTGACATTGTGATAATCTAGTCAGTGCTAGTTATCTACGTGGCAACAACCAATGCTAATGTCAACACTTTTTGTAATTCTTTTTGAATTTCTTCTTCTTTTTTTTTTTTTTTTTTTTTGTCGTTCTTCCTCCTTTGGTCGCTAGGCCTTAGCATAGCGGGGGCAATTCTCACTTGTGGTTGGTTGTCGATCATTGTTGAGACTGTCCATAGGTGAAATGGAAACCAAAAAAAAAAAAGCTCAAAAAGAATAAGGAAAAAAATGAATAGAAAAGGAAAAGAAGATTTAGGTAGTGTTTGTTTGTGTTCCTCATTTATGTTTTTGAACAAAAATTTTGTTTTTTGTTCCTGGGAACAAAAAAAGGACAGAAACGCGTTTGTTTGCGTTTTTGTTTCAAATCTATTTTTTTGTTCTCGGGAACAAAAAAAAACAAGAAACAAAAAAAGTTGTTTCTTGTTTTTGGAACAAAAAGAAGAACAACTTTTTTTCTCTCCTCTCTTTTCTTTTCTTTTTTTCTTCTTCTTCTTTTTTCTTTGGTCGGTTGCCGGCCTTGGTCGCCGTCGAGGGCTGGCGATGCCGTCGAGGGCCGACGACCTTGCCGTAGCGTTGCTGGCCCTCGGCGATGCCGTCGAGGGCTGACGACCTTGTCGAAGCATTGCCGGCCCCCCGCGAGGTTGAGTGTCGCCGGCCCCTCGGCGAGGCTCGGCCTCGCCTTGGCCGGGCGAGCTCGGCCTCGCCGGATTTGGGCGAGCCCGAGCTCGCCCAGCCAAGGCGAGGCCGGGCCTCGCGCCGGCCGGCGACGCTCGGCCTCACCTTGGCCGGGCGAGCTCAAGCTCGCCCAGATTCGGCGTCGTCGAGCTCGAGCCTCGCCTAGATCCGATGCCGCCGAGCTCACCCGGCCACCGGCGAGGCTCGGCCTCGCCGGGGCCGGTGAGCCTCGCCGTTGCCGGGCGAGGCCGCCGGCCATGGCCGAGGCCGGCGACTGGCCACAAGGAAGAAAAAAAGAAAAAAGAAAAGAAAAAAAAATGAAAAAAAATAAAAATATTAAAAAATTAAAAGAAACAAAAAAAGAACACAAATTTACCAAAGATGTTTCTATTCTTTTTTTATTCCAAGAACAAGTTTATCAAATGCGTTCTTTTGTTCAAAAACTGTTTCCCGGAACAGAAATACAAACAAACGCACCCTTAATAAATAGTTGCAAAAATTGTTCATGTCAACACCGGTTATTTTACATAAGGCATCTAGCGTGCACATCAGCAATTTTCAATGGAAATTTGACCAGAATGATTACATTGAAAAATCATCTTATTAGGATTATATTGGACAAATTAAAAAGTTTAAAATTGAATTGATTGACATATAATAAATCTAGGATTTTTGGATAATTTTCCCCACAAATGAATTTCGAGCGTATTAAGTGTCATGCACCTCTTATAGAGTAGGTAAGATGAGAATCAAAATCTGGGGAGAAGTGCCAAAAAAGTCTTAAACCTTTGTCTTTGTGCCAATTTAGTCCTAAATATTTTTTTGGTGCCGATTCAGTCCTAAATCTTTTTACGTTGTGCCAATTCAGTCCTTTCCGGCCAATTTTGGCCGGATTTTGCTGATTGGACGCCGGCCGGCTGACGTGGCATGATCGGTGCCGACGTTGATAATTTTTAATAATATTTTAATATTTTTGAATTTGAATTTGAATTTTTTGTTTTTTTGTCTTCTTCCTCTAGGCGGTCACCGAGGTCCGGCGACCGGCCAGAGCCGGAGGCCGGCGAGGGCGAGGCCGACCTCGCCGGCCACCTCGCGGGCGAGGGTCGAGCCTCGCCGGCCATGGGCGAGGCTCCCCCTCGCCGGATCGACGAGGCGAGCCTCGCCCATGGTCGGCAAGGCTCGATCCTCGCCCACGAGGTGGCCGGCGAGGTCGGCCTCGCCCTCGCCGGCCTCGGCTCTGGCCGGTCACCGGACCTCGGTGGCCGGCCGGAGGAAGAAGAAAAAAAAAAAAAAAATAAAAAGATAAAAATAAAAGATAAAAATAAAAAAATTTAAAAAAAATTCAAAAAATTAAAATATTATTAAAAGTTGTCCACGTCAGCACCGATCATGCCACGTCAGCTGGCCGGCGTCTAGTCAGCAAAATCCGGCCAAAATTGGCCGGAAAGGACTAAATTGGCACAACGTAAAAAGGTTTAGGACTGAATCGGCACCAAAAAAAGGTTTAGGACTAAATCAGCACAAAAGTAAAAGGTTTAGGGCTTTTTTGGCACTTTTCCCTCAAAATCTGGATGGGTGATCTAAAACTTCTCTAAAACCATCAACTAAGTATATTGCGAAAAAAGTCGGTGGATTTTTTTTTGTTAGAAAAGTCAATTAATTGCAAATTATAAATTTCCCTTACTCAATTTTAGTAAGTACCTTAAAGACATTATAAAATAAAAAGCTATAGATGTTTAACAGAAAATTTCATTTCTCATTCTTTTTGGATCTACTTTCAATGTCTCTCTCTTTACATTCTAAATTTCTCCTCCATCCTTTTTCTCTTTGCCATTGAATTTTTTATCTACTTTCCTTTCTTATTATCATTTTCCCCCAATTCCTCCTCACGCACTTTCGAAGAAAACATATAGAAATCTGCTCGTGCTCCATGTGATGGGGTCTCGTGGCTCTCATTGAAGCTTCATATCTCTTCTGCATTAGAATAATTAAGCTCTCACGATCTAAACGAAATCTGCCCGTGCTCCTTTTGTTGGGGTAACTAGGAATTTTATATTGGGGAAGCCCCCCTTTCGAAGAAAAACTACTAGAAGCAGAAACTACTTTTTGCACGAATTGATTATAGACACGTTGCGAAATAGTGCTCATAGAAAGAAGTGTCATCCGTCTCTGTCGCCGATTGATGTCTTCCATTCGATAGGAGGTTTCCCAAATATCCGAAGATCGGTTAGTTTATAATGGAGTGGTTGTCGGATCAAAAAAGAGGAAATTTCACCAGATAATTTTTTTAAGTCTTTGTATTCTATGACAGTTCGATATAAAAATTATGACATGTTATAGTTGAGAGATTATTAAATAACTCTTTTTACTCGAGATTATAACTGTGATATAATAATATAATTATCTTGCCTTTGGGTCGTCATTTAATTCAATCATTTTATATATATTTTTATTTTATTTTGATAAGAAATAAGAGCAAAGCCCTTGAGTTATATCATTATTCTCCTAATAAAATTGGATCTTATATAATCTTCTATCATAAAGGAAGTAACATTTCAGTGACTTATCTGATGTCAGAGTATCATTTACATCAGACGACTGAAGTATTTAATTTGCTTATCGGTCTACACATGAATTTCATTCTCTAAAAGTATGTACACTTTTGGCTTATAGGAAATACTCTGACATCTTCACAATCTAAGAAAGGAGGATGTCCTCAGAATTGAGGGAGGGAGTTGATTTTTGAAGAAGGGAAATGACCTCTTGCAAAGTCTACCTTAACAATAAGTTTACAAATGCGAGGCAAGATGTCAATTTTGAGATCTAAATATATTTCAATTTAGTCATTTTATTACTAATGAACTGGAGTCTCTCTTCACATTCCATGCCACCCCCCTTCTCCCTGGAAAAAAAAAAGGAAGAAGAAGAAAGAATTGGAGTGTTTCTCTTAGAGGAGCAATCAAAGCGGGGGTTTCTCTATACGCCACACAATCAAACCTAATGGAGTTTACAACAACGCACTGCACTGAGGATCAACTGTTCAAGAATGTGGTGGCCATCCAATTAAATGATGAGAAAAATCACTCATCGATTGTATTCTTTTTAAGTTTTTATGTATTACAATTTCTTCGAAGAAATGCACATGATTATAACCGATAATAGTCAATAAATTGGCTCTTCGATAGACCATACAAGCCCTCTAAATCCACCGACAACGGATCTTTTTACTAATACCATCATCTGGATGTGCAGCCACTGTGCTCATTCATGCATCAGTCACATGATTGATTTAGTGTCAAATAGCAAATAGTTTAAATTCATGCGCCCATAGGAGCTCACTCCCACCAAGGACAAATACCGCCACATGAGATAAACGTATTTCTGCATTCGTCATGTGCAGTCGACTACTTGGTGTAATCATATATTTAGTGACACATAAATGCGGATTTGGAAAAAAGTGCTATATCTTCCCACATTCTCGTTTTGAAGAAAACTCAATTTGGGACAAAAATTACTTGAAAAGCATATATTAAGGTGGAATCAAGAAAATCAATTGGATATTCATGACAAGGCGATCGACAAGTCTACCTCAGCACTCCATGGTCTCTCCGCGTCAAAAGATATTATTTCGTAGACCGATTTATTTAAAGGAAAGGAGAATATAAAAGTATTTGTTAAGTCCAATCCACGAACATAACGGAAAGTGTTCACGTGGAACCCTAAGCGGAGTCCAGTCAAAATGCGCCAACGAGGCTGAAAATAAGAGTGAATGGAATTACAAGCCAACGAACGCATGGGAATAAGAACAAGTACAGAAATTATTTTTGGTCCTTGAAAGGTTGGCGAGAGCGTTCCCCTCGTGGTGAGTTTTTTTATAGCAGAGAGAGAGAGAGAGAGAGAGAGAGAGTTGGTGCGTGCCCTTTAAACAAAACCAAGGTACAGAAAGCTCGGCAACTTCATAAGCTTTCCAAGAAAGTACAAAAACCCTCGCCGACCTCCTCCTTCTCCTCCTCCGTCGGTGAGCTTCTCTCCACTTAGAAATGACCCGTTTAAAATCTTTTTACTCGTGGGCTGTTTACTTGCTGACAGTACATTGTGTTGCATTGTTCTTGAGATCCTACAAAAGGAAATGTTCTCCCCTCCCTCCCTCTCTCTCTCTCTCTCTCTCTCTCTCTCTCTCTCTCTCTCTTCCCATTTCTCTTTTTCCCATTCTTTTGCTAGTTTGGGTTGGTAATGGTTTGGATCTATCGATTTTATGTTAGCATTCCTGTTTTTCTTTCTCAAGGAAGAGATCCAGGAAACAGAGAACAATAGAAGTTCCAACCTTGAAGCTTTTTTGTTGGAACGTGACTTCGTAATGGAGTCCATCTCCATTGGTTTGGGATCTCTTTCGTTTTCTTTCGGCCACAGAAATGTGTGGTTTGGATGATGCTATTTTTCCGATAATTACATATTTTATGATACATCGAGTTTCTTTAATTTTGCTTGTAGTAGTGCACAGTGTTTTTTTTAGCAGAATCTTGAAGTTTTAGGTGGATTGAGTGCTCAAAACATCGTTTGAATTTTTCTCAGGTTGATGGAAAATCTGGCCTTCGTGGATCAATATCAAATGAATCCCTTTGGTTACTCTCCCACTGAGTCTGGCTTTAATCAATTTACTTCATTTTCTTCGGCATCGACCTACTCGTCAAATCAAATCCAAAATGTTGGCCATTCGCGTGATGTCCCTATCGCAACCGAGCAGAAAAACCCCCAAATGAAACCATCTCCACCGTCAAATTATCAAATTATATCCTTTCAGAACTCAGATCCATACCCAAACATGCCTCAGCAATATCCTGGTAAGTGAGGCTTGTGGACTAACAAACTGTTGAAGGCTGAAAGAGTTATTTGGTGGCGTGATGGAAATGAAAAATTTCTCTCTTCGCTTTCTGTTATTCTTATAATTGTTTTCTAGGAACCTATGAGTTGCAAGATGGGGAAAATATGAAGATGAAGAGAAGTGGTGGTGGTGGTACATTTAGTAGAACAACTTTGCATGGACCAGAGCACGTTATTGCAGAGAGGAAGCGCCGGGAGAAGCTGAACCAGCGGTTCATTGCTCTTTCATCCATCATTCCGAGCCTTACAAAGGTACTCCAAATGAATTATTTTTGTGTGAAAGTTCCTGAAGGAATGGTATCTGTTTCTTTTTTTCCACCTTCATCATATATTTCTATTAGGTGTGTTCGCAATCTTGGTTTCATTTGAGAATTATATTTGGGTTCCAAACTTAAACCAAATATTAATAAGTCACATTAAGTTAATACTTGGTTTTTTGATAAACGGGAAAAAAAAAAATTAGGACCCTCTTGACAGGATATGTATCTGCAGTATGCTGTACTAATTATTTGGAGGACTAACAATAGTATAGACATTTATCTTCCTCCCTACTGAATAAGAAGGACCTCGTCGCTTAATGCTTGACTTTGCATAATGAGTAATGGAAAAGTTAATTACTTTATATTTATGGTGAGGAAACACATCTTAGGTAGGTAAACCCCAGGTTTATGAAATACTCTAAAGATTTGTTTATCGAGGGAAGCAAACCAATCTCAAGAGTCTACCTAACTTTTAGAATCGCGGATTGGAGATCATATGCAACTCAGATAAAAGGTAGACTTTTGAGATTGACATTGGCAAATGGGTACTTGGACAGTGGCCTTACACGCTGTTCGCTAAATTGACAATGGAGGACATACGTGATTATTTTAGTGTATGTTTATTGAGGGTAGCATACCAGTTTCCAAAGACTATCTAACTTTTAGATACACGGATTGGCGATAATATGCCAATGCACCTTAGATAAAACGGTAGAAAGCAGTTGCTAACTTCAAATAATGAGAGAGGAATCCATGAGAGGGCAAGACCAAAGACTGAGATCAGAGAATTAGAGAGATTAATAATTTGAGGAAAAGAGCTTTTCTGCTCTTGCGATTGGGATTTTTGTTTTGTTTTTGTAGTTAAAGGATTAAATTAGTTTTGACCATCATATTCATGAGAACATGTGTGTGTTCTCTTAAAGATTAAAGTTAAACTAACACAATTTGCCCATAAACTAAGACATTGTAAATCGGTGATAAACAATTTAAGTGAATCATGATATCATTTTAGATTAATACCCAACTACATATGGGCAAAGGGTTGCTAATGTCAAGTACTATTACACCGGAATTCATGACAATCATTCAACCACTTAAGCTTGACGATGATTGAGTTGATTTAGATTGTTTGATACATGTTTGCAACATGTTGGTGATTGGATATTCTTTCTTGTAATAAAATATTACTAGATACTATTCACGCATTTAAAATTTGATAAAATTTAATTTATCTATCGTCAAACAATTTAGATCGGTATAATCTGCATAAGTCAATATCTTTTACATGTCATAAGATATTGTCTTCTTGTCTTCTGAACTTGTCTAGAGGTGTGTCAATCTCTTTTTAGTTGCTTACCACATTTATATCCTTAGTTTTGTCTTCATGAATTAAATTCAAACTTGAATTTCGTTTTCTACTGCTTAATTTTCACTGTATGACTATCAAAGGACAATCAATCAAATAAGTCATATTTCATGCATAACATTTTGTATATGCTTGTTAGTGATTTGAGATCATTAGAGAGTACTTGTAGCATTCTTTTCATACATTCACAGTCGTCTCATTAATCAGAAAACTAATCCCTACAAATGATGGAGGAAAGCAAAACCCTTTTAAGAGGAAAGATGCTCGACAAACCAACTTAAATTTGACCTCTAGGTAAAATAGTCTGATTTATGCAGGTACTTGCTTAAGGATTGTTTGGAAATTGAGACTCACCTCTTATTGAAATTATCACCATAACAAAGGTTCCACCACCTACAAGGACCTTTATCAATCGCCAGAAAACATAGGGACCAAAAACGTAGCACTGTATTCCGATTCATCACATTATAAGCCTTCATTGTTCCCGCAAAATAATTGATAAATGTTCTGGTTGCATAGCTGGACAAGGCTTCTGTCCTAGGAGATACGATAAAGTACTTGAAACAGCTCGAGGAACGTGTGAAGATCCTCGAGGAAGAGGTGGCCACGAGAACCGTGGAATCAGTGATCTTTGCAAAGAAGCCATCGCTACAACGTGGTGATGGCGTCATATGTATTTCATCCGACGAGAAGTCATATGACCCACTCATCGATCAGCAACTACCCGAGGTCGAAGCACGGGTATCGGGGAAGAACGTTTTGATTAAAGTCCAGTGCGAGAAGCACGAGGGTTGCATCAAGGAAGTGATGAAACAAATGGAGGACATGAACTTGACAACTCTAAATATCAGCGTCCTAGCATTTGGGAGTTCCCTCCTGGATATCACAATTGTGGCCCAGGTAATTATTGCCAATTTCTTCGTATTGTTTCAATGAAAATTATTCTTTTAGAACTTCAACTAGTTTCTAATTTCCTACTACTGCGGACGATTTTGCATTCTGATCCTTTGTTGAGAGCATATTGTCTGTTCAGATATTCTTGGAAACGAACTGTTATCCAGATTTTTTCCTTTCCTCTTATTCTGATTTTGGTATGGAGAAATCCGTAATATGGTTCCTCGATAATTATATGAGCTTTGGCGTCACTTCTTGTCATGCCCCAGAAGCTTCTGGATTTCGTTTTTAACATCCAAAATAACAATAAACGAGAGAAGATTACTAATTCCGCATGCCAAAGGAAACGGCTGTTAAAAATTAAAAAACATATGTGCACAAATTCTTAAGAGCATGTTCAAACCACTTGTTGTTTGAGATGTTGCTGTATAAATTAATCTCTTCTCATTCAGAGCAGAGTTATGGTATTTCATCTTCAGTTATATAGAAATCATACTTGTTTCGTCTACATTACTTGCAGATAGAAAATGAGAACTGCCTGACAATTGAGGAGATTGTTGAAAAACTACGTGATGCTCTGACCATGTTCATCGGATCATCTTCAAGACGGTCAGCTTGTTAGGCAAAAAATTGGTATTCTGCCATGGTCTGTGTCTTAGAGATGTTCTTGATTACGTGTTAGTGCAAGAGTTGTGGGTAATTGTACTACTATGTGCATTGTAACTTCTTACTGATTGTGGTATTTGTTACTGCAAGATTTAACCACACGTTAGTGCAATAATTGTCGGCAATTGTCCCTCCCGTTGCCCTCCTGGCTTTTTTTCTCTATTGGTCTCCCTTCTGTTGCCCTTGTCACCTGTTTTGAACTGCTTGGAGGTAGTACGGGGCTATCTTCTTTATCCTCGTTATTGCAGTTTTCTTTGGGGTAGATCTCTCATCTTGCTTGACCCGTTGTTAAATCTTTGTTTAAGACTCTGATTTGGTCATCTATTATGATTATTTTCCTGTATCTACAGTGAAGCATTTCAAGGGGCTCATGGCAGCAATTTTGTGAGGATTATGATGGAAATGGAACCAAGCAAGAGTCCACTGTAATGAACCAATCCTGCAGAAACCAAGTTTTCCTTCCGTGTAGTTCATTGGCACGGGTCCTCTCACGTGGAAAGAATAGATGACCTTTATCGAGACACGGACCCAAATTGCAATAAATCTCCCATGTTACTTTCGTATCTCAGTCTAAAATCTGCTGGTTTTGATTCATCTAGCCTGATTCTAAATCATTGCCTCTGAAGGTTTTCAAGTCTCGTTTTCTTTTGGTCATACCTCCAGAAATATTAGCTCGTTCATGATTATTTTCTTCTTTTCGTTCCAGCAAGTGCCATGCTTCAGGTAGTTGCATTGCCAAGTTTAGCCTTTCTTTAGTGCAGAGAAATTGGGAGAGAAGACCCAGATCTTCAGGAGGCATGGCGAGTTCGATGCTTTTGGCTTTTCAGTTTGCAGGTTGTAGATGCAGTTAGTTGTATAAAGGTGTATACTTGTAATCATCATGCGTTTGTCCCATCTATTGATAAAATCCATGTTTGGATTAGAGATGGACAGACATACAAATGCAACTCAGTTCCATAGATCTCCTCCAGCACATTCTTTGCCGATCTTATGGACAAATTGTTTTTGACTCCCTTTGTCTGTTTTTGTCAAGAATGAAGCTTCATCACATCCTGTCTCTCTCCATTTTTTTTTTTTTTACTATATGCATTATAACAGAAATGATTTTACTATGACAGCTATGGATGTAATTGTTAAAATATGTCTCGAGTTTGAATCCAATATGAAATTCAGAATATTCCGATTTAGGTATGTTGCGGACGTTCGAAATTGAGTAAAGAAGATCCGAAGATCAACTTCCCAAAGTTTGAATCTGCATTAGAGAATTCGGCCGCTATATAGGAAAGTTCAACTTTGACTTGGATTTAGATTTTGTTTAAAATATATAAAGATATGTTTTGGATAAAATCGTTTTAGATAGGAAACAGAATCCTATTAGAAGTTGGCATAATAATAAGGGTTTTACTTATATATAGACTTGTGGCCGTGGGTGGTAGATGTGGATCACAAATTGTCTTAAAGCGCCGCGTGAGTGCTTGGTGTTCCGCCGTTAATCATGAAGAGTTGGTTTTGAAGTGCCGTCAAGTTGTCGAGTGCTTGTGAGGGATTTTCTTTGTTGTTCTTGTCCGTGAATTACATCCAAGAAAGACTAGTGTTTGTAGCCGATTAAATCTTGAGGTAAGATTTGCGTGTAATTCTTTCGTGAGATTGAGAGATTATTTTCGAGGAATTTTCGAGGCTAAACACTGTGTGAGTTATTGGGGCTTGGGAAACACCGAGAGAGTGTTTGAGTGACTTGAGTGTGTAATTTTCTTGTATTGCTCGATCTATAGTGAAATTCGCTGCTGCTCTCCCCATGGACGTAGGTCTTTACGACTGAACCACGTAAGTCTGGTGTTCGATTTATTTTCTTTTTCTGTCTATATTATTGTTCAATCGCTCGCTTAATCGCAACAGTAATAAAAGATGATTTTACTATAACAGTTTTGGATGTATCTAATGAGGAAAAGTTATAATGTTTGGGGAGGATTATCTTTTTGCTTAATGAATTCAGATGCACGCCATGATTCCGTACTGTATGTAGATGTATCGTGTTAGATTTTGTTTGATTTTGCTGAGTTGGCAGTTTATGATCTGAGATTGTGATTACTGTTCTTTTTGAACGAGGCCTAGTTGGCAAATTCTTAGTGTTACCTCGTTTTGAGTAAGGTAATCAAATTTCCAAATAGCGGCACGCTATCCTTCTGCTCCTGCAACATGACTCACGGTCTGTTAGGGAGTGGCTGTCTGTCTTTACGATGGTTTCGTTATATCAAGAATCATAAAGTTAAGAACTATTTTTCCTCCCTCAGTTCTTCTAGGATTTAGTAGCTTTCTTTACGATCACTGTCTAGCTTTATTGGCTGTACCATGCATTGGTTCAACAATACTCAACTACCTCTCCAATGGTAGTTGTTTGTTCGATTATCTCATCTTGTTCTTTAGGAAGGTACGGTTGTCATTTTGCTATCCTATCATGAGATGTATGGAGTTGTTTTTCTCCATGTCTTTCCTTGGTTTTTTCGCTAACAGTGAGCTGTCTTGGTCTTTTTAAGCATTTGAGTGATGTCCATGGTTGTCATGGTAATTTGGACATCCCGATTAAGGCAATGGATTCGCTGTTGTCTTCAATTTTTGTACGTAAATGATTTCCGTTAGGTTTCGTGACGAATGCTTTTCATGCTGTTCTTCCGGCGATTCGGATCAGCTTCTTCTGGGTTGTGCGTTTGAGTTATGCAGACTATGAATATCTTGGTAGCCATCATCGATTTCCAATACTCTCCCTTCGGGAGTTGACTCGGTCATTCACCCTCCTATTTAGCTTTCCAGATACTGTAGTCTTTGCTGCTCAAATTTAAATAAAAGAAACGAACCTCAAGGTTGCGGAAGCTCGACGAAGCGTCCTGGAACCTTTACTCCACAAAATTGGAAGTCATTTGTTCTTGCGAACCGTGTGCAAGTTATTTTGAATCAGGACAATTAGCTTAGATTAAAAAAAAAAAACCTTGAAATTCATTGATTTGTGGGGGCTTGTAGAGTATTTTGCAAGTTTCTAGATAATTGGATCGTTGTACCAGTATTTTTAGGTAAAAATATAATTTCAAAACTGATGTGAGATACTCGTTAAAACTGATATTGTGATTTAAAATCAATTTTTTTAGATGGATTATCAGAGACAAAAACAATTTAAGTTGTATTTACAAAAAATGAATAATTATTCAAAAAATTCTCAAACCATTGCATGAGCAGTCAATTTAATTTAAAACTATTCAATTTGGCCAATTTAGTTATAAACTTTTTAAGGTTTTTTAATATAGCTTTTCAAGACAATTTTAGCTAGAACAGTTGACATGATTGTAATCTAGTTAGTGTTGGTTATCTATGTGGCAACAACCAATGCTGACGTAGACATTTTTTATAATCTTTTCTAAATTTCCTTTTTTTCTCCCTTCCTCCTCCTCTTGTCACTACGCCTTAGCATAGCGGGGGCAATTCTCACTCGTGGCTGGTTGTCTATGATTGTTGAGACTGTCCATAGGCAAAATGGAAAAGAAAAGGCTAAAAAGAAGAAGGAAAAAATGAATCGAAAAGGAAAAAAAAAGATTTAATAAATAGTTGGAAAAATTGTTCATGTCAATATCGATTATGTTACATAAGACATCTAGCATGCATGTCAGCAATTTTTAGTGAAATTTGACTGGAAGAATTACATTGAAAAATCACCTTATTAGGACTAAATTGGGCAAATTAAAAAGTTTAGGATTGAATTAACTACCATATAATAAATTTAGGACTTTTGGACAATTTTCCCCCACAAATGAATTTCAAGCGTATTAAATATCGTGTAACTCTTATAGAGTAGGTAAGATGCAAATCAAAATTTGGATGGATGACCTAAATGTGAGATTATCAAAAAGTTCTTCTCTAAGACCATCGACTAAATATACCGCGAAAAAAGACGGTGGATTTTTTTGTTAGAAAAGTCAATTAATTGCAAATTATAAATTTCCCTTACTCAATTTCAGTAAGTACCTTAAAGACATTATAAAATAAAAAGCTATAGCTGCTTAACAGAAAATTTCATTTCTCATTCTTTCTGGATTCTACTTTCATTGCCTCTCTCTTTACATTCTAAATTTCTCCTCCATCCTTTTTCTCTTTGCCATTGATTTTTTTTATCTACTTTCCTTTCTTTTTATTTTTTTCCCCCAATTCCTCCTCACGCACTTTCGAAGAAAACATATAGAAATCTGCTCGTGCTCCATGTGATGGGGGTCTCGTGGCTCTCATTGAAGCTTCATATCTCTTCTGCATTAGAATAATAAGCTCTCACGATCTGAACGAAATCAGCTCGGGCTCCTTGTGTGGGGTAACTAGGAATTTTATATTGGGAACACCCCTTTCAAAGAAAAGCTACTAGAAGCAGAAACTACTTTTTGTACGAATTGATTAGAGCCATGTTGTGAAATAGTGCTCATAGAAAGAAAAGTCATCCATCTCTATCACCGACTGATGTCTTCCATTCGATAGGAGGTTTCCCAAATATCCGAAGACCGGTTGGTTTAGAATGGGATGGTTGTCGGATCAAGAGAGCCTTTGTATTCCATGACACTTCAATATAAAAATTATGACACTTTATAGTTGAGGGATCATTGAATATATTTATTTTATTTTTGGTAAGAAATAAGGGCAAAGTCCTAGAGTTACATCATTACTCTCCTAATAAAATTTGATCTCACATGATCTTTGATCAATAAAGGAAGTAATCTCTCAGTGACCTATCTAATGTTAGGGTGTAAATTACATTAGATGACTGAAGTAATTAATTTGCTTATCAATCTGCACATGAATTTCATTCTCTAAAAGTATGTATGATTTTGGCTTATAGGAAATACTCTAATACCTTCACACTCTAAGAAAGGAGGATGTCCCCAGAGAGGGAATTGGATTTTGAAGAAGGGAAATAGCTGCTTGCAAGTCCACCTCAACAGTAAATTTTCAATTGCAATGGCAAGATGTCAATTTTGAGATCTAAATATATGTCATTTAGTCATTTTATTAGTAAAGAACTGGAGTCTCTCTTTACACCCCCCAACCCACCCTCCAAAAAATAAAAATAAAAAAGGAAGAAGAAGAAAGAATTGGAGTGTTTCTCTTAGTGGAGCAACATCGGGTGGTTTCTCTATACACCACGCAATTGAACCTAACGGAGTTCATGACAATGCACTACACCAAGGATCAGCTGCTCAAGAATGTGGTGGCCATCCAATTAAATGATGATAAATCTCACTCATCGATTTTATTCTCTTAAAGTTTTTGTGTATTACAATTTCTTTATATAGGAGAGTTACGAAGAAATGCACATTATTGTAACCGATAACGGTCAAGAGATAAGCTCTTTCATAGACCACATAATACAAATCCACTAATAGCAAATCTTTTTACTAATGTCATCATTTGGACGTGCAACCGTTGCTCTCATTCATGTATCTCACATGATTGATGTAGTGTCGATAGCAAATACTGCTGAATGAGATAAACGTATTTCTATATTCGGCATGTGCAGTCAATTACTTGGTGTAATCATATAATTGGTGACACATGAATGTGAATTTTGGAAAAAAGCGCTCTATCTTCCCACATTCTTGTTTGAAGAAAACTCAATTTGGGACAAAAATTACTTGAAAAAGTGTATATTAAGGTGGAATCAAAAGAGTAGAATGTATTTTCATGATGCGATGGTCGACACGTTTATTTCAGCACTCCATGTTCTCTCCGTGTAGAAAGAGATTATTTCTTAGATCGATTACTTAAAGGAAAAGAGAATATGAAAGTATGTGTTAAGTCCAATCCATGAACATAACAGAAAGTGTTCACGTGGAACCCTAACAGGAATCCAGTCAAAATGCGCCAACGAGGCTGAAAATAAGAGTAAATGGAATTACAAACCAATGAATGCGTGGGAAGAAGTACAGAAATCATTTTTGGTCCTTGAAAGGTTGCGGCGAGTTTTGTATTAGCAGAGAGAGAGAGAGAGAGAGAGAGAGAGAGAGAGTTGGTGCGTGCCCTTTAAACAAAACCAAGGTACAGAAAGCTCAGCAACTTGATAAGCTTTTCAAGAAAGTACAAAACCCTCGCCGACATCCTCCTTCTCCTCCTCCGTTGGTGAGCTTCGCTTCACTTACAAATGACCCCTTTAAAATCTTTTTACTCGAGGGCTGTTACTTGCTGACATTACATTGTGTTGCATTGTTCTTGAGGTCCTACACAAGGAAATGTTCTCTTCTCTCTCTCTCTCTCTCTCTCTCTCTCTCTCTCTCTCTCTTCCCACTTCTCTTTTTCCCATTATTTCGCTAGTTTGGGTTGGTAATGGTTTTGGATCTATCGATTTTATGTTAGCATTTCTGTTTTTCTTTCTCAAGGAAGAGATCCAGGGAACAGAGAACAATAGAAGTTCCAACCGTGAAGCTTTTTTGTTGGAACGAGACTTCATAATGGAGTCCATCTCCATTGGTTTGGGATCTCTTTCGTTTTCTTTTGGCCACAGAAATGTGTGGTTTGGATGATGCTATTTTTCCGATAATTAAGTATTTTATGATAGAATTTCTCCAATTTTGCTATGTAGTAGTGCACAGTGTTTTTCTTTTAGCAGAATCTTGAAGTTTGAGGCGGATTGAGTGCTCAAAACATTGTTTGAATTTTTGTCAGGGTGACGGAAAATCCGGCCTTCATGGATCAATATCAAATGAATCCCTTTGGTTACTCTCCTACTGAGTCTGGTTTTAATCAATTTACTTCATTTTCTTCTGCATCGACCTACAAATCAAATCAAATCCAAAACGTTGGCCACTTGCGTGATGTCCCTATTGCAACCGAGCACAAAAACCCCCAAATGAAACCATCTCCATCATCAAATTCTCAAATGATATCCTTTCAAAACTCAGATCTATACCCAAACATGTCTCAGCAATATCCTGGTAAGTAAGGCTTGTGGACTGACAAATTTTTGAAGGCTGAAACAGTTTTTGGTGTTGTATGGAAATGAAATATTTCTCTCTTCGCTTTCTGTTATTCTTATAATTGTTTTCTAGGAACCTATGAGTTGCAAGATGGGGAAAATATGAAGATGAAGAGAAGTGGTGTTTGTGGTACATTTAGTAGAACAACTTTGCATGGACCAGAACACGTTATTGCAGAGAGGAAGCGCCGGGAGAAGCTGAGCCAGCGGTTCATTGCTCTTTCATCCATCATTCCGGGCCTTACAAAGGTACTCCAAATGAATTATTTTGTGTGAAAGTTCCTGAAGGATTGATAACTGTTCCTTTTTTTCCACCTTTATCATATATCTCTATTGGGTGTGTTCGCAGTCTTGGTTTCATTTGAGAAATTATGGTTGGGTTCCAAACTTAAACCAAATATTAATAAGTCACATTAAGCGAATATTTGTCTTTTTGATAAACGGAAAAAAAATAAAATTAGGACCCTCTTGACAGGATATGTATTTGCAGAAATGAAAGGTTTATAACACTTATGCTATACTAACTAGTTGGAGGACCGACATTTATCTTCCTCCCTACTGAACAAGAAGGAGCTCGTTGCTTAATCCTTGACTTTGCATAATGAGTAATGGAAAAGCTAATTACTTTCTATTTATGGTAAGGAAACTCACCTTAGGTAGGTAAACCCCAGGTTTATGAAATACTCTAAAAATTTGTTTATCGAGGGTAGCATGCCAATCTCAAGAGTCTACCTAACTTTTAGAATCATGGATTGGAGATTATATGCAACTTAGATAAAAGGTAGACTTTTGAGATTGACATTGGCAAATGGGTACTTGGATAGTGGCCTTACATGCTGTTCGCTTAAATTGACATTGGAGGACATACATGATTTTTTTAGTGTATGTTTATTGAGGGTAGCATACCAGTTTCAAAAGTCTAACTTTTATATACACGGATTGGAGATTATATGCCAATACACCGTAGATAAAAAGGTAGAAAGCAGTTGCTGACTTCAAATAACGAGAGAGGAATCCATGAGAGGGCATGATCAAAGATCAAGATCAGAGAATCAGAGAAATTAATAATTTGAGGAAAAGAGCTTTTCTGTTCCTGAGATTGGTTTTTGTTTTGTTTTTGTAGTTAATGAATTAAATTAGTTTTGACCATCATATTCATAAGAACATGTGTGTTCTCTTAAGGAGTAAAGTTAAACTAACACAATTTGCCCATAAACTAAGAAACTGTAAATCAATCATAGACAATTTAAGTGAATCATGTTATTTTAGATTAATACCCAACTACATATGGACAAAGCATTGCTAATGTCAAGTATTATTACGCCGGAATTCATGAAAATCGTTCAACCACTCAAGCTCAACGATGATTGAGTTGATTTAGATGGTTTGATACATATATGCACCATGTTAGTGATTGGATATTCCTTCTTGTAATAAAATATTACTAGATACTATTCATGCATTTAAAATTTGATAAGATTCTGTCCATCTATCGTTAAACGATTTAGATGAGTATAATCTGTGCAAGTTAATATCTTTTACATGTCAAAAGATACTATCTTCTGAACTTGTCTAGAGGTGTGTCAATCTCTTTCTAGTTACTTACCACATCTAGATCCTTAGTTTTGTATTCATGAATTATAACCAAACTTGAATTTTGTTTTCTACTGCTTAATTTTCACTGTCATGACTATCAAAGGACAATCAATCAAATAAGTCATATTTCATGCATACCAATTTGTATATGCTAGTTAGTGATTTGAGATCATTAGAGAGTACCTGTAACATTCTTTTCATACTATTCACAGTCGTCTCATTAATCAGAAAACTAATCCCTACAAACGATGGAGGAAAGCAAAACCCTTTTAAGAGGTAAGATGCTCGGCAAAACAACTTAAATTTGGCCTCTAGGTAAAATAGTCTGATTTATACAGGTACTTGCTTAAGGATTGTTTGGAAATTGAGACTCACCTCTTATTGAAATAGTCAACATAACAAAGGTTCCACCACCTACAACGACCTTTATCAATCGCCAGAAAACTTAGGGATAAAAAACGTGGCACTGTATTCCAATTCATCACATTATAAGCCTTCATTGTTCCTGCTAAAAAATTGATAAATGTTCTGGTTGCATAGCTGGACAAGGCTTCTGTCCTAGGAGATACGATAAAGTACTTGAAACAGCTCGAGGAACGTGTGAAGATCCTCGAGGAAGAGGTGGCCACGAGAACTGTGGAATCCGTGATCTTTGCAAAGAAGCCATCGCTCCAACGTGGTGATGGCATCATATGTTTTTCATCCGACATGAAGTCATATGACCCACTTATCAATCAGCAACTACCCGAGGTCGAAGCACGGGTATCAGGGAAGAACGTTTTGATTAAAGTTCAGTGCGAGAAGCACGAGGGTTGCATCAAGGAAGTGATGAAACAAATGGAGGACATGAACTTGACAACTCTAAATATCAGCGTCCTAGCATTTGGGAGTTCCCTCTTGGATATCACAATTGTGGCCCAGGTAATTATTGCCAATTTCTTCAAATTGTTTCAGTGAAAAGTAGTCTTTTAAAACTTCAACTAGTTTTTCTGATCCTTTGTTGAGAGCATATTGTCTGTTCAGATATTCTTGGAAACAAACTTTTTTCCAGATTTTTTTCTTTCTTCTTATTCTGATTTTGGTATGGAAAAGTCCGTAATATGGTTCCTTGTTAATTATACGAGTTTTGGCATCACTTCTCGTGATCCCCAGAAGCTTTTGCATTTCGTTTTTAAAATCTAAAATGATAATAAATGAGGGAAGATTACTAATTCCACATACCAAAGGAAACTACTGTTAAAAATTAAATAGCATATCTGCACGAATTCTTAGAGCATGTTCAATCCACTTTTTGTTGCATTTTTGTTAGATTTACTGACAGGTTGCTGTACAAATTAATCTCTTCTTATTCAGAGCAGAGTTATGGTATTTCATCTTCAGTTATAAAGAAATCATACTTGTTTCATCTACATTACTCGCAGATAGAAAATGAGAACTGCCTGACACTTGAGGAGATTGTCGAAAAACTACGCGATGCTCTGACCATGTTCATCGGATCATCTTCAAAACGGTCAGCTTGTTAGGCAAAAAATTGGTATTCTGCCATGGTCTGTGTCCTAGAGATGTTCTTGATTACGTGTTAGTGCAAGACTTGTGGTTAATTGTACTATTATGTGAATTGTAATTTCTAACTAATTGTGGTAATTATCTGTTAGTGCAAGATTTAACCACGTGTTACTGCAAGAATTGTGGTTAATTGTCACTCCTCTTGCCCTCATGGCTTTTTTTTTCTCTATTGGTCTCGCTTCTATTGCCCTTGTCACCTGTTTTGAGCTGCTTGCAGGGAGTACGAGGCTATCTTCTTTTCCTTCTTATTACAGTTTTCTTTGTGGTACATCTCTCATCTTGCTTGACCCGTTGTTAAATCTTGCTTTACGACTCTGATTTGGTCATCTGTTATGATTATTTTCCTGTATCTACAGTTAAGCATTTCAAGGGGCTCATGGCTTATGAGGATTATGACGGAAATGGAACAAAGCAAGAGTCCACTCTCATGAACCGATCCAGCAGGAACCAAGTTTTCTTTCTGTGTAGTTCATTGGCACGGGTCCTCTCACTTGGAAAGAAGAGATGACCTTTGTAAAGACATGGACCCAAATTGCGATAAATCTCCCATGTTACCTTCGTATCTCAGTCTAAAATCTGCTGGTTTTGATTCATCTAGCCCTGATTCTAAATCATTGCCTCTAAAGCTTTTCAAGTCTTGTTTTCTTTTGGACCTTCAGAAATATTAGCTCGTTCATCATTCTTTTCTTCTTTTCGTTCTGGCAAGTGCCATGCTTCTGGTAGTTGCATTGCAAAGTTTAGTCTTTCTTTAGTGCAGAGAAATAGGAGAGAAGACCCAGATATTCAGGAGGCATGGCGAGTTATATGCTTTTGGCTCCTCAGTTTGCAGGTTGTAGATGCAGTTAGTTGTACATAGTTCGTGTGTACTTGTAATCATCATGTGTTTGACCCATCTATTGATAAAATCCATTGTGTGGATTAGAGATGGACAGACTTACAAATGTAACTCAGTTCCATGGATCTCCTCTAGTACATTCTTTGCTGATCTTACGGACAAATTGTTTTTGACTCCCTTTATTTGTTTTTGCTGAGAATGAAGCTTCATCACATCCTGTCTCTCTCCTTTTTTTTTTGGCTAGGCTTCATAACATCAATACCAATCAAAAGGAATAAGAACAAAAACTGGTTCAATTCATCTGTTGTCTGTGTTATGCAGGTTTTTGAATTTTTCTGCATATGCATACTGAGTTTTTTGGTATTAACAGATGTATGTATTTATGAAGTTTGAGCTTCATATGGTATCGAGTTCGAGGGTAATGCAAGCTTTATGTGTAATATCCTGACCTTTGGGAGCATCACATTCAAAATCAATGAGGTTGAAAACATGTTTCGAGTTTGACACTTGATTACACTTAAATTTTCTCTATCCTATTTAGTCATTTATCTCATACGAAAATTAGGAGTCACCACGTGCGAGGGACAAATACTTTCTCGGATTACTGTTCACTGTGCTATCTTCTTGGGCGATTTGTTCACTGTTCCTCCTGCTGCTTGTGCAGCTGAATTCGGACTTGCTGACTGGCGATTGAAGCTAGTTCTTGGTGGGAAGTGGCGCCTCCTACCCCTCTCTAAAACCCACCGAAGATGCTCCTGGTACGTCCCTTCTTATAGACTCGCATGGCTCTTCTAGGTTAGGGTTCTTCCCGCCTGGGTTGCTGTTGCGTTCTCTTTGATTGGGATGGATTGGGAGTCGAATAGGACCCGTGTTGTGGACGAAGGGACTAGTTCCCATGGTCTATTTCCTATTACTGCTGAAGGAGCCCCGTCGACGATGTTGACACCTAATTTAAATTTAGAAAATAGAAATAGAAAATAATCTTGGATTAGAGGAAATTAAAAAAAAAAAATTGAATTCAAAAACTCAACAGCTGTGTGATTTTGGAGCCACTTTGTGATTAAGTGGTTGAGTGAAAATCTCCACCAGCAAAACAAACTTGATTTGCTTTCTGCTCTATAAATGGAGAATCCGAGGCTTCAAAACCGGGGGAACCTTCACTTCTTCTTTTGTCGACTAAAAGATAGAAAAGTGAAGGCTTTCTTTTGCTGGTTCCAAGGTCAGCAAATGGAGCACTTTTTCTTGAGAAAATATTAGCTGCAGCTCTAACTCCAGTGTGGCTTCCTCCGAGTCCATTCACCGGGCGACATGTGTCGCCCGGTGGCCACGCTGGAGTCAGAGCTCGTCGCGGTTATTTTCGAAAAGGAACGGAGCAAAATTGACGGAAACTTAATTTCTCTCTCCTCTGCAAGTCTCGTCCGGTCTTTTTCTTCTCGCAAGGAACGGAACTCCTCTCGTGAAGGAAATATTTGGTGGAGCCCACCAAATATTTCCGTCGCATCTTCAAGTTCCCCCGAAATCTTTTCCTTCGCATCTTCACTTTCCCCCGAAATCTTTTCCCATGAAAAATTTGAACGCAACTCTCTCTCTGTCTCTCCATTGAACCGCACTCCTCACTCCTCTGTTCTTTGCTTTTCCTCCGACGAACGAGGGAGGCCGCCGTTCGACGAACCACGCCGCCTTGAATCTCTGGCTTTTGTGCTCGGCGGGTGCGGGTGGTGAGGGTGGTCTCGGCCATTTGGAGCTCGGTGGGGAGCCGGTCGAGATCCTCGGTGCGCTCCATTGCCGCTCTTCCTCCGACGGACGAGGGAGGCCACCGTCCGACGAACCACGCCGCCTTGAATCTCTGGCTTTTGTGCTCGGCGAGTGCGGGTGGTGAGGGTGGTCTCGGCCATTTCGAGCTCGGTGGTGAACCCGTCGAGATCCTCGGTGCGCTCCATTGTCGCTCTTCCTCCGACGGACGAGGGAGGCCGCCGTCCGACGAACCATTGTCGCTCTTCCTCCACCAGCTGGGTCGGGTCGCCCTTCTCATCTGGACCTTCCTCTGTGTGCCCCCGCCCGACTCCAACTATTGCTCCTACATCTCCGACGACGACTCCTCCGACTCCGACGGCGGCGGCGGCGGCAGCAGCAGCGAAACCGCTGTCTTTTACGACGACTACATCTACGACTCGCATTCCGATTGATTGATCCAGGTGGTCTTTTCCGTGATGACCATTATCTTTTCTATGGTGTTACATAAACTTGTCGTACTTTTGCAAATTGTATGAGTTCTACCCAGCTTATGGTAGCAAATAGTTGAGATATTATTGTTGTGTGAGGAGCTCATGATATTCTTTCTCATGCAAAGCATAACTCTTGTCATACTCATGATAAATACATTCTTTCCCATTTCATATGAGGGGTTTCGCATCTAGTCAAGGAATCCTCTTAACCAATTAAAAGTACAGGGCCTTGCTTTTGCCTAGCCATATCTTTGATGATCATTGTTTTCTTGAGCTGCTTCGCTTTTTTGGAGTTTCTAGTAACCTTGGACCCGTGGACTGTGCAAGTACTGAGATGAGTGAACAGAAGGTGCACCATGAGAGAAAATAAGTTTCCATGTGTAATTTCTCCACTTAAGTCATAATAAGGGACGGGCTCTTTATCCTTTGAGTTGTCTTTCAAGCAGATATTTCCTAGGCACATGAAAGGCAATGTTCAATGTATTGTGTCTGGGAGCATTATTCAATAGTCTGATAAAAAAAAAACCGCTTGAAAGTGCTATCTCTGATTACTTTCATGTGGGAGAATGGTGGCTTCAGTCTTATTGTAAATTTTCCATTGCTTTAAGACTTATAGCATCTCATCATGAAGCCGCCAACTAAGGGAAACTATCCCGTGCTTATGATAATACGTGTAGTGATCTTGCACTTTTATGATATTAAGTGGAAGCACACGTTCTTAGTTGCATTGTTTATGCAGCTAATACCTTCTCTTAATTGGGGTTGATTTCTGCAATATCGATAGGTTGTTAAAATCTCGCATGTCGAAATTCCTTTTGCTGTTTATGTATTTGAATGATACTTTGACCTTGGCTTGATTTTCAGGTTGTTTGCCTACTACTTTTGGTCGCCGATTTAAGATTATTACATTTTAGCAAGTATTTTCTCTATTAATGCCAGTATATGACGTGCGTTACATGATGTTTTCCCTTCGTTATGCTTATTTTCCCGTTATTTTGGTAAAACTGCAGGCTCTATTGCTTCTATTTCTTTTGTTTTCCAGTTGGGTAGCATATCTCATGTTTGAAGATACTGCACTTGAATACACCGTACATGTTCTCTTGAATGCTATATCTAATGCAACTCGTATGGCGATATCATCTTGGTAGGTATAATTTGGGTACAAATTTCCACGTACAAATTATCGAATGGCAAAATCACAGGTAATTCATCGATAATACTATGTGAAACATATTTTGCTTTTTTAAATAACGGATGAGATTTTATTATGCTTGTAAAGCACGATGTTAATTATTTTTTATTATTTTAATTGCAGCATGAATCTTCCCATCTTTCACATGTAGTACGTGATATGGAAAAAGAATTTGAATTTGCAGTAGGAATGGTGTTTTCAAATGAACTTGAAGCATATCATAAATATGTGGCATATGCAATCGGCAAAGGATTTGGAGTCAGGAAGGGTAATATGTTTAGAAATAGTAAAGGAGAACTAACTCGACGAACCTTTGTATGTAATTGTGAGGGGTATTCTAACAGCTCAGATGGTAAGGAAAAGAAATATCAGAGATATGAAGTTAGATGTGGCTGTCTTGCTCATATCAAATATAAGGTTGATAATGGTATCTATGAAGTCATAGAGTATGTTTCTGAGCATAACCATCCATTTATTCCAAAAGATCAAAAGCATATGATTAGATGTGGAAGATTGATATCTAATACTTGCAAAAGTGTTTTAGTTGATATGAATAAAGCTGGTATTGGAGGGACTACAGCATATAAGTTTTTAGCAAATGAAGCTGGAGGAAGCCAAAACTTGGGTTTTAATTTGCGTGATTGTCAAAATTATTTGCAGACAAAATATCTGAGGTTGTAAGTGGGGGAGATTGTCAAAATCTTCTAAATCATTTTCATTGCATGCAAATGCAAAATCCTATGTTTTTCTATGCTGTACAGGTTGATCAAGATGGTAGATTGACAAATTTATTTTGGAGAGATAGCTTGTCCAAATTTGATTACGATTGTTTCGGTGATGTCCTAGTATTTGACACTACATATCGGACCAACATATATGAAATGATATGTGCACCTTTTGTTGGGGTTAATCACCATTGGAAGAATACTCTATTCGGGTGTGCATTTTTGATGGACGAGACTGCAGAATCATTTATTTGGTTATTTGAGGTGTTTTTGAAGTCTATGGGAAATAAGGCTCCAAAAACAATGTTTACTGATCAAGACGCAGCCATGGCAAAAGCCATTAGAATGGTGTTTCCAAATACACAACACCGTTTATGCACTTGGCACATTGGGAAAAATGCCAATAAAAACATCCCACATCTTTACAACAATCCAGATTTTAAGGATAAATATTTCTTCAGGCTTATGTATAGATGCAGATCGGAAGATGAATTTGAATCCACTTGGAAGGAAATGGAAGAGGAGTGGCATACTGAGAATAACAATTGGCTTCGGAGATTATACGACATTAGACATAAATGGAGTTTAGCTTTTGATCGTGATACCTTCACTTGTGGTATAACATCAAGCCAAAGGAGTGAGAGCACCAATAATGTCTTTCAACGTATGGCGAAGAAGACATTACGTCTTATAGAATTTGTCCCGTACTATGAAGAACAACTAAAGCACATAAGAGAAGTGGAAAGTCAAGATGATTATGCCTCTCGTGGGAAACCCAAATTACAGGTTTCGAATAATGGGATTTTGGACCATGCCGCTTCGGTGTATACACGCACCATTTTTAACAAGTTCAATGCATAATTTTTGGAAATTCTCTCTGAGAATATTTCAAGTGTTACATTTGATGGATCGATTTATTTATATACTTTGAAGTGTATGGGAAATCGACGTGAAAATATTGTCAGATTTGACCTTGCGGACTTTTCAGTCTCTTGTGAATGCAAATTATTTGAAGCAAAAGGATGGTTGTGCCGTCATGCCTTGAAAGTGTTGACTGAGAATATGTCGGTTATGAGCATTCCATCTACTTATATTTTGAAAAGATGGACTAAAGGGGCCAAACAAGGGATTAAAGGTGATGAATTTCATCCAATGTCACCGGGTTCATCTAAATTTAATCGATTTTCCACGTTAATGCGACAATCTTTTGAACTGATGAATTTGGGAGCCGAAAGCGTAAACACTATGGAAATAGTGTCGAAGAGCATGAAAAATACGAAGGCTGAAGTATTATCATACCAATCAAGTGTGGGTATGATTGATGATGCTAGTAATGATGATAATGAGGCCTCTTTGTGTGATGTCTCGGTGTTGGACCCTCTTCAAAGAAAAGGAAAGGGAATAGCTTATGGAAGGCTTAAAAGTTCAAGTGAGAAGAAGAAGAAAAAATCTAAAAAAGGAACACTCCCAATGCGCATAGAAAGTCAAGGTGAATGACATTATTTTAGTGAGATTTTTTGCTTATGTTACATGATGTCAATTAATATATTTATTATTTTATAATGTAGAGTTGGCTGTCCAAGCAACACCCGATGATGCTCATTTTCCAAATATTTCTAGTAATTCAAATCAGTTTCTACGTGTTTTTATCCTAGCGACATTGGTGGTCCAACGGTAAATTTAAATTTTCATAAGTATGTATATTGTTCTTAGTCCTCCATTTGTATTTACATGTAACTAATTTCGTCAATTTTTATATAGATGCAACAACCACCATACATTATGCCACCGGGAACTATGAGTGGATTTTGTTCATTCCCTAATCAAGTACTTAATAATTTAGTGTATTTATTTAGTTACGATAGATTGTGCCTTTCTACAATTATAAAAAAGTCATCCTTTGCAGAAGTTACAACCATTACACTAATCTAATTACATTATGCTAATAGAGTTATTTATTATATATAGATACAATCACCATACGTCATGCCGCCGGGGATTATGAATAGATTTTCACCATTTACTAATCAGGTACTTAATATGAAATCATATTTAATCTTAGTTTTATTTCATCTTTTTGTTAGTATTGTAATCTTGTCAATGGTTTCTTCTAAATAGATGTTGGAGTACCAAAATATATCTCATGGAACTATTTTGAGTTAGGTATGACTCGTCTTGCGTTTTGTCTCATAAGATTACTTGAGACAAATTTATTTTAGCAACTTATTTAGTAAAAATAAATTGGTTATTTGTTTGTACAGGAGTCATCAAATTCTTTTCAACATCTGGGGGTGAATGAATTGAACAATTCTGAAAAAGCGCATATCAATTCGCCGAAGTAGTCATTTCATACAAAAAACTAAAGAAGTATTTCTTCAGCACTTGCCAGCTCTACAAGAGCTTATTTTTTTATGTGTTTGGGTGCGGCATATTTATTGAATTTGCTAGGTTTAATGCTTTTACCCAAGTAGTATTACTTGAGAATCCCACTAATTGTCTCACATTTTTCAAAC
This sequence comes from Eucalyptus sp. ANBG9806169, assembly GCA_014182395.1. Taxonomy (NCBI): domain Eukaryota; kingdom Viridiplantae; phylum Streptophyta; class Magnoliopsida; order Myrtales; family Myrtaceae; genus Eucalyptus; species Eucalyptus sp. ANBG9806169. The sequence continues at coordinate 19,173,608 of CM024580.1, read as the reverse complement.
ATTGTGAAAATATGGCAACATCACATTTATTAATTGTTTTTTCTGTGTTTACTATTTATTCACCGGTTCGGGTGGTAACAAAGGCGGGAGGACTTGACGAGGTTACACTACACAGTTTTATATGCACATCTTCAAGTCCAAATGGCAACAATGCTACAATAGTAGGCCTTCATGTTGCAATAGCAAATGATGAAGATCAGCCCAAAGGCGCAACAACCATTTCGATGACAAAACTTGATGCTGGAGAATTACTTCAACAGTTCTTTCGTAGTCTCATCCTGTCGAGATTAGAGCATACTTTGGCCTCACTATCGCCACTTATTTCATTTGCGTTGCATCGATAATTGGATACCCAAGCAAAGGTCTTGACCTTTATGTAGAAGTCCCATAATTCAAGTGAATTAATCTGGTCATGTATCTTTCATTTCATTCCTTTCATTTTTTAGTCTATTGTGATATTGCAAAACTCTGCTCAATATGCTATAAGAGAGCTTTTGCCTTCAAAAAACAACACTTGTAAACATATCCAAACAAAAGTGAGAAGAAAGTGAGAAGCTACGCAGGATGTACTATATTTCTCTCTCACAAAATGCATCTTCATTGAAAGAAATGGCTTTATAATATATAAAGCTTCCAGTTTTCTAACTTGATCACATGTTTATTTTTTATGTATCGTGATGCATTATCTATGTTGGTTGATTTGCAACAACCCATGCTTCAATTTTTCATCATTGTGAAATGTCCTAAGTAGTTGCGCAACAAAACCTGTTCCATAATGTCAAAGATGTTAAGGGGAGGAGCCAAAAATTTCCAAAAACAGCGACATTATCTTTGCAAAGGGCTATAGCAACTCCCAAGTGTCTCAAAACCACCAACTTAAGGTGGGTAGCTTTTAGATATGTTGCTATCGTATTAGCTTTATTCTAAAAAAGAAAGCATTGTTCTTTAGGGTAGACGTAAATTGCAATTAGGGAGAATCACATCTCTTTATCTGCCTGACTTCTTCACAATGAACTAGCATCAATAAATATAACATTAGATACCACATTTAATCCACCAAGCCATTTCAAGGTCATTAAACCACTAGCATCAACAAGAAAAGTAAAAGCTGGACATAGTCACAAATCGAGTTTACTTATAATAGCCGTACACAATATAAAAGCCCCCATCTAAAGGTCATTAAACCACAATACAAGTTGCCGTGCTCTCCCCCCCCTCCAGGGGCAGTCATCTTCATTCTCCAAAAGGAACAAAATTAGAGGGCCACAAAAAAACAACATAAAAAGTTCCTCGCTCAAATCAATTAGGCTAGAAAATAGGCATGTGTTCACATGTCTAAAGGCAAATAAAATTACCTAAGCTAGCAACATTACAATTTCAACCACCTACTTTCTCTGGATAAGTAGTGCTAATAAAATAACAAATAATAAACAAACAACAAGTAGCGAGGCATTTAGCTTCTCCAACAAATGCTTAATGTCTTTCATGTCATCTTCAAGTTTTGGGGGCGAAGCCTTCGTGATAGAAGGCACATCATTTGTAGGGTGACACTAGGCAAAGAATTCACATTTTTTATCCTCACAATTGTAGTAGAGCTTTTCTTTGTTGCTTGTAGACTCTGAAATTCTCACGGCAGCACGCTTGCCACAATCACACCTTTTATTTTGAAAGGTGAGTTTGCTCGAAGTACCCTTACCCTTATTCACACTGGATGACGACATGATATACCTGCAATATAACCATTTTATTTTTTGTTCGATTGTTAATATGAAATCATTCATATTGTGCTTCATCTATGTGAGCCTCACACAACACTATAAGTCACTTAAATTGCAAAGATCACTTCATGGGACTATAAATTGGAATAGCTTAATAGACAATGCAGGAGATAAGGTCACGTAGAAAAGGTGCAGCTTCATCATACCCAATTTTTTTTAATCATTCAAGCAAGGTAATGATATTCTTCTTCCTTTTTATGCTTAACTAACATCAACCTTTTAGAATTTACGATAAAAAGATTAACACATCATCCAAATCTTAGTAAGAAAAAGTAGGACCACACACGCACAAGGAGAGAGCGAAGTGTACCCAAATAACGTACCTAAAATTTGTGAGGAAAGCAGCCCACTTAGCTACTCTACCCAGAATGACTTAAACAACGTGTTTGATAATTAACTTCACATATGTTTTGTGTAGAAATCAATATAGGGTATTGACAAGTAAATTTCACACAAATTGACAGTGAAAAAGTATCTGAGATTGTCGAATTCCTGTATTCCGGATTAAGCAAATTGAGACAGGCAGCAAACCACCAAATCGACCTCAAACCTAATTTTCAAATGCAAAAATTCGAAGCTAAAAAATTCGATGCAAGTTGAAATAAAATTAAACTAAGCAATATTTTTGTTGCAAGCAATGGCCAGAGGAAGCCTAGGTAGATGTAGACAATGGAGGAGATAAAGGTGTAGTTTCATCGGATTTTATTTATTATTGATGATGATATTCTTCATCCTTTTAGAGTAGGGTTTTTATAACATCGGTATTGGTATAAAGCAGGAATGCAACGTATAGTGCGCGACCCGATGATACTTTGTAATGTAGAGTGCGCGACCCTCAGTATCTGAACGGGCAAATACGTGCAGCATCATTACTGGCAAATATGTGCAACACCCTTTTACGGCAATAATAAAGGAAGAAAGAAACACTTACGTTCAAAAGAAAATGATCTGGACGAGCTCGCCACCGAGCTCAAAATAGCCGAGACCCCGCTCACCACCTGCACCCGCCGAGCACAAAAGCCAGAGATTCAAGGCGGCGTGGTTCGTCGGACCGCGGCCTCCCTCGTCCATCGGAGGAAGAGAAAAGAATAGAGGAGTTCAGTTCAATGGAGAGGGGGAGAGAGAGTTGCATTCAAAACCTTGGTCGCCAAAGTGAAGGAGAGACCAACAAGAAGGATTTCAAACAACACCGCCCCAACTTTAAACTTCAGCTCTGCACCAGAACAAGACCTCAGACCTCAACTATAATGGGGAGTGTGAAAGTATAATTCCAAAATGTAATTGGACTTAAAAAATGACATCCTGTTTCGAACTTTTTTTTCCATTTTGAAACAAATATGCAAAATAATCTGCGTAAAGTTTTTCAGATTTAATACTAAAAGCATGTCAAACCAGCTGATTTAAAGAAACATTGTGGAAATAACTCATACCGTATGTTCATGATGAAAAAGATAACTCTAACATAAGGTGCTGCTCTAAAAGGAAGATAATCAAGGGCCACTGCAGGGGATAAGTAGAGGGCATATGCTATTAAATCGGCGACCAAAAGCAGTAGGCAAACAACCTGAAAATCAAGCCAAGGTCAAAGTATCATTCAAATACATAAATAGCAAAAGGAATTTCGACATGCGAGATTTTAACAGCCTATCGATATTGCAGAAATCAACCCCAATTAAGAGAAGGTATTAGCTGCATAAACAATGCAACTAAGAACGTGTGCTTCCACTTAATATCATAAAAGTGCAAGATCACTACACGTATTATCATAAGCACCGGATAGTTTCCCTTAGTTGGTGGCTTCATGATGAGATGCTATAAGTCTTAAAGCAATGGAAAATTTACAATAAGACTGAAGCCACCATTCTCCCACATGAAAGTAATCAGAGATAGCACTTTCAAGCAGTTTTTTTTTTTTTTTATCAGACTGTTGAATAATGCTCCCAGACACAATACATTGAACATTGCCTTTCATGTGCCTAGGAAATATCTGCTTGAAAGACAACTCAAAGGATAAAGAGCCCGTCCTTTATTATGACTTAAGTGGAGAAATTACACATGGAAACTTATTTTCTCTCATGGTGCACCTTCTGTTCACTCATCTCAGTACTTGCACAGTCCACGGGTCCAAGGTTACTAGAAACTCCAAAAAAGTGAAGCAGCTCCAAGAAAACAATGATCATCAAAGATATGGCTAGGCAAAAGCAAGGCCCTGTACTTTTAATTGGTTAAGAGGATTCCTTGACTAGATGCGAAACCCCTCATATGAAATGGGAAAGAATGTATTTATCATGAGTATGACAAGAGTTACGCTTTGCATGAGAAAGAATATCATGAGCTCCTCACACAACAATAATATCTCAAGTATTTGCTACCATAAGCTGGGTAGAACTCATACAATTTGCAAAAGTACGACAAGTTTATGTAACACCATAGAAAAGATAATGGTCATCACGGAAGAGACCACCTGGATCAATCAATCGGAATGCAAGTCGTAGATGTAGCCGTCGTAAAAGACGGCGGTTTCGCTGCTGTTGCTGCCGCCGCCGCCGTCGGAGTCGGAGGAGTCGTCGTCGGAGACGTAGGAGCAATAGTTGGAGTCGGGCGGGGGCACACAGAGGAAGGTCCAGATGAGAAGGGCGACGCGACCCAGCTGGTGGAGGAAGAGCGACAATGGTTCATCAGACGACGGCCTCCCTCGTTCGTCGGAGGAAGAGCGACAATGGAGTGCACCGAGGATCTCGACGGGTTCACCACCGAGCTTGAAATGGCCGAGACCACCCTCACCACCCGCACTCGCCGAGCACAAAAGCTAGAGATTCAAGGCGGCGTGGTTCGTCGGACGGCGGCCTCCCTCATCCGTCGGAGGAAGAGCGGCAATGGAGCGCACCGAGGATCTCGACCGGCTCCCCACCGAGCTCTAAATGGCCGAGACCACCCTCACCACCCGCACCCGCCGAGCACAAAAGCCAGAGATTCAAGGCGGCGTGGTTCGTCGGACGGCAGCCTCCCTCGTTCGTCGGAGTAAAAGCAAAGAACAAAGGAGTGAGGAGTGCGGTTCAATGGAGAGATAGAGAGAGAGTTGCGTTCAAAATTTTCATGGGAAAAGATTTCGGGGGAAAGTGAAGATGCGAAGGAAAAGATTTCGGGGGAACGTGAAGATGCGACGGAAATATTTGGTGGGCTCCACCAAATATTTCCTTCGCAGAGGAGTTCCGTTCCTTGCAGAGAAGAAAGACCGGACAAGACTTGCAGAGGAGAGAGAAATTAAGTTTCCGTCAATTTTGCTCCGTTCCTTTTCGAAAATAACCGCGACGAGCTCTAACTCCAACGTGGCCACCGGGCGACATGTGTCGCCCGGTGAATGGACTCGGAGGAAGCCACGCTGGAGTCAGAGCTGCACCTAATATTTTCTCCTTTTTCTTCTGCTAAAAAGTGCAGCAGAGAATGTACGAAGACATAGTGAGAAGGATGTGCAAGCATAGAGAGAGGAAAAGCAAAGAAAAACACTGTTTCTCTTCCTCGGTGAACCTCCTTACTGACCAGCACCATTACTCGCGCCATCGACGTTGTTCCGCCGGTCCGAGATCCTTTGCCCCGACGACCCGTGTTACACCGACGCGATCGAGTTGCTGCTGCAACCTCCTGCTCGGAGCCCGACGCCACAGATCCAGTGATTCGAAGACTCGGTGTTCCCCTCTGCCCTGTTCATTTCTGCCGGTGACCGACGCTCGCAACCTCCGTGCGACGCCTCCGCTCGCAGTAGCTCATCACCGGCCGAGCATCTCGCTCGCCTCTGCCACGCTTGACACCCACATCACCGCCTCTGTTGCTGACTCCGAATTTTGCCTGCTGCAATTGAGCTGATCTTTAATCGTCTGTCGCTGCGTTTCTGGACGCCGTGCACCACATTTGCCTTTGCTCCGACGGACCGAGCGCCCTTTCCCAGCTGGTTGCTAGCCGCCTGAAGCCGCCATTGCGTCGGAGTGTCGCCCAATCCGCACCTCTGCAGTAGCCGATGTTGTCGCACCTCCACTGCCGCGACCCCAGATCCTGCACCCAACACTATTGCCGACCTCTGCGACCCCAGATCCGCTGTCCGCCACTCCGTGTTCTCCCCTCGCGACACCGAACCTGCACTCGAAGCTTCCGTCGATGGCCCAGCGACCCACGCCGGAGCCCTCAACAGTCACCGGCCTCCTTTCGGCGACCTAGCGTCCGACGCACGCCGGTTCGTCTCAGCCTGACGCCTGTTAGTCGCTGCGCCGAGCTCCCGCGACGCCGCCACCGCTCCCTGTCCTCAGTGCCGCCAGCATGCCCGTCGCCTAGCCCTCACCGGAGCTCCGACCTCCGGCCATCTTTTGCTCGGTTGCCCTCCCGTCCCCGTCGGTTTACCCTTAGGTAGTTTGTTTTTTTTTTTTTTACTTTTACTTTTCATTTTTGGAGTTTAGTTTATTTCATTATTTATTTTATCTTTTATAATATTTTTCTGTTTATTTCATTTGATAACATTTTTAGTTTAGTTCTTTAAATGTTGGGTGTTAATATTTGTAACTTCTATAGGCATTATCTGTAGGATTTTACCTAAAATTATTATAATTATTAATTTGGTCCGAGAGACGTCGGATCATTTTTTTAATTATATTAATTTTTGGGTTTTTTTTTTAAAGAATTTCAATTGTTAAATCACAATAATTATTTAATTTGGTCAGAAAGACTTCGGACTAGATTTTTAACTATTTTTTTCGGTTATTTTAATTCTTATCTTAGGTTTTTTTTATGTAAAAATAATTACTTGTTTTTTTTTTTTTTGAAAAATAAAAGAAAAAACATAAAAAATTGAAAAAATAGCGAAAGATTAAAATATTGCATGAGCATATAGGATATATAGGTTTAATAAATTAGACACGTAGGTTTAATAAATTGACCTTAGGTTTAATAAATTGACCTTTAGGATTATATTTTTTAGGATTTCATCCTTAGATAATTTTTTAGTTAGGATCGGATTTAAACAACCTTTTTTTTTTTCAAAGGAAAATTTATTTAGGAAAAGTTAGCATGTTTTAAAATAAAAAATAGTTTTCTAAGACAAAATGGGGTTCAAATTAAATTAATCCCAAAAATGAATTAGAAAATTATTCCATTTTGGATAACTTAATTAGGGTTTTTATTAATTTCGAATTTCAATAAAAAGTATACAAAAATACTAGGTGCATATTAACTAGTTTTGCATAGTAGGCCCATTTAATTAGAGTTTGCATATTAGTAAATTAGGATTGCATCATATCATTAGGTTTTAGTAATCCCATCGTGTAATTTTTTAATTGCATCATTATGTTGTTTTCTTTTTAAGAATTATTAAGTAATTTTAAAAAAAGAAAAATAAAGAAGAAAAAACACAAAAGGTCATAGGTTAGCTCATAATTAGTCCCACTTTATGTCATCATTGTTTAGTGGAGATTGCATACATAAAAAAAAAAAAAAAAAGAATCATTAAAAAAAAATCACAAAAAGAACATGCATATAGAATTATTATGTCATTCATCCCATATCATGAAACAAATGCATATTTAGGATTATATAAATTAGATTGCATACATATAGTTCAAGTTATGCCATATGAATTGCATCTCACATATCATTAAAGTAAAATTCATACATATCAAATTTAAATTAAGATTACATTTAATTAGATATCATGTCATTTAGAAAATCATGTTTAGGGCATGTATTTTATTAGCATTTTTGTAAATGTTTTTTTTTTTTAGAGATTGGATCTTAATAAAGTTGTAGTTTATAATTTCTTATGAATTTAGCATTTTGATCTATTGAATGTTATTTCATTGATTGTGCACCCGCATGACCACCATTTGCATGTTAGTATATTAGGTTAAAATTAGTCAATAATGCCTGCAAAATATTTTGAAATTAAAAATAAAAGGTACCGAAAGGGCGTTAGATTAATCTAGCGTAATCATGTCCCCGGACCTATTGAATCTCTGGTTCGCAAAAAGTAAAGTAATCTCCCATACTTTATTTGGGTATCTAATTAACCCTATTTGATTAGTGGCGGCTCCAATTTGAAATATAATTGCATATTTAAATGGGTTAATTAGTATCAAGTTGCGATTGGTAGGACTTGAGAGGGTCTGCGCCAAGTCTTCGGATTTAGTAATCCATTAACCTAGTTTTAGGTGATTCACCCAAAATTTAGGTCGCGATAGACGGCTTTACCATTGAATAATCAGAACCTTGGTACTTTTCCTCTTGGTATGGAGGAGCTGCGAGATTCCCGCGCATCTGCTGGTGCGTAACTCGCCATAGGGGAAGGTCCCGATCGGTGAAGCCTAAGGGCAGAGATGTTGCAAAGAATCCTTCGGGCAAGACTTGGGTGGCTGTTGCCAAAACAGTAGCCAAGGGCTACGACCTTGTCTATACGGCCCCGACCCTAGTTAACAACAAACCTCGCATTGAGATAACCGACCGAGACTTGGAAGTTGCAGACCCAAAGATGCATGAATGCTTAATGGGTTACTTCCTTGGGGCCCGAATTTGGTGAATGTCATGTCGAATGGGAAAGGTTTATTTATGTTCCACGTACCGGACAGAGAGTTTCGTAGGAATTTACTTGAGGGTGGGCAGATTCGAGTTGCCAGTGTTCCTCTTGTCCTCCAGCAATGGACCCCGGGTCTTGAGTTGCGAAAGGAAACCCACCTTTCGGTGCTTGTGTGGGTCAGGCTTTCGAACATACCCTTCTTTTGCTGGTCTGCCCATTTCATCGGGAAGATCGCTAGTGCACTCGGGAAACCGTTGTATGTTGACCAACGTACTAAGCAGGCGAAGAGCTTGTCTTTTGTGTGGGTTTGTATTGAAATCACAGCTAATCAACCTAATTGTGAAGTTATTGAGATAGTACACAATGGTAACATATGTGAGATAGGTGTGGAGTTTGAATGTAAGCCATTGCTTGTGCGGGTTGTGGAATCTTTGGCTATAAATGTGCTGCTAAAAATAGATCCGCTGGTCCTTATGATGTTCATGCTGCTGAATCTCCTCCCTCGGTAGAGACTGTGACTCAAAACTAGGTTGATGGGGGAGTCATTGCTAGGCAAGCCAGGCTGGTTCCTTCCCCTGTTGCTGCCCCATCTAAAGTGTTTTCAAAGTCTCGGGACTTGCTTCGGGAGAATCCTCCCCAAGCTGTTGAACCTGCTATCTTACATCTCATTGCAAATAAGGTAAGTGACTCAGGTACAACCTTGGATGGTTCCTCAGCTCACGCTATTGTTTTGGAGGTAGCGCTCCAGGCCAATTCTTCTTCTCCATCTCAACCCGCTTCTGTGCGGAGTGATTCTGTGTGGCAGCAAATGAAAGGTAAGAAGAAGAAGAAGCAGCAAACTCCAGCCCCTGCGTTCTCTTTTGAACCCACCTCTCCTCTTGTAGGTGTGCAGTTTCTTAAGTTGAAGGAAGTTATGCCTACTGAGATTGTGCCTATACAAAAGCCTCCCAAAAGTCCTTCGAAGCTCTCAGTAAAGGGCAGTTCTGTGTTTTCAACCCTTGATGTTGATGACTCGTTACCAACTCCTGTAATGCCCCTTGAGAACCCGAATGATGAAATCATTGGTTTTGCTTCGTCTAGCGATGAGGATAAGATCCCAAGCAAGCCTCCCTCCCTTAAAGCTCATTTAGGATCTACTAGGTTTGGGATACAAGACCAACTTCTCCAATTGCATACTGACCCGCTTGGACCGGCGCTACCAGCGGTCTCGAAGGCCACTAAAGCTAGTCGCAAGTCCTCCAAGCGGAGGTAGTTCTTTTCTTTCCTTGGTTCATGTTTTTTGGATTTTGGAATATCATAGGGATGATGAACCCTATTGGAAGGGCTGAGATTAGAAAGTTTGTTGCTTCTAATAGTCTTAGTTTTGTTGGTGTTTTTAAGACTAAAGTCCCTGAGTCGCTTTTTGATTCTATTTCGTCTACCTTCCTGAGAGGCCGGAACTGGCTCGCGAATTATGATCATTCTTTGTGTGGTAGAATCTGGATTTGATGGAACCTGAATTCTGTTAATTTTGAGTTGATTTCTTTGAATGACCAAGCCATCCATGGGTGTCTGAAGGGGATTTCTTCTAACTTTACGTGTTGCATCTTTGCTGTCTATGGGGAGCACACTTTTGGGCGTTGTAGGCCTTTGTGGTTTGACCTTATTCTTTATGATGATTTATTTCAAGATATTGCTTGGCTCGTTGCGGGCGATTTCAATGCAATTAAGGATCCTACGGATCACTTCGGGAGCTCTAATTCTTGGATTCCCTACTTCGATGACTTTAGACTTTGCCTTGATCAAACGGAACTTGAGGATCTTAGGTACACGGGTCTTCGTTTTACCTGGTCCACTTCTTCGGGGTCAGGTAGGAAAATGCGGAAAATCGACTGAGTGCTGGTCAACACTAAATGGAGGATGGATTTCTCCTTTTCGGAGACATCTTTTCTTAATCTCGAAATTTCAGACCACACCCCTATGGTAGTTAGGGTTGTTGATCCGAGTACGAGAAGGAAGCCCTTTAAATAATTTGATTTCTAGGCTGATCACCCTGATTTTCATGATAAAGTCTGTCATGCGTGGGCATCCATATTTGGGGGATGCCCATGTATAAACTTGTTTCCAAGCTGAAGATCCTAAAGGGCCGCCTTAAAGCCCTCAACCTTGAAGCCTTTTCGGACATCTCGATGAGGACACTGGAAGCAAGGGAGGCCTTGCGTTCTACCCAGCTTCTTCTTCACTCGGACCCCAATAATATCACTCTTGCTGAATTGGAGAAAGGCTAGCGTCAGACTTTTGTAGATCTTCAAGGCCAAGAAGAATCCTTCTATAAGCAGAAATCCAGAGTTAGATGGTTGAAAGAAGGTGATCGAAACACGAAATTCTTCCACAACTTTGTCAAAGCTAGACATTTAAACAACCGGATTCTCTCTATTAAAGACAATTCAGGTTTGGTTGTTTCGGACCCCAACTTGGTGCCGTAAGTTTTTGTATCTTTTTTCTCGGATCTCATTGCTCTGCATTCGGGTTTGACGAAGCCTGCATTGCATGAATTGACATCACTTATTCAGAAGCTTCTTTCGGATGACCTGGTTTGTTTGCTTGCTTCATCGGTCTCGGATTCTGAGATTAAGAATACTTTGTTTTCACTTGCTAAGGGCAAAGCCCCTAGCCCTGATGGGTTCACAGCCGAATTCTTCAAAAATAACTGGGACATAGTATGGTCCTCAGTCCTTGAAGCTATTAAAGACTTTTTCTACTCAGGTTGCCTCCTTAAGGAAGTGAATGCAACTATTTTGGCTCTTGTTCCCAAAGTGCCAAATGCCTGCGAGGTTAATGACTTTAGACCAATTGCTTGCTGCAACACTGTCTATAAGATTATCACTAAAACCCTGGCTGACCGAATTGCGGCAATCCTTCAAGATCTTGTCAGCCCGTCCCAAAATGTGTTTGTCAAGGGAAGGAGGATCAGAGATAATATTTTGCTTGCTCAAGAATTGTTTGCCGGATTCCACCGTGACCCATATCTTCCAAAATGTGCGGTCAAGGTAGATTTTCGTAAGGCTTATGACACAGTTGATTGGAATTTCTTGGAACTTACTCTTGAAGCTTTCCGTTTTCCTCAGTGGATTATCCAGTTGATTATGGTCTGTGTGTGTACACCCAGGTTCTCGATCTCTATTAATGGAGAGCTTCACGGATTCTTTCCTGGAGGTAGAGGACTTTGGTAGGGAGACCCGATGTCACCATATCTCTTTACCTTAGTTATGGAAATCTTCTCTGGGATTTTGAACCTAAAGACTTCTGTCAAGGAGTTCAAGTTCTATTGGAGGTGCAAGGCTCCTAAGCTTTCTAATCTATTTTTTGCAGATGATGTTTTCCTTTTTTGCCAAGCGGATTGGAATTCGGCAGTAATTCTCAAGAGAAGCTTGGACATTTTTTCCTCTTGGAGTGGACTGATTCCCAACAAGAGTAAATCTGATATCTTCTTGTTGGGTGGGACGCCATCGTTGCGGAATAGTATCCTTTTAGCGTTTGGTTTTCGAGAAGGTAAACTTCTGGTTTGTTACCTAGGGGTGCCGATAATCTCATCAAGGTTGGGAAAGGTGGATTGCCTTCAGTTGATTAACCATATTACGGCTAGAGTTCATTCTTGGGCTCATATATTTTTATCGTTTGCCGAGAGGCTTCAGCTTATAAGGTCAGTTCTCCACTCGATTCAAGCCTTTTGGGCTAGTGTGTTTACTTTGCCGTCCTTGGTCATTTTAGGTATTGAAAGCATTCTTCACCGGTTTCTGTGGAATGGCTCCTCCCTCACTAGGGGGGCTAAAGTTTCTTGGTTGGATGTTTGTGTGCCTAAGGATGAAGGAGGATTGGGTATACGGTCTATGAAGGATTGCAACAAAGCTTCTATGCTTAAATATATTTGGATCATCTTTACAGACAAATAATCTTTGTGGTGTCGGTGGATCCATTCAAATTTCTTAAAGAAACATAATTTTTGGGTAGCCCCTCAACCGTCTGTTTGCTCTTGGGGCTAGAAGAAAATTCTTCAACTTCGTAGTGGTTTTAGGCAGTTGTTTGGCTGGGAAGTTGGGAATGGGCGGTCAATCTCATTATGGTTTGACAATTGGATGCCTTGTGGCCCTCTCTATTTATTGGTCCCTGACTCTTTCTTGAATGACCCAGACCTTCCTGTGCATGCGGTTGTGGTGACTCTCTACTCTCATGCAGCTAGTTCCACCAGATTACGGCTGGAGGAATGGGGTCTCTCATTTTCGACCCTCTCTTCAGCTTATGATCGGTTTGTTTGGCGCAAAGACCCTTCAGGATCATTCTCTATGGCCTCTGCTTTGAACTCCATCAGAGTCAGGAAGATTCGAGTCCCCTGGGCTCCTTTTGTCTGGGATGGGGCCTTGACTCCTCGTTTTCAATTTTTGATGTGGCTCATCATCAAGAATCGACTGCCGACACAAGTGCGTCTTCTTGCTTTTGGCAATATTGATCACTCGGTCTGTATCTCGGTTGAAGTTGTTGTGCCTGTTGCTTTGTGGTTATGTTTCTTGTACTGTCGTCTGGCTTGTTTGCGGCCCCTTCCACTCTTCCTATTTTTTATGCAGCTAGAGTGTAAGTTTTTGGCACCGTTTGTACATTTGTCCTAAGCTTAGTAATATATTCTTACCATTACCAAAAAAAAAAAAAAAAAATTAGAAGTCACCAACCCGAGCAAAATATTATTAGCATTGTTCACATTTGCATTGCTTTTAGGCTATTTGGACAATTTTTTAATAGTGTGATGTAGTTGTGTGCGGCGGGATTACAAGTATGGTAGAAGAAGGATAGATTATGATCACCACCAATGTCTAAAATACCGATCACTGGCCAAGGATGAAGGCACAAAACACCCCTCAAGAATGAAGGACCTTGGGATAGGAAAAGCTCCCCACCAAGGCTTGAAGGAAAATAATGGCTAAGGGTAAAGGATTTCTTAGCTCACCAACAAGGAAGAATCCACCTGCCAAGTATAAAAAACCAAAGATAGATATTTGTTTACACATAGGCAAATCTCATATATTCTCAAAATTCAAATATTGTCTTACAATTGAGATATTGCTTTAAAAAGAAAAAAGGACTCTTTGAATTCCTGAAAATTGAACAGACTCTCGGGGATTTCATCTAATGATGATTTTTGAAAGTAGCGCCACAATAAAGACTCATAAAAGCTATAAACTAATATACTGGTAGGACTAAATGCATTTAATAATCGTTAGATGTATTGAAACTTGATAAGACTTCCTAAATTCGTGCACAAGCCTTAAAAGCTCAACAAACACCCCTGAAGATCAATAAACAGTTGTAGCAATTGACCATAATAGCATTCGTTTGATAAGTAGTTGATCAGTAGTCTTAGAGTCGACAATGAACTTGTAAATAGACAACTAGGTAGTCGATGGACAACCATAGAATCCAATAATTGGTCCATTAAATCGATGACTCATGTATAATTAACATCTTGAACTTGAACCCATTGAGTCAAAGTTCAGTTGAAATCAATCTTTGCTTGTAGGAATAAGGATCAATTGAAGAGTTTAGGGTTGAGCCTGAGAATTGATTGATAGAGCCAGATGCTTTCGCATCAAACTCCCAAGGTGTTGAAGATTTGTCCTCAAATCTTTTATGGCTTCATATCCAAGATTTTTTTTTTTTGGTCAGTCCTACTCTAATCCTACTCTAACACTCACTCTCAGACTTTTGCCCGTGCCTCCTTGCAGGGCGTGGGAGTCGAAACCCACTCCTGAAATGAAATCTCCCCACCCTAATCCCCCCGAGAAGGTGGGGATTTGAACCCCCAACCTCCCCCTTCCAAGATGGAAGGGTGGCCACTGGGGCGAACCCCCGGTGGTTTCATATCCAAGATTGAAAGTAGTCAATTAGCCACAATTTTCCTTATTGGAGGAACTTTATTTTGACAAATTTCCAGGACGGCCTCTCCAACCAACTAGATAATACATCATCTTCATGTAAATAAATATCTTCAAGGCTTGCTCAAAAGCTAAAAATATGTCAAATATAATTTGCTAAATGATTAATACTTCGAGAGAGAATGCTTTGGGGCATACAAAATGAAAGTGGCAAGTAATATCTCTAGCCGTTATAATCATCCCCTCTCCATCTATAACCTCAGCATTTGCCTCAATAGATTTATTTGGAGATTCATCATCTATGATATCATAGTTGCATGATGGCATATGGATGACCAACATCTCTCCTTCGTTTGTTCTATGATCTAGTCTTGCTCCTTGGATTTAGACTCTATATGGTATAAGTCTTGCCGAGTCTCTTGAAGTTCCAAGTCAATCTTCTCAATTTCTTAAGTGGTGATAACCTTTTGGTTTGGACACTTCACTTGTAGATGCCCATTGCCGTGGAGCTTGATGCACTTGCTATTTTCACCATTTGATTATTTTTGGAGCTCTTTAATGAGCTGAGCTTCTATTTGGAAGTATTCTCAACCTAATTTGAATAAATGCCCTCAAAGAAGGATGCACCTTTAATGGAAGGCTTAATTGAAAATCTCTTGCCACCCTTTCTTTAGGAGGGTGAGCACTCTTTCCATACGGTCACGTGTTCCATTGTGTGCTTGCTCCAAAGTCAATTCTTTGGAACCTGATAAGACATTTCCTTTTTTTTTTTTTTGAATGTTAGTATGAGGTGGGATGAGAGATGGGTAATCAATCAACATGAGTTCAATCTTGAGCTCTGATGCCTAATTGATGCGGTTGCAGGATGAATATATTTTGAATGATTAATGGATGATGTAGGGTAGAAGAAGGCTATATTAGGATCACCATTAGGGCTTGGACATACCACCGGCCAAGGATAAAGATCGAGATTGACAAAGTTCATCACCAAGGATAAATGATTTCAAGATAGGAGAAACTTACCATCAAGGCTTAAAGGAAACCACCAGCCGAGAATAAAAGGCTTCTTGGTTCAACACTAATGAAGAACCCACCTAAAAGCATAAAGAAGCTAAGGAAGATAAATTTACTCATACATAAGGAAAATCTCATATATTATCAATATTTAAATCCTATCTTACAATTTAGATAACGCATCTATTGATATTGATAAACAAAAGAAAAGAATCTTTAAACTCCCGAAAACTGAACAGGCTCTTTGGCAATTCACCTAATTATGATTCTTGAAGCATCACCACAATAAAAACTCATAAAAGCTATGAAATAATAGACTCAATAACTAGGACTAAATGCATTTAACCAACCATTAGATGTATTGAAACTTGATAAAACTCTTTACATTGGTGCACCAACCTTGGAAGTCCAATGAACACCCTTGAAGATCAACAAATAGCTATGAAAGTCTAATAGAATAGCCTTCGATTGATAGGTAGTTGATGGACAACCATAAAGTCAACAATTGGTTCACTGAATTGACAACCCTCTTGCAAAATTGACGTCTTTAACTTGAACCTATCAACTTAATGTGTAGCCGAAATCAGTCTTTGCTTGTTGTAACCAAGATCAATCGACGAGTTCAAAATTGAGCTTGGGAATTGATCGGTAGAACGCAATATTCCTGCATCGTAGTGTCTCCACACCAAGTAAATTCTATTTAATTTGGTCCGGTCATGATTAGGAAAGTGATTTAGAGATAAAATTTGGAGAGCAATATTACGCAGAGATCTCGAGAATTCGGCCACAAAAGGATTGAGGAAGGAATATTCAGGGGACATATACTCGGCGAAGAGCAGAATATGATGAAGCCAAAATATTCACATGCTTGAATAAAAAAGAGAGAGAAAGAAAAGAAGAGCTATGTCATTGGAGGATCTGTCATGCATGAATGTCGGTGGAGGAAAGGAAAGAAAACAGAGAAGGGAGGAAAACTAGTCTGCCAGCTCTACATTTCCTTGCTGTGAGGCTCGTGATGTTGGCTTGAAAGGAGAGAGGGAATCCGACCAAATGAGGTACTAAGGGTATGTTTGGTAACATCTGTTCTCAGAAATAATTTCTATTCAAAAATACTTTTTTACATTTTTATTCTCTAGAGAGTTTTTGAATAGAAAAATGCATTTTGTATTACCCTAAAATTTCTATTTTTGGAATAGAAAAAGAATAAAGAAATGTTTGGTGCAACTCTTAAATTTTTTTTATAACGTAAATTTTTGTAGTTTTAAAATAATTTTCTAAGATTTTTCTAATTTTTATGAATTTTTCTTCTTTTTTTCCTCCTTTAGCTGGTCATGGGGCCTTGGCAATGTTCAATGATCGGCTAGAGAAAAGGGATGTCGAGGTCGACCTTGCTAGCCTCGGCAAGCGTTGCCTAGCCACCATGAGGTTGGCTTTGCCTAGCCATGGCGAGGCCAATCTTGTGATGGGTGGACAAGGCTCGACTTCGCTAGATTTGGGTGAGGTGGAACCTCGCCTAGCCATGGCAAGGCTAACCTCCCTTAACCACGGCAAGATTGAGCCTTGCCAGGGGTCGGTGAGGTTAGGCGAGGTCAACCATGGACCTCGCTGGCCCTCATCTTTGGCCAGTTGCTGGCTCTCATCGATGCTTGATGACCGGCTCGAGAAGGAAGCAGAATGTAGAAGAAAAGAAAAAAACAGAAAATGAATTGGGAGCAAAAAGGTAGATTTTTTTGACATTTTGTTTCTGTTCTAAATTTATTTCTTGATGACTGATCGATTTAGGTGAATAGAAAAATTAGCTAGTAGTTACCCAACAGAATTATGTTCATTTTTTATTTTGGGGAAAAAATAGGGAAAAAAAAGGATGGTTACAAAACAGCCCCTAAGTAGTTCTCACCCTTGGCTCTCTCTCTCGGAAGTTCACACTATGGCCTCCATCGATTCGAGAATATCCTACCAACTCTTGGTGACCACCAGGCCTCACATCCAGACGTGACCGAGACCGAGATTGAAGCGCATCCAGGCATGACCAAGGCCTCACCAGCGTAGCAACCGAGCAAGACCAAGCCGTGTACCTGGCATGCGAAAGAGCAAGAACCCCGGCGCAGCCGATCTCATCCTGGAGATCCACTTGGCGGTCCACCGGAGCGGTCCAAAATGGACGAGCGAGGCCATCCGTGAGCACAACCGTCCTCGTCCACCATATTACAACACGAACCTCACATTCATGATCACATCCATGCATTGATCAATCGCTTTCCGTGCCTTAAATCAAGTCACACGTCCTCATATTACACGTTCCTAACGAGGCGAGTAGTCACCGCAAGTTGAAGACAAGAGAAGGAAAATGGCGGAGACTCGGGTGATAGAAAAGGAAAGTGGAGATGACGATGGGCATTCGAGATGGTTATGCCTATAATTTTCAATTATCTCTCCCTGCGGGAGATGGTTTGGTCATCCACTTCCCAATCCAGCTTTTTATAGATACGGTGCAAGTTACTTTGAATTAGGAAAATCCACATAATTAAAAAAGTTGAACTTAAATAATTTGTGGGGCTGGTAGGGTATTTTATGAGTTTCTATATAGATGGATCGTTGTATCTGCGTTTCTAGATTGGTAAAAATATAATTTACGCCGCTACGGCCAGTGATCATGTGAAAGATTTTTGCAATCTTTATCTCATTTTATTTTATATCTGATGTTTTTCTTTTATTATTATTTTTCTTCTTCCTTCGATAGTTGATGGGCCTCAGTGATATCCGGTAGGGGCAATTCTCACCTATGGTTGACCGCCCGTCATCATTGAGATTGGCCATAGTTGGAAAGGAAAAGAAAAGGCAAACAAAAAGAATAAAAGGAAAAATAATATTTAAAAAAAAATTAAAATCGTCGGTGTCAACATCAATCATGTCACATGGACAACTGGCATTTATGTTGGTGATTTCCGATTAAAATTGATCAAAATGATTACATTGAAAAATCTCCTTAGTAGGACTAAATTGGCTAAATTGAAAAATTTGGAATTAAATTGAACGTTGTATAATAAGTTTAGCACTTTTAGACAATTTTCCCCACAAATGAATTTCAGGCCCATGAAATATTATGTACCTCTTATGGAGTTAATAAGATGTGAATAAAAATCTGGATGAGCGACCTGCATATGAAACTATTCGAAAAGTTCTACTTTAAGAGGATCAATTAAATATATTGCGAAAAAAGTCGGTGAATATATATATATATATATATATATATATATATATATACACAAAAAAGTCGATCAATTGCAAATCATAAGTTTCATTCACTCAGTTTCAGTAAGTACCTTAAAGACATTATAAAATAAAAAGCCATAGCTACTTAACAGAAAATTTCATTTCTCATTCTTTTTGGATCCTACTTTCAAAGTCTTTCTCTTAACATTCTACATTTCTCATCCATTCTTTTCTCTTTGCAATTGATTGCTTCTTCTCTACTTTCCTTTCTTTTTATTTAAATTTTTGCCAATTCCTCCTCTCGCACTTTCGAAGAAAACATAAAGAAATCTGCTCGTGCTCCATGTGATGGGGGTCTCGTGACTCATGGAAGACTTCATGTCTCTCCTGCATTAGAATATTCAAGCTGTCACGATCTAGACTAGATACAGGTGGTGGAAGGCTAACTAGGAATTTTATATTGGAAACCCCGCTTTCAAAGAAAATCTGCTAGAAGCAGAAATAATTTTTGTACGAATTGATTAAGGGCACGTTGCGAAATAGTATTCATAGAAAGAAGTGTCGTCCATCTCTTTCACCGATTGATGTCTTTCATTCCATAGAAGGCTTCCCAAATATCCGAGGATTGGTTGGTTAGAATGTGGTGGCTGTTGGATCAAAAGGGAGGAAATTTCATCAGATAATTCATAAAACCTTTTAAGTTTTTGTATTCCGTGACACTTCTAACATAAATATTATGACATATACTTGGGATTAAAAGGGTGATATAATAATATAATTATCTTGCGTTTGAATCGCTATTGTATTCACTCATTTTATTACTAATAAACTGAAGTTTCTCTTTAGCCCCAAGAGAAAGAAAGAATTGGAGTGTTTCCTAGAGGAGCAACCAAAGCGGGGGTTTCTCTATACACCTCGCAATGCAACCCAATGGAGTTCACAACAACGCATTACACCAAAGATCGGCTGCTCGAGAACGTGATAACCATCCAATTAAATGATAGGAAATCTCATTCATCGATTGTATTCTTTTCAAGTTTTTGTGTATTACAATCACTTTAAATAGGGTTATGAAAAAAGCACGTGATTATAACCGATAACAATTAAAAATCAGATCTTTAATAGACCATAGAAGCCCTCAAAATCCACCGACAATGAATTTTTAACTTATGTCATCATTTGGATATGCAACCACTACTCTCATTTAATCGCTAGCCATTGTTCGTGGGACCAATGACATGAGAAAATATATGATGTGTCGATCACACGGTCGATGTTGTTAGGACTAGAATTAGCACCTAGAGGGGGGTGAATAGGTGTTTAAAACAATTCCTTGGCAAAAGCATGCGGAATAAAATAAGTTGTGAGCAAAGTCTGAAGAACAGCAGACTTTGAGCGAAATCAGACTTTAACACAATAAAGAGTTTAGAGAAGAGAATAAGAACACAAGGTTTATAGTGGTTCGGCTTAATCCAAGCCTACGTCCACTCTCCCACGCTAACAGCCTTCTTGGCTGGATTCCACTATGCAATCAACAAGAGATTACAACTTTGAGTGCAAACACTTAGTAGTAGATCACACTATCTCACTAAGTCACTCTTTTGGTATTTCTCTCAAGATCACAAACGTTTAAGCTCACGAGAGACAAGTGTATGATAGAAGATCGCTCAGACTTTGGAATTATAAATTCTACGCTCCGTCCCTTACTTGCTCATCGGTCCTTCATCTCCTTAAATACTCCTCCACTTCCAAAACTAGCCGTTGGACAGTATCCCGAGGATCGTCTTCCAATATACCCATTGGACAGCCCCGTATCAAAAGATTTGGTAGCCGTTGAGTGACAAAGATAGAATCCCAAATTGATTCCGATCGCCCATACAAACGAAATCTTGGTTTCCATAAGTAAAGCTTATTCGTATAGAAAGTTCTTGTCTTCAAGATCTAATTGTCAATCAATTAGATTGAGTCAATCAAATCAATCTTGATGTGGAATCCAAACTAGATCACTAGCCGTTATATGATTGGGGCTTGAGTTACATTCTGTCGAACTGGATGTAAAGTCCGAGAGCAATAGACTTTACAATCGAGTCCGATCTGCGATAGACTTTGCAACTGGGTCTGAACAGATTTAGCTTTAAGGTCTGAACACGTCTGTTATGTTCGCTTCAAAGCATAGAGTCTATCTTCTGGTTCAGCTTCAGCACAGAGTCTGTCTTCTGGTTCTTCATTCACGTTCAGTATGGAATTTGTCAGAACAGACTTTGACACTAAAGTCTGGCAGTCTTCAGACTTTGACAGAAATCTGTAAATCTTCAGAATATACTTTGGACATGTGTTCCGTTCAGTTTTCTGGCCGTCTTCAGGCTTTGACGATATCCTTTACATGTTCAATCATCGGCATGGTCTATTACTTAACCATTAAACATGTTAGTAGCCTTTGATTTATTTTGTCATCTTCAAAACATCATAAGGGATTTCCCTAACAGATGTAATGTCAATGGCAAATGGTGCAACTTGATGTGCACATAGAAGCTCACTCCACCAAAAAAAAAAAAAAAACATTGTCGCGTGAGATAAACGTATTTCTCTATTCAACATGTGCAATCAACCTATGTAGCACCAACACTCTCTAGGAACATTCGTGTCGTGTCTAACATGCTCCGACACGCGGCCAACGAGTGTCGAAAAATTCGACACGTGGTTAACTCTCTCCGACACGTCAGTTTAGAATTTCGACACGCATGGGGTCAATTTTGAAAATTTTCAATACTTGAAGGGTCAAAATATAAACATACAAAAAAAAGAAAGAGAAAAAAAAAGAGGAGGGCTGGTGGCTAGGCACTGCTGCCGTGCCGCTACCACCATCGGAGGGGGTCGGCGACCTCGTCGGTCATATGTGGTAGGGTAGGGCGACCCTCACCGGCCAAGCAAGGGTTGGCAAGGCTCGCCAAGATTTGGGCGACGCCTCGGCTAAGGCTTGGGCGAGACTCGCCCAAATCTAGGAGACGCTACACCCTCGCTTGGGGCCCGCAAGGCCTCGCCTAGGGCTAGGGAGGCTCGCTAGCCACAGGTGAGGGCCGGCGTTGCTAGATTTGGGTGATCCTTGCCAGCCCCAGTCGATGCATCGCCCAGGCCTTGCTTAGGCCGGTGAGGCGGCGGAGGTCAGTGAGGGTCGCCCTCCCTCCGCTACCTCACCGGCCCCCTTTGACGATGGCTAGGCACATCGGCGACGAGGGAAGCGGCAGTGGCGGCGGCGTGCCTAGCCACGACCCGGCTCTTTTCTTCTTCTTTTTTTTTTTTTTTTTTGGAATTATTTTGGGTTTTTTAAAAGTCTTTTACTATGAAAGAAGTAATAAAAAATGCTACATCTAATAAATAAATAAATTTAAAAATGCCATTTCAGCATTTTTCTTTAAACAATGTTTTTTTCCCTCTTAGTTTTATGTATTATTGTAATGAAATGCAGTTGAATTTGTCAAATTAAAATAATGAATGATATTAACAAATGTTGAATAAATTTATTTAGTATAAATTAATTATAGGCTCTTATTATTATTTATTTGTGTATTTATATATAAAAATATATTTAATATATAACGTGTCGGAACGTATCGAAATTCTCTAATTTTAAGAAATAGCATATCGACGTGTCGTGTCGCATCGCGTGTCACGTGTCCATGTCGATGTTACATAGCAATCAACTATTTGGTGTGATAATTTATTTGGTGACACAAGAGTGCAGATTTTGGAAAAAATTGCCAATACTTTCCCTCATTCTTGGTTTTTAAATTGGCATAAAAATGACTCGAAATGTGTATATTAAGGTGGAATCAAAAGAATGGAATGGATATAATGATAACATGGACGGTAATAAGTCTACCTTAGTGCTCTGTCCTCTTTGCGTCTTATTTACTCAGACTGATTATTTAAAGAAAAAGAGAAGGTAAAAGTATTTGTTAGGTCCAATCCATGAACATCTCTTCCTATTTGGTTAATACTTCGCCAAGACGGAAATTGTACTTGTGAAACCCTAAGCGGAATCCAGTCAAAATGTGCCAACGAGACTGAAAACAATAGTAAATGGGAATTAAAATTCGATGAACGCGTGGGGATAAGTACAGAAATTATTTTTAGTCCTTGAAAGGTCAGCAAGGGCGTTCCCCTCTTGGCGTGGCGAATTGTTTATAGGATGGGGGCGGAGAGAGAAATTGAGAGTGTTTGGTGCGTGCCCATTAAACAAAACAAAGGTACAGAGAGAGAGAGAGAGAGAGAGAGAGAGTTTGGTGCGTGCCCTTTAAACAAAACAAAGGTACAGAAAAGTTCAGCAACTTCATAAATTGCTGCTTTTCAAGAAAGTACAAAATCCCTCGCCGACCTCCTCCTCCTCCTCCTCCTCCTTCGTTGGTGAGCCTCGCTCCACTTTCAAATGACCCCTTCAAAATCTTTCTACTCTTGGGCTGTTTACTTGCTGACATTACATTGTGTTGCATTGTTCTTGAGGTCCAATAAAAGGAAATGTTCTCTCTCTCTCTCTTCCCACTTCTCTTTTTCCCATTCTTTTGCTAGTTTGGGTTGGTAATCTCTGGATCTATCGATTTTATGTCAGCATTTCCGTTTTTCTTTCTTAAGGAAGAGATCCAGAGAACAGAACAATAGAAGTTTCAACCTTGACGCTTTTTGTTGGAACTAAACTTCATAATGAAGTCCATCTTCATTTGTTTGGGATTTCTTTTATTTTCTTTTGGCCACATAAATGTGTGGTTTAGATGATAAAATTTATCTCTGATAATTAAGTTTTTTATGATACATTGAGTTTCTTTGATTTTGCTATGTATATTTCTGTGGTTTGCCCAGTGCCTTTTTAGCAGAATCTTGAAGTTTTAGGCGGATTGAGTGCTTAAAACATTCATTGAATTTTTCTCAGGGTGACAGAAAATCCGGCCTTCGTGGATCACTATCAAATGAATCCCTTTGGTTACTCTCTCACCGAGTCTGGCTTTAATAAATTTTCTTCATTTTCTTCGGCATCGACCTACTCACCAAATCAAATCCAAAATGTTGGCCACTTGTGCGATGTCCCTATCGCAACTGAGTGCAAAAACCCCCAAACAAAACCATCTCCACCGTCAAATTCTCATATTATATCCTTTCAGAACTCAGATCTATCCCCAGACATGTCTCAGCAGTATTCTGGTAAGTGAGACTTGTGGACTGACAAATTTTTGAAGGCTGAAACAGTTACTTAGTGGTGTGATGGAAATGAAATATTTCCCTCTTCGCTTTATGTTATTCTCATTATTGTTTTTTAGGCACCTATGAGTTGCAAGATGGGGGAGGTATGAAGATGAAGAGAAGTTGTGGTGTTACATTTAGTAGAACGACTTTGCATGGGCAAGAACACGTTATTGCAGAGAGGAAGCGCCGGGAGAAGCTGAGCCAGCGGTTCATTGCTCTTTCGTCCATCATTCCTGGCCTTACAAAGGTACTCTAACATGAAATCTTTTTATGTGAAAATTCCCGAAGGATTGATATCTGTTTCCTTTTTCCCCCTTCATCATATATCTTTATTGGGTGTGTTCCCAATCCTGAATTCATTTGAAAAATTATGGTTGGGTTTCGAAGAGTTTTAAGGCCAAACATATATCAAATATTAATAGGTTACATTAAGCTACATTTGTATTTTTGATTACGGAAAAAAAATTGGGAACCTCTTGACAGGATACGTATCTGCAGAAATGAAAGGGTTATACCACTCATGCGACACCAAATAGTATAGAAGTTTATCTTCCTCACTATTGAATAAGGAGCTCGTTGCTTATTGCTTGACTTTGCATAATGAGTAACGAAAAGGTTAATTACTTTCTATTTATGTCAAGGAAACCCACCTTAAATAGGTAAACCCCGAGTTTATACAATGCTCTAAAAAATTGTTTACCCGTCTTCTCGTTACCTCATATGGGAAGTAAATCTAGAAAAGCCAAGCACTATCAAGAAACCTAATCTCAATCCTTATCAGAATGCACATTTTGAATGTGGGCTCAAAAATTAGCTTAACACGGCGGTTTCGCAAAGGTATGCAGATTTGGGAACTATGAAACCATGATTAAAAATCAAATGAACTTCACATGCTTCAAATGAACTTCATACGCCTCAGATAAAAGGTAGAGTTTTGAGATTGGCATTGGCAAATGGGTACTTGGACACTAGCCTTATATACTTTTCGCTTAATTGACATTGGAGGACATATATGATTGTTATAGTGTATGTTTATCGAGGGTAGCATACCAATCTCGAAAGTCTACCTAATTTTTAGAATCGCGGATTGGAGATTATATGGAAATGCACCTTAGATAAAAGGTAGACTTTTGAGATTGGCATTGGCAAACGGGTACTTGGACAGTGGTCTTACATACTTTTCGCTTAAATGGATATTAGAGGACGTACACGATTGTTTTAGCATACGTTTATGTAGAGTAGCATACCGGTTTCAAAAGTCTACCTAACTTTTAGAACGCGGATTAGAGATTATATGCCAATACACCTAAGATAAAAGGTAGAAAGCAGTTGCAGACTTCAAATAATGGGAGAGGACTCCATGAGAGGGCAAGACCAAAGACAGATAAGAAAATTAGAGAGTTTGATCATTTGAGGAAAAGAGCTTCTATTCTCGCGATTGGAGTTTTTTTTTTTTTTTTTTTGTGGTAATGAATTAAATTAGTTTTGACCATCATATTCATGAGAATATGTGTGTTTTCTCTTAAGGAGTAAAGTTAAATTTACACAATTTACCCATAAAAAGAGAACTGTAAATTGATGATAGATAATTTAAGTGAATCATGATTATCTCGGCGATGATTGAGTTGACTTAGATTGTTTGGATACATGTCCGCACCATGTTGCAGATATTCTTTCTAATAATAAAATAGTGCCGAATACTATTTGAGCATTTAAAATTTGATAAGATTCTATCCATCTATCGTTAAACGATTTAGATGGGTATAATCTGTATAAGTCAATAGCTTTGACCTATCAAAAGATATTGTGTTTTGAACTTGTCTACAGGAGTGCCGAAACCCTTTTTATAGTTGCTTAACACATTTAGATCCTTAGTTTGGCAAAAGTACACATGGAGTGTCAAAATTTAACACAATGAGACACTTAAGTATAAAAAGTTATGAATGTGATACTTAAGTGCTACTTTTTAAAAAAAATAGGAGACTTGAGTGCCAAGTCTGGTGAAGGTGGCTGGAAATCCTACATGACAATTTTTTAGTAATATAACTTGCCTATGTGACACGTCGGAGAGTTGAGTTAGTGACGAAGAATCAAAAAGACGTGCTTTTGTCTTCTTCTTTTTTTTTTAATTTTAATATATTAAATTATTATTTAAATATATATTTTTAGAAAAGAGGGGGAAGAGGAGGCAGAAGGCGAGGGGAGGGCTCAGCCCTCGTTGCCTGCAATCTCCATCTTCCCTTTTTTAAATAAATAAATAAATTTATTTTAAAATTTTATTTAATTAATTTTTATATTAATAATTTATCCACGTCAATAGCAAAACGATGTCGTTTTGCACTTATCTAATCACGTCAGCGTGCAAAATGACATCATTTTGTATTTGCTTCATCTGAAAATCATCACGTCAATATTTTTGTCAGATTTTCTCGCCATTGGCATTTAAGTGTTCAATTTTGCTCCAATTTTGACACTTAAGTATCACTTTTTTAACTTTTGGCATTTAAGTGTTTTTCCATGCTAAGTTTCGGCACTCCAAGTATCTGGCACCCTCCTTAGTTTTGTCTTCATGAATTAAAAAGCAAACTTGAATTTCGTTTTCAACTGCTTGATTTTCGTTGTCATGACTATCGAAGGACAATCAATATAATAAGTCATATATCATGTATAACATTATGTATATGCTAGTTAGTGATTTGAGATCATTAGAGAGTACTTTTGAGAGGTAAAATGCTCGGTAAAACAACTTAAATTCGGCCTCTAGGTGGAATAGTCTGATTTATACAGGTTCCTGCTTAAGGATTAGTTAGAAATTGAAACTAACCTCTTTGTTGGAATAGTCACTATAACAAAGGTTCCACCTACAAGGACCTTTATGAATCGCCAGAAAACTTAGGGACCAAAAACGTAGTACTGCCTTCATTGTTCCTGCTAAAAAATTTAATAAAAGTTCGGGTTGCATAGCTGGACAAGGCTTCTGTCCTTGGAGATACGATAAAGTACTTGAAACAACTCGAGGAACGTGTGAAGATCCTTGAGGAAGAGGTGGCCACAAGAACCGTGGAATCTGCGACCTTCGCAAAGAAGCCATCGCTCCAACGCGGTGATGGCGTTATATCTTTTTCATCTGATGAGAAGTCGTATGACCCTCTCATCGGTCAGCAACTGCCTGATGTCGAAGCACGGGTGTCAGGGAAGAACGTTTTGATCAAAGTCCAGTGCGAGAAGCGCGAGGGTTGCATCAAGGAAGTGATGAAACAGATGGAGAACATGAACTTGACAACTCTAAATATCAGCGTCCTAGCATTTGGGAGTTCACTCTTGGATGTCACTATTGTGGCCCAGGTAATTATTGCCAATTTCTTCAAATTGTTTTAATGAAAAGTAATCTTTTTAGAACTTCAGTTGTTTCTAATTTCCTACTACTGCGGACGATTTTGCATTCTGATCCTTTGTTGAGAGCATATTGTCTGCTCAAATATTCTTGGAAATGAACTGTTATCCAGATTTTCTCCTTTTTTTTTTATTCTTATTTTGGTATTGAAAAGTTGTTAATCTCCGTAATATGGTTCCTCAATAATTGTCTGATCTTTAGCGTCACTTCTCGTCATACCCGGAAAGCTTTAACATTTCGTTTTTAACATCTAAAATATCAATAAACGAGTGAAGATTACTATTTCCACATGCCAAAGGAAACGACCGTTAAAAAGCAAATATCATATGTGCACGAATTCTTAGAGCATGGTCAATCCGCTTTGAGTTGCATTTATGTTAGTTTAATTGACATGGTGCTGTATAAATTATTCTCTTCTTATTCAGAGTCGAATTAATGGTATTTCATCTTCAGTTATATAGAAATCATACTTGTTTTGTCTACATTACTCGCAGATAGAAAATGAGAACTGCCCAACAATTGAGGAGATCGTCAAAAAACTACGCAATGCTCTGACCACGTTCATCAGATCATCTTCAAGACAGTCAGCTTGTTAGGCAATAAATTGGTGTTATGCGATGGTCTGTGTCTTAGAGATGTTCTTGATTACATGTTAATGCAAGAGGTGTGGTTAATTGTACTAATTATGTGTATTGTAATTTCTTACTTATTGTGGTAATTATATGTTAGTTGCAGATTTAACAACGTATTAGTGAAAGAATTGTGGCCAATTGTCACTCCTTTTGCCCTCAAGGCTTTTTTACTCAATTGGTCTCGCTTCTATTGCTCTTGTCACCTTTTTCGAACCACTTGCAGGAAGTACAAGGTTATCTTCTTTATCCTTGTTATTGCAGTTTTCTTTGTGATGAATCTCTCATCTTGCTTGACCCGTATAGTCAAATCTCGCTTTAAGACTCTAATTCGGTCATCTATTATGATTAGTTTCCCATATCTACAGCTAAGCATTTCAAGGGGCTCAATGGCGGCATTTATATGAGGATCATGATGGAAATAGAACCAAGCACGAGCCACTGTAATAAACCAATCCAGCAGAAACCCAGTTTTCCTCGTAGTTTGTTGGCACAGGTCCTCTCCGATGGGAAGAAGGACCCCAAATTGCGATAAATCTCCCATGCTACCTTTTTATCTCAGTATCAAATCTGCTTTTTTCGATTCATCTAGCCCTGATTCTAAATCGCTGCCTCTGAAGCTTTTCAAAGTGTCATTTTCTTTTGGCCCTACCTTCAGAAATATTAGCTCGATCATCCTTCTTTTCTTTTTTTGTTCCGTCAATTGTACATACAGGTAGTAATGCCGCAATTCTGGTAGTTGTATGGCATAGTCTTTCATTGATGCAGATAAATTAGGATGGAAGACCCAGATCTTCAGGAGGCATGGAGAGTTAAATGTTTTTGGCTTTTCGGTTTGCAGGTTGTAGATGCAATTAGTTGTATATAGTTCGTGAATACTTGTGATCATCAAGTGTTTGTCTCATCTTTTGATCAAATCCATGGCTTGGATTACAGATGGACAGACATTCAAATGTAACTTAACCCTTTGCTGATCTTACCGACACATTGTTTTCGACTCCCTTTATCTGTTTTTGTTGAGAATGAAGCTTCATCAAATCCTTCACAACATCATTACCAATCAAAGGAAAAAAGAACAAAAATCTGGTTCAATTTATCTGTCGTCTGTGTTATGCAAGTTTTGAAGTTTCTGCATTTGCATACTTAGTTGTCTCTATAAAGTTTGAACTTGATATGGTATCAAGTTCAAGGATTTATGCAGGTTTTCTGTGTAATATCCTGACCTTTGGGAGCATCTCGTCCATAATCAATGATGTTGAAAACATGTTTCAAGTTTGAAACTTGGTTACTCTTAAATTTCGGCTATCATTTTTAGTCATTTATCATGAAAAAAATTAGGAGTGACCCTAAACAAAATATCAGTAGCACAGTTCGCATTTGCATTGCTTTTAGGCATATTGGTCATTTTTCGATAGCGTGATGTGGTTGTGGGTGGCGGGATTAAGAAGTATGGCAGAAGAATGATTAATTATGATCACTACCAAGACCTAAAG
Source organism: Eucalyptus sp. ANBG9806169 (assembly GCA_014182395.1). Lineage (NCBI taxonomy): Eukaryota > Viridiplantae > Streptophyta > Magnoliopsida > Myrtales > Myrtaceae > Eucalyptus > Eucalyptus sp. ANBG9806169. The sequence continues at coordinate 19,144,396 of CM024580.1, read as the reverse complement.
GATGCATCACTAATCAAGGATAAAGAATGTTATTGACAAAGTTCACCACAAAGGCTTGAAGGATGAACCACCTACCAAGATAAAGGACTTTGAGATAGGAGAAACTCACCACCAAGGCCTAAAGGAAACCACCAACTGAGGGTAAATAACTCACTACCATGGAACAATCCATCTTCCAAGGATAAATAAACCGGGATAGATATATGCTCATGTAGAGGCAAACCTCATATACTCTCAATATTCAAGACTTGTCTTACAATTGGGATTACACCTCTATTTATAGAGATATTGCCAAATAAAAGAGAAGACTCTTTGAATTCCCAAAAACTACTCTTGGGGAATTCATCTAATTATGATTCCTGAGAGTAACACTCCAATAAAGACTCATAAAAGCTTCAAAAAAAGAGACTCAATAGCTAGGGTTAAATGCATTTAACTAATCATGTTTTTTTTTTTTGGTGACCAGGGAACCGTAAGCCGAATTTAACTAATCATGTATTGAAACTTGAAAAGACTCTAAATTCGTGCACCAGCTTTTGAAGCCGAATGGATACCCCTGGAGATCAACAAATAGCTATGGAAGTCGACTAGAATAGCCTTCGGCTGATAGGTAGTTGATTAGTAGCCCGGGAGTCAACATTGAACTTGTAGATCGACATCTAAATAGTCAATTGACAACTGGTCCACTGAATTGACAACTCTCTTGCAAAATTGACATCTTCAATTTGAACCCATTGAGTCAAAAGTGTAGTCGTAATCGGTCTTTGCTTGTAGGAAGAAGGATCAATCGACGAGTTCAGAGTTGAGATTGAGAATTGATTGGTAGAACCCAATGTTCACGCCTCATAGGGTCTCTGCACCAAATAAATTCTATTTAAATTGGTCTGATCATGGTCAGGAAAGTGATTTCGAGGTAAAATTGGGAGAGCATTATTACACAGAGATCTCGAGAATTCGGCCAAAAAAGGAGTGAGGAAGGAATATTCGGGGGTACGTATATTCGGCGAAGAGCAGAATATGATGAAGCCAAAATATTCACATGCTTGAATAAAATAGAGAGATTGAAAGAAAAGAGGAGCTCTGTCAGTAGGGGATTTGTCGTGCATGCATGTGAGTGAGCAAAGGAATAAATGAATGAAAGGAAGGAAAACTAGTCTGCCAGCTCCACCTTTCCTTGCTGGAGGCTCACGATCTCGGCCTAAGAGGAGAGAGGGAATCAGACCAAAGTGGGGACAGACGGATCATTCTTGATCGCACCGCATTTATGCACCAACAAGTTCCTGCCCTTGGCGCTCTCTCACTTGGACGTTCACACTTTGGCCTCCATCGATTTGAGAATCTCCTTACCAACTCTTGGTGACCACCAGGTCTCACATCCAGACGTGACCGAGACAGAGACCGAAGCGCATCCAGGCATGACCAGGGCCCCAACGGGGCAGCAACCGAGCTAAGACCAAGCCGTGTACCTGGCATGAGATCCACTTTGGCAGTTCACTGCAGCTGTCCACCATCTACTAGCGTCGCCATCTGTGAGCACAACCGTCCTTGTCCACCATATTACGACATGAACCTCACGTTCATGATCACATCCATGCATTGATCAATCACTTTCCCTGCCTAAATCAAGTCACATGTCCACGTATTACACATTCCATACGAGGCAAGAGGTCATTGCAAGTGGAAGACAAAAAACATGAAAACGGTGGAGGCTCGGTGATGGATAAGGAGAGTGAACTGATGATAGTTGGCGTTCGTCGAATACTTCAACAAAGAGCCAATAAATGGAGAACACACACGTGAGCTTGCGGGAAAACGGTGTACTTGTTTTCTTTTGCTCTTTGTCAAGACTTGATGAAACAAAGGAGCATAGATTGTGGGTTTTTGTGGTCTTGCTTGATGCAAGCAAAAGGAGAGATAAAAGAAAAGCAGATCGTGAAGGTCAGCATTTCCCGCACGCCACCGCTGCAGCTATCCTTTTGCCATCCAGTCACTTCCGGTCTTGAAGTCGCTGTTGACCGTGATCCACTCTATGTCCGCGATTGTCGGTAATTCAAACCAATGTGGGACAGTGTTTCTTTTGAGTAGTTTGACTTGATTTTTAGATTGCACGATTTGCAGGATTACATGTCCATCTATTGCATGTTTTAATTGTTTGCATGTCATTGAATATTTAACTTCCTTCAAGATTATCATTGCATATTACTTAGGGCTTCCCGCCGTTGAGCGTAAAGGTTGGATCCTTAATATTGTCGTTGTTTATGACATATATCTTTATGCATGGTTGATTTTTTTATTTTATTTTTGGTCGAAACTGCTGAAATATTATATTAGAGAAGATAAACATCCATATGCATAGACCTGATTCAGTTAATCATTTATTCTTCGCTTGCCATATTCCGGGTAGCCTTGCTTCTTTTTGGGCAGCTAAGTTTAATATTGTCTGGCAAAACAAGTCTTGGTTGGATAATCTCGCTTGGGCATCGAAACGTTTTGCGGACGATGGCTTCTATCACTCTTTGGCCAGGTTTAGCTTTGGTGCTCTTTGCTATATCATTTGGAAAGACCGCAACAATATCATTTTTCGCAGCCAGGCGGTTTTTCTCCCGGCGATGAAGATGCATCTTCAAAAAGCTATTAAAGATAAAGCGATGTCTATGAAGCATATTGTGGATACTCCTAAGAATCGAAGGCTGCAACAGAGCTGGGATCTGAGTCCGTCTATTTTCGACTGATGGAGGGTTGTTAGCTTTGTATTGTCTTTGTTTTTGGGCTTTTCTGTTTGGTTTTAGGTTCTCGGTTGCTTGGATACCTTGGCACCCTTTCACTCTTTTTGACTTTTGTCTCTTTGAGTGTCTGTTTTGTTGGTGCCAGGCCTCCCCCCTTGTATTCTTTATGCAAAATCTATATTATTCTTAACTTTACCAAAAAAAAAACATCCATATGCATATATATCTTTATGCGTGGTTGATTAAGTTAAACTATGATTGCATGAAAATAATATGTTATTGTTGAATTTTGGATAAGACATATATTTCATTGTATCACAAGATTATTATTGTCACGTCATATGAAATATACATATTTGGAATTTAGGGAACATTTATTATTCATAATTTAGGGATTTTTTTAAGACAACACATGTTAATTACAGAATTCGTATAGATTTAAGATAATTCATAGTAGTTTGACCCCAAAAAGAAAAAGATAAGTCATGGTTCTCCTTAAATAACAGCAAATATAAATTTCATTAAGGTTTCATATAGATTGCATTTGGGTGTAGGATTGATTAGTCTTATAACATGCATGTCACGTACCACATGTCATTTAGATGGTCACATATTTTTAGCGTTAATTTACAACAATCACACTATGTAGATATAATTAATTAATAATTGCATCTCATGCATTATTATTATTATTTTTTGGTTGAAAATGTTAGTATTATAGAGCCTATGAAGTATAGCAACTTAGGGGTATCCCTGGCATTACAAATACAGCTAAAAATTCAAAAAGATGTAGTTAAGAAGTCTCCAGATAGTAGCCAATACAATATTTGACTAGGAAGGTTCAATTATTTTGTAAAGTGAAACTATACTATGGATGTTAGTTGAATTCTTTTGAAACCATCTATGGTTGCATTCCATCCAAATACAATATATGGTTGCTAGGAAAGATATCTAGAGGAGTCTCACCGCCAAATCTTTGCCCTTTATTACCCTAATCATCCATTTATGTACCTTATTACATCTTCCTAGAGAATGCCTAATCTCATGTTGCACAAGAATAATACGCCAAATACTGCTTGTCCATTCACATTGGAAAAATATATGAGTTTTGTCTTCTATGCAAGCCTTGCAGAAGTTATGCTACATATCAACTGAGGTCATTCATTGTGTTACAATCTCTGCCGTTGATAGTTTATCTCTGCAAACTAGCCAACCAATAAAATTGTGTTTGCTAATATTGCTACTAATTGGTCCAACTCCACAACTGGATCCCTGTGTTTGAGTTCGTCAAATATATCATGGCAACAGTATCTTGAGCTACATGTAACTAGGGTTCATCTCATGCATTATTCATGTTGCATATAGTTTACATATCATAAATACAAAAAAAAAAATGAATTAGTATTGCATCAATAAGTCATTATTTTTTAAATGAAAGTAATTATGTCATGTTGACTAACCTAGGGTTTGATTCTTTATTTCTATAATAAGAAAACATAAATAGTAAACCTTTCATATAGATTGCATAATAGGGGGTTAATCCATGATTACTTCTATCTCATGTCATCGCATTCATGTTATATTATTTATTATTGCATATAGTTTGCATTTAGTAATATACATATTATCTAGGGTTTTATGCTAGACAATTAACACATCTTAGACTGGAATTCATATTGACATAGCAATTAAATCAAGTCTTGTTCATATTAAACAAGAAAAGAAACAAAAAAAAGTTGATTGGCGTTGCATTTTACGTATTAATTTAAGTTATCATATATTGCTTTAATTAAACGTAAATCATGTTCATATAAATTTAACAAGAAAATAAACAAAAAGAATTAATTGGCTTTACATTTTACATTTATGTATTAATCTAAGTTATCATACATTGCTCATTTTTACATAAATCATGTTTATATAAACTCTTAATTTATCATCATGAAAGGAAAGAATTTTAAAAATTCAGAATAACAAGCTTGTTAGGTTTGCATCCCTCCATGGTTACACTCAGAAGTCATGGACGTGCATATCATTGCTTGCTTTCCTATAAAAATTTGCAGAATCCTCATTTCATTGGGTAATAGTGATGCTTTGCTTTTGGTTGCGAGGTTCTTTGATCTCTTCTAATTAATTTATTTACTGTTTTTTTTTATTATTGAGTGATAATTAATATTTGTGCACCCGCATAATCATTCTTCACATGTTAATGGGTTAAGGTTAATACTGATAAAGATTACTTGGAAAACATTTTCAAAATAAAGAGAAAAAGGTATTGAAATGGTGTCGATGAATCTCTGGTTTGTAAAAGTAATATGTACTCCCACATTTTACTTGGAGTGTTGAATTGATTCATAATCAATTAATGATGACTTCAAAATAAACTGAATAGCATGTTTAAAATGTTTTAATTAAAACCCCAAGTTACGATTGTTATGGGATTTGAAGAGTTCATGTTTGACAATGATACCATCTCTTTAATCAATAACCATTTGTTCTTGCCTAATAATTTATTCGCTTTTCCTTCAACAGTTGATCCAATCATTCACTTCCCAATCCAGCTTTCCAGACATGGAAATCTTTGATGCTCAAATTTAAACAGAAGACACGAACCCTTTGCCAGCTACAAATGAGAGTCGCTTTTGCTGGCCTCCAGTGAGGGCCATGCCACCCTCGCCTGTTGTCAACTCTCACTTGTGGTTGGGCCCTCGTTTGTGATCGATTGGTAGTCATTACTAAGACCAGCCACCAATGAAAAGGAAAAGAAAAGAAAAAAGCCAAAAAAGGACAAAAAGGTTAAATAAAAAAAAAGGAAAAGTTATTTTTTTGTTTTAAAATACTGTGAAAATCTTTCATGTTAGCACATGTCGAGTCACGTATTGTGGTTAGCATCTATATCAGTAATTTTTTTGCCAAAATTGATTGGAAAAATTACGTTGAAAAATCATCAAAAGATCTAGGACAAATTGGGGAAAATTGTCCAAAAAGTCTCATTGCACTTCTGCCAATCTAATATTAAACATTTTCATTTTTTACCAATTGAGTTAATCTGGCCAATTTTGGTTGGATTTGTTTACGTGGACACTGATGGCATCATGTAGGACAGTTGGCGATGACGTGGACAATTTTTAATAATATTTTAGTATTTTTTGAATTTTTTTATAATTTTTTCTTTCTTCTTCCTTCTATCGGTGGCCGACCACGGTTAGCCTTGCCCAAGGCATAGCTATCTCACTAGATCTAGCGTAGGCGAGGTTGACCCTCATCAGGTCTCACCTAGGCATGGGGGAGCCCCGGCAAGGCTAGCCTTCTCCCAACCCAAGGCGGCCTTACTTGGCCCAAGTGAGGTTGGCCTTGTTTGAGTCTCACCTGGGCGAGGGTGAGCCCTCACCTGGTCGAGCCTCACCTATGGTGAGCTAGGCCAGCCCACTTGCTTGGCCATTGTCGATGGCTGGCCATTGGAAATGAAAGAAGATAGGGGGAAAGAAAAGAAAGAAAAAAATCAAAAAAATAAAATAAAAAATAAAAAAATTCGAAAAATTATTAAAATATTATGAAAAATTTCACATACTTTAGCATCGATCATGCCATGTAAGATGAATGGCATCCACGTCAATGAATTTGGATCAAAATTGACCGTATGAACTCAATTGGTAAACTATTAGATCATTTAGGACTGAATTGGTAAAAATTAAAGGTTTTCGACTAAATTGACAAAAGTGCAAGACGTTTAGGACTTCTTGGACAATTCTCCAGATTAAATTGACCAAATTAAATGGGTCACCATATAATGAGTTTATGACTTTTGGATGATTTTACATATCAAATAGAAAGAGAATCAAATCAGTTATCTCCTCCATGCCAATTCCTCCTCATGTACTTCCAAAGAAAGCATAAAAAAAATCTGCCCGTGCTCCATATGGCGCGGTCTTGTAGTTCTCATGGAAGCTTCATATTTCTCCTGCAATAGAAAATTTAAGCTGTCACGATCTAAGCGATATCCGAGTGGTAGGGTAACTAGGAATTTTATATTGAAAGTACCCTTTTTAAACAAAACTACTAGAAGCAGAAAAAATATAGTGTACGAAATTATTTAGAGACACGTTGAGAGATAGAATTCATGTTGTCAATCTCTATCACTGATTGGTGTCTTTCGTCCAATAGAGGTTTCGTAAATATCCAAGGATCGGTTGCTTCAGAATGTATTGATTGTTGGATCAAAATAGAGATACCTTTGAAGTATACCTTTGAAGTCTTTGTATGTCATGACATTTTACTATTAATATTAGGGATAAGTGCATTTGGAGTGCTAAAACTTGTGACGAAAGTGCAATTAAGTCCAAAAACTTTCAAAAATATAATCAAAGTCCTAAAATTTGTCACGAAAGTGCAATCAAGTCTTAAAATTTTCAAAAAGTTCAATCAAGTCTTGAAATTTGTTATGAAAGTGTAATTAAGTCCTGAAATTTATCATGAAAGTGCAATCGAATCCTAAAATTTTCAAAAAAGTTAATCGAGTCATGAAATTTGTTATGAAAATGCAATTAAGTCCTGAAACTTGTCATGAAAGTGTAATAGAATCTTAAAACTTTCAAAAAGTTCAATCAAGTCCTAAAACTTATCATAAAAATTGCAATCGAGTCCTAAAATTTTTAGCGGAAGGAATTGATTGGATTAATTTTAATAAGTTTTAGGACTTGGTTGTGCTTTTTTTTAAAAGTTTTAGGACCCAACTATACTTTCATGATAACTTTTTGACTTAATTACACTTTTTGAAAATATTAAGATTCAATTGTATTTTCATGACAAGTTTTAAAACTTCAAGTGTATATGTCCCTAAAAATTATGACATGTGTATATATTTACGACAAGTTATAGTAAAGAGATTATTGAATATCTCTCTTTTCTTGAGATTAAAAGGGTAATATAATAATATAATCATCTTGCGATTGGATAGCCATTGGATCCAGTCATTTTATTAATAATGAACTGGAGTCTCTCTTTAGCCCCCCAAAAAAAGGAAAAAAGAAAGAAAGAATCGGAGTGCTTCTCTCTGAGATGCGGTCAACCGGGGGCTTCTTTATACACCCGGCGATAAAATCTAATGGAGTTCACACTGATGCACTTATCAATCCATTTGGGGTTTCTATAAATCCCAAGGACAGGCTACTCGAGAATGTGGTGGCCATCCAATTAAATGAGAGAAAATCTTGCTCATTGATCCGTATTCTTTTCAAGTTTTCGTGTTACAATCATTTTATATATTAGGAAAAAAATATCGATTATGATGAAGGTATTAATTCTTCCATAGACCATAAAAGCACCCCAAATCCACCGAGAGCGATTTTTTCTTATAACAAACGTTAGCCATAGATCATGGGTCCGGTCACGTGGTTGATGCAGTGTTAGTGGCAAATAGTGCAGCTTCATGCGCACAAAGAAACTCACTCCACCAGGGACAAACATTGCCATGTAACAAGCACATATTCCTATATTCGACATGTGCAATTGACTACTTAGTGTAATCATTTATATATTTTGCGACACATGAACGCAGTTTTGAAAAAAAAGATCTATATTCTTGGTTCAAGAAAACTCAATTTGTCATAAAAAAAAATTACCTGAAAAAAGAATATACTAATGACAAGAGGTTGATAAGTCTACCTCAGTGATCCATGTTCGTTTTGTGTTGAAAGATAATAGTAATTTAGAATGACTATTTTAAGCAAAAGAGAAGATAAAAGTATTTGTTAGGTCCAATCCATGAACATCTTCCAACGAGTCTGAGAATCGAGTAAATGGAATTAAAATTCAATGAACGCGTGGGGATAAGTAAAGCAATTATTTCTAGTCCTTGAAAGGTTGGCGAGAGCGTTGCCCTCGTGGTGAGTTGTTTATAGCAGAGAGAATCGGCGCGTGCCCTTTAAAAAAGACATGGTACAGAAAGCTCAGCAACTTCATAGGTCGTTGCTTTTCGAGAAAATACAGAAACCCTCGCCGACTCTTCCTCCTTCGTTGGTGAGCTTCGCTTCTCTTACAAATGACCCCTTTAAAATCTTTTTACTCGTGGGCTGTTTACTTGCTGACATTACATCGTGTTGCATTATTCTTGAGGTCCTACAAAGGCAATGCTTTCTCTCTCTCTCTCTCTCTCTCTCTCTCTCTCTCTCTCTCTCCTCCCCCCACCCCACTTCTCTTTTTCACATGCTTTTGCTAGTTTAGGTTGGTAATGGTTCGGATCTATCGATTTTATGTTCGGATTTCTGTTTTTCTATTGTAAGAAAGAGATCCAAAGAACAGAGAACAATAGAAGTTTCAGCGTTTTTTTTTTTAAAATTTTATTTCTGTTTTTCTATTGTAAGAAAGAGATCCAGACAACAGAGAACAATAGAAACTTCATAATGGAGTCCATCTTCAATTTTTTGGGTTTTCTTTCTTTTTCTTTTGGCCACATTAATGTGTGGTTTGGATGATAAAATTTATTTCTGATAATTAAGTATTTTATGATACATTGAGTTTCTTTGATTTTGCAATGTAGTAGTGCCCAGTGTTTTTCAGCAGAATCTTAAAGTTTTTGGCCGATTGAATGCTCAAAACATTCGTCGAATTTTCTCAGGGTAATGGAAAATCTGGCCTTCGCAGATCAATATCAAATGGATCCCTTCGGTTACTCTCCCACCGAGTCTGGCTTCAATCAATTTACTTCATTTTCTTCGGTGTGGCCCTTGTCAAATCAAATCCAAAATTTTGACCACTCGCACAATGTGCCTTTCCCAACCGAGCACAATAACCCCCAAATGAAACCATCTCTACCGTCAAATTCTCAAATTATATCGTTTCAGAACTCAGATCTATCCAAAAACATGTCTCAGCAATATCCCGGTAAGTGAGGTTTGTGGACTAGCAAATTGTTGAAGGGCGAAACAGTTATTTGGTAATGTGATGGAAATGAAAATTTTCCCTCTTCCCTTTAAGTTATTGTTATTATTGGTTTTTAGGCACCTATGAGTTGCGAGATGGGGAAGGTAAGAAGATGAAGAGAAGTGGTAGTGGTGGTACATTTAGTAGAACAACATTGCATGCACAAGAACACATTATTGCAGAGAGGAAGCGCCGGGAGAAGATGAGCCAGCGCTTCACTGCTCTTTCATCCATCATTCCTGGCCTTACAAAGGTACTCTAAATGAATTCTTGTTGTGTGAAAATTCGTGAAGGTTTGATATCTGTTCTTTTTCCACCATCATATATCTTTATTGGGGTTTGTTCGCAATCTTGGTTTCATTGGAGAAAATTATAATTGGGTTTCGAAGAATTTTATGTCCAAACTTAGACCAAATATTAATAAGTTACATTAAGCTAATATTTGTATTTACAGGATATATCTCTACAGAAATGAAAGGTTTATAGCACTCATGCTATACTAACTAGTTGGAGGACAAACAGTGGTATAGACACTTATCTTCCTCACTATTGAATAAGAAGGAGCTTGTTGCTTATTGCTTGACTTTGCATAATGAGTAATGAAAATGCTAGTTACTTTCTATTTATGTTAAGGAAACCCACCTTAGATACGTAAACCCTGAATTTATGAAATACTGTAAAACAAAGTTTTCTAGAGGTCTTCTCGTTACCTCATATGGGAAGTCCACGTTCAAAATGTGCATCTGATATGGATTAAGATTAGGTTTTTCTTGATGATGCACGGCTTTTTTATAATATTTAGCTTAACATGACAGTTCCAAAAAGGCATGCAGATTTGGGAACTATGAAACCATGAATAAAATCAAACGAACTTCCTATGCTTTTCAATGGGGACTCCATGGTCAAAGCTCTCATAGACGGCATTGGCAAATGGGTACTTGGACACTGGCCTTACATGCTTCTCACTTAAATCGACATTGGACAACATACATAACTGTTTTAGTGTACGTTTATCAAGGGTAGCATACCACTTGTTAGGATAATTAAATATTTTACCACACATTCATTTAATAGTTTTTTATTTTAGAATAGTTTGACAATGGTTTCATAGAATTTTACAAGATATCAGAGCCAGAAGTCCTGGGTTCAAATCTTACCAGACCACATTTGTCTCCTCAATTAAATATGTTCACGTTTAATACTAGGCAAAAAGCTCAAACTAACTATAAAGAGAGTTATAAAAGTAGTTGCTAACTTCAAATATTGAGAGAGGACTCCATGAGAGAGAAAGACCAAAGATCAAGAGATCGAAAATTTGAAGAGAAGAGCTTCTCTATTCTTGTGATTATGGGTTTTTGTGGTTAATGAAGTAAATTGGTTTCCAAACATTATATTCATAATAACTTGAGTTAAAACCGACACAATTTGCACTTAAATTGAGAAAATTGTAAATCAGTGATAGATAATCTAAGTGAATCGTGATTATCACTCTAGATTAATACCCAACTACATATGGGCAAAGGGTTGCTAATGTCAAGTATTATTAAGCTGGAATTCATTCTGAAATTTCACTCAACCGCTCAAGCTTGAGAATGATTGAGTTGATTTAGATTGTTCTATACATGTTTGCACCATGTCGGTGGTCGGATATTTATTCTCATAATAAAATAGTATTGGAAACTATTCACGTATTCAAAATTGGATAAGGTTCTATGCATCTATCATCAATCAATGTAGATTGGTATAGTCTACATAAGTCAATATCCATTACATGTTGATAGATGCTATGCTTTGAACTTGTCCAGCGGTAGTCGAAAACCTTTTTCTAGTTGATTAACACATTTAGATCCTTGGTTTTGTCATTATGAATCAAAAGCAAACTTGAATTTCGCTTCTAATGTTTAATTTTCACTGTCATGATAATCGAAGGACAATCGATCACATAAGTTATATTTCATGCATAACATTTTATAATTGCAAGCTAGTGATTTGAGATCATTAGAGTACTTGTAGCGTTCTTTCCATTTTAATCAAAGTAGTCCCGTCAATTAGAAAACAAATCCCTACTAATGATGGAGGAAAACAAAATCAAGCTCGACAAGACAGCTTAAATTCGACCTCTGGGTAGAATAGTCTGATTTGGACAGGTACTTGCTTGAGGATTGTTTAGAAATTGAGACCAACTTCTTATTGAAATAGCCACCATAAAAAAGGTTCCACCTACAAGGGCTCTTGTGAATCGCCGGAAAACTTAGGGAACAAAAACGTGGGGTTGTCCGCTAATTCATTACATCATAGCCTTCATTGTTCCTGCTGAAATAATTAATTGTTCTGGCCGTGTAGCTGGACAAGGCTTCTGTCCTTGGAGATACGATAACGTACTTGAAACAACTCGAGGAACGTGCAAAGTTTCTCGAGGAAGAGGCGGCCACAAGAACCGTGGAATCGGCGATCTTCACGAAGAACCCATCGCTCCAACGTGGCGGCGGCTCTGTGTCTTTGTCATCCGAAGAGAAGCAGTACAACCCAATCATCGATCAGCCGCTACCTGAGGTCGAAGCACGAGTGTCGGGGAAGAATGTTTTGATCAAAGTCCAGTGCGAGAAGCACGAGGGTTGCATCAAGGAAGTGACGAAACAAATGGAGGACATGAACTTGACAACTCTAAATATCAGCGTCCTAACATTTGGGAGTTCACTCTTGGATGTCACAATTGTGGCCCAGGTAATCATTTTCAATTTCTTCAAATTGTTTTAATGAAAAGTAGTCTTTAAAAACTTCAACTAGTTTCTAGTTTCTTACTACTGCGGACCATTTTGCATTCTGATACTTTCTTGAGAGCATATTGTCTGTTTTGATATTCTTGGAAACCAACGGTTATCCAGTGTTTTCCCTTTCTTCTTAATTCTGATTTTGGTTTTGAAAAGTTCGTTAATCTGGGTAATACGGTGGCTCACTTACCGTCATACGACGAAAGCTTTAACATTTCGTTTTTAACATCTAAAATAACAATAAACGATCTAAGATTACTACTTCCACATACATGCCAAAGGAAACAATAAAAAATCACATATCACATGTTTGTGAATTTAGAGTGTGTTCTATCCACTCTTAGTAGTATTTATGTTAAATTTATTGACATGTTGCTGTATAAATTATGATATCCTTATTAAGAGTCGAGAGGGGAGCAATAGTTATAGTATTTGATCTTCATTTTTATACAGAAATCTTACCTTTTTCATCTACATTACTTGCAGATAGAAAATGAGTACTGCCCGGCAATTGAGGAGATTGTTGAAAAACTACGCTGTGCTCTGACAACGTTCATCCGCTAATCTTCAAGACGGTCAGCTTGTTAGGCAATAAATTGGTTATCTGCGATGGTCTGTTTCTTAGAGATGTCTTCCTTACGGATTACTGCGAGAGTTGTGGGTAATTTTACTATTATGTGCATTGTGTTTTCTTACTTACTGTGGTAATTATCCATTAGTGCAAGATTTAACGACGTTTAGTGCAATAATTGAGGATAATTGTCACCTCTCTTGCCTTCATGGCCTCTTTTCTATATTGGTCTCGTTTCGATTGCCCTTATCACCTTTCTTAAACTGCTTGCAGGTAGTATCGGGTTATTTTCTTTATCCTTGTTATTGCATTTTTTTTTTTTTTTTTTTTTTTTTTTTTATGGTAGATCTCTCCATCTTGCTTGATCTGAGACTCTAATTTGGCCATCTATTATGATTATTTTTCTATGTATACAGATAAGTTTCTCATGGGGTTCTGGGCAGCATTTTTATGAGGATCGCGATGGAAATAAAAGTATGCAAGAGGAGTATTGTTTCGTTGGAATTGTTCCCACATTCAAATATCTTTCATCAAAAGTAGTTCTTTGGCTTGTATTTAAGGAGACCAAGGTCCTGTGCTACCGGAGAAAGAATATTACATGCACAGTTGGAAGGAGCCAATACTTTGAGTTAATACTTCTCTAATTCAAACATCACTGTACAATCCCAAACTGAGCCGAAATTTAATCGGCAATAATGCTCGGAAATTACAGACTCAATAACATAAAAGAGTGTAAATAAACTAAATTGGAATCTAATCAATAACATAGTTTAAGAACATGAAGACACTACGTCAAAATTTAATCATCGACGCAGCACTTAGGACAAAGATACACATGAGAATTTAATTGATGACATGAATCTGAGAGCTACAATTAGGGAATTTTAAAGCATAGTGTAGGAAAGATAAAGGTAGTTGAAAGATAACATTTGGCTTGATTTTTGCATGGGCTTTATGATGGAAGGCCGGTGGTATTTATAATCGTTCATGATAATTGTCTTTTAACGGTTCTTGATGGTTATAATTCCTTATATAACTTCTGTCAATTACCTCCACGTTTCTACACTTCCACAAGTCTAACATCCATATTCTCAAGTGGTTCTCCTAATTGTGAGTAAACTGCTCCATGATGTGATTTCTTATTGTAACGACCCAGGCCCCACTGTGTAATATTGTCTGCTTTAGACACTGAGTCCTCACGGTTTTAAAACGCGTCACGCAGGGGCAGAGGGTCATCCCTCGGGCCTTCCCTCTCCCAAGCCATGATATTGTCCTCTTTGGGTCACCCGCCCGGCGTGGATGAACCGCCATCCCAGCCACGATCTTTTCCCTCAAGGCTTTGTTCTTAGCACAACGGAAGCATGTGTGAAATGCGTCAGGACGGGTGACCCAAAGAGGACAATATCATGGCTTGGGAGAGGGAAGGCCCGAGGGATGGCCCTCTGCCCTTGCATGACGCGTTTCACACATGCTTCCGTTGTGCTGAGAACAAAGCCTTGAAGGAAAAGACCGTGGCTGGGATGGCGGTTCGTCCGCGGGGTGACCCAAAGATGACAATATCATGGCTTGGGAGAGGGAAGGCCTGAGGGATGGCCCTCTACCCCCTGCGTGACGTGTTTTAAAACCGTGAGGACTTAGTGTCCAAAGCAAACAATATTACACAGTGAGGCCCGGGTCGTTATACTCATGACAACGGGTGTCCCACAATCTTGCTTTCAAGTGATAATTGTTCCAGCCAAAAATGTGTCCATTATTACTTCATCGATTTTAAACTTTAAAGCAGCTTCTTAATATCCCTATAATAAATATTCGTTGCTAATGCTTGTATTAGCAGCGACTAACTATCTATCACGGTACTTCAATAATCAAACACGTGTCATTGATGAACGCCAATTTCAATCAACATATGGATCCATATACTTGTAGATGAGTTGACACACTTATAGTGATACACATGCGCTATGCACATGATTGTTATGTGCCATTCAATTGCTTGTTCTCATTTGCAAGTCAAGTAGACTATTTTTCATGTTAACATATGCCTCAAAGAATTGTTTTAAAAAAATCTCGATTTTTTTAAAACAATACCTTGATTGCGCACTGTATCCCTCGTAGGTGATCTCGACATGGGGATTGTCTGTTTGCCACTTCTACTTCGTGCACAGTCATCTAGCTCATAATAGCGTTAATATTTCAACATGTTGTCCTGATTGCCTATGATTTGTGAATCATATCCATTATGAACTGCATCTTTTTGGATCGCTATCTCTTAGGTCTCTGCTTATCTAAAAAATATATTTATACGCGGAAAGATTTGACCTTTACACTTCTTTGTCTTCATCCTTAAACCCTATGTTTCAGAACTTTTGGATTTTCCTTATTCTCAGGCTTTGCTATTTTCAGTGGCTCCCAAACCTAATCAGCATCTGTTCTCAGATTGTATCGCTAGATTCAGTAGTCTAAAGGAAGATGAACATTCTGACAACTGTTGTTTCCATCTTCTTAATCTGATTGATGAGTACCCCGAATGGCTTATTATTGGCCCTTGTTTCTAAAGCACTGGGACATCCGTCCCTCTCTTAAATTTTGCTTTCCTCGAAAAAAAGAAAGGATCATATATGGATCACTTATATTTTGAAGAAACTAGTCAAATGGGTTTAAAAATGGAAAGTTTAAGATAAATGGATCTTAAATGAGTTAGACTTAGAACACATTTCCAACCTATGTAGCACCGACACGGACACGCGACACGTGACATGACACGACACGACACGCCGACACGTCATTTCTTAAAAATAGAGAATTTCGACACGTTCCGACATGTTATATATTAAATATATTTTTATATATAAATACATAAATAAATAATAATAATAAATAGCCTAGAATTAATTTACACGAAAAATATTAAATAATATCCTTCATTATTTTAATTTGTTACAATGATACATAACACTTAGAGGAAAAAAACATTGTTTAAAGAAAAATGCTGAAATGATATTTTTAAATTTATTTATTTATCATATATAGCATTTTTTATTACTTCTTTCATAGTAAAAGACTTTTTAAAAAACTAAAACAATTCTAAAAAAACAAAACTGAAAAAAAAAAAAATTGACCTCGTGCATATGTATAGCATTTTATTACTTCTTTTATTACTTATTTTGTGTATATTTATATTTTGACCCCACAAGTATTAGAAATTTTTAAAATTGACCCCGTGCGTGTCGGAATCGCGTGTCGAAATTCTAGACTTGCGTGTCGGAGAGAGATGACCACGTGTTAGATTTTTCGACACTCGTTGACCGCGTGTCGAAGCGTGTCGGACACATGTCGAAGTATCGGACACGACACAAAGGCTTCCAGAGAGTGTCCGTGCTACATAGTTTCCAACCCAAGCCTCACAATCTCTCTTTTCCCTCTTTAACTTTATAAAAATATTTTTATAAAAATCCAAATTATAATTTTTTTTTTATTTTTTTTTCTTCCTTTATCTTTTTCCTTTTTTTTTTTTTTTTTTCTTTCTTCTTCCTCCTTCCTTGCTGGTGGCCAGCATGATGACGATTGACGCCCAGCCAAGCAAGGCTCAAGGTCGATTTGGCGAGCCTCGAGCTTGTTAGTGTCGGGCAAGCCCGATGAGCTCAAGGCTCACCTATGGTTAGTCCTCGGCCATCGTCATGGTTGGCGGCAGACTGAAGATTAGGAAAAAGAAAAAGGAAATTAAAAATTATAATTATCTAAAATTAAAAATAAAAAATTGATTTTTTAAAAATTAATTTTTTTAAATTTATAAACATTATCCATTAAACTTGTATTGCATAAAAGTATTTTAACAATGCCATTTAAAAAAAATCATTAAAATAAGCTTTTTTACGTTTGGTTAAATGGATCGGATATGGGTCAAGTATGGGTATGGTCGGGTATGAGTCAAAAATTTTACACTATGATAAATAGATCATAAACGGGTTAAATTGGTTAATTTGGATAGGATCATTTATAACTCGACCCAAACCCAATCCAACCCGACCCACCTTTTGATAGGTCTCACTAGAGCTTTTGTTGTCCTCACAAGACCTTTTGTTGTCACTCCCCTTGCCATCATGGCTTTTTTCCCCTTTGTCGGTCTTGCTTCTATTGCCCTTGTCCCCTTTCTTGAACCATCTGCTGATAATAAAAGGTTATCTTTCTTTATCCTTGTAATTGCAGTTTTCATTTTCTCTGTGGTAGACCGCTCATCTTGCTTGACCCGTTGTTAAATCATGCTTAGAGACTCTAATTTGGCCATCTATTCTGGTTCTTTTCCTGTATCTACATTTAAGCTCATCTATTTTTGTTTGACCCGCGGTAGACCGCTCACCTTTCTTGAAGTTTCTTTCACCACCGGGATTCTTTACCTTGAGGAGTTTCTTGAATTGCTTAGTCGATCTAACCACATATCCTCGTCATTGTTTTGCGAAGGATGTGTGAGCAAGTAAGCACCTTCCACACCTACAAATATTGTAAATTTCAAGACCATTCCACTGGCAAGAAAATCTTCAAGTGGAACTAAACACAATCCAAGATTATGGGCACAGAATACAACTCATCGTTGTAGCCCAGATGAGCATCTTCTATAGTAACCCTTGTTCTCCTCTATAGCGACAAATGCAGAAATCTAACTCAAACGTGAGATAGAAAATTCATTCACAGGTGAAAGAAGATGGCTGACGAGTTAGATGCTTTATCACCCGGCTTCTCACCGCTCGCTCTCTCTCTCTCTCAATTAAGTCGGAGGAACTTGCTGTGAAGGTTGAGAGAAATTTCATAAAAGTAGATAAATATAAACAATGCTACCCCTACCGACGAATCCGTTGTAGTCTAGTTGGTTAGGATACTCGGCTCTCACCCGAGAGACCCGGGTTCAAGTCCCGGCAACGGAAATTTTTTCTTTTTCCTTTTTATTTGACTTGACCGTGATCCTTTGCGTTTGTAAAGTGCAAAAATTTTAATATTCATAGGTCATTGTTGTATTTTCCTTTCATATCATCAGAAGGACAACTCATTGCGTCGGATTATGTTTTTCCTATTTATTGGACTTGACCGTGATTATTTGCATTTGTCGAGTGCAAAAGCCTTAATATTCATAGGTCATTGTTGTATTTTCCTTATATATCATCAGAAGGATAACTCATTGCGTCGGATTAATGTCATTTCAAGGAGCTCAACAAGAATTTGAATCATTAATTTATTTGATTTGATGAAATTCTATTAGTTAGGCTGCAATTTCAATTCAGTTCAAGTAATTTAGTTTGGATTTTAGGTTCCTAGACTTGATTTTAGAGGTTATTGAGCTATGAAATCATATTGTAAAGAAAGTTTAGAGTGTAGTGAAATTATGAGATTTTATGAAAGTTGACTAGGGGTTATAATTTAACCAATGTGACATTTTGAAATTTTATTGGGCACTCTTGAAATCAAATTCGAATATTGTGTTTGGCGCCTATCTTTGGCCATCTTTTGGAGTAGAGTCGAGTTCACCTTTTAAGTATGTCTACTTATTTTTCCGAGGACTATAGACCCACTTGAAATGGGGATTAGTAAAGTTCAAAGGAATTGTTCAAATTCCACTCACATTGCCACAGTACAACTAACAATCATAGCTTTTTTTGCTTTGAGCAAGCTTTCCACTAAGGTTGTTTGATAAGTTTTGGAAGTTTTGAGAGTAAAACCTTATGATTAATAGTCATGTCATTTCTCAAATTTTGAGAATAGATGCCATCACAACCTCAAACAAACACCTCATATGGCACAGTCATGACGAGATAGCAATATGCAAGGTTTCATTAGGACTTTCCACCCATTATTACTCACATATCACACATGGGATTGTGCATTTTATGGATTGGTAAGAGTTTTTCGAACATGCATAAATAAGTAAGCACCTTCCACATGTACAAATTACATATCAAGGACATTATTAACTAAAAGCAAATAGAACTTTCTAGAGATTGGATGCAACCTTGTAGAAGAAATATGAATACAATGAACTTGTGTGTTCATTTTGAATACAAAGCAATCTTGGAACTGTAGAGAACCCTAACTCCTCTTTCATCTCGTGTGTTATGTGCCTTGTTAATTTCAAGACCACTATACTGGCAAGGAATTCTTCAAGTGAAACTAAACACGACATAAGATTATGGGCTCAAAATACATCTCATGGTTGTGACATGCAGAAATCTGGGTCAGAAAGATTCTTTACTACTTAAAGAGTTAAATTAAAATATTAGCATAACGAAGAACAAATCCGTTGTAGTCTAGTTGGTTAGGATACTCGGCTCTCACCCGAGAGACCCGGGTTCAAGTCCCGGCAACGGAATTCCTTTTTCTTCTCCTATTTTAGCTCCCACAGGCTTGTTGCCCTTGCCGTTTCCATGAAATCACGACATTTTTGTATTTTTATTTCTTTCACACCGTCTGTGTGGTGACAAATGGGCTCAAGAGAAAAGGACGTAGGCCCAAGAAACCCAACTCTCATCTCTTACGCCCATGGAGCTACATCTTGAAGCCCAAAAAACTAACTCCAACTTCAGCCTATGTATAATTGTTGCAGCTGGTTTAACCTGGAAAGAGGAGTGGAGAAGCGAGAGAGAAAGAAGAATCGGGAAAACAGAAAAGAGAAGCAAACCGCGCGAGGGAGAGATTGGTCTTTGGCTCAAGCTCATAGGGGACAGAACTCAACGCGCCGGATTAATTTCAATTCAGTTCGGGTTTTAGGTCGCTGGATCTATTCTAAAGGTCATTGAACTACAAAATCGTGTTGCAAAGAAACTTTAGAGTGCTATGAAATTGTGAGATTTTGCAGAAGTTGATTTGGGGTTACAATTTGGCTGAGGTGACATTTTGAAATTTTTTTGTGCACTGTTGAAATCAAATTTGAACAACTGCGATTGGCACTAGTTTTCACCTATCTCTGGCTTTTCTTTTCTTTTTTGAGCCGGAGGCGAGTTTCCCTTTTAAGTATGTCTACTTAATTTTTCAAGTACTCATGAACAACTTGAAGCAAAGTTCAAAGGAACCGTTTAAGTTCGATGCACCATTTGGCGCAATACATCAAACATTTATAGTTTTGTTGCTTTGGGTGAGCCTTTCCACCAAAGTTTTTTGATAAGTTATGATTAACAATCAAGTCACTACTAAAATTTCGAGAATAGATGTCGTGACAACCTCAAACAAATACCTATCATAAGGTATGGTCACAGCAAGATAGTGCTATCATAAGGTATGGTCACTAGGACTTTCTACCCATTATTACTCACATATCATGCATGGTATAAGGCATGGTCATAGTGAGATAACGATACGAAAGGTTTCATTAGGACTTTCTACCTGTTATTACTCACATATCATGTGTGATTTGTGTATCTTTTAGGACAACATGATATATCTCCCTCTCATGATCTCTCTCCCTCTCCCTCTCCCTCTCCCTCCTCGAGAGGATATTTCATAAGTTAGGTTAAGTTAGGTAATATGACTAAATTTGGATGCTTTAATTAATTCTAATATGTGGACTATTTAGACCTCTCTCTCTCTACTTTGACAATTAGGATTTGAGTGCTCGAGAGAATATTTCAAAAGTCAGGTTAAGTTAGGTAATATGGCTAAATTTGGATGCTTTGATTAATTCCAATATGTGGACTATTTAGACTGGGTAAATTAAAAATGTAAATTTATCTTATAAATTCGTAGGATCCCTATTCTTAACCAACTCTTTCCAAAGTTCACATTCCTTAATAAAAATATTCTCTAATCGATTTATGCTCTCCTTTACACCGTTTCACTCACTTTTTATGCAATTCAATCATTTCATCTGAAGTATAAAGTCATTATTGGTATGATACTAAATATGCAGTAACTTTGGTCAAAAATGTGAAAACAGTTTTTTTTTTAATGGTTACTTAGATGTGTGTCTCCAGTGTATTTTTTATACTAAATAAACTTTAGCAAAAGCCTTTTGACCAAAAAAAAAAAATTAGCAAAATTATGCATTCACATTTTAGATGCCACTCTCTTGGTAGGTAACCCGCGACAAATTATTAGAACAAAGCATTTCCACCTAATTCTTTCTTGACCTCCATGTCTTCAAAGAAGCGTGGAGCCCTTTGTGAATGCAAGAAAACCTTGGTCACTGCAAAAGGTCCTTTATTGCTCTTGACAAGTGTCCCGCCGTGGCATATGTTCTTTCCAATTGCTTGACAAATAGCCTCCACATGATAAGATCGATGGCTTTTCAATCCAACCTCATCTTTTCAAATCTCATATTGATTACATCGTTTAATTATCGGGAATGAGACCGTTCCCATTTATTGGTGTGTTGGGTTACGAATGGACATGATTGGGTCAACTTTTATTATAAATTAAAGTGGCATACATATTGAATTCCAAGCTTTCGTCCCAAAAATCTCATAAGAAGTCCATACTATTTTTGAGGAAAAAGAAAACACAATTAACATGATGTACATGATTGGATCAATTCAGTTCGGGTTTTAGGTTACCGTATCAATTCTAAAGGTTATTGAGCTGTGAAATTTGTGTTTTAAAGAAACATTAGGATGTTATGAAATTGTGAGATTTTGTAGAAGTTGGCTTGGGGTTACAGTTTGGCTGAGATGACATTTTGAAATTTGTTGTGCAATGTTGAAATCAAATTCGAACTGTTGTGATTGTCGCCAGTTTTCACCTATCTCTGGCCATCTTTTGGATTGGAGGCGAGTTCACCTTTTAAGTTTGTCTGCTAGTTTTCCAAGGACTCTTACTTGAAACATGGATTGGCAGAGTTCAAAGGAACTATTTAAGTTTACTGAGCCAAATGCCGCAATGACATAGACAGCCATAATTTTTCCTTTTACTTTAGGTGAGCTTTTCCGCCAAAGTTGTTTGATAAGTTTTGAAAGTTGTGAGGGTGTGAAACCTTATACTCAATAGTTATGCCACTACTCAAATTTTGAGAATGGATGCTATGACAACCTCGTACAAATACCTCTCATAAGGCATGGTCATGGTGAGAAAGTGGAATGAAAGGTTCCATTAGGAATTTCCATCCATTATCACCAACATACCGTATGTGCGTTGTGCATTTTATGAATCGACAAAGTTTTTTGAGGACAACATGTTCTCTCTCGTGTATGTCGATGAAGATCCTCATCACTAATCTTTGTTCACCATTGATATCATAAGTATGTATTTGGCCTCCAATAACCCATGACCAAGATTGAAGGTTGCCTAACATTGGGTGACCTCCGAAGCTCAAATGGTTTGCATCGTAGTTACCACGGCGTGAATCGAATATGTGTTTCACATCTCTATGTGAGGAGAGTTTGGCAATTAGCGTTTGAGCGCATGAGTGAATATTTCATAAGTGTGAGAGCATGTTGGCCAAAAACCGGTTAAGTTAGGTAATATGGCTAAATTTGGATGGTCAATTAATTCTAATATATGGACTCTTCAGACTGGGCAAATTAAAAATGTAAAATTACCTCATAATTCGTAGGATCGCTGTTCTTAACTAACCCTTTTCAAAATTCAGTAAAATATTCATTTGATCGATTTATGCTCTCGCTTACACTATTTCTCTCACTTTTTATGCAATTCAATCATTTCATCTAAAGTATAAAGTTATTATCGATATGGTACTAAATATTTGGTAACTTTGGTTAACAATGTGAACAGAATTTGTTTTTTCTTTTTAAATGGTACTTACGAGCGTGTCTCGGGTGCATTTTTTTTTTTTTTTTAATACTGAACAATCCGTACCAAAAGTATGCATTCACATATTAGATGCTATCTTTTGGTAGTCAACCAGCGACAAATTATTAGAAGAACAAAGCACTTTCACGTGTTTCTTTCTTGACCTCCATGTCTTCAAAGAAGCGTGGAGCCCTTGTGAATGCAAAAACCTTGGTCAATGCAAAAGGTCCTTTAGTGCTCTTGACATGTGTCCCATCGTGGCACATGTTCTTTCCAATTGCTTGACCAATTGCTTTTCAATCCAACCTCATGTTTACAGATGTCTTACTGATTTCATTTTTTGGTTTTCAGGAATGAAAGCATTGAAATGGAAATGAGGCCGTCCCCATTCATTGGCATGTTGGATTATAGATGGACATGATTGGACCAACTTCTATAGTATAAAGTAAAATTTAAAAGTGACATACTGAATCTCAAGTTTTTATTCCAAAAATCTCATAAGGAGTCCATACTATTTACGAGATGAATAAACACAGTCAACGATGAATTCATGTCCTTGCTATTCTTCACGACAAATAATTTTTTAGAATACTATTAATTCATATAGACTATAGTTAATTATTTATAAAATAATTTTTTGCCTATTGATAGATGATAATTTAAAATTATTAACTATGATATTTTTATATTTCAATCATTTATATACATTTATTTATAATTAAGGGATGTAATAACATAATTTCATATACTAATTAATCACAAATTATAATAGTTCATAGAATTAAGAATAAATGATAATTATGTATACTTCATGAAGTTAATTATGTATATCAAGTTTAATAATTTTATTAATAAAAAGCTATAACTATATATTTTTTTGTATTATAATCTAAATCATAATTACATTGTTTTAAATAAGCTTTGTAGCAAGTGTAATCTAGAAAACTCCCATTCTAGACCATTCTGACAAATGTTTTTCCACAATCAAATGCGAAAATTTTCATCTCAATTCATTCCCACAATTTTCCAAACAAAAAATGTCGAAATTGTTATTATATTCCACTCCGACATATCAAACACGAAATAATACGTTCAAGTTGGTGTATAAATCCATTTATAAAATTGAGATATTTAGTGATATGACAGGTTTTTATCATGCGTCAATGGATCTTTTTTTTTTTTTTTTTTTTTGGGTACGACCACCTATAAATCTTTAACAATAAACTTGGTACATCGAGGATTAATCTAAAATTTTTAAAATTCAGTGGGTTTCGACAACGTAAGCGTAACAGCAGAGACCATGAACAGCTTAGTGGGCTGCGGCTGCATATTGCCCTGTCTAGTGTCTACTGTCTAGTCCAGGTCCAACCAAACCAACAGTCCGTACACGAAATGGGGCAGAACCTTCGGGGTTTTGAGTCCACATTTTCCTCGTGCTCAAATCATTTGATTTATCCATTTCTAATTATATTTCCCCAATGGGACCATCACCAGTCAATTAATTATAAAATACGGCAGGAAACAGGTAAAACGTGGGTTTAGAGACGCGTTCCAAGAACCCTCGTCCTTCATCATCTGCAATCCTTTCGATTTGTGAAGTTACTTTTTAGTCTTTAATGAGAGAATCACTGACATTTGTACATTAGGTGTACCCACACCTTGTAGCAAATTCGTACATACATACCTAGTAGCAAATTCGTACGCATTGTGCGCATGCACGAAATTGACATTTAAAAAGATTAAGTAAAATAATTTCTCAGAAAATTTTGAATTAATGGAAAAGAAATTGTTCATAAAGATACAAAATACAATGGAATTACATATATACATGTCCATATAGTTAGTAATTGAGGATAGTTATAAACAATGATTGAGATCCTTCAAATGTATGAAGTCATCTTTCCTTTATGAAATATTATTAAATGTACACACTCGTTGCACCATGTAAGAAATTGGCATTTCAAAAATTAAATGAAATCCCTTTTTTTTTTTGTATGAAATGCTTGAATAATAAAATAACAGAAAATTTATTGAAAATAATGTATAAGTGGAAAGAGAAAGATATTTCAATATTTGAATTAGAAACATTGTTTTAGGATAGACGTTATCCAATTTTAATATTAAAACAAGGGAAAGATAAGATAAAATAACTTATTGAAGCATTTTTCTATGGACATAATATTTGTAAAATAAGTAATTAAGAATACCTGGGGGAAAATAATAAAGGAGATCCCTTGAAAATAAGAGACCCTCCTCAGTTACATAATAGTATATATGTTAAACATAAGGATAATATTAAAAATAGCATAGATGTCGAACATAAGGACAGGCAGTGAAAGTAGATATATATCCATAAAAAATATTACATCTCCTAGCTATATGAAAAGTTGCTTTTGTTTTGAGCAGAAAACTAATGTTTGGACAGATCATTCTCAAGATTTAGAGACAAATTAACCTCTCTAGTAGACCCTATTGTTTGTTTATACAATTTATTTAAATATAAATCCATTTTTGAATCGTCAGAAAATATCACCGATAATACCTTGAAATAATGGTAACAAGTTTGAATGAAGTGTCTTTTTCACCGACCAAGAAAAATGTTCAAGATCTTTGAAATAAATTTCTTTACGCAAAAAAAGAAAAAGAAAAATTAAACGTGTATTTCAATTATGACACGAGCACGTGACGAAATTTTCTTTGCATAATATTTTAGGGGGAAAAAAAAACAAATATGACATGACCGACCATTTTAGACGTTAAATAAGGGTTTCTTGTCCGCTTTTTCTTTCTTTCTTCTCCAAACGTTGATATGGGAATCATCAGAGGATTATATCCGAATATTAAAATTGTAGAGAGAGAGAGAGAGAGAGAGAGAGGGAGGGAGAAAGTTGACCGAAGGAAAAAGATAAAACCCTAGGCGTGATGGCTGAACAAAGAGGGACAGAGAGAGAGAGGGAGGCTAACACGCCTGGCACGTGCGAAAGCCTTGCTTCCCCACTGGTGTGTGGAGACCGCGTCTGGTTCTTCTATAAGTAAAGGCACCATTTCCTCCTCATGCCCAGTTCTGAACAGGCAAAGTCGTCACTCATTCCTCTGCTCCTGGTGAGATTTCTGACTCATGGTTCATGTCATGTCCCTCTGGTCTTTCATTCTTCAATCATGTTCGAATTCATTGTTCATCGACAAGGGAAAGGAAAAGGGCACAAAAGAGAACTTTCCATGCCCGACTTTCATCTGTCATATCAACCGTACTTTCCTGATGAAATTTTTGCATTCTATCTTAGGCTTCTAAATCACACCGGTGAGCTTTCGCATCAACCCAAATCTATAGAAAAAAGAAGGTAGAAAGCTCGTACTTTTTAGGAATCCCAGAGAGTGCTTCAATGGAGATCTTGTCGCCCAAATTCTTCCCTGAGACGGTAAGCATTTGATTTTCCTCGTAAGCCTATCAATTTTTATGTTGACTTGACAAGATCTAATTCGCACTTGATTTCACAGGTAACAGAAGATCCTTTTCATCATATGTATCACCCTCAACAAATGATGAGCTCCTTCGATTTCCCTCTCGACGATTTCGACTTCAATCTTTTCTCTTCAGAAATGTACCCTCCTTGCGCACCATTTGTTCCAGAAACGATGCAATGTCCCATGGATCCGCTGGTAGAAGCTGCTCCAGCAACCATTGAGAGGCCGATGAAGAAGCCAAAGACCGATATCTGGAGCAACGCTTGCTCACCCGAAACATACAAAGCCCCAAGAACAGCAACGTCCTCGCCATCATCTAGTCCCCAGTTGATATCTTTTGGGAGCCCGGATTTGTCCCCACCCGAATCGCAAAATTTTTACGGTACTTACTTCGCACATCTTTTGTATATTTAGATGCAAGATTGAGATCTGAGGCAGTATGCTGTCTGATGGTAATGCTGAAAGTGGTCCTTTTTAATTTATTTGTGAAGGTGTTTGTGAGCTCCAAGATTGTCAAAAGGAGATGAAGAGAGTTGGGGCAATGAGTAGACCAACTGTACATACACAAGAGCACGTGATTGCAGAGAGGAAGCGGCGCCAGAAGCTTAGCCAGAGCTTTATTGCTCTCTCTGCTATTATTCCTGGTCTTAAAAAGGTAAATCTTCTTTGATAAACTTCTTTTCATTCTTTATTTTGAAAAACATTCCCTATTGCTAAGAATATATATCTTTTTCATAACATTAGAGGTGTCATAACAAAAACTTATCAACATTGAATATATGTCAGCGATCAAAATGTTGAGGCACCAATTTAGGAAATCCGACTATTGCACTGTGAAAATAGAGATGATATTAGAATCAGTAATTAATTGTTTGTCCCGATTCATTGTTACTTGCCATTGTTGTGAATTCCCTAAAGTTGGGTTTCCAAGAATCTTAATTCAGAGATCCAATCATATCAACAACACAATTTTCCCCACAGCTAATGAAACAGTCAATAGCACAGTACTTCATTTCTTGCATAAGATCATCTCATCGAATCACACTTCACATGTTTACGCAGGAAAGAGGTGTACGCTAGGAGTCTCACTTTCCTATAAGTATTGATTACCATTCAAATTGTAGATATCTCTATCCATTATTAATTGCTTACAATAGCTTACACTTCCATGTCATACTGTCGAGTGGATCTTCTGGTTCGTTACCCGGTATTTCTCTCCCATAGGAAACAATTAAAGCTAGAATGAACAAGATTTGTCTGCCTTGGCCAAATCATGAACAAGATTGAATAACTAGTTTTCCTTGAAGTACATCAAGATTGACAAATTTGAAAGGTGTAGCTACTCGACCACAATACTCAAATCAATTTTTGTGTGTCGTTGTGCTTTTCAGATGGACAAAGCATCGATCCTTGGCGATGCAATCAAGTACATGAAACAGCTTCAAGAACACGTCAAGAAACTCGAGGCAGAGGTAGCAAACAAGACCGTGGAATCAGTTGTGATTGTAAAGAAGTCTCAAGTCTCAGCAAACTATGATGAGTCATTAGACAATAACTTCTATAACCAATTTGAGCAACAGCTCCCTGAGGTTGAAGCGAGAGTCTTGGATAAATATGTCCTTTTCCGAATCCATCACGAGAAGCGAAAAGGATATACAACAGAAATACTTAGCGAAATAGAGAAGTTAAATCTATCTATTGTCAACAGCAATGTGTTGCCTTTTGGGAGTTCCATACTCGATATGACAATTGTAGCTCAGGTAAGTTCAAGTTCTTGCATCATTCCTCTTATTTCTTTCAAGGGTATAATTACAGACAAGAAAAGCTTACACTTTTGCTTAAGTTTTCAAAACAAGCACATACTTACAAACTAATATATTTAAACCATATATTTCAGCGTATGAACGAAATCACTGTTGGTTCGAAGTTTCAATTAAATTGGTTTGAGTAGTTCAAATCAATCTGGTCTTTGTCTAGGTGAAGTGGAGGGGGCATTTTGCAAATTAGTTAATTGAAAGAATTCTGCATTACTTTATCATCGTTCATTTTCCTTAACGTAACCTTTTGTTCTCGAGAATTAAGTTCGGGCTGAAATAATTTAATTTTCATTAACGGAAACCTTTTTTCCTTTCAGATGAACGCTGGATTCTGCACGAAAGTTGAGGATATCGTCAACAATCTACGCCAAGCTCTTCTCAAGATTGCATGATCTATCAACGTCGTCTTCATTCTTTCATTTTTAAAAGTCTCCTCTAATTTTTCCTTTCTTCATTCGGGAGTTAGCTACTCTTTTTTCCCCAGTAGAGTGTATTTTGGACCTTGTGAGGGAAAACCTTGGAGTCTCTCTTCACCAGACCACCAGTTTGCGCACGAAATGTCTTGTTTAGACCAAGAGTTTCTATTTTGCTAGTGGGTTTTTCCTTCTTCTTTTTCGCATGGTCGACGTGTTTGGCCATGTTAAAATTTTACCCACAAGCTGTATAGGAAAGTTTTAGTCAATTTTTTTCAAGGGTCTTTTTTTAGAGGTATAACTTTTCAATGAAGCCTCTTCCTTGCATTCTAATTGCAAGTGGAAATGGGTCTTCCTCAGAAAGACAATTTGGAATCTCTCTCATCAGGTTGGATTAAATGTTCGGTCTTTTTGTCTCTTGTGCTCTACTCAGAAGCATTCTGTATTCATCAGTCTATATCTGTTGTAATCAAAGTAAGTTGAACGATTGTCGATCATCTTCTTATTGTGTATAAAGATTCAAGTTCAGCTGATTTTGATCCATATTCGCTGCAAATGAGATTGACAAAAAGTGAAACCGTTTCTACATGAATGCTTGAATTTGTGAACTGATTTACGCAGTGAACACCTCATGATCCTTCATGGACAGTTTGAGAATGTCATGTCTAGATCTATCAAAATGGTTATAAACCCATCTCTTAACCCTTATATAATGGCCTCTATGGTTATAAGAGTTAGTTATATTCAGTAAATGGGTCATAAATGAGTTTAGAACAATAAAGCCCAATATAATATGAGTGTTGAATGAATCATAAATGAGTTTACAACTTACTTAGACCCAACCAACCTCTATGACTTACTTTTCATTCTCTCTTGTCTTCATTCGATCTTGCACTCACTCACCTTGCACTCTCACCTTAATTTGCGCGTGAGTGTTCCGAGATTTTATTAAATGTGGAAGTATTTTAGTATTATGAGTTGAGTTAGGTATGGGTATGGGTATGGGTATGGTTCAAGTATAAGTCACTAGAAAAACATATTAAATAAGTCTATTTGGGGTGGACCATTTGACCCAACCTACTTGTTCGACGGATTTAGTCATGTCCATTCATATACTTATTTTGATAGTGTTGATGCCTAAAAATATCCCCTGGTCACTAGGGTAGAAACCTTTAAAATCACCTTCGTCGCTGCATGTGGGTTGTGATTTACATTTGCCTAGCCCATAGTGGTCATAGGCAAGGATTTTGAGAATCCTTAGGCTAGATTTCAATGGACTACAAGCAAAGATACATAATTTTATGATGAAGCAGTTGGGTGTCATGTGTCAAAGCCAAGAGACACTATTGAAGAAATAACATTGACGGCAAATTTAGGTGGGAACGGTTGAAAGGGCACCAAACTCAAGATGAGCAATTAATACTTGCTGGACAAGCCGTGCAAGTATTGTCGAACAAGTAAGAAAGTAACCAAATGTGGATAAGGTGGTTTAGCATAGAATGTGGAGTGACTCTTGAGGAGGAAGCAACAGAGCATCGACAGGTACCAAATTAGCCTATAAATACCACAAGCAATCCAACAGAAGACCCCCTTCGAACAACACACAAAATTTCTTTATCTTACTTTTATCTCTACTAAGTCTAGCTTAGTTATTGATTAGATTCCAATGCTAACCCCCTGTCCAACGTTGGAATTGTGTCCTCATACTCATCTAGGAGTAGTATTCACTAGATGTTGTCACCATTGTTCAGCGTCATCGATTAGATTACGACGTTGTGTCCTTATATCCATCTAGGAGCAGTGTTTACTAGGTGTTATCCTTATTGTCTAGCATCGTTGATTAGATTCCGATGTTATGTTCTTGAACTTATTAGAAAGCAATGCTTTCCAGATGTTTTTGTTAATATCTAGCATTGTCGAATCGTCTTTGATAGTATATAAACCACTTTAATTTTAATGGACTTTCATTATTATATTAAAGTGAGTTTAGATGGCACCATTTATTAGATTTTGATATTGACTATCGTTGGTATAAAGCTCGTTTTTAGCGTATTAAGCGACTTCTTTAAATTTGGAATTATATAATAGATATAGTCTTGTTCGCATTTGACCCTCTCTATCCAAAGCTAACACAGAACTTGAGTCTTCTTTAATAAAAAGCCAAAATATAATACTTGGTGAAAGATATTTCATTGTGAGATCCAAAACCGGCAAAACAGTTCTCGTATCTTTCATCTAGTCTTACCTTGAATATAGAGTACTCCTTGAATAAGATGAAGAGGTCCAGTATATCTGCACTATTGAAATATGTAAATCAAACTAGTGTGACGATGGGTTGATGTAATTTGTTTAACTTGCACTGTGGTGAGGTTGCTGTGGTGAGGTTGCGGTGATGGGTTGCCATCTAGACGTTACGCACTAAAGAATTCTAAGCTTCGTAAATCGAATATTTGGTCACAAGTGTCAAACTCTTAGGTTAAAGCCCAACGGGTATTGCCATCATTGGTCACCTCTTACCGCTCCTTTTTCGAGCCAAAAGAATTACGTAAATTCTACACATACTTTATAGATATACTAAGATTGGGTTTGGTCGCTAGGAAAATGACTAGGAGAGAAAGACTAAGGTTAATTTGAAAAAAAAAAAAAAACCTATAGTTCTTGTATGTTATATTTTGTAGAAAAAATCACATGTTTCAATGGATGAAGCTATATCCAATTCAAGATAGTGTTTGGTGAAGTTAGATACTAATTTAATAAAGGTAATAAATCATTAAGTAACAAACTTTAAATAAAAAGAAAGAACGAAAAGAAAAAATCATAATCTAATGTCGAAAAGAAACCACCAAAGCTATCTCGACAATGGTTGTCAATGCTGTCAATGACGATCACCACTATTATAGTCACTTGATGTGGTTGCGATTGCGATTGCGAGCTCGGCCCTTTGTCAACAAGAGCCATGGACTACTTGCCCTCGGCAGATCTAGGTGAGGATAAGTGTCAGCCACCATTGCTCCTTGTTGGCGATCATGGCACCATCATCGGGCAGGTTAGGGCAAGCAAGCCCCTCACCTGCTCTACTTGTGGTGAGGCCTTTGCGAGTAGTTTATAGATAGATCACCTCAAATTTGAAATATGGGTCAAAATGAAACCCAAAAGAATAGGTTTCAGTGGGTTTATTATGAATCTACTTTCAACCAAAATAGTAAAGTTAAAAAGCAGGTTGCACGATCTTCACTCCTCTCCTCTCCCTCCCTCTCTCTCTCTCTCTCTCTTCAATTCCACCGATCGCGATTCGCCAATTTCTGTCCTTGATGAGCACTCTCCCTTCTTTTTTATCCTTACTGATCTACGTCATCGCCGCCTCCACCGTCCACATTGGAAGAACTCATGAAGCTTTGGCTTTCGCGGCAGCCATTGCCGTCGTCGTTATTGCTGCCATTCTTCATTGGTTATTTACGTGCGTGTCTCGTGTGTATTTTGTTATACTAAACAAGCATTAACAAAAGTTTGCATTCATATTTTCGATGCTGTTCTTTTGGTAGTTATTCTAGACAAAATTATTAGAAAGAATAAAGTACTTTCACTTGTTTGTTTGCTGATATTCAAAAAGTTTGCACTCATATTTTCGATGCTGTTTTTTTGGTAGCTATCCTAGACAAAATTATTAGAAAGAATAAAGCACTTTCACTTATTTGTTTGTTGATATTCAAAGAAGCACGGAGACCTTTGTGAATGCAAGTAATCCTTGGTCGGTTCTTTAGCGCTCAGACATGTGTCCCATCGTGGCATATGTTCTTTCTAATTGCTTGACCAATAGGGGGATTCGATTGAAACAATTTATATAATATAAAGTAAATTTGAAAGTGACATATTGAATTTCATTCGAAATTTTATGAAGATTTCATAATTTTAATGAGATAAATAATGACTGTTACCCTTGGTTGACAGAACAATCATGTCTATCCCTCAAGCCTCTCATGAACTTCAAGTATAATTTGATACCCCTCAATTTGGATAAATAAATCTCTCTAATGCATACAGCAGATACAAAGGAAACATTCAACATCAAAATTTCGTAAAAAAGTTTCATGAAAAGTCCATTGTTGCTATAAGATAAATGAAAACTACATATTACCAAATATCACATAAAATGGTAATTTGAATCAATCGACAACAAAATTATGTTATCCCATAGATCTCTCACGAAATAGTTAAAAAGAAGAAGATGAAATTGCATAAGAAATTATATTAATTATGGATACTAATTAATCTCAAACTACGGTAGTTAATTTAATTAAGGATAAATTATTATTATGTACAATTGATTAAGTTAATTATGAACACAATAATTAAATTTAAAAATTTACTTATTTTAAAAATTAACTTTTTATTTTTTTATTTTTATTAATACTATTAAATGTATTGCCAAAATCTTGTCCCGTTCTAGTCCCACCAGTCTTTTTCTTAAAATCGAACACATAAATTTTTATTTCATTCCATTTCCAAACTTGTCCATAAAAATAAAAATAAAATATATTGGAATTATCATTTCATTTGATTTGGTCATATCAAATGTAACGTAATACGTACAAGTCGACATAATAAATGTCTATAAAAATGGCATACATAGCAATCCAGCATGTTGTCATCGCGTCTCGATCACAGATCCAATTTTTTTGGTAAGATTACCTATAAATCTTCAGGATTACTATTCGTACATCGAGGATTAATCTAAATATTTAAAAACGCAGTGGCGCACGACAGCGTAAGCGGAGCATCAGAGTCCGCGAGTGGCTTGTGGCCTGAAGATGCATCCTGTCCCATCCATCGGAGTCCCCATCGAACCCAGCAGTCCGTACAAGGAAATGCAGGGTTTTAAATCCACATTGTCCTCGTGCTCAAATCATTTAATTAATCTTTTGTTTATTTGTATTCTCTTTATATGACTATCATCAGTCATTTAATTATAGAATCCGCAGGGAAACAGAAAAAACGTGGGTCTAGAGACGCGTTCCAAGAACCTCCGTCCGTCGCCATCTGCTATCTTTCCGATTCGTGGAGTACTTTTCAAAGAGAGAATTATTGAAGGACTTTCTAGGGCTAAATATAGGGGGATTATTAGTCGAACAACCGTATGTACATTGGAAGTATATATGTATGCGTACTAGCACATGTGTACACACATTGCGTGCATAAAATTGACACTTGGAGGATTAAGCAAAACTATTTTGTTAAAAAATATTTAAATTTTCAAATGATGAAAGGAAATTATTCATAAAGTTACACGATACAACAATGTGTAAAATATATTTATACGGTAAGTATTTGAGGACATCTCAAATGATCGAGATCCTTTAAACTTATGAAGACATCTTTGCTTTATAATATATTAGTAAATGTACACAAACTTTACATACGTGCAAGAAAATTGACATTTGAAAAATTAATCAAAGAAATTAAATAAAATAAAAGTAGAAAGAGAGAGATATTTCAACATTTGATCTTTTTTTTAAGCAATTTTGTCTTAGTATAGAAAATATCCAATTTCAATAGTGAAACTTATGAAAGGTAAGATACAATAATTTGCTTACGCATTTTGTTATGTACACAATATTCATAAAATAAGTAATTAAGAATTTTTGAGAAACCTAGTAATACCTAGATTTAAGGGCCTGGAGAATTATAATACCCTGAAATTAGGGTATTAACTATCCCTTAAAGACAGAAGGTCCTCTTTATTTTATACAGCAGGAAAGAAAGTAGTTACATATGTCCATATAAATGTTACATCTCCTAGCTAAATGACAAGTTGCCAGTGGTTTGAGCATAAAACTAATGTTTGGACAGATCATTTCGAAGATTTAGGGACAGATTATCCACTCTCCAATTATTGTCTTAATGGTATCGGACTAGCTGGCTCAATTGTTCTCTTATACAATTCTTTTGAATATAAAACCCCTTTCAAATCGTCCATAAATGATTATTCATAATTCCTTGAACATAATGGTAAAAAGTCTAAAATTACTCTCTTTGACGGTCCAAGAAAAAAGGTTCAAGATCTCTGATATCAGATTTTTACGCAGTGAAGTAAATGAATGTTTCGAATACGACACTAGCAAATGACGAAATTTTCTTTGCACAATAATTTAGTGGGAAAAAAAGCAACTATTTTCCTTTAGTTTTTCCGGGAATGTAGATATGGGCATCATTCGAGGATCATATCCAAATATTTAAATTGTAGAGAGAGAGAGAGAGAGGGCTAAAGTTGACGAAGGAAAAAGATAAAGTCCTAGGCGCATTATGTGGGAACACTTGGAAAAACTAAAACAGTGTTGGCTGAACAAAGAGAGACAGACAGAGGGAGGAGGCTAACCACTAACACGCTCGGCACGTGCGAATGCTTCGCTTCACACTGGAGAGTGAAGACCGCGTTTGGTTCCTCTATAAGTATAGGGCAGCGCACCATTTCTTCCCTCATGCCCACCCCTGAAAAGGCAAAGTTCTCAAAGCATTCCTCTGCTCCAGGTGAGATTTCTGACTAATGTGTCTTCTCATGTCCCTCTCTGGTCTTGTCTTCTCCAAAGATATTTGAATTCGTTGTTAGTCAACGAGGAAAAGAAAAAGGGCATATGAGAGAACTCTCCAATGTTTGACATTCATCTGTCATAGATCACCCGTACTCTTCTGATGAAATTTTTGCGTTCTATCTGGGGTTCTAAATCACACTTGTGAGGTTTCAACCCAAATCTATAGAAAATAGAAGGAAAACAAGATTCATACTTCTTAGGAACCCCAGAGAGTGCTTCAATGGAGATCTTGTCCCCCAAATTGTTCCCTGAGATAGTGAGCATTTGATTTTCCTCTTAGGCTCTATCGATTTTCATGTAGACTTGATGAATTTTCGAGATCTAATTTGTACTTGGTTTCACAGTTAAAGAAGATCCGCTTCATAATATGTATCACCCTCAACAAATGACAAACCCCTTCGATTTCCCTCTCGACGATTTTGGCTTGAACCTCTTCTCTTCAGAGATGTACTCCCCTCATGAATTGTTGGATCCAGAAACGATGCGAGCTCTCATGGATCCGCGGGTCCAAGCTGCTCCGACAATCATGGAGAGACCGATGAAGAAGCCGAAGACTGAGATCCGGAGCAACACTTGCTCGCCTGAAACAAACATAGCCCCGAGAACAGTGATGTGCTCACCATCGTCAAGTCCCCAGTTGATATCTTTTGGGAGGTTGGATCTGTCCCCAGCCGAATCACAGCAGCATTACGGTACTTACTTTAAACACTTTTTTTTTGTTTAGACTAAAGATTTAGATCTGAGGCAGGATGCTGTATGATGTTAACAAGAAAAGCTTTCTTTTAATTAACTTAAGAAGGTGCTTAGAGCTGTCTTGTTTTAATTAATTTGTGAAGGTTCTCATGAGATCAGAGATTGTCAAAAAGAGATGAAGAGAGATGGGGCAATGAGCAGATCAACTTTACATACGCAAGAACACGTGATTGCAGAGAGAAAGCGGCGCCAGAAGCTTAGCCAGAACTTCATTGCTCTCTCTGCCATCATTCCTGGCCTTAAAAAGGTAAATCTTCTTCAACAAACTTCTCTTCCTTTTTTCCCTTCTTTATTTTTGGAAAAATTCCCTATTGTATGATGTCATAACATTAGAGTTGCCAAAACAAATGCATATTGACAATGAGTATATGTATGAGATCGAAATGTTGACACGCCAATGGTAGGATACCTGATTATCACGCTGTGGAATTAGAGATGACGTTAGAAACAGTAATTTATTGTTTGCTCCAATCAGTCACTATCAATTGTTGTGAATTTCGTAAAACCATGTATGCAACAATCTTAATTAAGAGATCCTAGTCATACCAACACCACAATTTTCCCCAATGCTAATGAAGCAATCAGTAGCACGGTACTTTGTTTCATACATAAGATCATCTAATCCAATCACACTTCACAAGTTTACACTGCAAAGAGGTGTTAGCTAGAAGTCTCACTTTCCTAAAGTATGGATTAACATTAAAATCATATGTATCTACATGTATTATAAGTTTCCATGTCATACTAGTTTCCCTTTAAGTTCATCAAAATTGACCAATTTGGCAGGTGTAGCTACCTGACAACAATATACTCAAATCAAGTTTCTCGTGCGTTGTTGTGTTTATTTATTTATTTATTTATTTATTTATTTATTTATTTTCCAGATGGACAAAGCATCGATCCTTGGCGATGCAATCAAGTATATGAAACAGCTTCAAGAACGTGTCAAGAAACTCGAGGAAGAGGTGGCAATTAGGACTGTGGAATCGGTTGTGATTGTAAAGAAGTCTCAGGTCTTGGCAGACGATGATATGTCATCAGATGAGAACTTTTATAACCACTTCGAGCAACGACTCCCGGAGATCGAAGCAAGAGTCTTGGATAGATATGCTCTTTTTCGAATCCATCATGAGAAACGAAAGGGATATACGACAGAGATACTTAGCGAAATAGAGAAGTTGAATCTATCTGTTCTCAATAGCAGTGTGTTACCGTTTGGGAGTTCCATGCTGGATATGACAATTGTAGCTCAGGTAAATTCAAGTACTTGTGTCATTCCTCTCTTTTTCTTTTCTGGGTAAAGTTAAAATCAAGAAAAGCTAGTACTTTTGGTTAAGTTTTCAAACTAGCACACACTTGGAAACTTATACAAACATATGTATTTAATATTGAGTAAATTACTGTACGTTAAAAGTTTCAATTGATTTGAGTAGTTCAAACGGAGTTCATATCAATTTAGTCTTGGTCTAGGCAAGTGGAAGGGGAACTTGCAAATTAGTGTGGAGTTTCGGTTTAATGAGAAAATGTCGACTAATCTGTCTAAAAATCAGCTAATTAGAAACATTCTACATAACCTTTGTCATTGTTGATTTTCGTTAACATAGCCTTTTTTTCCCTTTCAGATGGACTTTGGATTCTGCATGAAAGCTGAGGATCTCGTCAAGAATCTACGCCAATCTCTTCTCAAGATTACATAATCAATCAACATCATCTTCGTTCTTTTATTTTCAAAAGCCTCTTCTAATTTTTCCTTTCGTCATCCGGAAGTTAGCTACTCTTTTCCCCCCAATAGAGTGTTTCCGGAGCTTATGAGGGAATACCTTTGAGTCTCTCTTGACCAAACCACCAGCTTGCCGCACGAAATGTCTTGTTTTGACTAAGAGTTTCTATTTTGCTAGTGGGTTTTTTTTCCTTCTGTTTTTGCATGGTCGGCATGTTTGACCATGTTGAAATTTAACCCGCGAGTTGTATAGGAAACTTTTAGTATATTTTTTGAAGGGTCTTTTCCTTTTTAGAGGTTCGACTTTTCAATGAAGCCTCTTTCTTTCACTCTAATTGCAAGTGGAAATGGGTCTTGCTCAGTGAGACGAATCAGAACTTTTTTTTCTCCCCAGGTTGGATGCTCTGTCTTTTTGAGCCTTGTGCACTTCTTAGAAGCTTTCTGTATTCACCAGTTGATATTTGTTGTAACTAAAGTAAATTAAATGATTGTGGTATCTTCTTGTTGTATATGGAGAGCTAAGTTCAGCTTATTTTGATTCATATTCGATGCACATGTAATTGATAAAACTTGATGGATTGATGTTCGCGAAACTTGTAAACTGTTTTTGTATGAATAGTTGAATATTTGAACCAATTTATGCAGTGAGCTCCTCATGATGTTTTATGGACAATTTGAGCATGTCTTATCGATGGACTTAAAAAACTACGTGTTGTGTACGCCATTAATATAATCATTTTGATAGGTCTTGTATATCTTTCATCTAATTTTGCCTTGGAGATGGAGTATTCCCTGATTTGATGAAGAGGTCTAGTATATCAATACTATTGAATTTTGGAAATTGAGCTCAAGTCACAATGGGTTGATGTAATTTCTTTAATTTGCACTGTGGTAAAGATGAGGAAAATGATCAAAAAAGAGATAAATCTACTATACGGCTGTCAATTCAACACTTCTTCACTTGACCAAAGTCCTAAATCTTTTATGATTGTTAACGTAGTCCTCTCAACAAATTTTGACTAGAAATTTCTGAGTTGGCAGTCATAACACGTATGATGATCAACGTCAAAGTCAGTGATTTCTAGTCAAAATCAACTAATAGGATTATATTAGAAAATCATCAAAAGTTTTAGGACTAAATTGGCCAAATTTAGGAATGAATTTGCCTCCATACAATAGCTTTAAGAATTTTTGGACAATAATCCTGATCAAGCAGTGGTGATGGGTACACCATATAGACAGTACAAGCCCATGTAGTATAAATCGAACATTCTGTTGCAAATGTGAAACTCCTATGTTAAGCCCAACAGGAGTTGCCATCATTAGTGGCTCCTTACCGCCTCTTTCTCGAGCCAAAAGAAGTATTCCAATTCTACATAACTCCATAGATACATTAAGGTTGCATTTGGTCACTAGGACAATTAGGAAAAGATCAGTTAAAGTGTGATTAAAAAACTCCACCATATTTTTTATACGTTCTATTTTTGTAGGGGAAAAAAAATCAGATGCAACAATGAATGAAGCTATATCCAAGCCAAGATATGGTCTAGTTAAGTTAGGTTTTGATTAAACAAAAATAATAATTTTTTAAGTAAAAAATTTCCAAATAAGAAAGAAAGGGGAAAAGAAAAACCATAGTCTAACATTAAAGAGTAACCACCAAAGCAATCCCATCAATTATAGTCACCACTGACGACAATGATCACGACTAGGGAGGTGGACTAACATGATTGCACCGGCGAGTTCACGACTCTTTGCTAAAGAGGGCCATGGATTGCTTGCCATTGGTAGATCTAAACGCGAGTTAACCCCTAATGCCCATTATAGGTGATCTAGGCACCATCACCTATCATGTGAGGACAAGCAGGCAAGGGAGCAGACCCCTCGCATGCTCTACTTGTTGAAAGGCCCTTGCCTTGGCCTAGACCAGCTCGTCAATGTTCACCATGGCCCAAGCAAGGCTCACCAACCCCGCCCACCACCCCATGCGGCTTTCTTCTCCCCCCCCTCCCGGCCATTTCTCTTCTTGTTTTTCTTTTTAAATTGTTTTGTCAATTGTCTACCTGATGTGGCGTTCACTTAACGTTACATTGTGCTACATGTTTAAAAAGAAAAAAGAACAAAACATGTCATGTTAATGTTCCATCCACTTAAAACTGACGAAACATATATAATGACATAAGTAAATGGATTTTGTAAGTTTCAAAATTTAAATGAACAAAATGAAAGTTTTGACACTCATGTGTCTATGCACTACCATGAAAGGTTTTAGTAATCTAGCATATTTATCCCTATTTCTTAAACGACATGCAAATTAATTGAATCCATAACTAATAATAGTATAGGTAAGTTGTGATATCCAGGATTTTCTATATCCAATAATAATATTTAGGATTAAAGTTAAGTAATGATAAGCTTGTAGTTTTGGATGGCACATATGGAATATCAAGTGAGTCATTAATTTTGTAACATACGGAAAATGATGATTTTCACGACCCATAGACATCCAAAGTATAGTGCTTTAGGATTAAATTGATAGATGTTGACACATACATTAATTGTGTAGAGCGGCGTCATTTTTTGCTTTAGTATTTATTGATAGGGACCAATACACTATCCCTTGTAGCTTATGGATTGGAACACCTATCTCTCTTTTACACCTAGTTTTTTTAAGCCAAGGTCATTATTGTTTTAACATTGGTTATTTTGATCTTATTTCTTGGTGACTCTTGAGTAGCCTTTAACTACATTCTCCTTGGTCATGTAATTATATTCTTGAATATTTCAAGTCTTAAACTTTTCTCTTCTAGTTTTGCTTTCCAATCTGTCTTAAACTTTTCTCTTCTAGTTTTGCTTTCCAATCTTTTGAGTAAAAGTCAATATTCCATATTTGTGTTGTCGAAACTTCAAAATTTCATCTTTCAAGAATTTATTGGGTGAACTTGTGTGTTTTATTCACTTTTGTTAAAATAGTTTTGTTGAAATATTAAAAGTTGTTAATCCTTCTTTTTTTGTTTATTTTGCCTCGAAGTTGATTGAGGCTTTGATTTGTCCAAGCCTTTATTCAAGGTAAAAACTCTACTAAGTTAGATTGTTCTACTTAGTAATCTTGACTTGATTAGTTGATGTTTGCTAATGTAGTTTGAATTTGATGGTAAGTGTGAGCAAGCCTCAATAACGGCATGTTAAGATATTGTAATGATCAGACTTGTATCAATGAGTTCTTATATGCCTAAGATGTGATTGATTGATTTTTGTGAGGTGTGGTAGATGTGAAAAATGTGAAAATAGTGTGAGCAAGCCTCTCCCTGTGTTGTCCCGAGAAGAAGACTGCTTCACTTGGTTACATCATCCCTCCGGGCAATTTTCTACGGCGTCTGCATGGGAGCTGCTGCGGCCTAAGGGTAACGTGGTTCCTTGGTCTCCATTTATTTGGAGCACCTCACTTCCGCCAAGATATCAGACTCATCTTTGGATTATTACTCGTAATCGGCTACCTACTCAGGTTTTACTTCTTTCTTATGGTAGACTTGTGACTGCGAATTGTCCCTTCTGTGCGCGTAGACCTGATTCAATAAATCATTTATTCTTCGCTTGCCATATTCCGGGTAGCCTTGCTTCTTTTTGGGCAGCTAAGTTTAATATTGTCTGGCAAAACAAGTCTTGGATGGATAATCTCGCTTGGGCATCGAAACGTTTTGCGGGCGATGGCTTCTATCACTCTTTGGCCAGGTTTAGCTTTGGTGCTCTTTGCTATATCATTTGGAAAGAGCGCAACAATATCATTTTTCGTAGCCGACGGTTTTTCTCCCGGCGATGAAGATGCATCTTCAAAAAGCTATTAAAGATAAAGCGATGTCTATGAAGCATATTGTGGATACTCCCAAGAATCGAAGGCTGCAATGTTTGGGATCCGAGTCCGTCTATTTTCGACGATGGAGGGTTGTTAGCTTTGTGTTGTCTTTGTTTTTGGGCTTTTCTGTTTGGTTTTAGGTTCTCGGTTGCTTGGATACCATGGCACCCTTTCACTCTTTTTGACTTTTGTCTCTTTGAGTGTTTGTTTTGTTGGTGCCAGGCCCCCCCCCCCCCTTGTATTCTTTATGCAAAATCTATATAATTCTTATCTTTACCAAAAAAAAAAACTATTTAGATATGTGGTGGTTTGTCTTGTATTGATGAGTTCTTACATGCTTAGGATGTAATTTCTATAAGGTGTGCCGGCATCTTAGATGTGAAAAATGTGAAAATGGCGAAACTAGATCCAAAAGTGATATTAACCATTTACATATTATGATGATTTGACCTGTCTTGATGAGCTCTTACATGCTTAAGTTGTGTTTGATTGCTTTTGTGAGATGTGGTAGCATGTTGGAAGTGAAAATGGTGAAACTAGATTTGACAGTGATAATAACCTTTTGTCTTATACCTACTTACTAACTATACCGACTTCCTAATTATATCCACTTGTCGACTATACTTGCTTGTCAATTATATCCATTTGTCGATTGTACCTACTAGTCAATTATATCCATTTGTCTATTACACCTATAGGTCGATTATACCTACTAGTTGATTCTACCCATTTGTTGATTCTATCCAACAATCGATTTGACCACTTACCTATTTTTGACCTTGTTGCTTGACTAAAACCTTTTAATGCATCGATGATAGCATGATGAGAAGAGAAGGAGGATATACATGTTGAAGTGCATGTAATTAATCGTTTATCATTAATTGCATGAGAAATGATAAATTATTGTGATGCACATGGCTGTTGTTATATGGTTATGAAATGTATGTGAATGATGCCATTTGAGGAAGACCTTTGCTATGGCCGATTCCCTTGTATGGGTATGTGTGAAAGACTCCAGGAAAATATGGATGTTCTATCATCTAGAGCTAGGCCTCCACAAGGTTGAAGGAACATGAAAGTCCTATAGTTTACACATGATATGAGTTGGTTTGCGTAACTTAAATTAGCTTGTGTAGCTTGAATTTACCATTGTTATGTGGTCATATGGTGGCATATTATCCTTGCTAGTGTAAAGGACGCCTGTAATTACTTTTCCGTGTGGTGTGGCAAAGAGATATTAATGTCACCCATGAGTTGGCGATGACAATGTCCCGTGCGTTGAGATACCTTAAGAATATTCAAAATACCTCATGAGTCGAGATGGGTCTTGACTAGTAACAAGTAGAGAATAGATATTCCCCGTATATATTGATGAAATAATATGCCAGCTGCAAGTATTTGAATGAATAAGCATATATAATATTTTTAATAGTTTCCATTGGTATTTCATGATAGAAAAGATGGTGCATATTCTTCTGCATTTATCATACATGTTCATTTTGTACTTGTCTTGAACTAATGTTGATTGTAGATATCAGGTTGAGTGGTAAT
The DNA here is from genome assembly GCA_014182395.1 of Eucalyptus sp. ANBG9806169. NCBI lineage: Eukaryota > Viridiplantae > Streptophyta > Magnoliopsida > Myrtales > Myrtaceae > Eucalyptus > Eucalyptus sp. ANBG9806169. The sequence continues at coordinate 19,101,525 of CM024580.1, read as the reverse complement.
ACGATCTTCTATCTTAAACTTAAAGATTTAATATATTGGGTTTTGAATAACTCATTTATTTTTTAGATGTGTAGGATGGATTTCTCGCCGTCACTACCTTTCGAAGCTCCCTTGTATTTTGATTATGAATACCAAGATTTGCTTATACCCAAATCAAAATTAGTTTATACAAAGTGTAGTTCTGTGGTATGGATCAACATAGGGATAACAAAGTGGGTCCTTCATTAATTTATTACATGGTATTTTGTATCGACAGGGAGTTAATTGAACCACCTAGGGGATTCAATGGTCCCTTGGTTTCAATGGTGATGGCATGTTGATGGGTGTGGTTTTTGATTTGTAGTTCCATGTGTAACTTTTGTACATGCAAATTTTTGGTGAAGAAGTGGCAGGATGTTTTTAGAGGACCGGATCATTCCCAGGACTTGTGTTACATAATTGTGTTTTGTTTGAATATATAGATGGTAACCAGTGGTGTTAATGTAAAGATGCATATGTATATAAATTAAACTTGTTAAGTCTCTTGCATGGGATGATGTGATTATTTTCTTGTGTTTTTGCACGCTATCAATAATTATGAATTAAATTAGGAAATGATGCGTATTGTCATTGACATTTTGAGGCCTCACATAAGTAATAAAAAAAAGAATTTCAATTCGATATTTCATGCATTTATGATGTTGATAGTGTAAGATAACAATTCCTCGTATGCCTCCCATGACTTCAAAATCCCCATTTGAGGTCTCCTGCAAGTGGAGGTTGTTGGGTCACTTGGTAAAAGTACAATATCTTAATCTGAGAATGTCACTTAAGCTAAAGTACAAATATATTTAGTTAGACTTAATTTCATTAAGAAATTTAAATAAATGAGTTATGAGCTAATTATAATATATTAATTGCTCTCAATTACTAGACATCCCCGATTTGAGACTTTATCCATCATACACCCACACAAGTACACCTTACTAGAGCTTAATTTGAGCATTTTTGTAATCCATTTGATTGTTTTTGAGTTAAAGCCAGCTACATTTTAAAAAGCATAAATTATTTTCAATTTCTCTTTTAATCTTTTTTAGCTCTATGGTTGCACGTGTTTTTCTACTATATGAAGGGTGCGTTTGGATGGGCATTTAGAAATCCCCTTCAAGCCCCAAAGCCCTTTCACCCCAAATTGAGGTATTTGGCAACCATCCTTCAAGGGTCTTTCAAGTGAAAGTCGATCCTTAGGAATGTTGAAGGAGCTCATTTAATGAAAATAGTAAGTTGCCTATTTTGCCCTCAAAACTTTATCGAAAAACCACTTTTGCCCATTTAAAAAAAAAAAAAAAACCCTAGATCTCGTTCTCTTCCCCCCTTCCATCGCTCTACCTTTTTCTATAACCAGGCTTTTGCTGTCGTCCCTTCCGCCACCTGCAATCTCTTTCCTTCGCCATCGAGTTCAGTTCGAACCCATATGCCGTTCCGAAGCGCAGGTTGTCCCCTCTGTCTCTATCTGTCTCTCTCCCCATCTTTTGCTTTTCTGCCGGGTTCGGAATCTCCACATCTTGATCCATGAAATCAGTTGCAAGAACAGTATGCTTTCTCTTTTTCCCGTCATCTTTGTCCCGAATTTCACCATGTTACTTGGTGTTTTCCTTCCCTTTTTCTAAGGTCCCCCCCTTGTGGCAGTGGGGTGGCTCCAAAGAGTGACGCGCCTCTTTCGGAATAGAGCTAGAGGTGGAATGATAGATGGTTGTCCTCTTGTAGCTGATTAGGGGTAAAAGGTACTTGGGTTTCATGTCCAGTTTTGGATCCTTGTATTTTTGTTGGATTTTGAGGTTGTTCTCTTGTCGGATATGGTTTCGGGTCTTGCTGTGTTTCCCTTCCTTTTTGGATTTTTGCTCGTCTCTCTCGGCAATTCCAGCTGAACCCATTTGGGTTCATTGAAATGAAACATCTCTCTCTCTCTCTCTCTCTCTCTCTCTCTCTCTCTCTCTCTCTCTCTCTCTCTCTCTCTCTCTCTCTCTCTCTCTCTCTCTGTTTCTACCCTTTGGCCCTTCTTCTTCGTTTTCTGTAGTTTGAAGATGTTCTAGGGGACTAAAGTGAAACCATGATAACGTGCTTGATGTTGTGACTAGACTTTGTGATGCGAACAAGTTATTTGTTAGACAGGGCTTGATGACACAATCCAGTTCCGTACGCACATTGTTTGTTCAAAAGAAAACCGTCTTCTAGGTTATTTTACTTTTGGTATGTTTGGCTCGAGTTGGCTCGTCATCCTCTGGTTTTGGAATATTATTGGAAAAATATAACATACGTTTATGTAGTTACTGCTGGCCCAGATACTTGTAATTTGAACTCAATTGCATACTTTTCAAAAAAACATATACACTGCTCAAGAGGTGGAGATAAGCTCATCCAAGAATCTGAACAACAATCTCTTCTTCTAGAGCCAAAAAGGTTAGTAATATGCTATTCATCACTGCATTTCTTGGAAGAGGTCTTTTAAGTCAATTTGCTCCATAGTCAATTTCTTGGAAGAGGAACTGTGGCAGGGGAAGTGTTTGGAGTGTGTTTGTGCCTAGGATCTTGATTGTTAGCCTAAATTATATGTGTCTAATGGTGACAAGAGCTGGGTGAAATCGCATCATGGGACAATTTGGAGATATGTTAAGATAGTTATGTTGGCTGATTTTGGCGCGCGGTTGTGCAGGCTTGGGTGTTTCATTTCTCTTGTGGTTAGTGCTACGGAGGCTTAATGGTATATCGATAGAATCTATGGGCTTATATGAGTTGGGAAGATTGCTATTTGCGATTGCATTTCCCAGTGAATTGTTTTGCTGGTGATACTTGTGTGTTGGTGAACTTGATGGGCATGTTGTGAGAATTATGTGGTAACGCTACGAGGACGAACGCCTCTCATGGGATCAAACTATTTAGAAAAATGGTTCCAAGTTTATTGGAGTTTGGAGTTGTGTTGCTTGGTAATCTATATTGTTTCTCCCCCCCTTCTAATTGGTGCCTGGGATTCCTATGCTGGAGATATATTCTCCATAGGGATGGCATAGAAACTGATAGAATAGGGTAACTAAAAGGAATCATATGGGGGAGATTACTGTTAGCTTCAACTTCAATTTATTAACCTTTTTGAATAGGAAAGAATTTGTCACTTGTGTATCGCCAAGTAGTTCCCAATTGTAGACCTTCAGCCTTGAGCTTTTTTTCATTTTTCAAGCCATCGCAAGTCTTGTGTACCCTTGAATTTCCTTGTTAAATTATCAAGCTGTTGGCTTTCATTTGCATACTAGGAAGTTCCTCCTCCTATTCATGCTTTTTGGCATGTGATCTACCATTTTCTCTTCCGCTTTCATTTTATCTATCTCGAACTCAATGTTTATCTAGATAACTCTAATTTGTCAAAAAGGTTTCATTAATGTTCTCCTTGCTTTAACTGCACTGTTAGAATGTTACAGTGTGCAGCCTCCTTTCTCTTATGTGGTTGTGTAACTGGAAGATACCTTTGTTCTGTTAAAGCTTGCTGATTTTTCTGCCATTTGCAGATAAAATCAGGTTTTTGCTGCTTACTATTGAGTTCATGAAGTCTGTTTCTTTTTTTGTTTTCATGTATGCACAACTTGTCAATTAAACATTTTCTTTTTCATTCCAAATGTTGACCCATAAGTTCAAGTTGACATCTTTTAAAGTTATTTTCTCTTGACTACTCACTTTTTAATTTAGCTTGAGGTTATGAATATCTAAAATTGAAAAAAGCAGTTCAGTGTGGATTTCATCTGTTGTCCATTGTCTTTAAACTGAAATTGCATTTTTTTAATGTTGCATTTATTAGTAGATGGCAAGTTTATCAAAGGAAAAGACATTTTGGAGCCTTGAAGATGTTGAAACCTTTTGTAAGTTGTGCGTTGAACAAATTGACAATGGTAATCGTCTTGCAAACAACAAAAGAGATGGATGGACAGTTATAATTAAGAAGTTTGAGGACCTAAGGGGCAAAAAGTATGATAAATGTCAAATGAAGAGTAAGTGGGATAATCTTAAAGAAGATTGGAAAAGATGGAGGACATTGATCCTAAAGGAAAATGGATTAGGATGGGATCCAAAAAAGAATACCATTGATGCAAGTGATGAATGGTGCGAGAGAAAAATTTAGGTTTTTTCCCTTTTTTTTTTTTTTTTTTTTAAGTTCATCTTTTTTTCTATAAAACTCACAAAAATGTTTATTACAACATGAAAATCCTAAGGTTAGAGCTTTTAGAACAAAAAACATACATCATGATCTTCAAGTTTTATTGGATAGAATGTTTGGAGATACTGTTGCCACTGGAAACATCACATGGAATCATGCACAAGGCTTATGTACATTTTGCTAGAGTGGATTTGGATCCCAATTTATATACAATGGATCATGATGATATAAATGGGGAGGGTAATGCTTCAAATGATGATGTAGTATCTGATATGGCACGTTTACGTGATCAAATAGCTATAAATTTAGGAAGTAATTAAGGATATTTGTAATTTTTAAGGATAATGAGCTTCTTTCCTCAAAGCATATGTTATCATGTTTTTATTGTAATGAAAGTATTCTTATTGTAATTGAGAAAGAGAGCACGTAAATTTTTTCCATTTGATATTTTTTAGCCAAAAAAAAAAGGAATTTTAATTTTAATAAAATTTTTTACACAACATCTTTAACATTGTTGTCAAATATAAATTAAAAAAGTTGCAAACATTATTTTTTTTAATTTTAAACAAATAAAAATTAAAATATTTAGATTAATCACCAAAGGGGCTTTGCAAATGTGTTTTCTACCAAATGACATTTTTCTCAAAATTGTTTTTCAAAGCAGAATTTACCAAATAGTCTTTGCATTTTCTCCAAAGCCCTTTAGGCTAAATTGCTTTGCATTTTTCCAATGAGTTTTCCAAATGCCAAACCAAACGCACCTGAAATCTGTTTCGTGGAAGCTTCATCTACTTTTATGACTAAGCTCTCAATAGTTTTGCAATCCTATCGATTGGTCCTAAGTTAGAGACAATTATATGTCCAAAAGCTTAAATCGCTTTCATTTTTCCTTTTTCATTTTTTAGCTCGAAAGCTCTACGGTTGCACATGTTTCATGGCCACATCCTTATTAGAGGGAAAATTACCAAAAATATCTTAAATATATTTCAATTTTTCCAAATCGGTCTTGTACCTTTTTTTCCCATTCAATCATAAACATTTTACATTTGCGTCAATTCAGTTCATTTGACCAATTTTAGCAGGCTGGCGCTAATGTGGATGTCAACTGATCAGTCGGCTAATGCTGATGTGGCAATTTATTAATAACATTTTCTTTTTTCGAATTTTTTAATTATTTTCCTTTTCTTCCTACTTTTCTTCTTCTCTCGCCCTACATTGGCCAGCAAGGTTCCAACAAGGGTCGTGAAGCCCTCACCAATGACTAGCAACCCCCACTCAAATTTGGGTGAGGCCTTGGGGCCATGGGTGAGGCAACTTCACCTAGATCTAGGTGAGGCCAGCCTCGCCATGGCCTCATCGCTGGCAAAGGCGACCTCACCCAAATCCAGGTGAAGCCGCCTTGCTTGCAATCCTCACAGTCCCTAGGCCTCGCTCAACTTTGGTGATGAAGTACCAATGTTCCCTCTCCAGGTAAGTCTACTTGAACAAGTTGCATTGTTTCGTTTCCTATCAGAAGAACTCCGAAAGATTATTTAAATTTTGACACTTTGGAGAGAGAACTACTTGGAACTTTACCCTGCAGGAAGAATTTTCAAGGTAATTATTTTTTCTTAACAGTTTACAGGTACTCTATTTGAAGACGTCCTCAAATAACCTTTGCCTTGTCGGAAGTACAGCGAAAGCACCATCTCAAATCCTAATGGAAGCCAAAGGTGCCACATCTCAAATCTAAAGAATGTTAGGTACGTGCTCGGAAGAATTCCGATGGTATCAGGTCCCCTCCGGTCGGAAAAACTTTGAATGTGTCATCTTAAATCCTGAAGCTGGCGAAGTTCCTGGTCAGAACAATTCTGAAGCGCCTTCTTAACTCCTACAGGTCCCTCAAGGTGTCAGGTACCTAAAAATAAAAAGATCCTCTTTATTTCATATAACAGTATACATAGTGTAGGTGTGGAACATAAAGGTAGGAATGAAAGTAGATACATATGTTTCATCTCCTAGCTATATGACAAGCTACCTGTTTTTTGAGCATTACACTAGTGTTTGGACAGGTCATTTCGAAGATCTAGCGACATATTATTCCCTCTCCAACTATTGTCTTAATGGTATTGGACTTGCTCGCCCACTTGTGTTTCTTGCATACAATTTATTAATTGCTCATAACTTATAATTTCCCGTGATAGTGGTCAGAAGTCAAAAGGGTGTCTCTTTCCTAGCTAAAGAAAACGGTTCAAGCTCTTTTTTTTTTTTTTTTTTTTTTGTCGGTTCTACTCTAATCCTACTCTAACACTCACTCTCAGACTTTTGCCCTGCCTCCTTGCAGTGCGTGGGAGTCGAAACCCACTCCTGAAATGAAATCGTCCCCACCCCCGATCCCCTGAGAAATGAGGACATTTTCTTTGCATAAGATCTTCTTGGTAAACAAGCATGACATCAACGCACCAATTAGACGTTAGAAAAGGGTTTCTATTCCTTTACACTTTTTGTTGTTTTCCTGCGAATGTTGATAAGATTTTGGGGAAAAGTACTAAAATTATCCGAAATTTATTGTAATTATGCCAATTCATGTAATTTATTGACAAAAGGTGATGGTTTGATATACTTGATACTCATGAAACCGTTTTTATATGAAGGGTTGAATTGGTGAATTAATCTACGGAGTGTACACTTCATGATCCTTCATGGACAGTTTTAGCATGCCATGTCAATATGCTTGAAAAGCTACGTATTGGATACGCCATTAGCATAATTATTTTGGAAAACTATGATAGGTCAATGTAATTTATTTAACTTGTCTGTAGTGAGGTTGTGATCAGGGGCTCTCTACCTAGAAAGTGCAAACCAAAGGAATTATATGTAACTTAAAATCAAACATTTCATTGCGAGTGTGTGAAAAAACCAATATTAATTTCCAAAGGGAGTTGCCCTCAATAGTTTCCCCTTTCTGTCCTTTTCAAGCCAAAAAAAATAAAATTATGCCAATTATACATATACTCCATACATATATTGAGTTTACTAGTGGTTGCAATGATAACGATTTGGAATAGATAGGTTAAGGTGGGATGAGAAAAACCCCGGATAAGATGTTATCTTTCGTAGGAAAAGTATAATATGTAACAATGGATGAAATTATATCCGATCCAAGACAATGTTTGGTAAAGTTAAATTAAGACAAAATAAAAATAGTGAACTTTTTAAATAAAGAACTTTAAAATAAGAAAGAAAACCATTGTCTAACATTAAGTATGACCACCAAAGGCATCCCAATGATCATGATCATTAATGTCAATTGCAATCACCACTATGGTGGTCGCTTGCTTGATGGATGATGGCAATGGTGAGATCTCGATCCCTTTGCCAGTGAGGGCCATGGACTTCTTGCCCTCTCCAAATTTAGGGATGGGCGAGGATTAGTCAGCGTCACTCGGTGTTGGTGACCGAAATGTCATCATTATGCAAATGAGAGCAAGCCAGGCCCTTGCATGATCTACTAGTGGTGAGGCCCTCTCCTTGGCCCGAACGAGGTTCATCGACCCTCACCATGGCCAGGACAAGGCTAGCCACCCTTATGGCTATACTTCTCCCATCTCGATCATTACTTCTCTTTCAAACTCTCTCTCCCTCAACCACTGGGGGTTCGCCCCAGTGGCCACCCTTCCATCTTGGAAGGGGGAGGTTGGGGGTTCAAATCCCCACCTTCTCAGGGGGGATTGGGGTGGGGAAGATTTCATTTCAGGAGTGGGTTTCGACTCCCACGCCCGCAAGGAGGCGGGCAAAGTCGAGAGCGAGTGAGTGTTAGAATAGGATTAGAGTAGGACTAACCAAAAAAAAAAAAAAAAACTCTCTCTCCCTCTTACGTTTTTCTTTTTTGATTTTTTAACATCTTGTGGTCTTTTTGTAACGTGGCCCCACTTGACGTCATGTCTACACCACGTATCTAGAAAGAAATTAAAAAAAAAAAAAAAAAAAAAGCCATGTAAACGTTCCACCCACTTAAAACTAAAGGAACAAATAGAAGGACTTAAAATGCATGAATTTTGCAAGTTTCAAAATTTAAATGGACAAAACGAAAATTTTAAAACTCAAGTTCATGTGTATTATCGTAAAAAGTTCGAAGACACGAGTCATGATTATCTTATATCTTAAATGTGGTACAAATAGACGTAATCCAAAGCTAATAATAGTACACTTAAGTAGGAAGAAAAAGAATTTCAGTCCAATATTTTGCATATTTATAAATAACAATTCCTCTGGTTCCACCCATGACTGAACCTAGTTTCAAAATTTTCAAGAAGATCCTTGTTTGATGTCCCCTCTAATTGGGAGAGTACAAGCACAATTGCTTGATTTAGGAAGATTGTTGAGGCTAATTCTAAACTCATCAATATATTTAGTTGAATTCAATTTCATAAAAATATATACACAATCCAATGAGTCATAAACTAATTAGTATATATCAACTATTTTACATTAATTGATATTTTCGAAGTGGACGTCTTTCATTTGACACCAATATACACGAATCTTAACATAGGTCATTTTAAACAGTTTTGTGATGCAATTGAATGGTTCTAAGTTGAAGACAGCTATATATTCAAAAGCTTCAATTCTTTTGATTTCTTTCAGTTTTTTAAACAGTTTCGTGATGCAATTGAATGGTTCTTAAGTTGAAGACAGCTATATATTCAAAAGCTTATCTACTGGTGTCAATGTTCATGACCAGGTCATATTGTGACGTCCTTTTCATGGAAGCTTCCTCTACACAAAGTGAGGTTCTGATTGGTTCTCAGTTAAAAGGGAACTAACATGTTCAGAGGCGTCAATTCCTTCCATTGCTGCTTTAGTTCTTTTGCTCAAAAGATGTTTTCGGTGTTCGTGCTTCGTGATTGCGTCCTTAGAAAACGTCCATGTCACGATTACGTCCTTATCACATGGTACATGAACATGTCGACTGTCAAAAGCGGGACGCCCCGCTGGAGCTCCGTCCACCTTAGGGTACGTGGCACATGAACATAAAGAGGATGGACCCGACCCAAGCTACTTCCTCCTTAGGTACATGAACCTGTTGTCAAAGAAAAAATAATATAAATAATTTCTGAACTTAGGTTCAATATATAATATCATCATTGAACTTTTAATTTACTCAATATAATTTATGAATTTTTTTATCCGTGTTCAATTTATTCTTAACTATATGTAAATATCTAATATTAGCATTTCATTACTTTAAGTTAATGCATTTTCTAATTTAGCTTTCATTCCGATATGTTTGAATAATGGACAAAAAAAAAGATTACATAACGATTATCTATGTTAAAATCCAATAACAATATAATAATCCTTTTAAGATGTTAAAATTGTTCAATTTAGAAAAATTATTAGCCATGTTATTTGATGACTTGGATATGAGTTGAATATATTACGTTGATACTACGTATAATGTTATTTTTTCTCCACCATCCAATCTTACCCAATTGGAAGCTAAATTGGCAAATTCCATCAATTTGAATTAGTGAAAAGATAACATAAAATATTTTCATATAGTTGAGGGCCTAAACTAAACATTTACAAAAAAAAATTAAGAATCACATTAAACAAATTAAAAGTTTAATAATGCACATTGCGCTTAAGTTGATGAACCACATCAAACAAATCAAAAGTTCAGAGATGATACTAAATATTGAGCCAAAATTTATTGATCATTTATATAATTATCTCATTGTCAAAAGAGGGCTAACCCCACAACTTCATCATAATTGTCTACATATTCATATTAAAACACTTCATCGGTCCTAAACCTATCATCTACAGATGTAGTCAAGTCATAAATCTTTTATAGAATGAGAGAGAGAAAGCCATGATAAGGAGACCATTATTTCAGTCAAATCAAATATATATTTTTTATGAATAAATTTCTTTAGAGCACTCAACGATATGCCTATCACTGATGGAAGATATATCAATATATATACATACATACATATATATATATATATATATATATATATATATATATATATTCTTTTTTTTTTTTTTGGGTAGAAGATATCAACGTTTGGCCGCGGCCACATCCAAAGGAAAAAAAAATATTTGAATGACGCATTATTTTTCCCTAAAAAATCGTAAAGTGTTGTGTAAGTCAAAGTCTTTACCACCAGTCCCTTTCAGCATTCTTCTAAGACACCACCCATGGGTTTGGTTGGACTTCACCAACGTTATATTTGGATTGAATTATTTCATTTGGACGAGCTTTCTTGTCAATAGTCAAAGCAACAAAAGGGGGAGAAAAAAAGAAGTAAAATGAAAAGCAAATCAAACGGGTTTACTTAGTGGAGGCTACCTTCGCAATTAGATAGGCTTTGCCTTTTCATGAAATTAAAATTATTAGACTATTGAATCACCGTCCACGAAAGACGAGAAAAGCCTGGTCTAATCTTCTTATCTTGTCTCTCGAAGGAGAGAACTTTAGCTTTAAAGTCTAACTTGCTGTGTGAAACGGCATTCAATAAACTTCAAAGCTAATCACACGCAAATCCTCATTGAATACACGAATTGCGTTGACCAATTGACAAACCCTAGTGCTGATTGTGGGACTATTTGACTCAATTTTTACGATTTAATCGCCGTCCAATTAAAATTGGAATTTCAAATCCTCCATCTTTCAGGTTGAAGGAGAAATTTCATTAGATCCTCATTGGGGCAACGTACAATATCGGGAATCATACAGTATGGAAAATTGATTCGTAAAAAAAATAAAATTATGAGTATAGTTTAAATTGAATGAATAAATTTCACTTTTTCGTCATATTATGTCATACATAATTGGGATGTATGAGTTTCTTATAGCCACCACCTATAGGAAACTCATAACCTTTATTATCGTTGATTTTCATTAACATAGTCTTTCTTTTCGTTTCAGATGGACGTTGGATTCTGGATGAAAGTTGAGGATCTCGTCAAGATTCTGCCCCAAGCTTTTCTCAAGATTACATGATCAATCAATATCATCTTCGTTCTTTTACTTTCAAAAGCCTCTTCTAATTTTTCCTTTCGTCATTCTGAAGTTAGCTGCTCTTTTCCTTTTTTTCTCTCTCTTTTTTTTTTTTTTATAGGAAAAGTATTGATTCAATCCCAAACTTATTGCATTGATATTAATTCAATTTCAAACCTTTCAATTGAATCAATTTATATATAAATATTTTTACATGTTGTCAATTGAGTCAATCCGGTCAATATAGGTCGAAATTTGTTTACATGGATGCCTATGATCATACATAGTACAGCCAACATTGATGTTGACATTTTTTTTTATAATCTTAATAATTTTTTCTCTTTTTTCTTTGATTTTTTTTTTTCTTCTGCCATTGGTTGGTGACGGCTGAACCTCATCTAAGCAAGGATTGTTTTCCCACCACAGGCCTAGCCGAGGCCAGGCGTCACTTGGGGGTGGCCTTATTAAGCGTTGACCCCATGTTGGTCATGACCAATGCTAGCCAATGTTGAAAAGAGAAAGGAAAGAAAAAGAAAAGAAAAAAGTTTAATATTTTAAAAATTACGAAAAAAAATGTCCATATTAACGCTAATCATGCCTCATAGGATTGTGACATCCACATTAGCAATTTCAGGCATAAATTAGTCAGATGAACTCAATTGACAAAGCTTGATGATTAAATTAATTTAATTAAAATGTTTAAAACTGAATTGATGTAAATGCAATAAATTTGAGGTGTTTTTTTTTTTTGCATACTATTCCCCTTTTTTCCAATAGTGTTTTCGGACCTTGCGAGGGAAAACCTTTGAGTCTCCCTTCACCAGACCGCCACTTTGCTGCACGAAATTTCTTGTTTGACTAAGAGTTTCTATTTTGCTAGTGGATTTTTCCTCCTATTTTTTTGCGAGGTCGACCGCCTAATAATGCGCCTACACATCTACATCGACGTTTTGGCCACGTTGAAATTTTACCCACGAGCTGTATAGGAAACTTAGTATGTTTGTGAAGTGTCCTGTTTTTTTTTTTTTCTTTTCCAGAGATTTGACTTTTCAATGAAGCCTCTTCCTTGCACTCTAATTGCAAGTGGAAATGGGTCTTGCTCAGAGAGACAAATCGTCGGAACTTTTCTCTCCCCAGGTTGAATTAGATGTTCAGTCCTTTTTATTCTTGTGCACTTCTCAGACGCATTCTGTATCCACCGGTTTATATTTGTTGTAATTAAGTAAATTGAACGATTGTGGGATCATCTTCTTGTTGTAAAAGGTGATTTAGGTTCAACTGATTTTGATCCATGTTCAATGCAGATGTGATTGAAAAAACTGTGATGGATTGATGTTCATAATAATCACGAAACAGGTTTTATAGGAATGGTTGAATTTGTGAACCAATTTACGCAGCAAACCCTTCATGATGCTCCATCGATACTTTGCACATGTCATGTTGATAAACTTCAAAACCTACACATTGTGTATGCCATTTATATAATTATATTGAAAGGTCTCATATATCTCTCGTCTATTTTTGCCTTAGAAATGGAGTACTCCCCAAATAAGATGAAGGGATCTAGTATATTTATGCACTGTTGAAATTTGTAAATCGAACTAATGTTACAATGGGTTGATATAATTTATATAACTTGGTGACGGGCTTATCACTTAGACTTTGCAATCCGGAGGAAGTCTATGCAGCATAAATCGAACAATCCGTGAATCATGAAAATCCTGTGTTAAAACCGAAGAGGAATTGCCATGATTAGTCACCCTTTACGACTCCTTTTTCAAGCCAAAAGAATTATGTCAATTCTATACTCCATAGATACACTATGGTTGCATCGGTCGCTAGGACAATATGGAAAAGATTGGTTAAGGTGTGATTTAGAAAAAAAAAAAAAAAAAAACCACATTTCTTGTATTTTATATTTTGTAGAAAAAAAAAATCAAATGAAACAATGGATGAAGTTATATCCAATCCAAGATAGTGTCCGGTGAAGTTGAGTTCTAATTAAATAAAAAAATTAATTATTAAGTAAAAAAATTCTTAAAAAGAAAGAAAGAAAGAAAATCATAGTCTAACAATGAAAAGTAACCACTAAAGTCATCCAGCTATATTTGTGACCACTACCGACCACGATTACCCCTATGGTGGTCGATTGACATGATTGCACTGGTGAGATCACCTCTCTCTTTCTAGTTATTTTTTTTCATTTTTTAATATTGTCTATTTCTGACGTGACGTCCACTTAACGTCACGTAGCCCATGTGTCTAAAAAGAAAAGGGAAAATCAATAATTATAAAAAGCCATGTAAATGTCCCATTAACTTGTAAGTAATGAAACAAATTGAAGGACTTAAGTACATGGATCTTACAAAAAATAAATGGATCTTGCAATTTTAAGGATATAGACAAATAAAATTAAATTTTAAATCTCAATTACATTTGCACTATCATAAAAAAGTTGTAGCACTCCAGCTGTATTTAACTCTATTTATTAAATCCCACGCAAATTGAAGCAGTTCAAAGCAATAATGATACACAAGAAGTCATAAGAAAAGGAATTTCAACTCAATATTTTGCAAATTAAGATGTTAATAGGATAAGATAGTAATGCCTCTCACTCCTCCAATAGCTAAATCTAGTTTCAAATTTTTTTTTTTCCTTCAAGGGGAACTAATCCTCATTTGAAGTCCCCTACATTTGGACCTTCTCGGAACATGCTATGGAAGTATGTGTACCTTAACCTAGGAAGATTACTAGGGCTCATGTTTGAATTTATTAATATATTTAGTTGGATTTAATTTCACTGCCAAAAAAAAAAAAAAAAAAAAAAACTTAGGTGTCACAAAAGTATAATAAATTCTAAAATTTTTAAAAAGTGCAATTAAATCCGAAATCCTATTACTAAATAAACTTTCAAAAAGTATAATCAAGTTTTGAAATTTGTCAAGAAGTACAATCAAATCCTAAATTTTCTAGAAAAAAGTGATCTACAAAGGACTTAATTGGATCATTTTGATAAGTTTTATAATTTGATTATACATTTGGAAAGTTTTTAGACTTGATCACACTCTGTAATTAGTTTTATGATTTAATTATACTTTTTGAAAGTTTTAAGATTCAATTGCACTTTTATGACAAATTTTGAGACTTCCAATGTACTTATTCCAAAAATTTAAGTAAATGAATTATGAGCTAACTAAAATGAATTAACTACTCTATATTAGAAGATATTCCCAATTTGAGACGTATTTCATCTTACACCTCGTAGAGCTTAACTTGAGCAGTTTTCCATTTGATTGTTTCTAAGTTAAAGACAACTATATTTTCAAAGACCTTAAATTCCTTGCAATTAGTTTTTTTTATTTTTTAGCTCGATGGCTCTATTATTGTTCGTGTTTCACGACTATGGGACTTTCATCTCATGGAAGCTTCTTCTACTTTAAGATGATGCTGTAAACAGTCGATTGGTTCTAAGTGAGAGACGACTATACATCCAAAAGCTTCAATTGTTTTCATTTCTTTTATCTTGATTTTTTTTTAACTTAAAAGCTCTATTTGCGCACGTGCATGATGACCACATCCTTATCAGATGTCCATTTCGCGGACGGTTCGTCCACTTCAAGTCAAGTTACATAAGCCTCTTGATTGTCAAAAGAGGGTAGACCCCACCCGATCAAAAAGGTAGGCGGCTGGCTTTTTCATTTCAAGCATCCACGTCGAGTTGAAGCGTAATATTGGAAGACCCCTGAAAGAAAGCAGAACTTGTTTCTTTTTTATCAGACAAAAAAAAAAAAAAAAAAAAAACAAAGAGAGAGAGAGAGAACTTGCTGAGGGGACAAGAAATCATATATTTATATTTCTCGGTGAAAAATATGTTTTATAGAAAAGGTAAGACTTTTTCCACAACTCTTAATGCAAATAATTATCTAACATAAGAAATGGATAACTCGTTGATATTGTTAAGCTCATTAATATACATAATGAAAAAGTCACACCATAAATTTTAAACCTATTGTCAGCAGAATGATATCGAGTCCTAACTAAATCTATTATTGACAAAATACAAGCATTTATTGAAGATTTCAATTAACTTTTGAATAACTTAGTCAATCCATCCAAAAAATTCTAGTGTTTTGGAGCTTCCGTATGCTTGTGTATTTGTCAAGTTTCTAATTGAGTTTCCAACGATTCATTTCGCTTTAGTTTGAATTCTAGACAAGTTCAAAAGACATAAAATGTACATTAGGGCAAGACTGGTCTAATCAATTAAATTTTGGATTTACTCCGAATATATAAATCATGCCGGGGCGCCTCACTATAGGGTCTATGATCCAAGGATTATAGGCAATTATTGAAGAGGAGAGAGAGAGAGAGCAGGGGGGGCCAAACACGCTTGGCACGTGCGAAAGCTTTGCTTCACTTTGCAGAGGGTCGACCGCGCTTGGTTCCTCCATAAATATAGGCATTTCTCCAACAATAAAGGAGAGCGGAGTCCGCGTTTCGAAAAGACAAGGTTCTCAAGTATTCCTCCACTCAAGGTGACGTTTCTGACTTAGGCTTCTTCTTCTCATGTCCCTCTGTTCTCCACTTCTTCAAACGTGTATGAATTTGTTGTTCATCGAGAAGGACAAGGAAAAAAAAAAAGCACGAAAAGAGGACTTTCCGTGAATTTCGATGGTAACGTAGAATTGTGATTCCTCAATTTTCATGCATGATATATCAATCTTATTTTTCTGATGAAATATTTGCATTCTGTCTAGGGATGTAAACATATAGCACAGCAAACGAAGGTAAACAACTCACGCTTTTTAGGAAACCCAGAGAGTGCTTCAATGGAGATCTTATCATCCCAGTTGTTCCCTGAGATAGTAAGAATTCGATTTTCCTCCTAAGCCCCAGATATTATTATGTCTGACTTAATGCATTTTTCAAGATTTTATTTTTACTTGATTTCACAGGTAACAGAAGAAACACTACATCATGCGTATCAACATCATCAAATAATGAACGCCTTCGATTTCCCTCTTGAAGATTTCGACTTCAATTTTTTCTCTTCGGAAACGTACTCTCCTTGTTCACTATTTGTTCCGGAAACAACGCGATGTCTCATGGATCCGCCAGTCAAAGTTGCTCCGACAATCATGGAGAGGCCAATGAAGATGCAAAAGACTCAGAGCGTGAGCAATTCTTGCTCACCCGAAACAAACAAAGCCCCCACAACGGCGATGTCCTCGCTGTCATCTAGTTCCCAGTTGATATCTTTTGCAAGCTTGAATTCTTTCCCGACTGAATCGCAGCAGATTTACGGTACTTGCTTCGAACATTTGTTACATATTTTGGGTTAATTGAATAAGATCTGAGGTATTATACTGCATGATGGTAATACCAAAAGTTTCCTTGTAATTAATTTGTGAAGGTGCTCATGAGATCCAAGACTGTCAAACAGAGACAAAGAGAATTGGCGCAATGAGTAGACCACCTACGAATACACCAGAACACCTGATTGCTGAGAGGAAGCGGCGTGAGAAGCTTAGCCAGAGCTTCATTGCTCTCTCTGCTATCATTCCTGGCCTTAAAAAAGTAAATCTTCTTGAAAAAACTTTTTACTTTTCCTTGGAAAGATTCCTTATTACTAAGAATATATATCTTCGTCATTACATTAGAGTATATATCAAATTATCAAAATGTTGATGCACCCACGTTAGGAAGTCTTGAAGATTGTTTGCCCCGATTCATTACTGTCCGTGATTGTTGTGAATTTCCTAAAGTCTGGTTCACAACAATCTTATTTAAGAGATCTAATCATATTAGCAAAACAATTATCCCCATTGCTATCGAAATAGTCAATAGCACAGCACTTCATTTCGTGCATAAGATCATCTCATCCAATCACAATTCATTCAACTGGAAAGAGGTGTGAGTTTGGGGTCTCATTTTTTAAAGTAAGGGGTAAAGTTAAAATGATGTATATCTACGTGCATTAGGGACCTGCTTACAATTCCTTAAACTTGAATATCACACTCCGAGCGAATCTTCTGGTTAATCACCTGGCCTTTTACTCCCATGGGAAACAATTAAAGTTAGGATGAGCAAGGTTTGTTTACCTTTGCCGAGTCATAAACAAAGATCGGACACTGGTTTTCCTTCAAGTTCATCAAAGTTGAAATTTGAAGGGGGTAGATACTAGACAACAATATACTCAAATCAACTTTCTTGTGTGCTGTTGTGTTTTTCAGACGGACAAAGCATCGATCCTCAGTGACGCAATCCACCACATGAAGCAGCTTCAAGAACGCGTCAAGAAACTCGAGGAAGAGGTTGCAATCAGGACTGTGGAGTCAGTTGTGATTGTAAAGAAGTCTCAGGTCTCGGCGTTCGATGATATGTTCTCATTAGATGAGAACTCTAACCACTTTGAGCAACAACTCCCTGAGATCGAAGCAAGGGTCTTGGACAGACATGTTCTTCTTCGAATCCATTATGAGAAACAAAAGGGATGCATGGCAGAGATACTTAGAGAAATAAAGAAGTTGAATCTATCTATTCTTAATAGCAGTGTATTATCGTTTGGGAGTTCCATACTAGAAATGACAATCGTAGCTCAGGTAAGTTCAAGTACCTGGGTCACGCCCCTCTTTTTCTAAGGGTAAAATTACAAACAAGAAAAGCTTGTACTGTTGGTTAAGTTATTAAAACTAGCACATACTTACAAACAAATGTAAACATACATCATCGTTCGTTTTCCATTAACATAATCTTTTTTTCCTTGCAGATGGACGTTGACTTCTGCATGAATATTGAGGATCTCGTCAAGAGTCTACACACAAGCTGTGTAGGATTGGATGAAGCCTCTCCTTGCACTCTAATTGCAAATGGAAATGGGTCTTGCTCAGAGAGACGAATTGGATTAGATTTTTAGTATTTTTTTATTTTTTTATTTTTATCTCTTGTGCACTTCTCGAAAGTATTCTGTATTCATCAGTTTGTAGCTGTTGTAATAAAAGTAATTTCATGGATTGTGGGATCATCTTATTATGGTATATGGAGAGCTACATTCAATTGATTCTGATCCATATTCGGTGTAAATGTGATTGATAAAACGTGACGGACTGATATTTGTGATAGTCGTGAAACGATAATATATTAAGTGGTTTGTGATTGTCACATCAATGGTTGATTTGAGGTGTGTCTTTATTCATGTCCAATAATTATTTGACATGTGTTTCCTTAGTTAGATTAGAAAAAATAAAAATAAAAATTTATCTTCTTCCTTCCTCCCATTTTTTTCCCTAACCTAGCCATTATCAATGGCCATCAGCGCTGCCGGCTCTTGATATTTGGTCGTCCATGGCCATCGGCGACCCATTCAGGCGTCTATCTAGTTGGCTCTTGATATTTGGCCGTCCACCTTCGGCTCCGAACAAGCCGTCGTTGCACGCGGCCATGAGTTCCAAATCTGGAACCATGGCCATGAGCACAATGGCTCTAGAGCCATGACTCTTAAAATCGAACGGCGACTCTTGAAGTCCCCTATCACTTGTTTCAGACAATGCAACTTGAAAACGAAAAAGAGAGAAAAGAAAAAAGTGACGATGAAGTGAAGGGAAGGAACATCGCTTGCTTGCCATGGCCACGGCGGGACTTCCAGATCTGCAACCAAAGCTCCAACGACATTGGCTCGTCCATGGCTATGAGCGACGGTAATCTACTTCAAATGTGCAACTCTATCCCCTTGACTCCAGATGTGATCCACGGCGACAAATTTAAGGGAAGGAACGTCGATCACAAACACAATGGAGAGGGTTGGACGCTCCGTAGTGGTTGCCTTAGCCGTGGCATTGGCAACTCCTCCGGTGGTGACGGCGGAGGGAGGCACAGAGTTGGGCTCAAGGCCGCCATAGATGGAGGAGGAAAAGTGAGGTGGATGGAGATTTTTTATTTGGTTCATCTAAATCCACCTTTATATGTACGTGTCAATTTGTAATTGGTTCAGTGTGGAAAAATGCATGCCACATCAACAATTGATGAGACACTTACAAACCACTAAAGATTTTGTCGCGTGAAGTCCTCATGTTCCTTCACGAATAGTTTTTGCATGCCATGTTGATAAGCTTCCAAAACTACGTGTCGTGTACACCATTAATATAATTATTTGAATAACTACCGTGGGTCAATGAAATTTACTTAAACTTATGCTGTAGTGAGATTGCAATAATGAGCTCGCCATTTAAATGGTGAACACTAGAGGAATTTTATGTAGCCTAAATAAAATATTCCGTTACGAGTGTGAAAGTTCTATGTTAAGGCCTAGGGATCGCCTTTCCCGTCCCTTTTTCAAGCTAAAAATAATTATGCTAATTGTACATATACGCCAACATGATCGGAAAAATTAATATTAAAAAATCCCTACGTTTCTTATATCTTATCTTGCATAGGAAAAATATTGTATATAACAATTGATGGACCTATATCCAATTCAAGATAGTGTCTAGTGAAGTTAGTATTCAGATAAAATCTGGTGAGGGTGAGGGTCAATCACCGCCACTCGATATTGGTGAGTGGGACACAATCACCGTGCAGGCGAGAGAAAGTACGCCTCTTGCTTGCTCTACTTATGGCAAGGCCCTTCCCTTGGCTTGGTCGTGGTTCGTCAACCCTTACCATGGCCTGGGCAAGGCTCGCCAACAGTCACCCTCCACTTCCCAGGACTATATTTCTCCCATTTCGATCGTCGTTTCTCCGTCAATCTCTCTCTCTCTCCGTCTCTTCTGATTTTCATCTTTCTTTTTTTTAAAATATTTTATTTTGGTCCTTTTATTTTTTATTTTTTCATTTTGATGTCCATTTGGCGTCACATCTATGCCATGTACCTAAAAAGAGAAGGAAAATTTAATTTTAAAAAAAAATGTGATCTAAGTATTCCATCCACCTAAAACTAAAGAATTGAATTTTGCAAGTTTTAGGATTGAAATAAATGAAAGAAAGCTTAGGAATTCTAAGTACACGGGGCATAACCATGAAAAGAGTTTAGGCCTCCGGCTGTAATATTGCCCATATCTTAAATCATGCAAATTCGCACAGTCCAGAACTAATAATATTACACGTAAGTAATAAAAAAAAAAAATTGAAATCCAACATTTTGCCCATTCATGATGCAAGACAGCAACTCCTGTGATTCCTCCCATGGAAAAATTTAGTTTCAAATTTTCAAGGGAAAAAAGTACTCAACATATCCAATTGGATCTAAGTTTTACTAAAACACTTGAGCATACATGTTATGACCTAATTATGATAAATTAGCTGCTCCACATGACATGGAATTTTCGATGTGGGACTTCTTCATCTGACTCTATAAAACAACTTTATATTCATAAGTTTCCATTCTTTTCATTTCTTTTTTTATTTATTTGGCGCGAGAGCTCTATTGGTGTTTTGTGTTTCGTCACTACATCATTATAGCATGTCCATTTCATGGAAGCTTCATCTACTTTTAAGTCAAGGAAATTGAAGATGTTAATGTCAAAAAAAGGGTAGATCCCACCAAATCAATAAGGTAGGCGCGTGCTTTCCGATTTCAAGCGCCAATTTCGAGTCGGAATATCTTATTGGAAGAACCCCCACGTGCACAAAACGAAGAAAACAATTGTCGAGGGCACAAAAGAACATTACCAGGTGGAGGAAAGAGAGAGATATATATTATAGCATATATTCTACAAAAAGAATTGCCTTTTTTACGGCCTAAACTTTAAATACAAAAAGTTATCTACCATAAGAATTTGATAAGTCACTGGTATTTTCAAAGTTATCTACGTATTTGTATTCGAAAAGTTACACCACAAGTCATAAATCTATCATTTATATAATAGAGTCGACATCTAAACTTTTTATTGGATGAGAGAGTGGCAATATGTAGACCTTCTTCTTATTCTTCTTCTTCTTCTTCTTCTTCTTATTTTTTTCCAGTCCGGTCGAATAACTTTCTTTCTTAATAGATTTCTTTAGAGCACTTGTCGGGAGATATACCGACATTTAGCCACGGTCACAGCTCAGCATAAACTAAAAGATAATCACAGGACGAATGATTTATTCCTTAAAAAAATAATAAATGCTGTTCCACTAACGTGTCGCTTTCCACATGCTTCTAACACGCCAGTCATTGCTTGGACTTCATCAACATCATAATTCGATTGGAATATTTTTATTCCATTCTCCTAAACTTTTGGACTAGCTTTCTTGTCGTTCAGACCACGCAAAAAAAAAAAAAAAAAAAAAGACTTTTGCCTTTTCCTGAAAGTTTTTTATTAGACTATTGAATCACCGTCCATAAAGTTCAACTTGCTCTATGAAACGGTCTTCTGCGCGAAACTTCGCAGTTAATTAAACGCAAATCCTCATTGAATAATGTGACGCCCCAAATTTCTCAGTTTCTAGAATTACAAATGGACGGATAGGGGCTCGGAGGACAGGAAGTTGGGCCAAGCAGTGGGCCTGTTGGGCCGGATGCTGAACCGTGAGTGTAGGCTTGGTGGGCTGAAGATTTGGGCACCGATGTGATGTGTGTGTGGGCCGCGAATTGGGCCCGTGGGCCATGTGCATGCGTAAGGCCCAGGATTAAGTGAAGATGTTCTGGCTCGTCGGGATAGGCTTCGGATTTATTGGTACACGTATCCAATTTAGGTCTCGTATGGCTTTGATTTGTCTTGAAAATTCGGGATTTATTTTAGCAATGCTATTTCATGTGACGTGAAGGACGATTAATGACCTCACGACTTTAGGAAAATAGAGGGAAATTTGCAGCGCATATTTTATAAATGGTAAATTGATGTTGCCTGTTTAACCCTATGGAACTAGATTTCCATCTCTGCTACCATTATTTCTTATGGTGGCTGATTAGTGTGGGGGCGAAATGGACAAAGCAAGCACTTTGTAGGATTAATGATTGAAGTGCAAGAAAAATCAAATTAACCCCTAATGATCTCTTAAAACACTCATCTTTGGACAAGTGTGCGTGTGCATGGTAGGAAGCTTCATGCAAGAGGAAGCCCCTTCTTTTCCTTGTCATTTCTGCCCACCTCAGATGCCGAAACCGAGCCTGGGGATTGCAAAATGCAATCACTAGTTGTTTTGAGACTCATGAAAATCTAGACTTAAACACTCAAGCAACTCTTTCCTCTTTCATTTCTCCCTCACTTATCGTTCGGCTCCGCAGAACGCCCCTTCCTATTTCTCTGCATTCTCTCTCTCGGTTTCAAGCCTTAGGAGCTCAAATCCTCGAAGAACCAGCAAGAACAAGGAGCAAGGAGGGTCGAGTAGCCACCAGATAAGGGAAATTGTTGGGTACTAGGCTAGAATAATCCCCTTGTTGCTCGGTGAAGTGGCTAGTCGTCCCCTGGATTCTGTCTTGGAATGGTTTCGCCTTTCCTTGGCTGTGGAGCATCGTTCCTAAGTTGCATGTTCGATCTATGGCTAGGACAGGCGTACAGGCTCAACTGAAAAGCTGTGTATGCTGTCTTACTCAAGTATAAGGCAATGCATGTTTAGGAACAAGGGTCGCATGTTACTTTGGAAGCTCGGTATCCTTGCACGCGAAGTGGTGTGTATGTTTTGGTTGTTGTAAGTGTTCTTGACGACTGATGTGAGAAGTGGACATTGCATGAGGCCTAGGACTTTTAATTTGAGCGTGTTATTGAGCTATGATCATGATTTGAGGAAGCATTGCAAGTGTTTTGATGTGTGGGATCTCTTTTCTAAAGCCAGCCTCTACCTGACCCCTTCTGTTTCTAAATTTTGGTGACTCCAAGATGGTTCGAATTTGATGGTGTCTCCTTCTTGGAAGCTACTCCCAACATCCGTAACTATAACATAAATTATTTCTGGATTTTTCTAAGAAGGGATGACTAGCTTAAGAGAGTGCTTTTATCCTAGAGCCGTTCCGCCCAGAATAAGGGAATTCATGACCTTAGCGCCTACCGGAATTTATACAAAAATATTTAGTTCGAAATTTTATAGGGTTCCTTCAAGAAAGTTATAGGGAACACTTTTTGCACTAAATTTTAGATTTTTAGGAGCTGAAATGGAAATTGTAGAACCTTATTCCCAGCGGTGCTTGAAAACTGCCAGTAGAATTACGTAGAGATACATCTATCCTTTAGTGTTTTCATAAAATCCCCTTAGTTCGAATCTAGACATGACCTCTTCATTGAAGTTGTTAAGGACGGCCTTATCTCTAACATATGTAAGTTTCAGGACGCTTAGAAAAGGTTTGACTATTCAAAATAACTAGAACTTGAGAATCCTACTCTCTGCTTTAGCAAGCCAGAGTTAACTCTACTTTGTTGATCTACCGCTCGCGGTGCCAACTCATTGTGGACTTCGAACCCTTCATAAAAAATGTTAGTCTAGTTCTTCTCTATGATATATAAAAAAATTAGAATTTTTTAGAGCCCGTTCACTGGGGTAACAGGACCAATTCAATTAAGGTGCGAATCTGATTTGTTTTGGCTTGTTGATGGAGAATCTACTGTGTCTACATGAAGATGGTAAAATCTCGAATAGTAGTTGACTAAGGGGTTTAACTACGTTGAATGGACTTCTCTCCATAGAGCATGATATGTGAGTGACGTGGCCATTGCATCAGAATTTGCTTCCGGCGTGATTAGGAAGTCCTTGAAAGCTAAGCACATTGGTGCGGTGTAACTAATTCAAGATGTGGAAATGCGAACCGTGTGAAATGAACTAAATTAAGAGATTTCCATCAGCTATGTGATATCAATGATGCCCTTCGGATGCCCATATTGTGTGATCATAGATGTCTCAATTGTGTGATACCGAGTGATACCGATGATGTGATATCGATGATGCCCTTCGGATGCCCATATTGTGTGATCATAGATGTCTCAGTTGTGTGATACTGAGTGATACTGATGATGCCCTAGGGAGTGGAATACCCATGCTGTGTGATCATTGATGTCTCGGTATCATTATGTAATACCGAGATACCTCAAAGTGAGATGTCTATGCTATGGATGCCTTGGTTATGTGATATTGAAATGCCTCTGAGATGCCCATGGTAAGTAATTCATGGAAATCCGGCCAGTAATTCAGAAGGAAGTGACTCCAACGAACCGGCCATAGACTCGAACCCTTAAATAGCTCACATTGCTATTGCAAAATACCTCACATGGAAAAACTTTTTGGTTACTAACATCTTAGCAAGTGATTGACTCATCAAACTCGAACCTTCATATCTCAGATGGTGTGGAAGAGTTATATTTAAATCCAAAAATTTTGTAATGGGTGCAGAATCTAAGGGTAATGGCAAAAGGAGATTAGTGCCGATCTCATTTCCATATGCTTCTATAAGAAAGAACAATGACAACAAGTTTCACCTATTACATTTTTTTTTTCAGAACTTGTGTCCTGTTTTTATCCTTTCTTTGCTAGTTTCTTTTGCTAAGTGTCGCCGAAGTTGGAAACGAAAAGCCTTCTATGTAATTAAGCCCAAGTCCTCACTTCTCACTTTTAAATTCTTCCCAGATGAAACCTAAACGCCTTTCTCTGGGCAAGTATACTTCGGGCGAAGACCAGATTCCTTCGGAGATCAAAGCTTTGGTCGTGGACTGTCAAGTGCCTCTGGCCCAGTTTGACTATTGTCCACTTGGCCCATTGCACTGGTGAATTAAACCAGTTATCCAACTTGGCTGCCAAGGCCCATCGTCGTCGTGCCCTTCTTCTAAATTTGTTATACAAACCCCACATTCTTTTGGTACTTTGTTCTAAAACCCACCAACTATGTTTTCTAGGTGAGGATTTGATGAAATGAAGTTTTTTATTTCGACATAAAAAAATTAATCGAAACAAAATTTCAATGTGGATCATTAGACTCGACATTTTTCGAAAGAACATGTTCATGCATGACTCTCGATCGCATATTTGGATCGGACTTGTAAAATTTGTTTCTTGCATTACATAATGATTTGACGTGGCAGCGAGCTCATTATATTGAATACAAGATATCGGGAGTCATATATTGTGATATCCAGTTCGTTGTCATGCACGTCAGTTGTCAACCCGGTGTATAGAAAAACCACCGGATCAATGCTAAACTTATTGTACGGATAGTAGAGGTATGCAAAAGAATCGGGAACTAACTGAAACTGGATTTGACTAGCCCAAAATGGACAATTCCCATGGGACAAGTAATTAAATTGTCCTTTCAGGTATTTTTTGCGGAAATTGACCATGCGGACTACATTGGAGTTTTGCGCAAAAGTTTAGGACTAAAATGGCAAAATTAGTAAGTCTATGAATGAATTAGCAATTGTACAATAGGACCGATTAGACAATTTCTCCCTCAACAAGTTGTGTGAAATTCGTTTTGCTTTGAGGAGCTTTTGATTCGGGGTAGTGTGCCCGTGTATATTAAAATCTTGGAGATTAGACTGTTGGAAATATATAAAACATGCTTGTATTTAGCGCATTAATTTTATGACATTGAGACCAATATAGAAAGTAGTAACTACAGCTTGATACTTTTATATCTATTTTTTCACTTCTTGGGCAGGGCAGCCCCTATCTAGTTATTTGGTCCCACTCTTGATCAATGGGATCGAGGATGATTTCAGCAAGAAATATATCAAAGAGTTGGTGCTGGGCTAGCCAAAAATCAAAGAGTAATCCGCTTACTTTGTAGTGAAACCGACCTACAAACGGGTTTTGCACATTTTGATACTTTGACTGTGGAGTTCAAGATACCATGGTGCAAAACGAAAACGCACTGGTGCAAGACGAAGACGCGCTATCTTTCTTTGAATTTTTGGTACACACCATATTGGAGTGTAAATTTTTTGTGGAAATAGTTTGCCAGACGAATTCTTATATAATGATGATTTCATTGAAACTTTTTAGGAATTAAGGTCTTGTTTAAGGTATTTTATTCAAGACAATACGTCGTATGATTTGTTTATTTTTCTAACCGCTTATCTAATAAAAACCGTCAGAATGCAAACCTTATACGACTGGTGGAGGATTGGAAGTAAAGCCTTATCCTACTTTATGGGACATATAGTTTTTGAACTTACATTAAACTCTTTCATTGTAAAATGAAGAAATTAGAAAAGAATTGTGGAATCAAAATATTAAAATCATGTAATATGAACCCCCTGATATTTTACTATAAAATGCGGAATCATTTTTTAAGGGTTAAATTTCTAGTAAAACAGATGGGACCTTTACTTTTATTACTTTGCCCATCTATTCTATTATATATAGTCAAATTAAAGCTGGAATTGAGGAAAAGTTGATTCCTTTGTTTGCCATGTAACATTTAACTTTGCCTCTATGATCATTTGCCCATGACAAGACACATGATGTAATTTGCTGCATAGTTAAGAAAGCCATGTGCCTCGTATTCAAACGTTGACAGAAGGCGAAAGCAAGTTTGCTGCATAGTTGAGAAAGAATCCAGCACACAAGTACAACATTACCCATTAATCAGTTATTGGGACACAAATAAATTACAAGTGGAGAGATAAGATTATACATCACAATAATTCAATTCCTAGGAGCGCACAGAAAAGACAGCATTCTAGAGACAACTCAAAAGCTGATATGACCCTATGAAAAAAAGAAGTGCAAGTTTATACTGCACATTAAACTTAGGGGTGATTGCTTTTAGGGTAGATAAATTTTAAAGTTAGAATTTAAAAGCTATCTTGTTATAACTGGTTCTCAATTTTGGACGTAGGAACCTACCTTGTTTTTCAGGAACCGATTTTGGAACCTATCTCTTGTTTTTCTATTGAGTTTCACGGTCTACCCGAAAACCTTTTTTTCTTTTTTGGTTCATTTTTTACAGTAAAATCATATAAGATTATAAGCAACAAAGTAGTTCAAAGTAAAATATGAACAACATAAAGCCCTATCCACCAAAAGCAACAATCCATAAGATGAATACATAATCACGTACAATTATAAATAATAAAAATTTAAACATGTAATATAAAACATAAATTATAAAACTCCATTCCCATTCATCTTTAAAAATTTAATGGAAGAGGAAAGACTGATGAGGAGTTCTAAGGAAGGACAAAGGATGAAGGAGTGTTGATGTTAGAATTAAAGAGAAAAAGAAATTAGGGTTTTGACTTTTTCACTTATAAAATTTGTTTTGAAGCCAGTTTCAAACAAGGCGGTCCAATCTGGTTTTCAGGTGGGTATACATTCGAAACCCGTTCCTGGACTAGTTTCAACTGGTTCCAAAAGATTGGAACCTGATCTCAAACTAGTTCCGACGAGAACAAATTCCTAGACCTATTTTTTTAGCAGTTTGGTCCAATTCCTGGGTAGAACCAATCCAATTGGACACTCCTAGTTAGACCTCTCATTAACTCCCCCGTGAAAAAATTCCTGTAAACTTTCCTTATACTGCAGGCGGGTATTTTGAACGTGGTCTGTGGGGTTGAAAATTCGGATTTGAAATGATGTCCTTTCATTGATTTCTACTAAAGACATCATTTCAATTGGTTTTTAATTATCCACCATATATGAGGATCCCGCTAAGTCAACCATACAAAAATAAGGGGAAAAACCCACCTGCAAAATAGCAGAGATTCCATACTTGAAACCAACGCCAATGTTTTGGCGTTGGCAGAGAGTTTGGTGCTGTCGGATCGGAGAGAGTGATTTTTAAGTATTACAAAAAAGAAAATGAGATGCATCAAGTATAATGATTACGGTTTTGTCCGTTGTTGCTAGCCAACTCCGGATGAGATGAGAATATTGCAGGAGATCACATGAGATCCAGAAGAGCTTGACGCAGATTCCTCACGAGATCCCCCATTTTCAAGCTGAATCCCTCGTCCATCTGCAAATACATGGGATGAAATAAGAGAAAGCAGAGTGCATTATTAAGTTTTATTATAACCCATTTGAGAAGCAACGTGGTAGTCCTTTATCGGATCATGAAATAAGTGGGATTCATGAATTAACTTGGTAATTTTCGTAAAACTCCTATCTATATCCGACATCTTCCTCCCAAAAAGATACACGATATGGTGTTAAAGCCCGGGAAAAAAATGAGTTGAGGCAATTATGGTGTTACATATATTTACCTGAGCTAAGATTGTGACATCTTGTGTGGAACTCCCAAAAGGCAGGACACAGCTGCTTACAACAATTAAGTTCAGTTTCTCTGTTTGGCCGATTATTTTCGAAATAAAACCCTCTCTCTTCTCGCAGTGGATTTTGATGAGGATGCATTTTCCAGAGATTCGTGCCTCGATATCAGGGAGCGAGAGTCGCCGGTTCAGATGGCCGCAAGACTTCTCGTTGGACGATGAAGACGTATCGTCGTACATGGTGAGTCGGGACTTCTTCGCAACGACGACCGACTCCACGGTCTTTGCCGCCACCTCCTCCTCGAGCGCCTCGACGCGCTGTTGAAGCTCTTTCATATACCTGATGGCATCCTCGAGGATGGAAGCCTTGTCCATCTGCAATACACGTTTAACATCAATGTTAGAACAGTTATAACGATGTGAAAGTATTATGAAATGGTTCCCCTAAATCGGTGATGAAGAAATAAATAGGATTTATTAGTTGCGTGCGTCTAGTTTAAGCTAGTTATCAGAGCACGTAGATTTTCCCTTATCAACGCTTATGGGTCTTCATTATTCTTTTCTTTACATTACATCAAGTTTGCAATCATAGATCTTCAGTCATCTCACCAGGTTTTGCGTCACACGATAAGCATAGATTTTAAGTTGTAATCTCAAAACAAAATAAATTAGCCATGTGATTGTGGCATATGAATTAAACGTATTGCGTAAAAGTCTTTAATCTACCATTAAAATAACAATCTATTCTATATTATAAAAATTTAAATAATAAATAATTATAATTTATTGTAGGACTTGTTCCCTAAAAAAAAAAAAAACTATTATCCTCACAGCTATTAAAAAACTGTTATACTAAAAAAGTCCTTGATGTACATAACATAAATGTTGGAGAGAAGCCAATTTTACAGAACCCCATATTTCAAGAGAGCATGAATCTTGAATTCTCAGCAAGTGGAAACTCTTTAACCCATGGATGCGTTGCATCCCCCTCTTCCGGTGCTAACGACTACACTAATCTGTCCTAATCTCATACTTTGTCAGAACCATCAATCCTGCAATCCTAATAATTTCCAGACTTTTTCGGCTTGTACCTTTTTAAGGTTGGGAATGACGGCCGAGAGCGCGATGAAAAGCTTGCTGATCTTCTCGCGGCGCTTCCTCTCGGCTAACACGTTTTCTTGTGTGTGTACCGGCTTCCTGCTTGTCGCGCCAGCGCTTTTCATCTTTGGTCCCTCACAATCTTGGATTTCATAAGTACCTTTCACACGCATCAGAGCGAGACAAATATTGTTAAGAATATTAAGAATATATAATGAAAAATGATCCGCTTTTCGAAGTACTGAAATTACAGACAACGCTTCGGTCTCTTGCAGGACTTTACCATAGAATGGATAGGATATGGCCGGAGATGAATTGGGGTTCCCGAACGACATAAAGTGTGATTCAGGAGGCCGAGACGGAGACGGAGATGGCGATATCACCACATTGCGAGCCATCGTTTTGTGCTCCGTTGTGCGTGGAGAGATCCAGCTCTCGGTCTCGAGCTGTTTCCAGGGCCTCTTGGTGAACTCTTGAGGAGTTTCCACGAATTGTGGGACAAAAGCAGGCATCGTCTCGGGGCTAATAAGAGGGAGCAGATGGGATGGCGAAGAGTTCGAGCAGGGCTCCGAAGGAAAATGGGGATGGAACAAATCTAACTCATCATCAAGTGAGAAGGAAGAGCTCTGCTGTTGCTGCCGCTGCTGCTGCTGCTGCTGCCGCTGATGATGATGGAAATAAGCTGCATCTTCAACCATCTGTGGATTTTCACCCCAAAAAAGGGAAAACAAGAAACAGTCAACTAGTGATTGAATATATTGATCCGTATGTCTATAATCAAAGAGATTTGATCACGGAAGACCAGAAGGAGCGTTACTTCGTGAAATATCCTAGCCGATAAGATCCCCATCGGATCACCGCCTTCTTCTTCTGGTTCCTCTAATCGCCCTGAGCAAGACACGAGGATGACCACACTAGCTAAATGAAAAGGTGGGAACAAGCCGCATCACAGTTCTATACTCGAAGTTGAATTTTTGTGCATTTGTAAAGAGTGGTGGCGTCAAGATGTTTGAATACTCCGTACTAATTGAGGAAAAAAACGGAAAAAGAAAACAAGGTCATCACCTGCAAAGAACAAGAGAGAGAAGCGAAGCTTAATTGGGCAATGGTGGACTTGAAGAAACAGTAGCTCTTTCATATGCAAGATCCAACTTGCAGAATATTCGTCTCCCTTCGCTAGCTGGCTTCGGTTCACATTGGGGAGGGGGCTCTTCTACTTGTACCTTTTTCATTCCGTCAAGCTTCCCCCACCCAAAAAAAAATAAATACACAATAATTAACCTATCACTAG
Source organism: Eucalyptus sp. ANBG9806169 (assembly GCA_014182395.1). Taxonomy (NCBI): domain Eukaryota; kingdom Viridiplantae; phylum Streptophyta; class Magnoliopsida; order Myrtales; family Myrtaceae; genus Eucalyptus; species Eucalyptus sp. ANBG9806169. Next base: position 19,070,848 of record CM024580.1, on the reverse strand, counting down.
TACACCGGCAAGTGTCGGTTAAAGCAAAGTTAGAGTTATACTTGGAACAAGGAAAACCAACATCACAGATGTGCTAAAATTTCATGGAAGTAAAGAATAATCGGGAAATTCAAACTAGAGTCTAAGAGTTGCTTCAAATTACATGGAAATACGTTTTAATCACTTTGCCAAACGTTCTCGTTCATAAAATCATTTACTAATTTATTATATGGGTCTCTTGAGGTGGAATATTGCTTTTACTTATTACAAAAGATTTTTTTACGGTTTAAAAATTGAAAAAAGAAAAGTTTCACTTTACTTGAAACAACTACATCTCTTTAATCTGATTCTAGACACATGAATTTTAATAAATAAGTATTTCACATCAAGTTTCAATGGTATTCATAGCAATGTCAGTGTCAAATTTATGCTCATTCAATATGTTTTTGTTAAAAGCTTTGGTGTCTCGCACTTTCTGAGTTTGTTCTTATAGGTTTCAAATTTGAGCTTGTTTAACATTTTTATGTTGTTTCCGTATGGTGATGGTGTTGGGATGTTGAACCTAGGCACATATTGTCGAAAGACAAAGCCGTAAATACATATGGAGATCACATGTCTGTTCTTAAAAGACGAGTGTGTAATTAATTCTTTCTTGGCCAACTATCCTTTGATTATATACCTTGATTTTTCGTTTTTAATTTGTTTGGACCTCTATGGACTTCCCTTGTTATGGTGACTTCTGAAATTTCTTATGAATCCTTTCATGTGTTAATTTGGTAACAAAATGGAGACTCCCTCACTCAATTTTTCACATTCTTAGTTATCTATGTAATGTTGGGAAATGCCCTTAAGCTCCTATACATCATCTTATAAATGATACTTACATTTCAAATTTTAAAAAAAAAATACAATTGCATCACTAGGAATTTTTCATGATATGTCCATTCCGTTTCTGGATTGACTTATTTATATTTTAAAAAAAAAATTTGGGAGACAGGAGGAACCAGCTTGCAGCCGACAGCCGCGCCTTAAACCCCCTGGTAACGCTAGGGTAGGACCCACCACCACGGCGTCACATACCACTAGCGGCTGCACGCTGGGGTTTGAACCCGTCCCCTTCATGAGGGGGATGGAAGCCCAAGCCAGCGCGGCCACCACATGGGGTGGTATAATTTTGTTTCTTTGTTATAGGTAAGTTAAGATATTTTTTCAAACTCAAAAGTGAAAGACTAATTGAAGTCGCCACAAGTCTATTACAACATGCTGCGCCAAAATTGAATCCCATCTTGGCTCTCTTTTCCGATGATCGATCAAATCACTCGAAGCTGACTTGGGTACCTACCACATACGAAATAGTTACCATGATGCACCAATTATCGATGAACATCCCCACAAGCGAAGTAAATGAATTCCTAGATGTTGATTAGGATGTACAATGGATTACTTCAAATTGCTCCATTTATTGGACAAGAATATTCTATTCTTATAATCTGTCCATTGAGTATAATTTGATTTCCAAATGGGCAAGTTGCTTCTCTCTTTTTCTCTACCACAGTCGAGCTGGAAAACGGCTTCTGAACCAAAAGGACATTCACACATTTATCAAGAAAAACCAAAATTGTCCTTATTTAGAACAATTTTCACCAAAAAGCCTAATTTTGCTTATCAATATCCCAAATGATATAGTATCATTCACACACCAAACTTGTACGCGCAATCCAAAAGAATCCGTAATAGCTCCATCCAAGATGATTGTTAAAAATCCGAAGTGGCGGCTTACATCAATAACGGCAGGTAAACGAAGATGACGTAGATCCGACGTAGGTTTAGCCTAGTCCAAGGCGACATCATTTATCTCTTGGAAATTTCACCAGGCGCCTAAACTTCGTCAGGTTTGACATCAATATCTCAAACTGTTTTTCGTATCACCAATATCCCAAACATGGGTCGGTGACCAAAATAACTTTCATTGCAATTATGTCCAAGACAACAGTTAAAAATCAAATGTGGCGGCTTGCGAGGACAATGGTCGGCAAATAGACCTAGCATGGATTGGATGTGGTTTTAGTCTAGTCCAAGACGTGATATATCCATTTGTAAGTCCGATAAGGATATGGTATATATGTGTCGGAATCCACTTAGACCTTCGTGATAAAAAGTTGTGCATTAGGCAATTTTAGATTCATCAAAGTAACATGATCTATGAAACGACATCACTTTGGATTAGACTAATGCCGCGTCAAATTCACTCAACTGTGGTTGCTTGACGTTGTCCACGTAAGCTGGCAAGTTGGATTTTTTATGACCGATTTGGGCGAAATTGTGACTAAAGGTATTTTTGGGTTATTGGTACAAGTTCAAGTGTATTAGGTGACACGGGGAAAAAAAAATCGGGGTATTGATTTTAGACTTTTTGGTGGAATTTTCCCTTAGACTAAAAGGCACATCAGATTTATGTCAAAATTTGTTTGCCTATTGTTGCCCATGCAAGACGCCACTTGGATTCTTAACGACCCTTTTGGACGGAATTGCGACGAAATGTATTTTTGGATCACTGGTACAAATTGAGTAATGATGATATGAAAAAAGTTTAGGGCATCCGTGTCACATCGGGTAAAATTTAGGTTTCTTAGTTGAATTGTCCCTACTTTGGGAGTTGCTTTTTTGAGCTATTCTTTTTTTAACTTATATTTTGATAATTATCTTAAAATTAATAATCATGAAAAAAGTAAATGCGCATTTACTAGTCTATATTTATATATTTGCGATTTTAGTTGCTTCAGGTAAAAGAGATAGGAAGCTACCCGAGCTGCGAGTTTTTAAGACGAGGTCAATGGATATCGAGATTTTTCTGGTTATCAATTCGATGTATATCAATCTTAATTAGAGAATAAATTATTCATCAACCAGTGTTTTGTAAAGTGACCCTTTGCATTTTCTTTAAATTGTGCTCCACTAGTAAATATTCCTTAAATTGTGCTAAAACTAACATGTACAAGATTGTCAATGCTCATTTTCAAATAAATTTGTTTATAGAATTGTCACGAGAGGTTTCAATAAAAAGTAAAATATCTAATAGTTAATCTTTGCCCTTGCTATTATAATATTATAAATTAATTTGTCTGGTAAAAATCAGGAGGGGTAATTGCGAGTAATTTGAATCGACACATGCATGTACCCTAAAATATATAAATAAATAAACGGCGAAAGTTTTTGTAAATACTATTTTTACCATAAGACAGATGAGAAACGTTTTCTTTACCAATTTCCGTAGAATTATCGGAGGGACATTTTCCAGTTGACATAAAGTACCTTTGGTCAGCACGTAATTTTCAATCTCAATTTTTTTACAATTCAGAGTGGGTTATATAAGTTAAGAATTCCCATCTCTATACGAGGACAATAAGAAGTTTCACCGTCTTTTTGGGTAATTTAACTAGTCTCCGGCATTGTATCAGAATTTCTGTAGCACTTTTATTCAAGAGTTAATAATCAACTATGGTCAGACAAGGAAGATCAGAGATTCTAAGTCCATATCATCCCTGACATCCAATTAGAAGCTCTGCCAAAGAGAGTGGGCATTCATAACACAAGTCGTTTCTTGAAGAGAAGGGTAAAGGGCTAAGAATTTTTTAGTATGTCTCGTTGCTAAATAAGACAAAACCAGAAGATTTGCTTGATTCTGCTTGGTCCCTTAAAATGCCCTTTTTTCCTTGTTTGCGTAGCTTTCCATTATGAATCATAATTTTTTATTTAATTTGGACCACGTGTGGCATCAATGTCACATAATGATGGGCCTATCAGATCTTCCGATAATGATGTGCCGGATCTTAAGATTGTTTCAACTCTTCCACATGTTACATGTGTTTTAAGTATAGTGGGAATAACTCTTTTTTAAATATCCTAGAGAAACTTATGTACACAAAGCAAGAACATTAGGTCCATTTTTTAAAAGAATTTGGCTTCATTTTAAGCAACGATATAAATGATCTTTCAACTTTCAGTGTTAGCTACAAAGTAATTCTCCTGCTTTTATTAATTTTCTATATATTTTACTCATATTAATTTGCCCCTGTATGGCTTAAATTTCTCTTTAAAAAGTGAATGAGTGAGAACTCGTCATTATATCTAAATGACACGTCATGAACACTCCTTTTGCAAGTTTAGGCCCGAGGCAGGCCCCGCCATGGCAAAAGTAAACATTGACATTCTCGTTATTGTTGAGTCATTTGAAAAAAATTACATCAGGCACATAGGATTCCAAAAAAGCTATCACACAATATATATTTATATATTTATTTTCCCAACCAAGTTCAAGAGCGATTGCTCTCACAGGTGTGATTCTGTCTCCCATTGCAACTGCTCTGACATAAGTGGGATTGGGTGACAAAATTAGGGTTTAACACAACCTATGCATAGTTATTGAAGTGAATTCTTGAGATAGTTTAATGTAACTGTCAAAAGAAAGATTGTTTAGTATTAAATTAGGTCAACGAATAGCAAAATAATACAACTACTCCCATTACAAAGTGAAATTCTCCACCACTTAACGATAATCAGATTCACCAACCATTGAATTTGGACAATTGAAACATGTGATGAGCTTGGAAAATCATTTTCATGGACTCTACTTATCTTGGTGAACTTTCTGGTCATGAAAACGATCCAACAACAAAAGTTCCAATAGGTTTGATTCCTTAAGTTGGATCTGGTTTCGTTAGATGAGTTCTAATTTAACTTTTGAGTTTCGTCCTTTACAATGCCGAAAAAGAAAAATAATAAAACTGTTGTTTAACGAGTAAATAGTAATTTGCTTTCGACAAAAAAAAGTGTAATTTCCTCTTTTAAAGGTCGATACATTATAATGAATAATGACAAAATGTTTGCGTTTCCTTGCATCATCAATCTAAAGTGACATGGGAACTGTTTATATTATCGTATAAATAAATATTGAATATTTTCAGTAGGTTCAAGTGGCTTTTTCTCATTGGATTTTGGAATCTTAAAAAGGGTTGTTACCTAGATTGAATGCCCACTTTTGAGGAATTAAATGATCCCAGATAGTTAGTGCATAGAGTATAATGCTTAAAAAACCTCATGTTTGTCTATTAACATATTTTTTGCAACTGCTTCAGATCAAGTTGCAGCATCCGCCAGACCGTACGTGTGGCAGATATTCATAAATTGAAGAAGAAAATGAAAGTAAATGAAAAACATTAGAAAGGTTGTTGGATGAGAATGCCAATTCACAAGTAGGAATCACGAGATAACGCAAAATCCTTATATATCGTTTTCATTTATTTTTTCTTGGTGATAAAAAAATATCATCATTCATGCTATATCAACATATTTCCTGCTATTTTTTCATTTAAAGATTTTGGTTAAAAGTTGCCTTGGCTCTATAATGTTGAAAGACTATCAATCGTCTGTCTACCCTATCTAAAGAAAGGTCTAATACGTTTTGGGTTGTGTTAACACATGTTCAGAGGCATTATTTGAAAGTTATTACGCGTTGTGGTCAAGAAAAGAGTTATATATATTAGAAAGAGAGATTAGTGGAAATTTATTAATTATAACTTAGGGATAACGATGAGGAGGGGCAGGAGAACTCCCCTACCCTAAGCCCCACAATAATATTCAAGTTTAGAAATTTTGACATGTGGTCACAAGAATTTACAAAAAGCATGTGAACTTGAGGACGAGCAACCGGTATGACAAATGTAAATGCCAATTAATAGAAAAATTGAGCGCAATGATTTACTTTGGAAGGCTTTATCACTCAAGAGTAGAGTATATACGAATATATAGAAATTAGAGGTTTAGAGATAAGTAATAAAGACCATGAGTGATCGGTTTTGGACTAAAAACTTGAAACCTACCCTGTTAGAGTCGGTTATGAAATTTTGGGATCAGGAGCCAAATCAATCAACCCTTAATCGGCCTATAATCATATCAACCAGTTCCAAGCTAGTTTTAGGGTCGACTTGGGAACTAGCCTATCTTCTTATCTTATTGTTTACCTCTTGTTTCATTTTTTAATAAATTGAACCAGAATTTACAAAGTGAGATGGATTATGAGGATGACAATTTTAAACTTTCAGAATTCACACTAGGCTTTCCATAAAAGGCCAATTGAATGTGTAACCAGTGTACTCTATCCACAAGATGAAGCTACAAAATAGCTTTATGCAAATTGAATGGACATCCAAAAAGTCAATGCTTCCTATCCTCATTAGCAGAGTTACACAAACAACAGAGTGATGAAACAAGCCTATTCCATCTCAACAATATGTCTTACAAGTAGGGTGAGTATTGATCCAGGGTCCATCCTAGATCGACTCTAGATCAGTTCCCAAGACGATTAGATCGATCCTTGGTCCTAGGACCCTTGGACCTTGCATTGTGTGGATTGGTCCTCGATCTTAGGAGTTTAGGGTTGGTTCGAGTTGGATCACCCATATATATTATATTTAATATTATATCTAATAAGTTATATATTATATGCTTTTGTCTACTCTAAACCCTAGTGTTTCTTCTTTTGTTATCGTCGCATTTCAATTTTGCCGTGTAAATTAGAAAGTAGAATGAAACTTAGCCTTCATTTGATCCCAAAAAAAAAAAAAAAAAAAAAACTAGAAACCCTCTCCACTCGGCTCGACCTCACTTGCCTTGCTTGCGGCTTGCCTCCATTCACTTGCCTAGCTCGCCTTGCTGCTTGTCTTTGTTCACTCACCTCACCGCTCATCTTTATCCTCTTCTTGCTTATCTCATGTGTTTGTTTTTATGGTTTGCTACTTTTAGCAAGTGTGAAATTTCTTTTGTTACCTTATCTTTAATTATATTTGATATGTATTAGTAGTCATAGTTTGGTTGTTCAATATCGCATTATCAATGGATATGTAATTTGAAATAATATGTTTGTCCTTTCAAGGAATACAAAATATGAAATTAAAAAAAAAAAAAAAAATCGGTTGGTCGTGGGTTAATCCTATAACCAAATCAGGCCCAAAGGGTCGGTCTTGTCCTTAGTCCTAGGCTCAATAAGATTAGTCTACGGTCCCAAAAAGTGGGGCCATTACTACGCGGGTTGATCCCTGAGTTAGGTGCCAGACCGGCCCAATCCAGATCATGCTCACCCTTACTTACAAGGCTGGTTCCTAGGTTCAAAACCAATTTTATCCAAAAACCGGCCTTCTTGGGTTTAGGGAATAGAATTAATTAAAATTAGTTCCAAGGAATTTTTACTTGGAAACTGAATTGGTCCTCATATGCACCTCACTTGGAACACCCCATTTAAGACCAAGTCGGTTCCATTAAAATATATCACCTCGCTTGACAATGTGGTTTATACGTTCTTTAGATTTATATGGTCCCTCTCCATCTATTAATTTTAAATTTTTTGTTGGAATTTCTAGTATGGTAATAGAGTGAAGTTTTGCCTCTTTCGAATGTATGTCCACCCTTATTAATCAAATTCCACATGTTGCCCCTAATCCAACTTGTACATTTTATAGACTATTTATATTCATGTGCTCTCCTTTCACCTACGATTTAAGTTTTTGAATTGAACTTTCTAACTAGTTCGGGTTTGTAGGCCAAATTCATCCTTACCCCCATATCAAATCTCATATGGTGTTGATTTTCGCTACCTCATTGGGACTAGACCAATGCATGTGTCTTTTCTTGAGCGGGTGAAATTATCATCAATAATTATTTCCAATTCTATATTCTTTTGGGAAAATTAAAAATCATAAATCTATTGCAATTATGTCAATTCAATCGTAAATTTTTTTTTCAGCCAATTTAGTCCTAAACCTCTAGCATTTGTGCCAATTCAGTTCATCCGGCCGACCAAAGTCGGCCGGCATTGATGTAGATGCTAGCCAATACCAGCTGTCCAACCAACGCTAACATGGATAATTTTTTAATATTTTTTTTATCGATTTTTTTTCTTTTTTCTTTTTTCATTTTTCTCATCTCCTTCCCTTTTTTCTTTAGCTAATTGCCGTTGGCCATAGGCGAGGGCTGGTGGGGTCGAGTCTTACTATTGGCCAATGAGGCTCGATCCCGCCAAATCTGATGAGGCCGGCCTTGCTAGTGACCAACAGGGACGAACCTCGCCAGCCCTCACCTTTGGCTAACAAAAATAAAAGACAAAAATTAATAAAAAAATTAATAAAAAAATTCTTTAAAAGAAAATATTATTAAAATTTTGTCAATGTCAACATCGGTCAATTAAAATTGGCCGGATGAATTGATTTCTTTGGGCACTCACTGGCTCACAAAGATTTCTTTTTCAATTCATCATTGGAGTTGAATACCTTATTCTGTGAGGATCATGATTGAGAATTTTATTATTATTGTTGACACCTAAATTTTGGCGATCCGGTCATTTATTTATTGCATAGAAATTAGGAGTTAATTTTATCCATGAAAAAATATTAATTGCATAGCATATAAATTTAGGTGCATTTATTTTTAGTTTGCATGTTTTGCATTTATTTATTGGACCAGTGGTGGATGGGTTCAAATTAGTGATTTTAAGCTTTAACTTGGCAGGCCGAACTAAGCCCACGAAGCGAGCAAATTAGCCCAAGCCCGTTTTTTAATGATCGAAGATTATCTCATGAAAAATAGAGATTTGACATTTTTCTGGGATATGTTCGGAAAAGCAAATATTGCCTTCGGAAAAGAAATCTTCGGTGATATTGATTTGAAAAATTAAAAAAAAAAAAATCTAATCCTTGGCCTATAAAAAGGATTTTTACATAGGGTTCTCGGAGGCCACACATATTGAATACACGGCCATTGAGAGAAATTTAGTAAATTGAAGAGTATTCGGTCAAAGGGGGCCACCATACTAAGAGAATACGCGGCCAGAATATACACGGAGACAGAGAGAGGAGAACACTCACGTTGGGATCCCAACAGCACCAGAAACTCCACAACTTTCAGATTTCAGAGTGCCTCAAGAACTTCGGCGGATGTTCACCAAGCACTCATAGCGACTCGCCAGCTTGTTCAATTCCCAGCCGAGCTACACTTTTTGTTTTGCATGGTTTCAGGCGGTCATCATAGCATGTCCGATGACTATTAGTTCCCTGACGTTACACAACCATACTCCAGTGAGGGTAGCATCATCGTCGCATCGGGTGGAATAATTTGCGATCTCCTCGCCAGCCGCATTCCTTGGGCTTTTTGATACTGTCTCGATTTGGAAGCACGATCTCTAAATTAGCTCGTCCACCAACGCCGGCTGTCTTGCTAATTTAACCCTTCGATCTCCAACCATCGACAGCGAATAGCGAGCTCTGACCAGGTTCTAGACGAGCTCCAAATCCCATCGCCAATTCTCAGTGGTCTCGATCCAGCCATCTTGCTTGCATTGGGTTGACTTCCAGCAAGATTCGACATGTGTGGGTTTCCTGACTTGTCAAATTAGCTTGCACTTGACCACGTTTGTCAAATTTTTTTGCAGGTTATATTGGTGTTCTTGTTGGAAATTTCCTATAATATGGGCTTACATTAATTAATTGATTTTCTATTTTAAATAATCGGGTTAATGGATATTCTAATATTTGATAAACCCTACAGTGATCTTATTGAATTGGGTATTGGCATCTATTGATAACGGGCCTAGTTGAGCAGCAAAGTGTAGGCAATTGTGTTTAACTCTAGCCCGTAATGGGAAGGGCCCAGTTGACACGCTGTTGATTAGGGTTTGCTAGGTCCCCTCTCTAGCCTATAAAAGGGTAGGTTATACCTATCGGTTGCTTTAATCCCATTGAAAGCTGCTATACTGAAATAGGTCATAGAGAGGAAGATCGGGCATTCCAATAGATCCCTGATTATCATAGTGATCTACTTTTCTTCAAGTGAAGCAATGGCTCAAACAGCACGCTCGTTCGATTTGTGATGAAATCCATTCATTCAAATACTTTGCTAATCTGTGTTGTCTGTGGGAAGTTAGAGAATGATCTTGAACTTGCATCACGAACATGTTGTGCGGGATCATCATCTGTGGGAGTAATTTTTGGATCGTTGGTTGGTTGTTGATGTCTCTCTCTTCTGTCCTTAATGCTGAGTTTCATGCTTTTGTTCTGATTTTTTATATGTTACTAATTTGAGAAATATATGGCACTTTTCTTGCTTCCGGTCGCCCATTGTCGGTGAGCTTAGCCTACAGGTAGTTAGGATCTCGAGCCCAAAATTTGTGGAAGTGATGTTTTTTTTTTTCATAACATATTGCAATTCTTGTTGCAAAATCAGCGTTCACTTTTCTATTTGCTCTTTTGTCTTGGTCTCTTGCCTATATGTACTTGGGACTTGACGTGAGTGCTTAAGATGTTGCGGTGAGACTAGACTTCCAATGGTTTTTTCTTTTTCTTGATGTGGGTGTTCCTCTGGGTAATGCTATGTGATGTGAATAGTTGTTCTTGTCAATGTCAAATGGTGTTGATCTGTGGTTGGAGATCCTCTGTTAATTGAAAACTATCTTGATGGAGCAATGCCTGGTTAGAGATGATATTGCGATGAAGTTGCGTTCCATCATAAGAATGAGGACATTTTCTACTGTTATAGTCTCTTAAGAGTCCCATTGCCTATCTTTGTTGTCACGGAATGTTATGATGGTGAGCAACACCTTGTAGAGATTAGAGACTGCAAACAGCCATGGGTATTAGATCCGAAATTTTGAAGTTTGGTTAAAAAAAAAAATTATTGTTTGATAAATGCAATATGATCTTGGGAAGCACATGTTGTAAAGTGCTTCATATTGTTTGATTAATTTTGGGCATAAATTATTGGAGTTCCTTATTGATAAAAATTAGTATATACAATTACTCACCCAAAGGGAGTTATTGTGTATATTAATTTGAAAATTGCATGAAGATAAATTCCAAAATTAAAAGATGGGGATGTATGACTCAAAAAGATTTATCTGCCCAAAGGAGATAAATTTTTTTAAAGTTATGTGTAATTCCCCTCTATATTAATATATTAGAGATGAATGATGGGGATGTGTGACTCAAAATGTTTATCTACCTAAATGGGATAAATTTTTTAGAGTTATGTGTAATTCCCCTCTATGTTGAGATAATGGAAATATATATAATTTAAAGGATTTGTCTGTCCAAAGAGGATTGATCCTTGAAGATTATATGTAATTCTCTTTTATCGTCTTTATATATTGATATCATGGAGATGTATAATTTAAATGATTTGTCTGCCCAAAGGGGATGGATCATTAACAATTATATGTAATTCTCCTTGTTGTTGCTTTATAAACTTCATGCTGTGAAAAATAATGGTGCATCATACACTCTGCCCAAAGGGGAGTTTATAATGTACTAATTATTTTTATCGAAATACTTATTGCCCATAATTGATCTTATTGCATTATATATGACAAACAATTACATTTGCTATAAACAGCAATAATGCCACGGTTGGAATGTTAGATGGATCAAATATTATACCGTTAAGGACTTGGTCAAAAAGGGAGATAATGTGATCGAGAATGTCATAACTGAGTCCATGTTTGCTGATCCTCTAACAAAAGGCTCATGACCCATTTTGTTTAAAGAACATGTAAAGAATATGGGTGTCGTAGATTCTTTTGATTTCTTTTGTTAGTGGGAGTTATACAAATTGTATTTCTGGATATTATAGTTATATGCAAACTGATAATGCTTTTATGATGTTTATTAAAGCATTTATTTTAATAACTGTTGTTATTGATTATATTGTTATCCTTTCTCCTGTTGACTGAGAAATGGAAGTATAAAATAGTATCTTTAAACAAATTTTAGTTTAAAGATGACTGGATGTCACCGATTATGAGATCTCATGTTGGATTGTGACATAGTTGTGCAATTTCATGTTGTTTAGAAATTGCGTTAATGCAGTTTCATGTCGTTGAGAAATTGCATTAAGGACCGATAAGAAATAGTGAATATTTTGATCACATGTTGGCACTATTTCTTACTACACTACTAGGCCCATGATCCATGAAAATATAATACTTATTATATGTGATTATGGAAGGTCATGTGTTGTGGTATTTTCTTAACACATTGATCTCCATAGTCCTATACTGAGGTTATATAGGATTGGATTGGTATTGAGATGCCGTTATTGGAATATTATTTTTTTTAAAGTTGTGGCCACATAAAACAAAATTTTCACTTATTAACCCGATAGTGTCATTTTCAATATAAAATATTTTACAAAATAAAATAAGTTAATTAATGTAGCCCAAGTGGGAGAATGTTGGAAATTTCCTATAATATGGGCTTACATTAATTAATTGATTTTCTATTTTAAATAATCGGGTTAATGGATATTCCAATATTTGATAAACCCTATAGTGATCTTATTGAATTGGGTATTGGCATCTATTGATAATGGGTCTAGTTGAGCAGCAAAGTGTAGGCAATTGTGTTTAACTGAAGCCCGTAATGGGAAGGGCCCAGTTGACACGCTGTTGATTAGGGTTTGCTAGGTCCCCTCTCTAGCCTATAAAAGGATAGGTTATACCTATCGGTTGCTTTAATCCCATTGAAAGCTGCTATACTGAAATAGGTCATAGAGAGGAAGATCTGGCATTCCAATAGATCCCTGATTATCAGAGTGATCTACTTTTCTTCAAGTGAAGCAATGGCTCAAACATGTACGCTTTAATTCCGATGTGTTTATTAATATCGGTGTTTTACAATCATATATGGGTCCGTTTTTCTTGATTGATTAGTTGTTTATGTGATCAAATTTTATACAGTTCTCTCACCTCATAAATCTCAGCTCCTGTGCATGTCCTTGAGCTAGACAAAAGGTGAGGTCCCTTCTGTCGCACTATCAATGACACCGGCAACCCGAGTTCCCTCATTGTTCCCATCGCCAGAGTTTCAAGTGCGAGTCGGTTGCGACCCCGATTGCGTTATGCTCGAATTTGGAAATTATCTTCAAATTAGGTAAGATACTAGCGCCTAATTTATTCGCTAGCTAATGTACGTCTATTAGTATATAACTTGCACATTTATAGTGATAGACGTATTTCCCGATTAAGGTTATTTGTCCAATTCGCAACCGCACACTGATTTTTTATTCTATCTATAAGGCTTTAGATGGAATAATTAATCACGCGGGAGTAAAATTGATATCTTAATCTTTAAGGCTTAAGATCAATTTATCAATTTTATTAGCGAAATAATTTGATTAAATATCGTTTCCAAATTCGAACGATGGATAATATCTTTGATGATCATGAATGATTTGGTGCTTATCTTTTAATCGCTTTATTTATCCCAAAAAATACAAAAAAAAAAAAAAAAGGCATTTGCATATTATGTAGATTAGGATTGATTTTCCTAGATAAAATTGCATGATAGAATAGTTAGTTTTTTTAAAATACATGTTTAGATGGCATCTAGGTTAGATAAAATCTTTTGAATTAAATTGCATGATGAGATAATTTTCTAAGTTAAGATAGGATTCAGATTACTTTATTCCTAACTTAAAATAGAAAATATCTCACTTAAATTAGGTTTTTATTTTTAGCAATTTTAATTACGAATTTTTATAAAAATACAAAAAAATCATGCGCATGTCATATAGAATTAGATTCATGAAGTGCATGTCATTTAGCTATTGTTGTTAGATTCATTTAATTAGAAATTGCCCATCATTAGAATTAGGTCATTTGGTTAATTTAGATTGCACATTTAATTATTGCATTTCATTAATTTCGAATTTCATGAAGAAAAACAAAAAAAAAAATTGTCTTAGAATAAATTAATTAATTCTCTAGGATAGATTGCATGCTCATTAAGAAAACACAAAAAAATTTCCTTTACTCATGTCATATAGTTTAGGCTATACTGCTATTGTCATATCATTTCATGTTAGATTAGTAACATTGCATTGCATATAGATTAGATTCTCATTAATTAAGTGAAAACTAAAAAAAGAAATTGCGTGTTAATTAGAAATCATATCTAGGACCGTTGATGTGAATTATAATTTAACATTGTAGATGCTTTCGTTGTTATGAGTTAAATCCAGCATTTTATTTGCTTTCTTGAGTGTTAAATTGGTGGTTGGCGCACTTGTATGATCACCTCACATGTTAGGAAATTGAAATTAATTCAAACTGCTTGCCAAACATTTTTCAAAATAAATGAGAAAGGTACCGAAAGGGCGTTAGAAAAATCTAACGTAATCAAGTCCCCGTACCCAAAGTCTCTGGTTCATAGAAGTGAAATAATTCTCCCATTATTTTACTTAGGTGTCTAATCGACCTACCGCAAACTGATTAGTGGCGACTCCCTTTTGCATAATAAATATTTGAACATAAGTCGTGAATTGGAATGGACTTGGGAGAGCCCGAGCTAAGTTAGATTTAGTAGTTCATTAGCTTAATTTTAGGTGGTGCACTCAAAAATTTTGTTGCGACAATTATTATTATTATTATTATGAAGGAACCGGCACATTTGTCTCAAAAAAAGCGTGAAATCATTATTCGGACCTTTACTTCTTGGAACATCACGATGTAAAATCACTTTGATCTTCACAGATCTTCTAACTTTGATATAAAGCGCGACCAACTTAAAACAGATAAGATCTTTACCAAAAAAAAAAAAAAAACTTAAAAGAGATTAGATCGTCCGTGCTTAAATAAAGGTAAAGTCTCTTTCAAAGTTCCATGTGGCCCCAGCAGATAGGAACACGTGAAACCTGACAGTCTTATCTTATGCGCTATTTTAATTAGCAAGAGTAATAAATAGAGCCAAACAGTTATTTTCCTTCTCTCCTTTTATTTTGCTAAACCACCCCATTCGAATAGGAGCCAACTAACTAGCAAACATATGTCAGGGACAAGGCAGTGTGAACCAGCTCCCCAGGAATGACTTTCGAAACGAGGACGCCCAATTGTTGAAGAGTCATCTAGAAGCCCAACATCCCAACATGTTGGCGGGAAGTGATTATTGCATATTTGTGTATTCTATCACATTTTGTATTGATTTCATATTTATTAATTAAAGAGTGGTGTGGGACGATACGTGTTAATTTCTTCCTTGGGTAGAACTATAGTAATCACATACCCAATGTGAGATGCTCAAGTTGAGACTTATATTACCCAACACAATATAAACCCTAAGGTTCGAGATTAACGAGTATATCATAGTAGCTTATAAATCCTAAAGTTCGAGATTAACAGGTATATCATAGCAGCATATCTAGAATTTTGGCATCGGACAATCACAAGTTTGCTCATAGCATAACTAAAATTTTATGAATTTTTCTAGATAACCTTAAGATAGATTGAGCACTTCATCATTAGGGCGATTGCACTAAGTGACTGGCTTGCCACCATTGTACACTATATCATGGGGCACTTATGACCTAAAAGAGATGTTCCAAGAGAAAGCAACGCACCTTAAAAAGAGGAAATTACTCACTCAGTGCTTAAATCTTTTGTATAGATGTCAAGTTAGTACTAAATTTTTCAATTTTTCAAATTGGTTCTAAATCTTCACGCGAAGTTTCAATGTAGTCATTCTGGTCAATTTTTGACATAAATTGCTAATGTAGCTATCCAGTTATTGTCAACCGTCCTACATGGTGTAATGTCCAATGAAAATTCCCAAAATGACTATATTGGAATTTCCTTCAAAGGTTTAGGAGATTGGAAAATTTGAAAAGTTTATGACTGAATTGGCATCTGCGCAACATATTTATGATTAATTGGACAATTTTGCCCCTTAGAGAGAAGGATGAAATCCTCTGTTCGGGTTACGATCCTTCACTATAAGATGTAAATCATTTAGGGCTCGAACTGATTGTTTCGGTACGTGTATGGTTGCAAAAGGCGTGAAGAACAATTTTTGTGGGGGTACTACAATAAAATAAATTAGGTGGAGATACTAAGATTTGTAACTGCTTCTATACATGCTGGAAAAAAATTACGTAAGAGGAAACATGATTAACATTTAGGAAGGGAATTGGGTGTCAAAATTATACTGACGATTCTTCTATGTTATATCATGTGAGAAGTGTCAGTTTATTTTTGTAAGCACCTACAGTTTGATAAGAACAGGATAATATTAAAAAGACATTACTTCTAATGCTCCATGATCAGATGCAAGTGTGGTTTTCCATCATCAATCAAAAGCGAATGGAATCACGTGATATTAATATAATCGAATCGCGTCCATATTAAACCAAAAAGCTAATATTCATAAAATGTCTTCTCCATGTTTAAATATTGTTGGGAAAAAGACACGCAGCATCATTTTTTTATCGACTGAAAGGCATGCTGTAACATCAAAGATCTGCGTATAATGCCATCCATTGCGCAGTTTGAATTTTTTTTTTCTAAATAATTTAATAAATATGTATGAACCCTCAAGCTTGGCACTGTTGCTTGTGGCGCATTAAAGAATTTTCAACGTGAAAACTGAAGGTCACCTATCAACATCGTGCAAACATCTCTAGGTCAGAGCTGCTTTTGTAGACTAAAATCTAGACTTAACCGATTGACTGGGGCCTGTTAGAAAAACTGATACAATCGTCTTTTTTCCATCTCAGGCAACTATGAGCACCAAAATTTTAAGGGATGCAAAAAAGTCCTTAATTTTTACCCATGGACATCAATACAGCAAACCTTTTTTCATGTCATCAGTACCACCAAACTTGTACTAATGACCCAAATATACATTTGGGTCAATTTTCCGTCCATGATGACCATTACAAATCCAACGTGACAATATTCATGTGAACGATGCCAAGTGAATGAATCTAATGTGGCAATGGATGCTCCCTACCATGCCAATTGAAAGCCGAGCCACATCGGATTTTTAATGGTCACACACCTACAACGTAGAATTTTTTACGGTCATGTGGGTGGAATGCATTTTTGGGTCATTGTACAAGTTTGAGGTATTAGTAGGATGAAAAAATTGGGATTTTCATGTCCCATAAAAAAAAGATTAGGATCTTTAGTGGGATTATCCCCAAATTTTAATCGGCCAAAATGCCTTTTTTAGAGGGGATCCACAAGATCTAAATACTCAATGTCCTTTCATGTGGTCTTCTTCTATGCCTTTTATGGTCTTCTTTGTAATATCCAAGCTCAAAACCCTGACTCAAGCACCCACCTTTACCACAAGTTATTACAAATTAAGCCACAAAAAAAAATGTAATGTCACCTACAGAATTTTCTAAATTTTCTAAATTAATTTAAATATTTAGGATATAAAGTTAATAAATAATCATCTGAGTTTTTTGGAAAAAGTCGTAAAATTTTGACTTGGTCACTAATTTTCTGACTTGCAGAAAATTCCTTTGTGTGTGTGTGTGTTCGTGGTCATATGGTGCGATTTCATTATTATGGGGAGTTATAATTCAAGGAAATAAATTGAAAAATACTTGTTTACACAAACATTGACTATATATTGTGACGGTGAAAAATTTATTGCTATTATTATTGTCGGCGGGGAACAATATGCTCTGAAATACTTAGTGCATTATTTCCAAAGTTAAACTTTACTAAGTCGAAATTTCCTTAACAATCGATAGCTGTTATTGCTAATTTTAGTGGATTGAAAATATCTTTCTGACTCATCGATATTTAAGAACAAACATCAATTTCCCTTTTTATATATTAAAATGCAAAATATCTTGATAAATCATCAAATATCTATTTTGAATCATCTATACAAACCATTTGTCACTTTTTTATTAGAACACATCTCTTCATCTCCCACCTAGTATTTTAAACGACATGCTCTTATTTGTTCTGTAAACTTAGCCTACCAAATTACATCATGCATGACAACTTAACTCAACCAAGGTTTAAAGTACTCATTAAAAGTGACAATAAGAAAAGAAAAGAAAAGAAAATTATCCCATTCCTCCTCTTCAATGTGCAAAACTTCTACATCTCCAACAAAGAAAGCCAAGTCTTAACTCAAATTTCAACCAAGCCCAAAATTTATCCAATTTATGTTACTTCAAGTTTCTACCTTTACTTATCAAGTGTCTTGCAGGGTAAATTCATGGACTTCATTCCTTTTTAACAAGCTAGTTTTGTTTTTCTCTTAAAGAATGAGAGAGTTAATTTTTAATGTTTATATTGATTTCAAGGTGATTAAGGTTTTGAGCTGTTCAAATCTTTTATTCGAGATTAGTAAAAGCTTTAGGGACTAAGTTAGATTGATCTACTTGGTACTCTTGATTTTGGTTTGTTGATGTTTGCTCAATTAATTTAAATTTTTTTGTTAAGTTTAATTGGAGCTCAAGATTGGCATGATGAGCGATGGTGATTTTTTTTTAATACCTAAATTGAGATCTTTTTAACATGCCTAGAAGGTATTTGAAAGAATACTCATAAGGTTTTGTTGCATCCTGAATGGGAGAAAGTGAGAAAATAGTGAACAAGACCTCAAAAGGGGCATTTTAGTGATTCTTGACATTTAGGTACAATTTTGCAAATTTCCATACTTGAGAGGGCTCTTCTATCAATATTGCTTTATGGTTCTAAGTGTTGATTGGTGGGTTATTAAATAGATTAATTTTTTTTTTTTGGTCGGTCCTACGCTAATCCTACTGTAACACTCACTCTCAGACTTTTGCCTTGCCTCCGTGCAGGGCGTGGGAGTCGAAACCCACTCCTGAAATGAAATCGTCCCCACCCCAATTCTCCTGAGAAGGTGGGGATTTGAACCCCCAACCTCCCCTTCCAAGATGGAAGGGTGGCCACTGGAGCGAACCCCCAGTGGTTATTAAATAGATTAATTGAAGGAAATCAAACTTGTTCAAAATAACATAGAGGCAAAATTGTAATTTCATGAAGTTATGGGTCTAACATGTAAAACTTAAATATTTTGGGGGGCTGATCACGGCATGAGAAACGTTATTATGATAGGAAATCAATTTATGTTTAGAAACAATTACTTAATCTAGACAATTTTATAAGTAGCCAAAATTGGACTTAATTGTACAATTAATTTAAAGGTGGGTTGTTTTTGTAACTTTAATGTTTTAGGTAAAAAATGAATGGCCTTTGGTATTTATTTTTATTAATATGGCTTGATTACATGAAGATTGGAGGTTAAGGGTAAAAGCTGTAAAAAAAGAAATTTTGTTCGAGCAATTGTGTATGAAATTATATGTAATTAGTTTTAATTCTAATGATTAAGATGAATTTAATCAATGCTTGGTCTTAGAAACAGAAATTATGCGAGTTATTTAACTATAGAAATATTAATTGTCCAAGGAAAATTTATCTCATTGATTTGATAACTTAGAGTATGTAGATTCATATATTGAGTGCACATAATTGTTTAATTGCCATTGTTTATATAGAAAATGCCCAGAGAAGTGTGTTATTACACTTAAATGTGATTAATGAAAAATATGTATCATTTGTTCTGTATATGAGGACACCAAAAATGCCAAAAATTGTATACAACGCTCACTTTAATACCAAAAGTTTTTAGTGGATCACTTAAATGCCAAAGCAGCGAAAAAAACAATCACTCAAGTGCCTCCAGCAAGATATTCCACCCAAAAAAGTACGTGACATTCATAATTAAAAGTTTCATATGATGTAGCATTATTAAAAAAAAAAAAATCAGTCCACATGAACAATCCTACATGGCTTGGTGAAGTAAAACAACATCACACACCTCTAGAGAAAACATCGTTGCACAACCAAGAACAAAATAGGGCTTGGGGTCACTGTTGTTCAAGCGATTCAAAGAATCAACTCCCCCTTGTCGTTCACTCATCATCATTGTCGTCGCTCATCGTCGCTTACTCGATCACTATCGCACATGTGCCATCTCTATCACTATCTCTCAATTAGGTTTGTTATCTTCTCTCGCTAACTCAATTGGCCAGAAAAATTAGGGCTCAAGCTCGAGCTCAGGCGAAATTAGGGTTCGCAATAGTGAAGTTGCAATTGTGAGGAGGTCAATTTGTTTAATCAATTCAATGCTAGCTTTATTGCTTTCTATCTACTAAACTACAACCACATATCAAACCAAAGGGGCTCTTGGCAAAAGGATAAGGCAATATGGATATAGGCTTTTTATAGACTTATATAATAAAATGATTATTTTGAATGCAAGTTTTGTAAGTCTCATGCATTTTATTTATGGTGTTTGACTTTATTGACAATACGGTTGTGCTATTGTAGCTTGGGAGAAATTATGAGGCTTTCATCTCATGAGGTGGCCCAAATGAAAAGTCAAGGATTGCACCCAAAAGAAAAACCCAACCAGGCTTAGGTCTGAAAACAAGGAGGATGGCTTCTAAGGAGAGTGTTCCAAAAAAGATTAATTTTGGAACAGTTCCTAAGCAACCACGAACAAAGAACCCAACACCAATTCCATCTCAACCAACCAATGGTGGCAACTCCAAGAAAAACCACCAACACCACTATCCAAAACAAGTCTCATCAAATGACATTTCATTCTCTTAAGAAGACAACAGCTATAGCTAAAATACATGGAGCAAGAAGGCCTTTAGAACAACCTGCAGCTCCAATCCTAGTAGCCAGAAGCCCACCGAAGGGAAAAAGAACCTAGGGAGGGGGGCTATGGGAAGGTGCTAGAAATGATAGTCTTTGTTTTTTGTTGGGAGGTTGTGCATATTAACTAATAAGAGATTGATATTGACTAATGGGATTGACATAGTTTAATGTTGAGATAGTTGAATATTTTTGTCTAGTGGGAAGCCAAATCCTAGATGTGAATGTGAATGTTCATGTTTGATTATTAAAATTGACTAAATGACAAAAAAAGTTCAATGTCAAGGGATCGATCGGTTGTTCCATATTTTGTGTTCGGTTGTGCGGGTTTTGTTTGGTGCAATGCTTGTACAATTTGGTGGAATGCGATGCTTGGTGCTCATGCAGTGCTTGAATCAATAGTTGTATGTATTAGTGCAAGCACAAGATGCACCAATTACGTGTAGGCACAGAACAAGTGTTGATACTATTGATGTAATCTTTTGCCTGCACCAGCGCAAGCATAAGATGCACCAACACTTGCATGTGCTAAAGTGTGTTATGCCAGCACCAACACATACAAGTGTATATCCAACATGTTTAGGCTCTTTTGCTATATATACAAGGTTTGTTAGCAAACAAGCCTAAATCATAGGTTAGGAGTGTTTCAAAAAGTGTGACCAACACATTCATTGTTAAAAACTTGTACACGAGTGATTACTTTTTAAACATGACTATAACTTAAGTGATTGCTTTCAACAAAACCTGGCACTTAAACTATCACTATTTACAACTTTTGGCATAGAAATAATTACTTGTGAAATTGTTACCCATCCTAACTTGACTACCGTTTGCAATAAAAATGGCAAAAAGCTAACATCTCTAGCAAGAATTGAAGCAAACAAAGATTGAAAATACACAACTAAGCAAAAGAACTTATTATTTTCACAATGAATGAATTTCCGTCTTCTATTTGTGCCAAAAATTGTAGCAAACCAACAACACAACTATACTTACAAATTACCCCAATACAAGTATATATTCCACTACAACTATGGTAGACTTGACTCACTTTATATTTGATAATAAAATAGGCCAAACAAGAGAACAACAACACTATTGACAATCGATAACACTTTCCTAACTTCCTTCTATATATGGTTAGCCAAAGATGCTAAAGCCTCCATTTTAACTTGCATTGAGTCGACATCACCCAACTTGTCCATTTATTTAGGCAGAGGTTAATGTTGTCCTGCAAATAGCTCTAAGGTCACTTTTGTCGCTTGACTTGAAAATTGCGCATCGACCCATTTAAAATATTTGCACTTTCAGTCTTATTTGTACCTAGTGCATCTGTGGAATATTCTCTTGAGAACCAAGTCCAAGATATTCTTCATGAACTTAGTAACCCACAATAATAGTAACACTCACATTTTTCTTCACTTCTTGATACAAATTTGAACTGCTACTAAAGCTTTTGCCCTTCATTTGCAAAATTGAGCTGCTGATTTTGTTGGGGCTACAATACAATCTAGAGGAGTGAATAGGTTGAGTTTGTCCTTTTTGGACATATTCCTCGTCTAGGATGCTATTCTATTTCCATTTTTCCCTTTGCTTTGTCATAGGAGCTTTAGGCAATCTCTTGATCACATCATGGCAAAGATTTTCTTAGGGGTGTCTTCCCTAAAGTTGGTTGATAGCGTCCCGACCATCTAAGGAAGCATATCAATGTCAAATTCCATTTTTTCTTTCAATTTTTTTTTTTTGGAAAACTTTAGTTGTGTAATCGCTCTAGGAATGGAGCCCTTTACAACATTTCTTGCCTGACAACTCTTGTTTACTCAAGATTTTTTGGCCTTCTGTTGGTATTATTAGGCTATCCTTGAAGTAAATCCAATGTATTATCCAACATAGTAATATCGAATGAGTATGGTTTTATCAAGCATATCGTTTATTGAGCTTCTTCCATTTTGGCATATTTTAAGGCTTGACAAATTTATGGTTTATTGAGCGTCAACTTAGGCATAGCTATTTCAACATCCTCAGGTTGATCAAATTCATTTTTAGACTCATAATTTTCAATTAAAGCCACATTATGTTTGAAATCTTTGTTTTGGCTTTTACCTTTTCTTTTAATAAATGCTCATACTTAAACACTCTTGCAGTCAATTGAAACAAATAGGTAGGACTTTGACCTTCAAATTTCTCCATTAAATTAAATTTCAACCCGTTGAAAGTAAGGTCTATAAATTTCTTTTTAGAGAGTGAAGTGAGACATCTTCTAAATTGAGAAATGAACTAATCAATTGATTTGTTGCTATATATGTAAAGTCCGGCTAAATCTACCACTAATACCTTAGGTTTTGTTCGATGGAATTGAGAATGGAAGTGTATTTCCAATTCCAATTGTGTACCAAATTAGGTGCCAGATTAGTAGACCATGTGTAGATAGTCTTTGATAAAGACAAAAGAAACAACCTAAGTCTTGAAAATTAATTTGTTCTTCTCTCTCCACACTGAGTCACAAAGAAACCAATATGTTCCATAGTCAATTACATTTGCCAGTAAAAATGGGATGGTTTGGGATCTTAAATCCTCTTGGGAAGGTTAGGATATGGTCCTATAAACAATCTTTACCATCCTTCTATCAGCTCATGATTGTTGTAAAACAACCACAACGATTTGTTCAGCCCATGATCAATAAACTTGACCTTCCTGCCCCCAGGTGGAGACGATGGATTGCCCTGGTTATGATTATCGACATGAAGGTCAATTGGTACATTTGGCCTATAAGGCATATTTCCTACTTTTGGCAGTATGGCTACACCAAGTAACCTACGTTATCAATATTTGTTCTCGACCCTATAGATTGAACATTTTCAATATTCGGCCAAAGTCCATTATGTGGAATATTTTGATTTGCCAAATTGTTCTTCTAATTTAAATGAGCCTGATCAGAATTAACTTGATTATTTCCAATAACAAGACCAATTGAATTTGCATTACATCGATCCTACTTAGGAGATTCAAATCTTTATAAAATCCTCACGGGAGGTGGAATTACTTGACCTAAATTCTTAACATTATTAAACTAATCGGATGTTGAAGGGACATATCCCGGAACAATGGGACTCACTTCAAGCGAAAACAACTGGTTGGATGATCCTAACTTGGAAATAATGTCATCAATTGCATTGATGACCATTGATCTGATCACTTTAGATATGTGCCTCCCGATGTAGTTTGCCAAGTCATTTGGTGCTCCTCGTACAACCTTCGTATGGTTGCAACCACAGCAGGATCCGGCCCTGTTTCCCTCATTGGCTCGTCTATCAAAATCCTCAAGACATCTACATTTCTTTGCTAGGCTTCCTCCGGCATTACCTGAGTGATTGAAGATTCAGAGCTTATAACCCTATCATTGCCGTTGCGCGATGAAGGATTTGCAACTGTGGCATTGTCAAGCTTTTGTCGATTCCTAGTTATCATCATTAGGATTCCTCAAATCAAACCACAATGGTCCCGCAAGCTTTTTGAAGTGTTTCGGATCTCGCCATGTGGAGTTCTCTCTACCATCTGGGTAGTTTCAGTTTGCCTAAACCCATCTTGCCCCAATTCTCCTCCTAATCTCTCTCACTTTCTTCAATTCTCCTCTGGAATTCATCACTTCTTCTTGCCATTTCACTCTTAAACCCTCCGATCATTATGTTTTGTCCAGTACCCACTACATGCAAGCACCCCCCCTTCCTCATCGCATCTCCTCCACCTCATGCATGCCTCTTCCGTTCACTCTCACACTTCCTTCACCTTTCTTCTAGACGCCATCTTCATTAGCAATCGAACGCTTTTTTCAAGACTTGGCCCAATCTCAATTGATGGAGGATCCCCGACTCGCCGCTCTCTATCACCGCCTTGGAAGACTCTGGCCAGACCAAGAAGTTGAAGTCTGGGATCATGCTGTTTCGCTAGAGACACTGCAGGATTGTGAACTTTCCTTACTGGGTAAAATTCTTTCTAACCCACTATCAATCTTCAAGCCTTTCAGAATACCTTAAAGAAAGCTTGGCGAACAGAACAAGTCACAATTTCACCACGTGAGGCAGGACTCTATGTGTTTAAATTTAAGTCTGTAAAGGAAAAACAGAGAATACTAGACAATAGTCCTTGGTTATTTGCAAATCACCTGGTAATGGTGAAACCCTAGCTGCCAAATACTCCTCTCCACTGCTACGACTTTAAATCTTGTGCTTTCTGGGTGCAAATTTATGGCCTTCCCCTCGAAAGATGCACGAAAGAAATGATCATCAGATCAGTACACAATCTGGGCCATGTGCAAGAAGTGAAAATTGAAAGTAGAGACAACTCATCAGTCAAATCAATCAGGGCACGAGTGGAACTCAATCTCAATGAACCTCTGAAATCAGGCAAACTCATCAAAATAGAAGGGAAGAACATATGGATCGACTATCGATATGAACGCCTCTCTCATTATTGCTACTTGTGTGGTATTTTAGGCCATTATGCTATGCACTGTAAAACCATCCCATATGATGCAGCCAAGATGGATGATAGAACCAACTTGTACTTTGGGCAGTGGTTAAGGGCAGAGGTCAGAGAGCATAGTCCTTTTTGGACTGCCTTTTATGAACAATATTCGACTCCACCAGCACTAGATGAAATTATCCCAGAAACCCAACAGAATACCCCTCTCCTAATCACAGCTGCACCACAGAGCACTGATGTGCCATCAGCCATAGTAGACAAACCCACTGAACAATGTCTGCCCAGTCATCCACTTTCCCTACACCATTCTCACTCCCTTTCTGACCAAAAACAAAAATCCCCTATTGAAGAATACTCCCTTCCCAAGAAAATCAAAAGTCCCAGATCTTCCTCTAAGGCCAGTCCTCTGAAGAAAACAAAACAATACAGTCCTTATGAATCTTCCTCAAAAGTTACTGACCTGCTCAACGAATCTAAACTTCTGGACACTCCCATCTTCACAGCTAAGGGGGTTGAAAAATGGGCTGAGGTGGCATGCCCTAAAATGCCACCACCCGACAAATGAAGCTCCTCAACTGGAATTGTCAGGGGCTGGGCAACCCCCTGACAATTCAAGCCTTAAAGGCCCTCGCGGCCAAAGAAGGCCCCACATTATTTTTTTGATGGAAACAAAAAACTCGGAACAGTTTATCCAGAATGTACAACGGCAATTGAAGTTCTCTAGTTCGTATGTAGTGAATCCTTTGGGAATGGCTGGAGGAATAGTCCTTTTTTGGAATGACCAGGATGTATCTCTATCAATCGTATATGCCACCAATCACTTTATTGACACAATTTGCACAGATACTCATACAGCAACCACCATGAAACTCACTTGTCTACATGCTCCTTCGATATTCTATAAAAGACAACAGACATGGGCAGAAATCAGACACATTATGACTTCTAATACTTATCCTTGGGTGTGCATAGGAGATTTCAATGACATATTACATCATTGGGAAAAGGAAGGAAAAAAACCAGTGGAATCTTTCCAGCTACATTCCTTTAGAGAGTTTGTTAACGATTGCATGCTCATGGATATTGCAAGTAAATGTTGCTTTTATACATGGGTGAACAACAGAGATGGAGATGAAGTTTTTTAAAGAACGACTTGATAGAGCTATGTGCACAGCTGAATGGAGATTATCTTACCCGGAGGCCGAAGTCTTATCTTTTCCTACTATTGCATCCGATCATAGCCCTCTCCTTTTACTCACGGAACCCCCTTCTTTACGGTGCAAGAAAAGTTTCATCTTCGAGGCTTTCTGGACTCAGCATCCAGAATGCAGATCAATCATCAGCAATGCCTGGGCCTCCTCTTCCACCCGATCTCAATTATTAGAAAGCAAGTTTTAGCGTACTGCCTTAGCCCTTGCTCGATGGAGTAAGGCTTTTTTCAGCACATTTCCCTATTACAACAATAGATACAAGACCATATTAATCAATCAGCTCATCCTTATGACAAAACACTTATCTCCAACCTTCAACAGGATATTCATAAAATTTGGCAGCGAGAAGAAATCTATTGGGCAATGCGATCGAGAGTCCAATGGCTAAGGGAAGGGGACAAGAACACAAAGTTCTTTCATGCAACAACTCTTCAAAGCAGACAAAAGAATCGCATTAGCATGTTAAAGGATGATCACCTCGATTGGATCCGTGATCCCGATCAGTTTAAGAACCTTACGCAAACATATTTTTAGAATCTTTATAGATCGACTGGTCATCGAAATTATGCGCTTGTTCTTATGCAATGCCCCCCCTGTTATCACAGATGACATGAACAATAGTTTAATAGCAGCTGTATCTAGAGATGAAGTCCAGAAATCTGCTTTCCAGCTCGTCGCAACTAAAGCCCCCAGACCTGATGGTTTCAATGGCTTATTCTATCATCACCATTGGGATATCATTCAAGAGGACATATACACATCAATCAAGACCTTCTTTGACTCAGGAGTGCTGCCCCCCATTTTCAACAAAACTCTTATTACTCTTATTCCGAAGGTACCACAACCAGAAAGGTTAGAGCATTATCGACCCATTAGCCTATGCAATTTTATGTACAAAATTATCTCCAAAGTCTTGGCTAATCGTTTAAAACAATGGCTACCTCAATTAATTTCCACTGAACAAAGTGCGTATGTTACAGGCAGACATATTCAAGACAACATTCTGATAGTGCAGGAAGTCTTACATCATTTAAAAATTAGAAAACAGACCAAACACTTTCAGGCGGTATTGAAATTAGACATGCAGAAAGCTTATGATCGGGTTGAGTGGGATTTTCTTGAAGACTATCTTAAATGCCTAGGGTTTCATCACAAATGGGTCAGGTTGGTGATGCAGTGTGTCACCACGGCTTCGTTCAGCATCAAATTTAATGGCGACTTATTGCCATGCTTCCATCCTACCAGGGGTTTGAGGCAAGGAGATCCACTGTCCCCATACTTGTTTATCCTATTGGCCAACCTTTTATCCACTCTTATGCATGCAGCTGTTCAATCTGACACTCTCAAAGGGATTACACTCAATAGGTACTGCCCTACCCTTTCCCATCTTTTCTTTGCGGATGACACAATCTTTTTCTTGCATGGCACTATCTTAGAGGCTCAAAATCTATCCAATCTTTTGCACCAATACTGCATGGCAACAGGTCAGTCCATAAACAGAAACAAATATGGTTTATACTGCAGCAGGGGCTGCCCTTATCTTTTATAGCAGAATCTTGCAGCTGAAATCAGAGTTCCTCTTATAACCAAAATTGGCAAGTACTTAGGTCTTCCATTTGATTGGGGTGCGTCCAAAAAGGATATGTTCGCTTGGATTTTGGATCGTATTAATAATAAACTAGAAGGCTGGAAAGAACACTTCATTTCCAAAGGGGGGAAAGAAATCTTACTCAAGGCGGTCGTCCAAGCTATTCCACAATATGCCATGACTATATTCAAAATTCCCACTTCCATATGTCAGGCTATTGAACGAAAAAATTGCCAAATTCTGGTGGCAATCTTGCAGCACAAGATCTGGAATACATTGGAGAGCATGGGACTTCCTCAAAACTAAGAAAATAGAAGGTGGTCTAGGCTTTCGGGATCTACTAACCCTAAACCGAGCCCTATTAGGCAAGCAAGCCTGGAGATTGTTTCAGAATCCATCATCCCTATGGGGTAGACTCTTCAAGGGCCTATATTATCCTTCTAGTAGCTTTTGGCATGCAGCAAACAGAACTAATTCTTCTTGGGGATGGAAAGGATTACTTGTAGGCCGAGATTCAATTATTCACAAGCTTCAGTGGTCAGTTGGTGATGGCCAAAAAAATTAATATACGTGAAGACAAATGGCTGACTAGTAGCGTCATAGGCGAACCAGCACCTAGAGATGAGCCACAAATGGTTGCTGCTTTTATAAATCCTACCAACCATACTTGGAACATCTATCTTCTTCAGCAGCACTTCGATCAGCAAACAGTTGAGGAAATCAACCACATCCCGCTAGGCCACACTCCCACTACAGATCTCCTTATTTGGATGGGCACAACATCAGGAGACTTTTCTGTTAAGTCAGCCTACCACTTTCTTAGACAATCCTCCACCCCCACACAACCGCAACACATCATCCTCCTCCTACCAACCATCACCCCAATTATAGTGTCATATCTGGAAACTACAAACCCCCCCCCCCTCGCATTCGAGTGTTTCTCTGGTCTCTGTGTCACAATGCTCTTCCTACAAAAGCAAACCTATTCCGACAACATATCATCCAGGAGCCACTCTGTTCTTTCTGTTCAATGCACACACCCAAAACTATCGAGCACATTCTACTTTTTTGCCCATAGACTCAGCAGATCTGGTCTCACCCGAGCATACACATTAATCATCTAGCATACAGGGGACACCGCATAGACGCATGGCTAGAGGACATCTTTGACAATCAATCTCACTTACCTTCCAACGAGCTCGTCACCTCGGTTCTCTGGCAGCTATGGAAGGCACGCAACCATTTCATCTTTCGCCATCATCGGACAGATTCGCACCAACTGGTGGCTCGATCGCTTGCTGAAGCATCCCTGTACAGCAGCTTGGCATAGCACTTGCCCAGAAATGAACACAATCTGCTGAGCCCTAACCGACTCTGGACTCCTCCAGATCGCCATGGAATTAAGGCCAACATTGATGGGGCTTTCCTCTCAATTGACAAACCAAGCGCAATCGCATGCCTTCTCAAAGACAGCACTGGTGTCTTGCTCGATGGGTTCGCTAGCACTGTCCAAGCATCTTCCCCCCTGACAATGTGAAATCCAAGCCCTTATTTCCACTCTACCGTACCTGCTCGAACATGGTAAGGAGGAAACTGACCTGATTATTGAGTCTGATAGTCTACTACTGGTGGAAATCTTCAATGATCGTCGTCCGCCACCATGGGAGGTTCGACTGCTTGCTGCTGATGTCACGGTGATCCGTTCTTCCTTCCCCTGCTTGAGTATCCAACACTGCCGGCGAGAGGCCAATGCAGTGGCTAATTGGGCTGCGAAAGCCCAAGCCCGTGCCACACTTCATCCATCTTGGGCTTCAATCCTTCCTTCAGAGTTACTAACCCTTCTATGTATAGACTCTCTTTCAATAGGTTGTAACTTTGATCCTCCTTGAATGAAATGCAAAGCCGCACCGTTTATGACCAAAAAAAAAAACCACAATGGTCCCACCGGACGTACCAAAAAGAGAGTTCTCCAAAAAAAAAAAAAAAAAAAAAAAAAAGGTTGTTAGACCCATATCAGTGAGAACTCTCTCTCCACCTCTTATGTTTTTCTTTCTTTTCTGTTTAATATGTAGCTTTCTCTTATGTGGCCTCCATTTGGTGTGACATTTGCGCCACGTATCTATAAAAAGGGAAAAATCATTAAAAAAAAATTGCTAGGTAAAAATTCCATCCACTTAAAACTAAAGGAAAAAAATGAAAGGACTCAAATGCATGAATTTTGAAGGCTCTAAGATTTAAATAAATGAAATGAAAGTTTATGTGCATTA
Organism: Eucalyptus sp. ANBG9806169; assembly: GCA_014182395.1. NCBI lineage: Eukaryota > Viridiplantae > Streptophyta > Magnoliopsida > Myrtales > Myrtaceae > Eucalyptus > Eucalyptus sp. ANBG9806169. The sequence continues at coordinate 19,040,791 of CM024580.1, read as the reverse complement.
TCTTGAAAAATTTTAGGACTCATCCCTTTATCTTAAATAGTGTGCTAATTGACGATGTCCATAAGTCATAAGAACAAGTGTATCAATCTTATATTTGACACAGTTATTATATTTATAGCATAGGATAGCAATTCCTCTCTTTCTTCACATAACTGAATCTAGCTTCAAATTTTTCAGGTGAAAAAGTCCTCGTTTGAAGTATGGGGCAGTAGAAGATTTTCGATTACTAGGGTTCAAGTCCGAACTCTCATTATATTCGATTGCACCTAACTTAATTAAAAAACTTAAACCAATAAGATATTGATTAACTATCATATATATTACTCTGCATTACATGATATTGCCGATGTGTGGCTGCTTTCATCTTACACCCGCAAACGTGCATCTTAATGGAGCTTAATTTGAACAGTTCTGTAATGCAATTGATTGGTCCTAAGTTAAAGACCGCTTTATATTCAAAACACTCAATTCTTTTCATTTCCTTTTTACTTTTTTAGCTCAAGAGATATATTGGTGTTCGTGTTTCATGACTTCGACCTCATAAGATGTCCATTTCATGGAAGCTTCATCAGCTTTGAGATCAAGCTCTGAACAGTTTTGTGACCCAATTGATTGGTTCTAAGTTGAAGACAACTACGTATTCAGAAGTTTCAATTATTTTCGTTCCGTCTTTAAGATTTTAGCTCAAAAGCTCTTTCGGGGTTTGCCTTTTGTGACTATTATAACAAGGTAGATGGACATGTTGATTTGTCAAAGGCGGTAGAATCCACCCAATTAACAAGTTAGGTGCTGGCTTTTCGGGAAAAGTGTCAAAAAAGTTCTAAACCTTTTGCATTTGTGTCAATTTAGTCATAACCTTTTACCGGTATCAATTTAATTTTAAGCATTTTCACTTTGTACCAATTCAGTCGTTTCTAGCTAATTTTGGTCAGATTTTACTAACTAGACGTTGGCTAGGTGATGTGGCATGATCAGCTCTGACATTAATAACTTTTAATAATATTCAAATATTTTTCAATTTTTCTTTTTATTTTTATTTTTCCTTTATTTTTTTCTTTTTCTTCTTCTCCCTCTTTCTCCGTCGATCACGAACCTCAGCAACCAGCCCAAGGCGACACTCGACGAGGCTCGAGCCCTTGCCAGAGGCCACGAGAGTTGCTCGTGATGGGCAACGAGGCTCACCCTTGCCGGATTTGGCGAAGGTCAAGCCTCATCGGCCATGGGCGAGGCTCGACCTCGCCAAATCACCTTGCCCGGCCACTGGCGAGGACTCGAGCCCTTGTAGGAGTGACCTTACGGCCTCCGACAAGGGCTCAAGCCTGGCCGACTATGGCCTTTGGCCGATCACCGAGGTCCGGTGACCGATTGGAAGAAGGAGAAGGAGGGAGGAGGAGAAGGAAAAATGAAAAAATAAAAATAAAAATAAAAATTCGAAAAAATATTAAAATATTATTAAAAGTTATCAACGTCGGTAATGGCCGTGCCATGTTAGTCGACTGACTCCCAGTCAGCAAAATCTGGCCAAAAGTAGCCAAAAGAACTGAATTAGTACCAAACTAAAAAGTTTAGGGCTAAATTGACACCAATAAAATATTTATGACTAAATTGACACGGATACAAAAAGTTTATGACTTTTTTAACATTTTTCCCTTGACTTTTTCATTTTAAGGATCCATTTGAGTAAAAAGATCTTACTGGAAGACATACCCCACCACACTCAAATTGATGGAAAATAAATTTGAGTCAAGTCGGATATGTGTTAATAAATTTTTATTGTAAATAAATTGATCAAAATTGGTTAAACGAGTCAATTTAAATCAAATCATTTTTAATCGATAAAATTTGACCCTCCCGTTTGATGGGGAAAGACAACATAAGGACCTTTTCACAGCTTGAACTTTAATAATTATCTAACATAAGGACTTGATAACTCACCGGCTTTATCAAAGTTATCTACATATTCATGTCATAAAAATGGACTTTTTTTTCCCGTCACTATTCTTAATAAATTTCTTTGGACCACTGACAATTCACGAGAGATGTATTAAAGTTTAGCCGCGGTCACGTGCAAGCACAAAAAGGAAGACAAGACACTTGGAGGACGAATAATTTCGTCCTAGAAAGTAATGAATCTTGCGTAAGTCTCTATCAGTATCACTATGAGAAAATAACTATCGAGAGAACTAGTCCACTAAACTTGTCCCTTTCAACTTTCTCCTTACACGCCAGTCATTGGTAGACTTAATCAACGTTGTCCTTAGATTGGGTCATTTTATTGCGATCCTCCTAAACTTTCGGACCAGCTTTCTTGCGTATAGTGAAAGCAAAAAAAAAAGGGGGGGGGAAAGGAAAAAAATACAAATTAGAGAGGTTTGCTTAGGGTAGGCTGCCGGTGCCATCACTAACAGAAAGACTTTAGTCCTTTCATGACTATTGAATTTTTTTATTTTTTTTTTGGTCGAAATGACTATTGAACCACCGTCCATATTTTCTTCTTTTCTTTTGGGTCAAAGGAGAGAACTTTAGCCTTGAAAGTCCAACTTGCCATGTGAAACGTGTTTCAAATGCGAAGCTTTGCAGCTAATCATGGAAATCCTCATTGAATAACACGAATTGCCTCGACAAAATTGACAAATCCAAGTACCGATTATACTTTACGCTGGGTGGGACATTTTGACTGAAATTTCTACTATTGAATCACCGTCCAATCTAAAAATGTAATTTCAATTTCCAAAAAAAAGGAAAAAAGAAAAAAGAAAAAGAGAAATTGGGCCACTGAAGATCTTCCATATTTAAATGAGAAAGACGTACAATAACGAGATTCACAGAGCATAAAAATTGATTGGTAAAAAGAATGTGAATAAAGTTTAAAATGAATACTTTAAGGCTCCATTCGTTTCAAAGAAAATAACTTCCAAAAAAACGTTTTTCGGATCTTTCGACGTTCGTTTTATAGAAAATGACCTAATTAAAGAAAACGTTTTCTGCTATTAGCAAAAACACCACCTCATTTTCTGTCACCAAACACATTCCCCTTTTATTTTTGTGTTTTCTTTTTATTTTTTTATTATACTTTTCTATCTTTCCTTTTCTTCTTCTTCCTTGACCTTGGCCGGTTGTTGGCCACAGCAACGGCCATGACCAGTCACAAGCCAGCTCAATTGTTGCCTGATCTAGTGAAGCCAAGCTTGCCCAAGGCCTGCGAGCTTAGGACTTGCTAGATTCGGCGAGTTAGGCGGGGTTTAGCTTGAGCACCAAGGTTTTGTCAATCAACGGGCCGACTTGCGCCTCCACAAAACTCACGAACTTCTCGAGGTAGTGATCTCTGGTGACGATCACCATCTGGTATATATTTTGTTTTTCGAGGGACCAATCTCACCTCGTAATAACATGTTCTAACCATATCCGGTTTGTTGTAATTCTTATAAATATTGTTGTATTAGGAGCACAATGGAATTCACAATAAATAATTGTTTGTGCGGAAGGATACTATGTTTAGATTGGACAAAAAATTTGGAGCGCAATGTGTTATGATGCGGATGGGTTTCTTACACATATAGAAGCCTCCAACAAAACTAAAATACAATATTACCACCAAAACCTCAAACTGATACAACCGTATCACATTTACTCCAAATTAATTTCCGTATCATAAAAATTTCCAAACTAAAGCACTAGTACCACACATACCCTAATACCACATTTCAAATCACAAAAAATCCTAAATTGAACCCAATGACATAATTGCACTCTCTTAACTCCCATCCAATCCTCTTATATCATTAATGTGGAAACACTCATGGCAAACAACTCAAATGATCAGGCATATGACGTAGATTCTTACTAAAAAATCTTAAACCGTAACATTTAATGGGGTAAATGTGGCACCTATGTGCCAATTTGAGACTTTTTTTAATATGAAAATTAATTTTGAGGTAAATAAGGCACAAAGTATCATTTTGAGATTTTTTGTGGTATTAACACCTTTAATTAAATGTTGTCCATTTTGCTTAATCTAGGTGGTTTCGTGCATCATTTTCCTCTATGAACAAAAACAATGGGAACAAGGTACTACTAAGATGGTTGGTCTAATAGTAAAGAAGTTTGTTGCCTCCCACAAGGTCTCGAGTTAACAAACTCCTAGACAGCTCGCACTGTCAACTGCAAAGCCCGGAATCCTAAAAATTGCCATGATAATATGCTGGAGTTCTAAAACTTTCCTTTCGCCCCATTTAAAGTCCCGAAACTTGTCAGTAACATCCATTTTAGTTTTTTTTTTTTTTCATTCCGATAGCTCTATTATGTTTTAGTGGATGAAAAATATACGTAGCTTGTTTTAATTAACTGCCAAGTGAAAATAAAAGGCGCGCACTTAAAACTAAGGGAGTTAACAGAAGAGCTTGATGTATCAAAATAACAACTTTTAGGACTTAAATACATGAAATGAAAGTTTTAGATCTCAAATGCGTTATTGTCACAATTTTTAGGGCTTGGCATTTAGTTGTCCCTACAAAAGTGTAACTATAAATCTTTAGCTACACCATTTGTACGAATAAGATTTCTATAATATAGTTCATGCTACTTTCTTATGTATTTATATTACAAATGTAGATTAATGTTAATAACAAATTAATACTAGAGATATAAAGTTTCAAGTTGCCATTTAATTCAATGTTATGGATTAGTTGTAATATCCAGATTCTAGAAAAAGGGATGGTAAATTTAATGAGCTAATTATTGTTGATATGGCTTAAGAAATTATGCAATTGTACCGGGGTATCATTACTTTTGTTTCTCTAAATTAGTTGGCCAAGGACTTATTTCGATATGAAATTTTGATGGCTAATTGCATAACGATTTGACTTTTGGGAAAATAGCTAAACTTTACGTCTGAGGGAGGGAGGGAGGGAGATTTTTGGGATACCGCCAAGGATGCCTTGATGTTTTCCCACGAATTTAGCTGTTATCTGTTAAGGAGTTTAAATTGCCCCAAAAGAAAAAAGATCAAGTATATCATGATTTTATCTCTTTTTCCATTTAAACTTTTTTAAAAAGAATAAGCTAAAGAAAGTATCCTCGGTATACTCTTAATTCATATGGCTTGCTTTTAATATAATATCTTACATATAGTCTTAAATAATGTAAGTATTTAATACAATACAATCTCTTTAACAAAGAAAAAAATATAGTAGATCATAAAATATTAGATTAATAAAAAATTGTCATGCTTGTACTTACCAAATATGAGTTGTCGCGTCTAACTATACATATTAATAAAAAAAAGAGAAATAAATAATGCGCTTAGCAGCTAAGCAGATGGTGATCTTGGATTCACATTCAAATGATGACAGACAAGTACATTAATCAATTATTGATGTACAAAAATTACACATCAAAAGAATTCAATTCCCAGAAACGCCCAACAAGACAGAGCATCTCTTGAGACGACTCACAAGCTGATTCAACCAGAGAGAGAGAGAGAGAGATGTCTCATCTGAAAATGTCTGACCTCCCTGTAAAACCCTCTTGAAAAAGTTTCCTGGAGACTCTCCTTATACAGCACGTGGGTATTTTGAACGTGGCCAACGGGTCAACCACACGAAAAATAAGGGGAAAAAACCCACCCGCAAAATAATGGAGACTCCAGGATAAAAAAACCAGAGCCAATGTTCTGGCGTTCGCAAAAGAGTTGGTGTGGTCCGACCAGAGAGGGTGATCCATCGTCGGCACCTTTCTTTCTCCTCAAAGGTCTCAAACACTTTGAACCAAGAAAAGGAAATGAAATAACTAAAGTGTCATTATTAGGTTCTTGGCACGTCGTTACTGCCCAACTCCAGATTTTCTGAGAATATTGCAGGAGATCACATGAGATCCAGAAGAGCTTGACGCAGATTCCTCACGAGATCCCCCATTTTCAAGCTGGATCCCACGTCCATCTACATAAGCGGAGCCCCGTGTGTTAGATGCATAATTAACTTGGTGATTTTAGTAAGATTAATCTCTGCATCTAATATTTCTCGGAAGAAAAACAATATGGTGTTAAAGCCGGGGAAAAGATTGAAGAAATTTGGGTACCATATATATTTACCTGAGCTAGGATGGTGACATCTAGTATGGAACTTCCAAAGGGCATGATGCAACTGTTCACGACAGTTAGGTTCAGCTCCTCTATTTCACCGATCATCTTCGATATAGAGCCACTGCGCCTCTCACAATGGATTTTGATGAGGACGCAGTTTCCGGAAACTCGTGCCTCGATTTCCGGGAGCGAGAGTTGCCGGTCAATCTGGCTGCAAGAGTGCTCGTCAGACGAAGAAGCCGTATCGTCATCCGTGGTGAGTCGGGACTTCTTCACCACGACGACCGACTCCACCGTCTTTGCTGCCGCCACCTCCTCCTCGAGTGCCTTGACGCGTTGTTGAAGCTCTTTCAAGTGCTCGATTGCATCCTCAAGGATGGACGCCTTGTCCATCTGAAAAACACAATTAACATTTATGATAGAAATTCTTTCAGCGTGCTTCTAGTTTAAGCTAGTAGTAGCGCATCTCTCGTCGGGTGCTAACGACTAAACTAATCTGTACTAATCTCAAGCTTAATCCTACCCGTGAATCATACACTCACAATAATTCCCGAACTTTCACGGCTTGTACCTTCTTAAGGTTGGGAATGACGGCCGAGAGCGCGATGAGATGCTTGCTGATCTTCTCGCGGCGCTTCCTCTCGGCTAGCACATGCTCTTGTGCGTGAACCAGCGTCCTGCTCGCCGCGCTGGTGTTTTTCCTCTTTGGTCCCTCGCAATCTTGGATTTCATAAGTACCTTTGAGACACATCAGAGCGAGACAGATATCTCTAAGACTACTTAATGAGAAAAGATCTGATTTTCAAAATACTGATTTCACATACGAGGCTTTAGTCTCTTGTAAGACTTTACCATGGATCGGATTGGATATGGCTGGAGAAGAATCGGGGTTCCCAAAAGATATCAAGTGGGAGTCAGGAGACAGAGACCGAGATGGAGATGGAGACGGAGATGGCGATATCACCACTTTGCGAGTCATCGTTTCGTGCGCCGGTGTGCCTAGCGAGTTCCATCTCTCGGTCTTGAGCTTTTTCCGGGGCCTCTCGGTTAGCTCTCGAGGAGCTTCGATTGACCGTGCGGCAAAACCGGGCATCGTCTCACGGCTAACAAGAGGGACCAGATGGGATGGCGACGAGTTGGAGCAGGGCTCTGAATGAAAAGATGGATGGAACAAATCGAACTCGTCATCCAGCGAGAAGGGGGAGTTCACTTGTTGCTGATGATGGTGGTGATGGAAATAGGCTGCATCTTCAACCATCTGTGGATATTCACCCCCATAAACATGGAAGGGAAAACAAGAAAGAATCAACATACGAATGAATATGTCGATCGTTACGTTTATATTCGAAGAAATCTAATCATGGAAAACGGGAAGGAGTATTACCTGGGGAAATACTCTCGGCGGCAAGATCTCCATTGGATCACCACAGCCTTCTTCTTCTTGTTATTCTTCTTCTTCTTCTTCTGAGTCCTCTGATCACCCTAAATAGAAGACGAAAACGACGACTTTAAGTAAAGGGAAAGGTAGGAACGAGTCGTCCCAAGCCGTATTTCTAATAAAGAAAACGAGGTCGTCACCTGTGGAGAAAGGAAAGAGGGAGGAGCGAAGCTTCTTAGTTGAGCAATGGCGGACTTGAAGGAACGGTTGCTTTCATTTATACGCGAGCACCCGCACGCGTCCTCGGCGACGAAGCTGACCTCGCACGTGCGAATTATTCCTCTCCCTTTGCGAGCTGGCTCCTTTTCACATGGGGGAGAGAGTGTCTTCTATCTTCTTCATCCTGTCAAGTTTCACACACGCACACACAATCGGCTCTCTCTCTCTCTCTCTCTCTCTCTCTCTCTCACCAAACAAAAAAACCGGGGATATTTAGTTGTGCTAATATTTTATGGATCGAAAAATATTAAGTCATGCTAATATTTTATGAGATCTTGTTAACGAGTGTCTCGAGAAACTCTTTCATAAAGCAAGATTCTCATGTCGGATATATTGATTTTGCATGATATGAGAGAGACAATGCATTGGAAATGACAATCTTTCTTTATATAGATGATTAATTCTTGTATTTTTTGTGTAAAAGGGTTGGTATCTCCTTAGACCTTATTATAAGGGTTTTGCACATATGCGGTCGTATATTCTATTTGAGCCACAAATGCTACTCAATTTGAATGAGCTCATCAGTGGCATGTCAACTGCGAGTTAGGATAAAGTTGGAGTTATTCCTACACTTGACACAATCCAACCAATTAATAGACGAATTAAGATTTTTTTAGATTAAAGGACAACCAGGGAATTCGAACTAAAAGTCCACGTACACTTCAAACTACATGAGATTGAATCCTAATCACTTCGCCCAACAATCTTGTTTAGCCACGAGCTAATTACAACATACTGCGCCAAAATACGAGGTCTAACAACCAACAGCTAATCAGTAAGTAACTCAGCATCTACCAAGTGTCATTTCAACTTCCAATCTTGCAAGCAAACAACACCCCCCCCTTTAAAAAAAAAAAAAAAACTTATTTTGTCTTAACCTAAAATGGTTTTGAATTTAAAATACCAAGAAATTTTCTTGCATTCTGCGCTGTATCAACATAACATTTTTGTGGAAAAGGGTATTGATGGGTTGGAGAAGAGATATCGGGCGCACTTTGATTTTTAAATTAATGTACATGTCAGAATTACATTATCAAGATATATTATGTCAGATAGGCGAAGAAGATATTGGGTTGATTTAATCCAAATAAAAAATAACGGGGCCAGATTAGATATATATAAATAAAAAAAGAAGTAGCAGTTGCCAAATCATTCCTAAAACAGGTGTATAAACATAAAAAAGAAGAAGTAGCGGTTGCCAAATCATTCCTTAAACAGTTGTATCAACATAATTTTGCAATTTGATCTCGGATTGTGGGAAGGGAGACGTATAGAGACTCCCGAATGCCACCCGGGCTGTCTTTTCCGTTGATTTATCAAATGACTCAAAGCTGACCAGGGACACTTGCCACATAACGAGATAGTTAAATCGCCACCAGTTATCGATGCACAGCCCGTTAAACAAAGTAAATCAAATCCCAGATGTAGATTAGTATCTGATAATAGATTACTTCAAATTGCTCAGTTCATAGAAAATAAGCATATTCTTCGATTATGCTCTGTTTATGAAGTGTAACGTGAATTCACATGGACAAGTTGCTTTTCTCTTGGGTTAATACCCTGAAATATCCTAAACTGGTACATCTATGACAAATTTATTCCAAACTATTTTTTTTTACCACCAAAAACCACAAACTAGTATACCTTTAACAAATTTACCCTAAACTGGTGCACTTGTGACAAATTTACCCTCTATTAATTTTCGTTAATTTTTACTGTCAAATTATTAAGTTAAATGACATGTGACACTTGACTGGTATATCAATTTGAGGTTTTTTACGGTGGAATAAATTAGTTTTTGGTAAATTTGTCATAAATGTACCAGTTTAGTGTTTTTTATGATCAGTCAGGGAAAATTTGTCATAAGTGTATCAATTTTGGGTTTTTCATGGTCAAAAAAATAATTTTGGATAAATTTATCACAAGTGTATCAGTTTAAGATTTTTCAGGATATTAACCATTTTATCTTTTGAGGTTGAAAAACGGCTGTTGAGCTGGAAAGCGGCCATTAAGCTGGAAAACGGCCTCTCAACCAAAGAGGACAAATTACGCACCTATCAAGAAAAAACGAAAATGCTCCAGCTTATTTTTTTGGGAAAAATTAGATTAAAAAAAAAGGCCTAAATTTTTCTTAATGTGATATCAATACCACAAACTTTTTTTAATTTCATTAATATCCCAACTTGTACCACTGAGCCAAAATACATACAGTCGCGGTTCTGCTCAAAATAACCTTTGAAAATTTGGCTTGGCAGCTTCCATTGACAATGGCAGACAAATGGAGTAGACATGGATCTAAAGTGACTTTAGTCTAGTTCAAAGCATAGTCGTTTCTCTTCGAGAAAAATTACCAAGAACCTAAATTTTGCCTAGTATGACATTAATATTGCAAATATGCAGTGTATTACCACCCAATCTTCCTGTGTAATACTTAATGGACAGCATCTTCAGTATTTTCACCCCTCTCGAGGCCTTAGACAAGGTGATCCCCTGTCTCCCTATCTGTTTATCTTGATGGCCAACCTTTTATCGGTCTTAATCAATAATGCTATCAGCATGGGCACCCTTAAAGGCATGAAACTGAATAGCCGGTGTCCTTTATCCCATCTATTTTTCGCAGACGATGCCATATTCTTCCTTGATGGTACTGTTCGTGAATGTCATAATTTATCAAATCTCTTACATCAGTACTGTGTAGCTACGGGGCAAGCCATTAATCGTAATAAATCCGGCATTTTTTTCTGAAAATCCTGCCCTATTAGTTTACAACAAAATATGGCTAGTGAACTCCGGGTTCCTATTTTGCAACAGTCTGGGAAACACTTGGGGATCCCTTCTGATTGGGGACGATCAAAGAAAGATATGTTCTCTTGGATAATGGGGAGAGTCAACAGGAAATTGGAAGGGTGGAAAGAAACACTACTATCAAAAGGGGGGAAGGAAATCCTTCTTAAAACTGTCGTCCAGGCTATACCTCAGTACGCCATGTCCATCTTTAAACTCCCTGTCTCTATTTGCAGATCAATTGAGAAACGCATTGCTAGGTTTTGGTGGCAGACAGATAAGCATCGATCGGGCATCCATTAGCGGAGTTGGGATATATTGAAGAAACGAAAGGAAGAAGGGGGTTTGGGCTTCAAAGATCTTTTAAGCTTTAATAAAGCCATGTTGGGTAGACAGGCTTGGCGGTTGCTCACCAACCCTTCCTCGCTATGGAGTAAGGTTTTCAAAGCACTTTATTTTCCATCACGATCATTTTATCATGCCGAACGAGGATCTCGTCCATCTTGGGGATGGCAGAGTATATTGACTGGGCGAGACGCCATATTACCTAACATACGTTGGTCGGTGGGGGATGGGCGCTCCATCCACATTCGTGGCAATCGGTGGCTCCCTATGGGCGTCTTAGGTGGACCAGCGGTTCGCGAGGAACCCCAATTTGTAGCTAATCTTATTGACCAGCATACTGGTACCTGGAATGTTGCTTTGCTGGATAATTTTTTCGGCCAAGAGGTAAGGGACCAAATCACTAGTATCACTATCAGACCTCATTGTACTACCGATCAACTTATTTGGACTGCTACCCATGACGGCTCTTACACGGTTAAAACAACGTATCATACTATTATAGCATCCATCAACACCCCACATGCTCCCTTGGCTTCAACATCATATCGGCATCCAAGCTGGTTGTGGAAGCAACTCTGGCATCTAAAATCCCCCCCAAAAGTAAGAACCTTCCTCTGGTCTCTATGTCAAAATGCTCTTGCAACAAGGGCTATTTTATATCAGAGGAGGATTATCACTACCCCCATATGTCTGCTATGCAAACACAACGTCCCCGAGACTCTTGAACACCTCTTTTTACTGTGTCCTTGGGTAACAGAGGTATGGTCTCATCCCCTTTTGAACATACACATTTCTCCTATAGCTGTGCAACGCATAGATAAATGGATTACCGAGACAGTTCATAGAAAAAGTTACTCACATGGTCTGGAGATCATCGCCTCTGTACTGTGGCAGATTTGGCGAGCTCGTAATGGGTTTGTTTTCCTCAACCAAGCGCTTCAGTCTTCTCGGGTGGCCGAGGCAGCGCTTGCGGGACATCATGCTACTAGTCTTGTAACTTTCTCCTCCACCGGTAAAGCTTGCTCGCTTCTGCTTGGGGGCGCCCTGTGGAAGCCACCTAATCGGGGAATTTTAAAGGTTAACATAGACGGCTCTCATCACCCGGGATCACTTGAAGGAACTATGGCTTGCATATGTCGGGATTACAAGGGCCGACTTACCGATGGTTTCTCATCGATCTGTGCAGCAAGGTCGGCTTTGCAGGCGGAGATCCAGGCGTTTATTTTATCGCTTCAGCACCTGCATCGTCAAGGGTTAACCTATGCCCGTCTCCTTATCGAATCTGACAGCTCGATCTTGGTTGACACACTCAATCGCCGAAGGAAGCCACCATGGGAGGACCGATCTCTCTTCCACGAATCTGAGGCGCTGGCGAGTTGCTTCCTTGACCTATCCCTCGTTCATTGCAGACGTCAGGCCAATGTGGCCACTGACTGGGCTTCAAAGGCCCATACTCGGGGCTCACATTTTAAAAGTTGGGCTGTATTTCCACCTTTTCCTTTGCTGGATATTATATCTGCTGATGCCTTGGCAGCCAGTTGTACTGGTCTTTCTTAATTAATCTAGTTTCCCTTTTCTGACCAAAAAAAATAAATCTAAAAGTACTTTTTGTCACAATTTGTCGAAGACTGACAGTTAATAATCTGACGTAGTGGCTTGTGTGAACAACCATACGTGGATCTAATATACTTTTAGTCTAGTCCACAACGACCTGGTTTCTCCATCTTATTTTGGAGTTGCCTTTTTAAGCAATTCTTGTGTTCCTTTCGAACTTGTATTTAAATAGTTATTTTAAAGTTAAAGATTATGAAACATGGATCGAAACATGTTCTTAATTAATTTTCAGTACAAATGAAGCTATTCATCGAAAAAACAAATTATAAGAGGGACGTTTCACAGATGATATAAAATATACATTTCACCCTCGTTTAAGAGCGGGTAATTTAAGTTATAAATTTCTATCTCCATAAAGGAAAATAAGAATTTTTTAACTCTCTTTTGGGAAATTTGACTAGTCTCCTGCATTATATGAGAGTCTTATAGCAATTTTATTTTAGAGTTAATGATTTATTATGGAGAAAATTGTATAAAAAGTCATAAACATATTGTATGGTCATTAATTCAGTCCTAAACCTTTCAATTATGCCAATTTAGTTCTAAACCTTATAATTTTGTCATAAATATTTTGATAATTTGTTAATTTAGTCTTAAACATTTTAACTATTTACCAATATAGTCTTTCCTGCTAATTTTAGACAGACATTACTGATGCAATGGTCCAATTATGCCTTGTTTGATAACTAGCCAATTCTTCACTATTTCTATTCTTTTGTTCCTTAGAACAAAAAAAAAGAACGGAAATCTATTTGATAGCGTCAATTAATTTTTTTTATTCTCGAGAATATATCAGTGACCATGAAATAGATTTGGAATAGAAATAAAAAGTATAAAAAGTTATTTCTTTGTTCCTGAGAACAATTTTTTAAACAAGCCATTTTCTTTTCTTTTTGTTCTTTTTTTCCTTCTCCCTCCTCTAGCTATCGTTGACCATTGCCGATGCTTAGCGATCAGCTAGAGGAGTAAGAAAAAGAGAGGAAAAAAGAAAAATCTTATAAAATTATTTAAAAAATTAAAAGAAATTCTACGTCACAAAAAATTTGAGGGTCGTACAAATTTCTTCTCATAAATAGCTTTTTCTCGATTCTATTTCCTAGACGAATTTTTGAGCATTCAAACACGTTTGACACCTACACAAATTTCTAATCCCGAATAGAAAAAGAATAGAATTGCATTTGACAGGATCCTCAATTTTATTTTTTTGACATAGAATTTCTTTTAAGTTTCCAATAATTTTATGATTTTTTTCTATTTTTTTTCTTTTTTCCTTCTCTTCTCTTTTTTCCTCCTCTAGCTGACAACCTTGCCAGGCTTGGGGGAGCCTTGCCCAACCATTGCAAGGTTGACCTCACCGAGGGTCGACAAGGTTGTTGGACCTCGTCTTTGGCTAGTCGTCAGCCATCATCGAGCCCGATGATCGACTAGAGGAGAAAGAAGAAGAAAATAAAAAAAAATAAAAAAAAAAAAAAGAGAAAAAGAAAATAGTTTGATTCTAGAATTGTTCTCTAGAACAAAAAAGTAATTCTTTTTCTAGTGCAATGTGTCTCCTGTTGCATTTAGTCCATGCTCATGTGGGATTGGATGGCAAAATTAGGGTCTAAGACGTCTCATGTGTAGCTACTGAAGTGACTTAATTCTTGAGATAGCTTCACGTGACTGTCAAATGACAAATTGTTTCGTGTTGAATTTTATTGACAAACAATGAAAATATATAATCGATGTTATCATAGGGTAATGCTTTCCACCTCTTAATGATAGATCATCGTATATTTGGACAATTGAAATATATGATCAGCTTGGACAACATTTTCATAGACCCAACTTATGGAGATGAAAGCGGTCCGACTACAAAAAATGGATTGGGTACGCGATTTAAGTAACACTATTTGAAATATTATTTTCAGTTACTAGAATGAAACCATTAGTATTATTTCATCTTTTAATGGCACCAGATGGATGAAAAGAAAAGGTTGATGAATTCAAAGGCCCATGATGAAATGCTTGCGTTTTCCTTGCCTCATCAATGAGGAGTTACGTGGGAACAGGTGATATTATTGTATAGCTAAATATTAAATTTCTTCATTCGGTTAAAATAGCATTATTTGGATGGTAACTTTCTTGCCTTATTTGGACATGGATTTTCCAATCTTAAAAAGGGTTGTTACCTAAATCGACTGGCGATTAGTATTTAGACATTATCATGCCTTAAAAAAATGTCATGATGTTGTCTTATTCGATGTGTAGCTTCTGAATAAGTTGTAGCATTCGCTAGACGAATCGTGATTTGACTCCATTGTGAAGTGGTTACAATAAAACTATTCTTTATATCCTACCAACGAAAATGACACTCTAAGAACGTGTGGCGATCTTTTTAATATTGAAGAAGAACAAAAAACTAAAGGAAGTACATTAGAATGGTTGTTACATGAGGTGCCAATTTAAATGTAGGAATCACGAGAACACTCCATCACTAATTAAGAGTAGAATAAGAGAAATAGATGATCTACATGGTACCGAAAACTTAAATATTTGACGCTTTGAGATAACATAAACCGACCCTATTCGATGTCCGGATATTAGGAAACATATTCATTTCTTCCTCTTTTTCAAAAAAAAAAAATGATATAAAGAAATTCGGAATTTAGAAGTAGTAAAGAGGAGTTGCAAACTTTGTCCCATCCTCTACACCAATACTCCTTCCTCGTCGGGTTTTTGCAACCCTATAGGGACAAGAGCAATCCACATATCTTCGCTTGAGCAGATGACATTATCATCGCTAATCATTTCTAATTCTTTTCTTTATTTCTTGTCCTATTATGTCGTAGGAGAGAAAGGGAGAAAAAGAATGATATAATTAGACTTCATTTATTTCACCGAATTTTAATGATTTAAAAAATATTTTCATGATTTACAAAAATATTTAGACATAACTTGTTGTCCATAATCAAAACTTTTTTCATTGACTAATTAATCAAGCAATATAATCGATCATTTTTAGGAAAATATTTCTTATATTATTTATTTTTGACGAAACAAACAGAGCCTAAGTATCTAACATTTTTATTATATTTTTAAATACTCAAATATCTATTCTCTTGGTTCTTGAATTTGAGGGGGTCAAAGTGCTAATAGAGGGTTGGTTGTAGTAGATATTTTTAAAATTCCATGAATTCCACAGGGTGACTTTGAAACGAGGACACCCAATTATTGAAGGGTCATCTAGAAGCTCCATCGAGGGATCTGTTTTCAGAACAAAAACGATTATGCCGACAACATATTTCCCAACATCCCAACATGTTGGCGGGTAGTCATTACGAAATATTTGTGTACTTTATCACGTTGTATATTTTATTCATTACCAAATGAGTATTAGTTTTATTTTTTCAGTTTGATTAATTAAAAGGATGAAGTGGAACAATCAACGTTGATTTCTTCCAGAGGTACAATCATAGTAGTCCCATATCTACTATGAGATGTCCAATTTGACACTTAACTACCTAATACTATCTATATATGTATCCCAAGGTTCGAAGTTGACGAATTCATCATAGCCATGTACTACTTGTGTTGGCAATCGGTGACTCTTTTTGCATGATACAGTAGTATCCAGAAGCCATAGAGCACAGGACAATCGGTAATTTACTCATAACATAATTTAAAATTTGTAACTTAAATTTGGTAAACTTATGAAAGATAGATCGGGCACTGGATCAATGAGCCAATGGGGCACTACATAACTCAAAAGAGATGTTCCAAAAGAAGACGACAATGCACCTCAAAGAGAATAATAAAAATGCTCCATCAAGGTCTGATCTAATGTAAATCATTTAGGGTTCGAGCCTGTGATCTTTTATATACCAAATTTAATGTGAAACATTTAGGGTTTGAACGTATTGTATGCTTATTGTATAGTTATGTAAACTCGCAATATATGAGAGATTTATGAGATAATGCAATTGTACCATTGACCAATTCAAATCACCATCTCTCATCACTCATCTAGTAGAAAGCATGGGCTTTTCATAAAATTCTTTCTGAAGAAGTTTGAGGCTGAAAAATGCCTTCAAGATGATCTCAACCTCAAAATTTTCAGTGGCCGTATTAACAATAATTATAGTTTCAGCTCCAGTTCAAGTTGAATATATTTCAATTTCATGGTCTCACGTGTTTTTCCGCTTAGCTCTTTCCAGCAATTTTTGCAGTAGAATCGATTGAGTTCAACTGACATTTTTTTTTTCATGCTGTAACCCACCACACGTGTCCCACCAAATATCGACATTTTGGTCTTTCCCTAATTTCTTTACTGGAAAGTTGTATTTAAGGATATTTCTTTTCGGGGAAAAACATTAAAAACAAAAAAACAAAAAAAGAAGAAGAAGAAAAGCGTGCGCTGATTTTTCTTCATTGGATACAATATTTCCTCTCATTTTAAGTGGATTATTGCAAGACATAAGTTGCAATTTTTGGATCACATGCGACGACGGTTTGCCATATGTTTTTTTTTTTTTTTTTTGGGGGGGGGGTGGTTACTACAATGAATAAATTACGAAGAGATATTAAGGTAAGTAGCTGCTCCTACATTTAAGTAATTCGATTGCTGTCTTATACAGGCTGGATTACATAAGAGCAAACATCATTGACATATACACTATACTCCATGTTACAGATCTTATATGGACAGCATCAATTTATTTTAATACAAAAATAATTTAAAAATGTATTTATTTCTAATGCTTGATGACAACATGCATCCGTGTCTTTTCATCATCAACCAAAAGCGAATGGAATCACGTGATATTAATATAATCGAAATGGCCTCAATATTAAACCATGAAGTTAACTTTAATAATAATGTATTTTATTTATTTGAATATTATGTTGAGAAAAAGATACACAGCGTCATTCTTTTATGGACTTGAAGGCATGCCGTAAAATCAAAGCTATTCATTTGCGTATTATGCGATTTATTGTTGAACTCTCATGGTTAGCGCAGTTAATTAGACCGTGTCAAAGAATTCTAGCTTGTAAACTAGAGGTTTGCCCGTTGATTATTTGCAAACATTTTCAAGTCAAAGTTACGTCCGTAGACAATAATTAGTCAATGTATGTATTGTTTGAAATAATTAGTCAATAGACAATATTCTCATTATCAAAAACAATTTATAATTAAGCATTTTCATTAAAATAAAAATATTTTATTATTTTTTTCATTTTTGTAAGAGATGCAAACAATCATTTTTAGGAAAATGTTTTTCAAATTATTTATTTTTATGAAATAAACGGAGCCTAAATACTCCATATCATGTCATTTGGTCTTCTTCTATGTCTTCTTTGTAATACTCTGAGCTCAAAAACCCGACTTAAACATGCCCCTTTACCACGAGTTATTATATATTAACCAAGAAAAAAAATTATATATATATACACACAAGGTCCCTAATTCTTCAAAATTACAACAAGATCATCCTTGTACAAGAATAAGCTTGAAAACTAATATGTATAAAGTCCAACATCATATTCAAACCAAACTCAGAACGTGCACGACTGTAAGTTGGTTAGCCTCACTCAGTAAGTAGTTCGACACATCAACGTGATGTCATCCCTTATCATGGATGTTCGTCCCTACATTTGATTTGATCATTGATTGGAAGCTATGCCTTGTCTAAAAAGTTAGTGCAGGCCATGTCTACAACTAGTATACAAAAAAGTGATATTGTCGACTTTGATAAAATGGTGGTAATGGTCCACTTGTAATCTGCCATATCACTTAAATGCACTAAATAGTGGATCGATTGACCTAAATCTACCCTCACTCGTAAAATGAGTGAGAAACTCCCTAATAAAATCAAAGGACATATCCAATTGGGTTTCAGATAGGTCTCTCTATATCACCATTTGATTAAAAAGCTAATGGGGTAATCATCCTCTAATTGAAACACGAGTCAAATTACACAAGTCGTGGACTCTGCCCCAATCATAGACTATTCTGAAATTTAGGACCCGATATGATTTTTACTCCATGAAATAGGACCAAAATTTCAGCTCTAAAGCAAACCCCAATTTCGTCCTACCTTGTCTATTAAGTCCACAATTTTAAGCTGCATCTATTAATATATTTGAGATTACCATTTGATATTTCTAAGCTAGAAATTCTTGCAACCTTGATGTTGTGCGTTATTTTCTCCACACTATATTCAAATGAAAAAGAGATAATGATACAAATGATCCTTGAACTTTGGCCCGATGAACAATGTGGTCCTTGAACTTTGGCTTAATGCGCAATATGGTCCTTAGACTTTTACTTTATTCAATGTAGTCATTGAAATTTTGGTATATGTTCAATTTAGTCTCTAAGCTATATGAAAATATTTAATATTGTCCCTAATCTTGAATTAATGGAATGACAATATTGAATATTTTCATATAGTTCAAGCACTAAATTGAACATATACTAAAAGTTCAAAGATCACATTGAAAAAATTAAAAGTTTGGGAACCACATTGACACATTAACTAAAATTTAAGGACCACATTACGCATTGGATCAAAATTGATGACTATTTGTGTCCTTATCCCAAAAAAAAAAAAAATACATTTTATTAATGTTAGCTTCGTGGTTTGTTAATGATGCAATGATTATTTTGGCAATGTAGTCTCCCTCTGGCTGAACCAATTGAGTGTGAAAGCCATTCCAAAGGACCTGCACAATTGAATTAATTAGTATCACGTGATTCAATTCGCTTTTGATTGATGATGAAAAGACACGCATGGTGATGTCGTGAAGCATTAGCAATAATGTCGTTTTCGAATTATATTGTTATCATCAAACTCAAGGTCCTCACTAAAATAAACTGGCAATGCACACATAACTTAATAATATCTCCAAAAGAGAGAAATCGCCCGTGTCGATTTTGACGTACAATTTCTTTCCTATACATGGCAGATTGGACGGCGCATGTGGTCCAAAAATTGCAACTTATGTCATGCAATAACCTACTTAAAAATGACTGAAAAGACAATATCTAATTAAGAAAAATTAACGTACCCTTTTGTCTTAATTTTCCTAAAAAGAGTAACTGCTGCGTTAGAGTCAAAGAAATATCGTCAAGTACAACTTCCACCGCGTGTGGGTGGATTCCGCAACACATCACCGACAGATATTGAGCGTCTATTCTCAATCAATTCTTTATATGTTATAGAATTCTAATTTATTTTGACATTTATTGCGGGTACTCATGATTTTATTTTATTTTTTGTAAAATTTTGAAGTTGAAATTATCTTGAAGGCATTTTTTACCCTCAAAGTTGTACAGATTTTATGGACAGCCCATACTTTCTACTTGATATACGATGACCGTATGTGTTTGCCATATAATATGCCAAATGGTAATTTGAATTGGTCAATAATACAATCGCGTTATGTCACGTATCCTTCGTATACTGTTAGCTTAAATCAATACTCCTCATTATGATAGAATTAAATCAATTATTGGAAATAACAAAATTATGCATTCTCTTTTTTTTGTTAAATTCTTTCTCATGCTTTTTGATATCATGCACGTATTTACACAATAAGTTCAAACCCTAAATGATTCACATTAATATGTGACGATTGATATAGAAAAGATCATAAGTTTGAACCCTATGAGGGGCATTGTTGTCTTTTTATAAAACATCTTTATTGAGTTATGACGTATCCACGATATAGTGTCCTAGGAGGTAGGCCAAGTACCTCGCGTAGTTGGCCTAGTGATCAAGTGCTCAATCTATTTTTCATAAGATTATAAATATATATATATATATATGTTATGAAATTTGAGTTATGATATTACAAAAGTTTTGATTGTCCGATGCATTGGACTTTGCTACATCATGCAAAAAAGATTGCAATCTGGCAACGTACAAGTATTATACTACTATGATGCATTCGTCAAACTCGAATCTTAGCAGATAGTGGTGAGTTATTCAACGGGGGGTATAGAACTATTATGGTTATACCCACACAAATTATTAACTCTAATTGTCTCACTCTGGACGTGAGAGCATCGGATTCTATCGATCAGCCTTCAAGCTCCATTCATGTTTCATCAATTGAATCAACCCATTTGCTATTCATGCAACCAAAAACCAATTTAACCACTGGGGGTTCGCCCTAGTGGCCACCCTTCCATCTTGGAAGGGGGAGGTTGGGGGTTCAAATCCCCACCTTCTCGGGGGGGATTGGGGTGGGGAAGATTTCATTTCAGGAGTGGGTTTCGACTCCCACGCCTGCAAGGAGGCATGGGCAAAAGTCTGAGAGTGAGTGTTAAAGTAAGATTAGAGTAGGACTGACAAAAAAAAAAAACAAAAACAAAAACCAATTTCTATTGCAATTTACTTATGTGGCTTAGCTTGTCGATAATGCGACATAGTTGTCACTTTTCGAGACTCCCCATCGGCTACCTAATGGCTAGAGACTGTTTTGGTCAAATTCTATCATTGTTTGATACCTTCTATGATGACTGTTCAGTTTCTAAAATTGGTGCATGAATTTAGAGTCGTATCAAATTTCAATGTATCTAGCACCAATTAAATGCATTTAGTCCTAGTTATCAAGTTTCTTGATTCATAACTTTTTATAAGTCTTTATTGTGGTCCTAATTTCAAGAGTTATAATTAGATGAATTACTTAAGAGTCCATTTAGTTTATGTGAATTTGAAGAGTTTCTCTTTTATTTATCAATATTTCTAGTGAGGATATAATCTCAGTTGTAAAGCAGACAATACTTTTTTTTTTTTTTGTCAGTCCTACTCTAATCCTATTCTACACTCACTCTCAGACTTTTGCCCTGCCTCTTGCAGGGCGTGGGAATCGAAACCCACTCTTGAAACTTACACGTCCCCACCTCATCCCCCTGAGAATGTGGGGATTTGAACCCCTCACCTCCCCCTTCCATGTTGGAAGGGTGGCCACTAGGGCGAATCCTAGTGGTTAAAGCAAACAATACTTGAATACTAAGGATATGACAGATTTTTCTTTGTGAGAGCAAATATCTTTCTTGGTTCTTTGTCCCTCAAAGGTCGATTATTTTTTGTTGGTAAGCCAATTAGCCATTTATCCTCGACTAGTAGATTTTTCTTTAGGCCTTTGTAGTTAGCTTCTCGCATCCTAATTTCTTTATCCAGAAAGTGGATTAATTTTCAGTGGTGGACCAAGAGCCCTTTACTTACAGCTGGTGATTTGTCCTTTAGACCCTTGTGGTGAGTTTCTCCTATCCCGAAGTTCTTTATTCGTGAAAAGTCGTTCGTCCTATAAGTCTTTGTGGTGAATTTCGTCAATCTCAATCTTGATCCTCGACTGGTGGCATGCCCTTTAAGCATGGTGTGATCATAATATAATCTGCATTTGCTTTTGCATTTATCCAATGACATCCATTCCATATGCTTTTATCTATCCTTACTTCCTTCGACATCACTCAAAACATCATTCATCTGCCCCTACAATTGTGTCAACTCCGCCCTTTGTTCCATAAAGTTTAATCCTAATTTTGTTCCTTTATACCCTCTTCCAGAGCCGATATGAATCACCTTTTCATCTAAATTGATTTTGACCTTTCGATTTGCATGTGTTAAGCATATAAACAAGGGGTCACGAATGGAGAAAGTTTGATCTCGCCCGACGACAAACCTTATCAGCCTGTTTTCCAACGAGATCTCGTGGGAGCTTTGACTCAGTAAGCTCATCAGCTACGGCTACGAAGAAGTGAGGAAAGCCCAATATCTCATTGGGGGGTGTTCGCGTGCCTTCCTCAGGAGAAAGAGAGAATGGGACTTTCTTCTGAGCCTTATTGACTTGCCTGTGTGAAGCCTTGGCCCTTGGGCATAGACGGTCTGGTGTCCATGTATGCTTGTGGTGTGCATGGTCGTGTCGTCAACGTCTTGGGAGTACCTATTGATGGGAGTAATCAATATAAAATGTGATATAATACACAAATACTTCGTAATGACTACCCACCAACATGGTGGGATGTTGGGAAATATGTTATTGTCATTCTCATGTTTTCTTGGAAAACAAATCCCTGATCGAGCTTCTAGATGACTCTTCAATAATTGGTTGGATGTCCTCGTCTCAAAGTCATCCCTGCGGAGCTGTCTCACATTCCTTCGTCCCTCAACTTTGCTTGCATATTAGTTGGCTCCAATTCAGCGGGGCTGATTGGGCAAAATATAGAAGGAAAGAAGGAGGGGAATAAAAAAAGATGTTTGGCTCTGTTTATTAATCATAATAATAATAATAAATTAATAATAAAAAAAGAACAAGATAAGGTTGTCATGTTTCATGTGTTCCCATCTGCTAGAAATCCATGGAAATTTCTAAGAGACTTGCCCTTTCTTCGTGGACGGACAATCTTACCTCCTTAACTTTGGTCGCCATCTATATCGAAAATAGGGATTTGTGAAAAATTATTTCCTCGTGATTTGACTTCATAAAGGTTCCAACAAGCAAAAGTCCAACATAGGCCTTCACATTTTTTGAGACGAGATGTCCCGGTCATTTTATTAATTTGGCATAAAAAAAAAAACAAAGAAACATAAACAACCTCTAATATTGTGAAGCTGCACCAAAATTCAGCATCAATTGGGCAGCTTTGTTAATTTTTAATAGAATGACCATGAATGCAAGGACAATCAACAACAGATTCACCTGAAAAATAAAAAAACAAAGACACGGGCATTTATATGGAATTTGAAGAAAATTTAGAGGTTTAAACTCCAGTTAGTTTGCTTTCAATTCAGTAAAGAAGTATAACGGAATGAGATGGTAAAGTTGATGACCTCAGAAAATTTAAGAAGTCTATAAATCATGCAGATTATGTTGCTTTTTTCCTTTGATTATATATCAAAAGCCGGTTCAAGTATAATTGGGAAAATAAGAGGCACATGTAAAGTTGATAATTTGGGGAAAAAATAGGACATATGAAAGTTAAATATCCACTGCAACCAACCTCTATTAACACATTAATGCCTCAAATTGTATATTCAAGAGTTAAGGGAACAAATATCTTGAGTATATAGAAGAATCGAATTTGGGTAGGGAATAGGGATGGATTTGGCTATTTTTGCCCCACAACTATTCTACTCTTTATTACTTACTTCTGCATACCTAATCAAAAAATATATTTTTTATATGTTGCTACCATAAACTATATACATTATTAATTTCTTCTATTCTACTCTTTATTACTTACTTATGCATACCTAATCAAAAAATATATTTTTTATATGTTGCTACCATAAACTATATACATTATTAATTTCTTCTATTCTACTCAACTCCGTTTGTTTTGCAACAAATATAACATTTTTTAAAAATATTTGTCAAGATGCCATTTTCCAGGAAAATAACAATATTTTTTTATATTCGATTCAAATCTAAAAGTGAACTAGAAAATATTTTCTACCGTTTAGTATATGATCTAATTTTCCGAGGAAAATTATTTAAAAATCAATTTTTTATTTATTTTCTTCATTTTCTTTTTTTTTCTTCTTACTAGGTTGGCCACAAGCCATATTGAGCCTCACCATAGGCCAACGAGTTGGGCGAGGCTTAAGCCTAGCTCGAGGTCAACAAGGTTGAGGTTGCAAGAGGCTTGCTTACATCTAGCAACCTCAAGCGAGGCTCAAGCCTCATTGGATAGGCAAGCTGGAGCCTCATTGGCCAATAGTGAGGCTCAAGCTCACCTATAGCCATTCACTGACTGCTGCCATGTCAGGCGACTAGTCAAGGAAGAAGAAAAAAAAACAAAAGAAAGAAAAGGAAGCAAAAAGAGAAGAAAAAGAAAAATTTTAAAAATAATTAAAAGCTAGAATTAAAAAAACAACAAACAAAAATAAAAGGAAAAGGTGTTTAGAGAAAAAGAAAAAAAAAGTTCTTGTTTTGGAGGTGAAAGAAAGGGGATGGAAAACGTTTTCCCCACTTTGCGAATGTTTTTTTTTTATTGGCAAAAATGTTTTCCTTGACTGGTTTATTTATCATGAACTAAAAGCCAAAAAAAATCAGAAAACATTTTACTAGAACTTATTTTCCATGAACTGTATATGTGATGAAGCCTTCCAAAATCAATTATTCTATCCATTGCCATTTGTAAATGTTATATCAATATCTCATCCTCTTGTTTACATGCTTTCTATAAATTCTCACGATCGCATGGCATGTAAACTTAAATGTTAATTTGGGGTGAGGCACATGAGGTGGGATTAGCCACATACCTCTCAAGAGTAAGGCTCCATTTGTTTCGCAAAAATGAATGATTTGAAAAACATTTCTCTAAAAATGATCATTTATATCACTTGAAATAATTAATTAATGAAAAACATTTTTTATAATTTACAAAAATGTTTGGACATAAAGTTTCGTTGATAATGAAAATATTTTTCATTGACTAATTATGTAAAATAATATAAGTGATCATGTTTAAAAAAAATATTTTCAAAATTATTCACTTTCCATTAAACAAACGGAGACTAAGATGGTCAAAGAAATGCCTCTGAACATGTGTAAACACAACTCTAAACATAATAGGGCCTTCTTTAGATAGGACATAAGGTGATTGATAGAATCCATCAATAATAGAAAGCCAAGGCAACTTTTAACCTCAATCTTCTTTAAAATAGCTTGCATGGTCTTGCTGTAAGATTCATTGTAACGTTTTTAATCGCAAAACACATCACTTGAAAAAAGATAGACAAGAGTATCGTGTTATCTCATAAATCTCTTGCGATTCCTTGACTTTTTTTTTTTTTTAAATAATCTTCGTGGGTTTCTGTCACACGTTCTTTGGGTGGCACTCTTGTCGGTAGGATATATAGAATAGTTCTCATGTAACGATTTCACAGTGGAGTCAAATCACGATACGTCTAGTGGATGCTGCAACTTGATCCGAAGCAGATGAACATATATATACAATAGACAACTCGATGTTTTAAAGGCGTGATACTCTATACCCTAATCATTATGCGACCATCTATTTCCTCAAATGTCAGCCATTCTATCTCGGTAACAACCCTCTTTAAGATTCCAGAAATCCATGCCTGAATTTGGGAAGCAACTTGCATTGAGAAAAAGCTACTTGAACCGACTGATAAAATTTTATATTTGGTTATAATGATAACATAAGCCGTTTTCCTGTAACTTATGATAATGTAACAGACCAAAAGCATTTCGTCATGATGCATTAGGACGTCTTTGCCAACCTTTTTTTTTTCAATCCGTGTTGCACTCTTACGACAGGAAAAGATATGATCTCAAATTCAATCTTAAACACCATTAAAAATCGGAGGTACATGATCGTGGCTTTTTCTCTCATGGAGTCATGAATTTCTCTCTACCTGTATGGTAGCGCCTCCCTCCCCCAAACCCTAAGATATATTTGTTCTTCCATGAGCGTTTTATCTACTACAATAGTAGCGTTCTCCTTTCCCCAAACCCTAAGATCCACCGGCTTTTCCCCCTTTTCTCTGCGTTCTCCTTGTAGTAACCCCCCACTGAAGAAAAGGAAAAAAAAGGAAAAAATATAGAATCTCCTCTCGATGTTTTGGGTCGAGATATGTGCTGCCAATCGAGTAGTTGGGTGTAATGATCTAGCAATTTTAGTCATGGCTGTGGTGACGGAGTACTGGATCTGGTCTTCAGGAAGATGAGCTTTCTCGATCTAGCAGCTGTAGTCTTGTTTTGGGTCTCTATGGATTTCACCGATTAGCTTGGATCACCTGTCTCTGGTTGATTTTCCTTGAATCTATGGTCCTGGTTGTAGTGTTGGAGAAGTCAATGCCCGGATCTGGTCTTGAGGAAGATGAGCCTTCTCGATTCTTCAGTGCTGATCTCGTAATGTCTTAAATCAGTATCCATGGAGAGCAAAGAAGAAAATGAATTGCGAGTTGCAGCATTATGTAAACGCCTGGGTCACCTTTGGTCTGAGGAGGATGTTGTTGAAGCCTCCACAGAAATTTCTTCGCAAAAAAGGGA
The DNA here is from genome assembly GCA_014182395.1 of Eucalyptus sp. ANBG9806169. Classification (NCBI taxonomy): domain Eukaryota; kingdom Viridiplantae; phylum Streptophyta; class Magnoliopsida; order Myrtales; family Myrtaceae; genus Eucalyptus; species Eucalyptus sp. ANBG9806169. The sequence goes on along the minus strand of CM024580.1, from coordinate 19,014,305 downwards.
GGAATGTAAGCATATACTCTTTGGTAAGCTCTATTCCAAACCCAATGTCAATTACCCAGCCTTTTTATCCACAATGAAAAAAGCATGGAAATCTGAATCTGTAACCTGTTCACAAAAAGAACCTGGGCTATTTACCTTTGTTTTTCAAACAGAGGAGGAAAAAGAGAGGGTCATGAAGACATCACCTTGGTCTTATTCTAGTAACTTGCTAGTTTTAAGACAATGCGAGCCGGAAATTCCAAGCACATGTATGATTTTACTAAGGCTGCTTTCTGGGTGTGTATTGGAGGTATTCCCCCTGGCTGGAGAGAAGAGCAAGTCTTTAAAGATCTAGGAAGCAGACTCAGACAGGTTATGGATGTTCACCTTGATACAACAGGGAACCATCAACAGAAAGGAGGACGAGTGAGAATAGAAATTAACCTGAATGCTCCATTGAAATCGAGGGCAATCCTGAATATTGGTTCCAAATGGCTTTGGGTGGAATTCAAGTATGAGCGTCTCCCACATTATTGCTATTCTTGTGGGAGAATAGGGCACTATGCTTCTGACTGTGTGGAAATTCCTTATGCGCAATCACCTTGGGCAAACAACAACATAGGACCATACGGGCCCTGGCTGAAGGCAGAAGCATGTGAGCATAGCCCCTATTGGGAAACTTTTTATGGTAAAATTGAAGAAGAATTTATTGTGGAAGAGACAGTACATGTTACACCTTCCCAATCTAGTGGCATGGATATCATGGCTCATGAGGCAGTTCCTGATACGCAACCAGAAGCCTGTAGCAAAAGAAGACTAGATAGCTCTCACGGCAAAGAGATAGCCCAAGCTACTAGAGGGTTTGATAATGAAGCCAGAGACTATGGCAAACAGGTTTTATCAAAAGTTGGGAAATGCAGTAAGAAGAACATGAAGATGCAGAAGGCTAAAAAACAGAAGTGTATAGCTGAGAATATCTCTCTTTTGATTGATGATACTGAACTCCTGGATACCCCTGTGCAATTGATTGCAAAAGGACAAGAATGGACTTTGGTGGCTAGCCCTAATAAGCCATCAGTGACGCCATGAAAATCATTAGTTGGAATTGTTAGGGGCTGGGCAATCCCCTAACAATCCAAGAACTAAAAGCCTTAACGGCTCAAGAAAGGCCTAGTTTACTCTTTCTAATGGAGACTAAGAATAAAGAAGCAATGGTGGAAAAAGTTTGCAAAAAGTTACATTTTCAGGATGTTTTTCTAGTGAATCCATCAGGCATAGCGAGGGGTTTAGCTCTTATGTGGAATGAGGAAGTGTCTTTGAAGGTGAAAGATAGCTCAAAGCACTTTATCGATGTGGAGTGTACTGATCCAGATAGCAGGCAACTTATGCAAATTACTTTTGTTCATGCATCTACCAACTTCGGAGAGAGACTGACCTTATGGCAAATGTTGGAAACCATTAAACCCCATAATTCCTACCCATGGATCTGCATGGGAGATTTTAATGAGATTCTGTATGTATGGGAGAAAGTTGGAAAAAAAAGAAGCTGATAATAGTCGTATAACAGCATTCAGAAACATGATCAATGAACTGTCTTTGATGGATATGGATAGTCATGGGTGTGCATATACATGGGCAAACAACAGAGATGTGGAAGATCTTGTTAAGAAACGTTTAGATCGAGTATTATGCACCTTGGAGTGGCAAATAACTTTTCCTGAAGCTGAAGTCCAAGCCCTTCCAGCTATTGGCTCAGACCACAACCCTCTGATCCTTTGACTTTATCCAGGGAAGAAGAAGATAAAAAGATCCTTCAAGCTGGAGGTGTTCTGGACAGAGCATGAGGAGTATTATGAAGTTATCCAACAAATATGGAAAACTAAAACCATCCAGCCACACACTCTTTCAGAAAAATTACAGGAGATATCAAAAGTGTTGGCACAATGGAGCAAAGAAAAGTTTGCCAATGCTAGGCCGCAGATAAAAGAACTAACTATGGCCCTAACAGAGCTCACGAATCAGCCTGACCAGCACACCAGCAAAAAGCAAAAGCAGAGCATTATCTATCATATAGAGAAATTGCGACGGCAAGAGGAACAATTCTGGGGTATGAGGTCACGCATTAAGTGGCTGCAATGGGGTGACAGAAATACCAGATTTTTTCATGCATCAACTATACAGAGGAGACAGAGAAACAGAATTACTATGTTGCAATTCAAAGATAACATCTGGTGTAGAGATCCTATAAAGATTCGCAACCATATTCTGTCCTTTTACAGAGAGTTATATATACCAACCTGTCCTAATCCAATGTCCATCACCTATAACTCAGCATATTAATGAAGATCTAGTGGTTGTACCTTTGATGGAGAAAATTAAAGAGGCTGTGTTTCAGATGGGAGCACTCAAAGCACCTGGCCCAGATGGCTTCAGTGGCATCTTTTATCAACAATCATGGGATACCGTGAAAACTGACCTGTTGTAGCTAGTTCAGACCTTTTTCCAGACAGGTATTCTTGATCCCCTCCTTAACCAGACACATCTCACCTTAATCCCCAAAGTGAAAAACCCTGAGAATATTAGCCAATACAGACCTATCAGTTTATGCAATTTCAGTTATAAAGTAATTTCAAAACTTCTAGCAAACAGGCTAAAGAAGTGGCTGCCATCTATTATTGAACCGGAGCAATGTGCATTTGTTCAAGGCAGACAGATACAGGACAATATATTCATTGTATAGGAAGTTTTGCACCAGTTGTGCATCACAAAGAAGAGGAAAAAACATCAAGCCATACTTAAATTAGATATGCAGAAAGCATATGACATAATCGAGTGGGATTTTTTGCGGGATTGCATGCTGCACATGGGGTTTTGTGAAAAGTGGGTAACACTCATAATGCAGTGTGTATCTACAGTGTCTTTTAGTGTGAAGCTAAATGGAGAACCCACCCCTTTCTTCCACCCTTCGAGAGGAATCAGACAAGGCGATCCCCTGTCGCCTTATTTATTTATCTTGATTTCAAATGTCCTAACCTGGTTGATGAACAAAGCTATCACAGATGGCAGCATCAAAGGCATACAGATAAACAGATTTTGTCCTAAACTCTCACATCCGTTGTTCGCAGATGATGCTATCTTTTTTCTGGAAGGTACTATCATGGAATGCCAGAACCTGGCATTGATACTTAAACAGTACTGCTATGCTTCGAGACAAGCAATCAACTTAAACAAATCAGGGGTGTATTTTAGTGCAAATTGTCCCTTACCTTTGAAGAGAAATTTGGCCACAGAATTAAGAGTTCCTGCGATTGAAAAAACAGGTAAGTATTTAGGTATTCCCACAGACTGGGGTCAATCTAAGAAAGAACTGTTTGCATGGATATTAGCCAGAGTTAATATAAAGCTAGAAGGGTGGAAAGAGAAACTACTTACTAAGGCCGGGAAGGAGGTGCTGATCAAGAGTGTTGTTCAGTCCATCCCTATGTATGCGATGTCCATATTTAAGCTGCCAGTTTCTGTCTGCAGAGCCATCGAACAGCGAATTGCATCATTCTGGTGGCAAAAAGGTGATCATAAAAGAGGCATTCTTTGGAAAAACTGGGAAGTGATGAAAACCCGAAAGGATGAAGGAGGAATGGGCTTCAAGGATCTGATTACCTTTAATCGTGCTATGTTGGGTAAGCAGGTCTGGAGGCTATCAAATTCTCCCTCTGCCCTGTGGAGTAGAGTGTTGAAAGGAATCTACTATCCGAATGGGAATCTCTGGACAGCATGCACGGGCCGATGCCCCTCATGGGGATGGCGGAGTTTGTTATTTGGCCGAGATACAATCAAAGAAAACATCAAATGGTCAGTTGGAGATGGTCAATCTATTCGCATTCGAGAAGATAAGTGGTTAATGCAAGGGGTGATTGGAGGACAAATTAACCCAACAGAACCTCTAATGGTATCTGAAGCTAATACATGCAGAATCCCGAGAATGGAATGTATAGAAGCTTCAACAGATCTATAATTCAAGTATCGTAAATGAAATTTTAGCTATCCCACTAAGCCCACGACCGCAATCAGATTACCTAGTCTGGACAGGTAATAATACAGGGAAATACTTTGTTAAGAGTGGCTACAACAGAGCATATTCAGAAACTATAAGCAAAAACCATAACAGGGCCTCCTGTTCTTTCCAACCACCCCGTACCTTATGGACAAAAATCTGGAGCCTCGCTGTGCCACCAAAAATCAAGACTTTCCTTTGGGCTCTCTGTCAAAACGCCATTCCCACAAGAGAAAACCTACATAAAAGAAAAATCGTTCATGACCCATTATGCCAAGTCTGTCACACGAAGGTTGAAACAACAGAGCATCTGTTCTTTTTATGCAAATGGACAAAAGGCATATGGGAGATTCCAACATTTAGCGGCCTCAATCCCACAAGCACAATCAGAAGAACAGGCCAGTGGATTATGGAAGCTTTCCGAGCGAACACGGATATACCTGAACGAGAATACATCGGCCTCGTTCTCTGGCACATATGGAAGGCAAGAAATGGATGGATCTTCCGAGCAAAAGCCCCGAATGGATCTTCCGAGCAAAAGCCCCGAACTGTGCAGATCTCTTGAGCAATGTACAAGATCAGCACTTCAATCTCACCCGAGGACAGAAAACCCAGAAACGATTACACCCTAATCGAAGCATACCTGGTAGATGGAAACCACCGGATCGACAAGATCTAAAGTTAAACGTTGATGCTTCTTGGATTCCGGGTGAGTTTCTTTGCTCTGTTGCTGGTATCGTGCGGGATTTGCTAGGGCAGGTGCTCGAAGGCTTTGCTTGTACATCTAGGGTTTCTTCATCACAAGAAGCCGAAGTCGAAGCGATATTACATGGAATTCTTTATATTAAGGAACTTCAGATGAGGCACGTGGGAGGCTTCCGGAGTCAACTACTTCAATGGATCTGTGAAAGCGACTGTTCTCCTGCCGTCGAACAGGTTGTGGGCCGGGCCGAAATCCAGTGGAACCTAAACGAAACTATTCTCAAGTGCAAACGTGAATTGGACCAGTGCCCTAATGTGAAGATAAACTATTGCACTCGTGAAGAAAATTCCGCCGCGGATTGGATAGCACGAACCCACCGAGCAAACAAACTTCCTCTTAATTGGTGGAATACTCCTCCTATGTCTTTATGGAATCTATTATGTTCGGACATTAGTCCCTATTCGTCTTGTAAGACTCCTTTTAAGTAAGAATATATGGTGCTCTCTTTTTGATCAAAAAAAAAAAAAAAAACACCATTAAAAATCTGAAATCGGTATGACAAGCTTACTTCGATATAATTTTTGTCTCATAAAACATCATAAATTGATATTTTAATGACACGTTCACCCAATATTAATTTTTATCTCACAAAAAATTCCAAAGTAGTGTCACATGACATATTTATCCTAAACAATATTTTATCTCACAAGAAAGAACCCCACACGAGTATCCCTGATCCAAATCTACCTTCGTTAAAATGCACACATGTCAATATATATAACAGACGACTGCAAAACAGATCTAACATGGAGAATGACAAATCCAACATGAAAAATCTATGTGTGCTTGCATGTATACATTTTAACGGAGAGATTTGAGTTAGGACTATCAATTTGAGATATTCTATGATGAAATTTTTTTTTGGATTAATTGTGTCATCAAGTGCCAATTTAGGATTGGCTTTAGTTTGGGATACATGTGTTATGGAATACTAGTTTTGGATTTTTGTTGAAATGAAAATTAATTTAGAATAAATATGTCATGAGAATACCAATTTGGATTATTAATGGTATTAATCCTCTTGTTGAATTTTTTTTTTTTTTTGCCTCCTTTATTTATATAATCGGAACTTTTTAAATTTAATTTTGGCCAGCTATCCTTTATGTACCTTTTTTTAAGCGACAAGAATTTTACTTAAATCCTGTATACGCGTCGATTGTTTGTTGTTGGATCGCTTTCCCGGCCACAGAGTTCCCCTAAATAAGTAGAGCCTACGAAAATGACACATGACATATGTCAAAGCAATGCGCCACAGAAGTGTACGGACTAAATGGGACTGGAGACAAATTACACCAATGAGAGCAATCACTCTAGAACTAGCTTAAGCAATTGTCTGATGCACTTCTAGAATTCTGGTTGTCTGATGTAGTTTTTGTCAAAAGAACCAATAAAGACCAGGCTGTCAATGCTACTAATAAAGTATCCAACATCATTTACCTACAAAAATTTATGTACTCTATAACATATACACACATATGTGATCTCCCATTATCTATTGATATAAGCTTTTGGGTGAGAAATTATAATATGAAATCAAAACCACAAGAGTGAAGACCCTCCTTGCCGTCTATATTCAAAGAAAGAAAGAAAATTACCCTTGTGTTAATGTTGCTATCTTGACATTGAAACTACCACCACCTATTGGTCCAAGTTCTTTGATTTACGTCCACCAATCTTCATCGTCGAGAGCAGCCACAACTAGTTTGTCAGGTTCTATCTCAATTTTTTTTTACTTGGATCTCCCGTTTGTCAAGTTTCACAAGTCATTTTTAATTCAGTTTGTACGTAAGAGAAGTGTTAAAATAATCCACGTTATTTATTTATGGGGTTTTCATATTGTTTATATATAGATGATCTCCCTTTAGGTACTATGTAAAATTTTGAGCTGGACATTCTAACCGTCACTAGTGAAGTTTGTCACGTCTTAGTTGGTGAGCCTGAACCTGTGACCAATCCTTCTTTTGCAAGCCTAGGCCCGTGACTTGCCATCCCATTACAAAAAGTAAACCGATGGCAATGACTTATGGGAAATCTATACAAGTTGTGAAAGTGCGGGGCTAAAGAATTTGTCCTTTTATGCAACCGTGGGCCAAATTAAAAGAGGAGAAGGTACGTATATATTATTCAAGTTGTAAAATCAAAAGAATTATTTTATATATGTTTGCTAATAAGTTACTCTAGGATATAGAAAAAATATTCTTGGTATAGTAGAAATATTTATAACGATATATCATGCTCAGATGATAAGACAAGGCCTTCATTATATCATATTGACCCCACATGTGCAACTTAAATAAATAAATACAAATGTGACTCATGATAAAAAGCTACTCAAACTAGAAAAAAAAAAGGGCATTTTAAGAAAACTAGCAGAATCAGGCAAATCTTCTCGTTTTCTTTTCAGCAAAGGCAATCAGTTTGTTTTATTAAGTCCCATTTTCTCTGCCAGTTTTTTTTAATTGGATATCAGCAATATTATAAATATAAATCTCTGATCTTCTCTGTGTGGCGTTAATTATTAACTCTAGAATAACACTAAAAGATTTTTGTTGGATTATGGGAGATTTGTATGAAAATTAAAATTCGAGCTATGATATTATGTAAGATATTGTGGTATTATTGCCAACTATTCTAAAATCTTGAACTATTATATACAAGCGTAACAAACACTGTTATAAGACTCTCTTATAATGCATGAAACTAGTCAAATTTCCATAAATAGAGTAAATATTCTAATTTTCCTCAGATGGAGTATGGAAACTTTCAACTTAAATAACCCACTCTTAATCATAAATTGAGAGTGAAAATTATGTGCTGACCACTACTACATATGTCCCTCCTATAATTTGTTTTCATACATTCCCATCCATTCTATTCTAAATAAAGTATTTACCAAGATTTTCACCATTCATTTTTTTAGGTGCGTGTTTATGCTTATGCAAAATATGCGCAATAATCTCTACTAATTTTACCATGCAAATTAAATTAGAATTCTAAAATATCAGGGGCAAAGAGTAATCATAGTTTAGGCTTGATTTTACTGGTCGCATTAGACAGAACTATGATGGAATATACTCTTGACTCACTACTAGATGTATTGCCACACAGCATAAATTTGGGTTATTGATATCAGGGAAAATTCAAACTCTATGGTGAGATTTTTCCAAAGAGAAACAACATCATTTGGACTAGAGCAAAGCCACGTCAGCTCAATTTGCTTACTGTTGTCCATGCAAGCCAGCAGGTCGAATATAAATGGCCTTGGATAGAATTATGACGAAAGGTATATTTGGATCACTAATACAAGTTTGGGCATTGATGATACATAAAAAAAAAAAAAACTATCTTTGGGATAACTAAGCAAAACTTATATTTTCTAGTGAATTTTTTCCTCTAAAATAAGATGATCAATTTGGTTTTTCTTGGTAGGTGCGTAATTCGTCCTTTTGGTTGAGAAAGCCGTTTTACAGCTTAGCGGAGGTAGAATAAAAGAGAAAAGCAAAGTTGAATTCAAATTATACTCTATAGACACAGAGTATAAAAATAGAATAAACTTATTTTCTATAAACATAGCAATTTTAAATTAATCTATGGTCAGATTCTAATCTACATGTGGGATTTGATTTACTTTGTTTACTGGGACGTGCATCGATAATTGGCGTGACACCATAGCTTAACCATTTCGTTTATGGGGTAGTTGCTCGAGGTCAGCTTTGAGTGATTTGATTGATCTTCGGAGACGACAGCCATGATGTTTTTCAGGAGTGTCTTCAGCTGTCTCCTCCCCACAATCCGAGATTAAATTGCAAAATTTATGTTGACAAACTTGTTTAAGGAATGATATGGAACTTGCTGCATTTTTTTTTTATAGGTCTAATCCGGCCCTCCTATTTCTTATTCAGATTAAACTTAGCCAATATCTTCTTCATCCAGCTGACATTACACCCATTTGATAAGAGAAAATTATCCAAAAAATTCTAAATATATTATATTTTTATCAATTCAGAGTCATAAACTTTTTAAGTTTTACTAGTTGAGTTCACAAGGCCAATTTTGACATCCGTTATTCTACATGTCATGATCAACAGTAATGTATACAATTATTAATTATTTTTTTTTCTTTTTTAAATATTTTTATCAACTTTTCTTGTCTTTTCTTTTATATTTCTTTTTTTACAGCTCTGGCCAGTGAGGTTGGTGACCACTCTCTTAACTTTTTGGCTTAAAATATACCTTTTTAAGTTGATTGAATAATTTTTTTAGGCAACTAGAAAAAAGGACAAAAAATTACATCAATGATTTTCAAGTTGATTGAATACATTTTCTAATGATCCATAGTTACTTTCCTATCTCGGCTTTCTTCAAAAAAGAAAAAGAATTGCCTCTGTATAAATTCTTGCATGCGAAATGAAGAGAACGATTTGCTTCTTCTCCAAATTCCAGAACAAAGACTAAAAAAAGACAAAAAAAAAAAAAAAAAAAAGAGAGAGAGAAATGCAAAGGAAAGATGCTTATGAGCTCATATAGATGTAGAATATGTGGACCATGACCTGAGTCGGGTTTAGTTAAGTTTGAATGCGAGGAAATCGTAACCACGTTTGGATCTTTGTCAAAATCACGAAAAGTTTAGACAAAATCATTACTGAACGATATTCTAATAACTGGAACCAACAGAAAGAATAATCGTTTATTAATATTTTTCACCTGTCAAGAAGAATTAACACTAATTTTCTGGAAACTCGGCAAAAATATGGTGCGAGAGAGAGTGGGCGGAATGTATTATATATCTGGATATAAATATTCATGATCCTTTCCAAATATCTATCCCGTATGACTTATGTCAAATTTGAAGAAAAGAAAATAAAGATAGGATATCGTTAGATATGTAGTTCACTCATTTAATTTGAAATTATTTAAAGAAGAGAAGTATACCCTATTATATGGATGATACTCATTATTTGAACTATATCTTTTATTCATTATGTGAATAAATGCATATTTTATCCATGTAAATTAAATTGAAGGATAACTTATTTTATAAATAAACTTTATTTAATATTCACTGAATTGAAAAATTACACTAAAAGAGTAAAATTTGCAGCAACATGAATGTTTACCTTTTATTTATTTTTATTTCCTTCTTTGGAAATCGACTCATATATATGTAGCTTATATCATTTAAAGCAAATTTGTTCAGCATCAATGAAAATGAAAATATTTTTTTTTCAGAATCCAATTAATTTGAAATACATATATTTCCTAGAAAAAAAATTCACATAAGAGAGAAACTCATGAATTTTAGTTTTGTAGTTAATTGTCCTCCAACTTTTGTCTTTAATCTTACAAATCCAAATAAAATCTGAATATTGGATTAAAAGATTAATAGAAAATTACATTTAAAGAATATTGCACCGCTTAAGGAAATCCACATTCTCTAAAGAAAAGAAAATTGAATTTGTAAAGAAGCTAATATTATTGAAGCTTTTTTTCCTGATCTTTCTCATGTATGTCTATTTATCTACATGTTAACTTTAGCAGTTTAGTGTCCGTTGTATGTCCTATTTGATAGATGATTTATTCGATTTTTGTTACATACAATGGATAAAAATGTTTTATAACATATCTGGAAAAAAAAAATTAACGACAATAACATGAAGGAGAATAAACATGTGTAAAAACATGTTTACGAACATATACTCGCAAAGCGCGGACAGCATAACTAGTCTTCATAAATATTTTGAAGGGTAACTTGGTCAATAAAATTAATAAAGAGTGTGTGTTTGTAAAAACTAATAGAGATAGCCCAACCCTCAATAAGTTTAACTATAGAAAAGAACACAGAGGCGACAACTTTTTTTTTTTTTTTTTTTTTGCTTAGTAAATTAGTCAAGGAAGTGTTGTCAACAGAGGAGTAACCTTCTAGAAAAAGATGGCAATTTTTATTTTTATTTTCATTTGGTTTTATTGATATTGGACAGTTCAATTGTTTATGCAGTTATTTCAAGTCAAGTGAATATTTTCGTCGATATTTTGAATTTTATAATAACCTCTTGTCAAAAGCAAAAACCAGATTCCACCTCAAATTCACCCATATAATTTACCATTTAAGTCCTAGACCTATTAATTGTGTCAATTTAATCCTAAACCTTTTGGCAGTTTACCATTTTAGTCCAAAATCTTTTCACAATTTATCAATTAGTCTTTTTTACCAATTATCCAAATAACAAGGTTATGACTACCAAGATTTAGGACGAAATTGATATAATTGAAAGATTTAGAACTGAATTAGTCATCGTACAATAGATCTATAACTTTTTGGACAATTATCCCAGATAGAAAAGTAAAAAGATCTTATAGACAAGATCAATGGTGAGGTGATTAAAACTTACTCATGTGTAGTTTGAAACACCTCTTGGACTCTAGTTCAAATTCCCTGATTATCTCGTGAAATTCTAACTTATTTGTGATATTGGTCCAGCTTTTTCTTGATGTTACTCTGACTTTAATCTACTCATATCTAGTGGAGTGTTAGTAATGAACCCGTTCAAAATGAATAATTGTTATATCTCAAATAGAACATTTGATCATGTACAAAACTTTTGTAGTAATATGTAAGGAAATATCAATACCAATGGAATATTGCAGACCTTTTAGTCACCTAAGAATAATGATACTATAGAACATGATTTTGTTAAAGGGTATCCTTTGGGCACTTGTTAGAGAGATGGTGCATTGAAAGTGACAATAATTCTTTATTAAGCAGTGTTCTGAAAAAAACCATTAACAAGGCCAAATAAAAATATTAACCCAACTAAATTTTCAGGTGGTAAAGGGTTTTTTTTGGGGTTGGGGGGGAGGGGAGAGAGAGAGAGCCGAGTGTGTGTCTGAATTTCGGCGGAATGAAAAAGACCGAACAGCCATCTTCCCAATGTGAATAGGCGCCAGCTCGCAAAGGGCGACGAATAATTCGCACATGCGAGGTCAGCATCGTCGCCGAGTACGCGTGTGGTCGCTCCCTCGCATATAAATAAAAAAAGACAACTGTTCCTTCAATTCCACCATTGAAGAATTAAGCTTCGCCTCTCTCTCTCTCTCTCTCTCTTCACGGGTGATGACCTTGATTTGTTTTTCCTTGTTCCTTACCTTGATCAGCACAAAGTAATCGACTATGTTTTAACTCGCTTAATCTTTACACACACGCATAAATCCGACATCGAGTATAGAAATTCCAGCACCAACTTGTTCCTACCTTTCCATTTAGTTAATGTCATCGTCTTCAGTTCTTGTTCAGGGTGATTAGAGGACCCAGGAGGAGAAGAAGAAGGGGGTGATCCGATGGAGATCTTAGCTGCTAGAATACTTCCCAAAGTAACGCTCCTTCCCGTTTTCCATGATCAAATTTCCTTTTGAATATACTCAATCGCATGTTGATTCTTTTTTGTTTTCCCTTTTCTGGGGTGAATATCGACAGATGGCTGAAGATGCAGCTTACTTCCATCATCAGCAGCAGCAGCAGCAACAGAACTCTTCCTTCTCATTTGATGATCAGTTTGATTTGTTCCATCCACACTTTCCTTCGGAGCCCTGCTCGAACTCGTTACCGTCCTATTTACACCCTCTTATTAGCCCCGACACGATGCCCAGTTTTGCTGCACGACCTGTCGGAACATCTCAAGCGTTCACCGAGAGGCCCCAGAAACAGCTTAAGACTGAGAGCTGCAGCTCTCCGTGTGCAAGAGAGCACAAAACGATGACTTGCAACGCGACGATGTTGCCGACTCCATCTCCGCCTCCTGATTCCCACTTGATATCTTTCGGGAACCCTGATTCATCTCCAGCCATATCCGATCGGTTCTATGGTAAAGTCTTGCGAGAGACCAATGCATCATATCTGAAATCTGTGCTTTGAAAATCAAACCTCTTCTCGTTAAATACTCATAACAATATTTCTTTTGCTTCGTTTCGTGTCAAAGGTACTTATGAAGTCCAAGATTGTGAGGGACCAAAGATGAAAAGCGCCGGCCCAATGAACAGGACACCGGCACACGCACAAGAGCACGTGCTAGCCGAGAGAAAGCGCCGGGAGAAGATCAGTGAGCGTTTCATCGCGCTCTCAGCCATCATTCCGAAGCTTAGTAAGGTACATACCGTAGAAGCTTGGAAATTGCTGGGAGTGTAGGATTGACGGGTCGGATTAAGCATGAGATTTGGACAAATTAGCTTGGTCTTTAACACCTGACGAGAGAGAAGCAACACATCCCAGTGTTGAAAAAATTCCACTTTGCCCAGTTGGAGGGTTTTAGATACGTGCTCTCTTGATATATGCGGTTCTCTAAAAGTGGCTTCTCTCGAAAATTTATGCTATATACGCTTAATTCATACCCCATAATCACATGGCTTAGTTGTTTATTTTTTCGAGATTACAGCTTAAACTTGATGCTCATCTTGTGACATGAAACTTAGTAAGAAAAGACGACCAAAAGCCTAAGTTTGCAAACTAGATGTATGTGAAGAAAACAGTTATGAAGACCTGCAACTAATAATTTACATATGAGCTATAATCTCGAGATTAAATTCAACTTAGACTAGACGCTTGCAACTAATAATTTCCTCTCTATTTCTTCGTCCCAGATTAAAGGTAACCATTTCAAAATATTTTCACGTGGTTAAAGAATTGTAACGACCCGTGTATGTTCTAACACTAATGCTGAATGTGTATATCAGATGGACAAGGCTTCCATCCTCGAGGATGCCATCAAGTACTTGAAAGAGCTTCAACAACGCGTCAAGGCGCTTGAGGGGGAGGTGGCAACTAAGACTGTGGAGTCCGTCATCGTGGTGAAGAAGTCCGAACTTGCCGCAGCGGACAACATGTCTTCTTTGTCCGACGGGAACTCCTGCAATCAAATTGACCAGCAACTCTCGCTTCCGGAAATCGAGGCACGAGTCTCTGGAAAGTGTGTCCTCATCAAAATCCACTGCGAGAAGCGTAATGGTTTTATATCAAAATTGATCGGTGAAATAGAGAAATTGAACCTAACTGTCGAGAACAGCTGCGTCATGCCCTTTGGGAGTTCCTTTCTAGATGTTACCATCTTAGCTCAGGTAAATATACCTACCAACATAGTTGCTCCAATTTCTTTCGCAACTTCAACACCATATTGCGGCAAAAGAAAATTAAACTATATTTACGCCAAAAAAAAAAAAAAATCTTGCAGATGGACGTGGGATTCAGCTTGAAAGTGAGGGATCTCGTGAGGAATCTGCGTCAAGCTCTTCTGGGTTTCATGTGATCTCCAGCGAAACTCTCATCTCATCAGGAGCTGGCGATCAACAACTTACCATACCCTAATAATCACACCTGCTCGTTTCATTTCCTTTTTCCTTTGGGTCAAAGTGTTTGAGATCTTTGAGGAGAAAGAAAGGTGCCCGCGAATCACTCTCTCTCTCTGATCAGACCCCACCAAACTCTGTTGCGAACGCCAAAACATTGGCTTTGGCTTTTTAGTATGGAGTCACTATTACTTTGCAGGTCGGTTTTCTCCCCTTATTTTTCGCGTGGTTAACCAGTTGACCACGTTCAAAATACCCACATGCTGTATAAGAAGATTCTCCAGGAAATTTTTCAAGAGGGGTTTCATGGAGAGATCTGACTTTTCAAGATGAGACCCCTCTCGTTCTCTCTCGCTCTCTCTAGCAAACTTGCTATTGCATGTAGCTTTCTCGGGGAGGAAAAAGCTGGCACTCAACTTGTTTTGCATAAGTTTCAAGTCGTCTCAAGAGATGCTCTTTGTCTTTTAGTGCGGTTCTAGGAGTCGAATCCTTGTGATGTACTCGTCTGTCCACATTTGAATGTGAATCTAAGATAAGCATCTCTTCTGTTGCTAAGAGCATTATTTTTCTTATTTTATTTATTTATCTAGTTGGATGTGACAAGTTATGTTTGACAAGTATAAATGTGATAGTATCTTGAAATTATTCTTAATTGTTTTTTTAGTATTTACAGAGTGCTTTTCTTCATCAATTCAATTTATTCTTTTCTTGGTTATAGAGATTATGCTGTATTAAATAATTATATTGTTCACATTAATATTATATTATTGAAATTTGTTCAACAAAACATATTCAAAATGAGCCATATCAATTAATGGTATATATTGGACTTGAGCAGGTAGTTAAAAGGCTCAAGGGAAAAGAAACATGCTGAGAGGGGGGGAAGGAGGGAGGAATTTCAATTAGAAGTATATATGAAGATACTTTCTTTGATTATACCCATTTTTCCAAGTTTGAATTGAATAAGAGATAGATCTGGATATTCTTTATCTATATCCATTTTTTGCAATTTAAACTCAATAACAGGTATTTGACCCAAAAAAAAGACTAAGTAACAGGTAGAGGTTTGGAGATCATAAATCAATAAATTAACAGTCATTTGGTCGAATATGGATGATATTGCAAAATTATGCTATATCTATATCCATTTTCTGCAATTTAAACTCAATAACAGGTAGAGGTTTGAAAATGATACATCAGTAAATTTAAAGTAATTTGGTCAACTATGTTCTGTGTTGTAAATTATGCAATTTGTCTTGTCATGCGGTGATCATAGAGGCTGCGCGCCAATGATTTTCAGAGGAGTCCATCACAATGTTAAAAGTGACATGGCGAACAAAGGAGCGAACTTACTCTCAATTCCAACCTTGAAAATGGGTTTCCCATTTATAGTATTACCTGAATGTCATGCTTCATGAAAAAATATGAATGAAAACAACCCTTACAATTAATTGCATAATCAGAGATAATTTTGAGCACTTTGCAATTAAGATAATAGTGAAAGTTGAACAATATATTCACGTACAATATAACAAAATGTTTTGATGTTAAACGGTCAGTCAAACACTATATATAACATGATAGCACATATTTGACAAATAAATATATCAAAAAATCATTTACTCAATGAAAATATCAATCATCCAATAGGCTCAATAATCACAATTCAAAAATCCACCATCAAGATTTGGACAAATGTCCAAACAAAAATATCCTATTTCAAATTCACACAATCTCTTAAATAACCTAGTAATATCCTAACTGCTAGCTCCGATAAAGCTAGCATCATCACCACCAACCCCATGGTATTCACTATTAAGCTTGGGCCACTTTCTGGGATTTTAAGTTTTTATAGAAAAACAGTTTGTTTAATATGATATAAAAGCACATGTCAACGGTTTGAAAGGTTACATAATGCTTCGAAGTGAGGGCTAAACACTATACCCATGCATATATGTTGAATTTTGTGTATTAGAAAACAATGTCTTCCATGAGCAAATGAATGAATGTTCACTTTTTTCAGAAGCATCTTGTTTGAGGCACTTTTGATCTTGTCCATGTCTTATGCTAATTGTACTGTTTTCCTTTCCGCAAGGGTTGATCCCTAATATCATATTAACTCATCGCTTTTTTTTTTCTTTTTTTGAAACTTTGGATGATTTCCCTACAATCAGTTAGAGTTTGAGAGGATATAAGAAGATATTGTGAGATTGCATGAGCATATGGGTGATATTATAATTATTCTTGTAATTTTAACTATTTTTATTAGATTGCTTTCTTTCGTGTGCATATTCTTGGGAGTAAATGATTAGTTAATCCAGCATTACACGATTTCTTCCACAATCCTTTCATAATTTAATTATTTTATCGATGACGGAGTTTGATGAAGTTTAGAACTATTTTGCCTAAATGGTAGGCTGGGGCTATACTTCCTGTCCTACCCCAGATGTATGAGGTTTGTGTCGTTACATGAAAACATAATACGAGGATTGCAAAATGGCTAAATACCCTATAAAAATATGTAATAATTGAAAGAGTAATGATTTTGTCAGTTTTTTTTTTTTTGTGTAAGATTACTAATATTAAATAAACAAATCATAAGACGTAATGTCTTGGCATCTCCAACTGCACAATCAAAATGTCAGAATGTGCAAATTTGTTAGTAGGAACAAGATGTTCACCACCTCAACTGGCAGATGGAACATACCAGAAAAGTGTAGTTTGTAGGGCATAGCACGCAACAAAAGTAAGCATGTTTCATATATTTCTTGATAATCTAATCGCCCTAATGCGAATATATATGGGCACACTAGCATTAAATCAAAAGCTTCTTAGAGCGATTTAAATATCACACAATTTATTTTCTCCATTCTATATAATAGTTTCATACCAAAAAAATGGTTGTTGATTGTGAATTTCATTGTGTTCATGTAATACAACTTTTTCTATAAGAATTATAAATTAAAAAAAAAAAAAACAGAGAAAGGGTACGCCGTGATGTTGCGAGGGAATATCGTGCTGCCGAGAAACGACAAAAACACCCATCTTGTAGGCGGTTGCTATATAGGAAACCCATATATCCAATTAATTTATGAAGTAATATGAAAAAAAGTGAAGTATGCATATATATGTGTATGTATATATTGTAATTCGTATTTATTTATATATTTGTATATGAAACATTCATTTTAAACTATATTTACATTTATTATATGACTCATTTTTTACAACGAGGATCCAAGGAAATTTCTCCTTCAACCTGAAAGGCCTTCAGGGACCCAAATTTTATTTTGTTTTTTGTTTTTGGGCATTGTTAATTGGAAGGCGAATCAATATTATAAGTACAGTCAATAGTCCTGCCCAGCATAACGTACAATCCGTACCTCGATTTGTCAATTTGGTTGTGTGTTTTCAACGAGGATTTGCTTTTTGATTAACTTCGCATAAAAAGAAAAAGCCTTTCTTCTATAATAAAGCTTTTTAATTTGCTTTTCTTTTTTCTTTTTATTGCTTCGATTTAAAGACAACAAAGCTGGTCCAAAAGTTTAGGACAACGCAATTAAAATAATCCTATCCGAGCACAACGTTGAATAAGTCCACCAACGTGTAGCGTGTTGAAAGGACATGTTAGTGGGCAGTGATAAAGACTTTGACTTCAACAACAATTATTACTTTTTAGGACAAAATTATTGGTCCTCCTATTTTCTTTTATTTTTTCTCAGATGTGACCGCGGTTAATCTTTGATGTATTTCTGTAAATTGTGACGATGATGTCGGTGAGTTCTCCCGAGAAGTCTACTAAGAAAAGGAAAAAAGACATTTAATCCGATTAGAAAAAGGTTGACCTATTCGACTTGCTTTCACTCAATAATTGTGTCTTGATTTGCGTGCAATGACAATGTTACTAAATTACTTATGAATTCAAACCTTTTCAAACTTAGAGTATTAGAACGTGTGGAATCATTCATTTATTAAAAATATATAATAAAAAATAGTCTAGATCTCGATCTTGTTGTTTTACGTGAAAAATGAGGAGATTTATAAATACGGGATACATTTAATTATTCCCATTGGTGGGAAATTTGGATTTGGGTTTTCAATCTGGTCCCATAATTTTGTTCTTGTTGCCCAGCCTCTAGAATTTGTCTTCCATCGTTGGCTATACTTGTTCATATTCACCTGTACCACGGTACCATTGAATGCGCAAAAGTCAAGATAGTTAGGATACATGAATCCGTGAAAAAGATTACCCGCAATAGATTAAGAACAAAAATGTCAAAAAATGAGAAAATCAGAAAGTGATTAGATATTGAGATCTTGACAAAATAAGGCAATACTTAATGCCTAAATAAAAAGAATAATAAGACATCATAATTTTATTTCATATCTCATGTCCATTGTAATGAAAAAGAAAAAGGTTTTTCTTGTTATTTGTGGACGGTTATTCAATTTTTCATTTATTGAAAAATTAAACCTCTAAAAAGTTTAGAGGGATGCAATAAAATGACTCAATCTATGTACATCCTTGGCGAAACTTTGATATATCTCCTTTTAATTTTATAGTCTACCACTGAGGGGCGTGTCAGAAGAATGTTAAAAGGGCCATGTTAGTGGACAATGATAAAGAATTTGAATTCCTCTTCCAACTTCCTCTCTCCCTCCCTCTTTCAACTTTTCTTCGTCTCTTCCGCTTTTGTAGGGGAGGGATTTGACCTAGATCTCTCTTTCCTCTCCTAGTCTTGTTGCTTTTCCATTTATTTCCTTTTGTTTATTTTCTTATTCTCCCAATCTAGTTTTAGATTTGGGAACTTAACTATCCTAATCTTATATCTGGAAGTTTTTCTCTCTGATCCAATTCTAAATTTTAAAGTTTTAATAAATAAGTACTCTGCCTCCAATTTCAATGGAGTGTCAAATCTGTCGTTTAACGTGTTTTAAATCAAAGCTTTGGTGCTTGACATTGGCTACAAGACTCGCTCTCACAAGTGTTAGATATGAACTTCTTCAATGTGTTTATATTATCTCCATATGGTGATGGTGTTGGGAACATCATACCTAGACGCTCACTGCCGAAAAGCAAAGCTATAACTACAAATGGAGATCTCGACGTGTGCTTAACATTGATGATGTTGTGTGATTCAGTTTCGCTTGGATGTAGTCACAAATCTATTCTAAAAGGACAAGTTTATGATTATCTTTGCCAACTATGCTCTAATGATACGCCTTGATTTTTTATTTCTGATTTGTTCTAGAGCTCTATGGGATAGCCTTATTATTGTGACTTTTGAGATTTCGTCTCATGTATCATTTTGGTAATTAATGGAAATATATTTTGACAAAAAAGTTAAAGACTTTGAATTAAACGACATTTTTTTTTTTTATGAGGACATATTTAGTCCTCCAATTTCCTTTTGTTTTTGCTCAGATACGATGTCACGGCTAAACTTTAATATATCTTCCTTTAATTGTAATGGTCATGTTAATAAGTGCTCTAAAGAAATCTATCATGAGAAGAAAAAAATTATCCAACGGAAAAAGTCCAATTCTTCTGACCCGCTCTCACTCTATATTTGTGTTTTGCTTTGCTTGAAATAATCAACTATGTGTTTAATCTTTTTGGATCAAAGGTACAAAAACGTGTAGAACTACTTATCTGTTATAAATAATAATAATAAAAAATATAGATTTCAAAAGAACATTATTTCATGAGAAAAATTAAAATATTAATTAAATATTTTTGTTTAATTATATATAAAAGGCCTTCCTTTTTGAATCCCTCGATCACTCTATAATTGGGTTTTGCTTTACTTTAAATTACAAAACTGTCACATAATTCATGAGTTTAAATCTTTTCAGATTAGAAATATCAAATCGTGTAGAACTACTCCTCTATTAAAAATAATGAAAAGATATATATTTCAAAAGAATATTACTTAACAAGAAAAATGAGAAGATTAATAGAATAGTGCTTGTTTAATTATTTAAAGATGCCTTACTTTTCGAATGAAATTCCTCGCTTGCTCTATAATCGTGCTTTGCTTTGCTTGATACTACAACTCCGTCACATCATCTATGAGTTTAAATCTTTTCAAATTAGGAGTATTGAAATGTGTAGGGCTATCCATCTATTAAAGATAATAAAAAATAATAGTTTTCAAAAGAAGCATATTGTATGTGTCAATTATCATTTAGCTAATAAGGTCGTGAATATTGAGGTTCCACAAGTGGCACTTAAATTATAACACTATCACGTCATATAGAGTTTAAATCGCTTTGGATCAAAGGTATTGAAACTTGTTCCACCATACATCCATTATGTATTGTAAAATATCTAGATTTCAAAAGAATATTATTCATGAGAAAAATGAGAAGATTAATAAATCTAGTTTAATAAATCTAGTGTTTATTTAATTATTTAAAATTTCCTAACTATTCAAAACAAAATCAGATTTGGGTTTTCAATCTGGTCCCACTTCTTTGTTCTTTTAGCTCAGCTTCTAGAATCGGTGTCTTCCATCGATGAAGACTCGTTTTGTAAATATATAACAAACAGATGCATGCAAGTTCATATTCGGCTGTACCCGGATACCAATGATTGCGCAGAAGAAAAGATAGGTGGGATACATCAAAGTATGAAAAAGATTATCTACGCAACTTATAATAGATTATTTGTAAAGGAATCGGTTCTAATCATGGCAGTCTTTTGGGAGATTTTCATTCAAGGTAAGATATCATGAATCCACATAAACAAAAATGAGAAAAAATGAGAAAAAAATTTCTTATCTCGTTTAAGTTTTATCAGCAATGTCCATCACGTCGGCAGAATAATTTGGTAGTATGCATGTTCCATCAGTCATGGGAACCAATTATTCATTGACGGTGAAAGTGAAACAGAACTTTTAATTTGGAATGAGTTCTTTACGGGGCACCGACAGTGAAAAAAGTCAATCTCCACGGCCTGGATTTTCCAAGTGACATTCTGTACACGCACGGTTGCTGTCATGCGTACAGTTGTCACATCTTTTAGCCATTCTATAGACAACATCTGTGCAACAAACCAAACACAATTCCTTGATTTGATAAAAATAAGGGTCATCCCAATCTCTAGGTTAATGCAAGTGGTCGAGACATTGGAGGTATTTTCGGATTAGAAATAGGAAGTTCTATGTTCGAGTCTCACTAATTGCATGTAAATTAATCTGAATTATTTTCCTTTCCACAAATCAAATGTGTAAACTTAATTAGTTCATGGAATTTGTAGAGTATTCCATGAGTGAAGTCTCCACACTCGCACTCTTGATTCTTGAATCATGGAAGATAGATAGATAAATCTATAAATATTCATAAGGGTCATCCTAAAAGAGTGTTTGGGACAACATTCTTTCCCTAATTAAGGCTAAATTCAAGAAAGGGAGTTGAACTCGTGACTCAAACACTATAAAGGCACAAAGTTCTAGCTACAACGTGCATTTTCCGAGGACAGCAATATGCTTGGAAAAAGCGTCAAAAAAAATCCTAAACTTATTATATTTACACTAATTTAGTTCTATCCCTTTTGATCTAGAGTCGATTCAGTCATTCCAGTTAATTTTGGCAGGATATTCCTGATATAGACACCGATAGGTTTACATGGCACGATCAATGCTGAAATTGACAACTTTCAACTATATTTTAATGTTTTTTTATTTTTTTATTTTTTTTCTTCCTCTTACCATTTTTTCCCCTCCCTTCCATCTTCCTCTAGCCAATTGCCGGACCTTGACAACCAACCAGAGGTGAGGGCTGACAAGTTAGAGGTCGACCTTGCCATAGGCCCTAAGAGTGAACTCGCACTGTGTTGGTGAGGGCTCAAATCCAAAATCCCCAAGGGCTAGTGAGGAACCTCTCTAACTCTCGCCTTTGGCTAGTCGTTGGCAACCGGTTGGAGGAAGAACAATGGGAAGGGAAAAAAAAGAAAAAGAAAGAAATAAAATAAAATTTCAAAAAAAAATAAACATTATTAAAAGTTGGCCACGTTAGTGCCGGTCATTCATGTAGGCCAGTTGACATTCATATTAGTAATATCCAGCTAAAATTAATCAAAAGGATTGAATTTGCCCTAGGTGAAAAGATTTAGCACTAAATTTGTGCCAATAAAAGGTTTATTGACACAAATACAATAAGTTTAAGATTTTTCAAATACTTTTTCCCAATATGCTTTTGTAACTATGTATAATAAACGCACAACTTTTGCG
Source organism: Eucalyptus sp. ANBG9806169 (assembly GCA_014182395.1). Classification (NCBI taxonomy): domain Eukaryota; kingdom Viridiplantae; phylum Streptophyta; class Magnoliopsida; order Myrtales; family Myrtaceae; genus Eucalyptus; species Eucalyptus sp. ANBG9806169. Next base: position 18,991,945 of record CM024580.1, on the reverse strand, counting down.
CTACTTGCAACTTCATGGCACTCCAATGATGACAACTTATGAGCCATTTTATGCAACATCAATGCCATGCCTAGGATTGAAGTTGGAAAATATTAACTCGTTCTTTTAGCTAGCGATATAATAGTGACAATGACATTTCATGGAGAGAGATCACATGATTTCAAGAACAATAACTTTCACACGAGCAAAAGTTGAAAATGCAGGGAGTGGAAGACAGTTTCCTACCAATGGAGAGCATTTTAGACATTTTATCCAATTAAAAGTCAGGTAAAATCACCCAACCATGGGCAGCGCAATTGGTATGCGTTCTTCCTTCCACCGCAGAGGTCAGGGGTTCGAGACCTCTCATTGCTAAAGTGTCTTAAACGGGAGGTCCTGGTGTTGGGGTTTTGGGCTAGCCTCCCCCGAGGGTTTACATCTAAATAGCAGCTTGCGGCGAGACTCGACGGTGCCACCAAGCACTGGTGGGTCATGTGATCCTGAATAGCGTAAGCGAAAGGGGGCTCCGATGGTTCCTCGGTTACCAAAAAAAAAAAAAAAAAAAAAAAAAAAAGGTCAGGTAAAATCAATTTGAATACAAGTGAGAAAGACAACAGGGTGATCTACCCCTTAATATAGTAAAAGATACAATTTAGGGAGATCGATCGACCAATTAGTGCACTTTGTGGTGAGTGATTGGAGGGTGGCCAATTTGAAACCTAATTGCATATGTCCTTTGATGTAATGGGGAGTTTCCGATACATTTTCAAGGTAATTGTAGATTTAGGAAGATCGATTGACCAATTAGTGCATTAAGGTGATGTGGTGTATCATATCCAACGTTTTATGGAAGTCGACAACATCACTTTTTAATATATCAATTTTGTAAACCACTACTAAGCTCAGCGTCCTGTCTTTGGCAAAATGGAAAAAATAGGGAGGAACAACCCCGGTAAAGGATGACGCCAGGTCGGGAGAGGAAAGTGGCAAGAGAAGCTCCACTATTTTGATTTTCTATCCTTTTCTTACTCACAAAAATTTTAAATGATTCAAATTCTTCTACTCAAATCTTCTTTCCTCCTTTTTCCCCAATTACCCAAGCATAGCCAAATACCCATAACCCCTTTTGTATTGTATCAATACGACATCATCGTTTTGTGTCTCCCTTGGATTCCCTTAAATAGTTGACATTACCAATAGTCCTCGCCTCATTAGAGTCTAGAAAACGTGAATTGCCAGGATGAAGGCTCAACTTTCTTTCATGCCCAAGTAAATTTTCGTGTATGTTTTAATTATGAGCCCGCTACATTGAGTATTGGGATAAAATATATGCCTAAATTGAGTTCGAATTAGTCCAAACAAGTCACATTCGAGCTTGATAATACTCCTCATAAACCGAGTCGAATGTAATTAACATTACCATATAAGGATCAATTTCTTGTCGTGTAAACGGCCTCTAAGGGCACAAATAATAACCATTCTTGCTAGAAATTGATTTCTAGAAGAGAAATAGATTTTTCTATTTTTATTTCTAAATGAGATTCTAAGTAAAAATATCCGTTTGATAACGACACAAAATTTTTACTTCCAAATAGAAATTTGTTTGATAACAACACAAAAATTCTCTCTTTTGGATGGTGGTGACCGGTAGTGGTCGACGGCGACCGACAGTCGGCGACCGGCGGTGGTGGTGATGGCGACGGGGGCCGGCGGCTGGCGATCGGGGCAGTGGCCGACGGCGGATGGCTTCCGGCGGTCGGCGTTCGGTGGATGGCAGCGAACGGCGGATGGTGATCGACAGCGATGGATGGACGACCAGTTCGTAACAATTACAAACGATGAGAATAATTTTTATTTATCATTTCAGTTCCAAAAATAGAAAAGTAAGAAATTTCTACTTCTGATTTCTATTCCAAACTTATTTCTGAAACAAAAATCTATTTCAGAAATAGAAGAATGAAATAATTTTATCAAACAGATTTCTATTCCAGAAACAAGTCTGAAATAGAAAAATTGTTTCTGGAATAGAAATTTTAGTTTGTAATGCACCCCTAAGTAGCTTGGGCTAGGTTCACCTAAATACCCACAAAATGTGCATGGCATGCGCGATGATAAAAGAGAAAAAAAAAGCCCACTTGAGGTGTTGAATTACTTACTGATCAATCTAAGAAAAGCATATGCTAAGCAATCTTTACGCATCTTCCGACATGTCCCATGCGCTGATTTATTTTATTTTTTTGAGCTTTTTTTTTCCTGAGTTTGTTGTGTACATAAGGTTGGAATTTATATATTCGGTGGAATTATTTTTCTAAGCTTATTCTTTTATTAGGATGATTTTGTTCCAATATTGAAGAATTGAAGACCTTGTCTATTTTTTGTTTGGGTTAATTTGTAATAACTTGCGGTAAAGCGGCGTGTTTGAGGGGGTTTTGAGCTCGGAATGTCAAGAACGACAGACATAGAAGAAGACCGAATGAAATTATATGGTAGCCCTTTTTGTTTCAAGTAAATTTTTCATTGGAAAAGGCATTCCTATCTTTCGGCATTTAGATCGCGTGGGGAAATGAGTCAATGGTTTTCCTAGTCAACAGAAGTAAATTCAACTAATGATCTCACCAATCAAAAATTATTTTTCAAAATACCACTAGATATTGACGCTTAAATCATAAATCTTAACACTTGGGCATGGGAACCTCAACACTTAAGCATGGGTTCTCAGTGGCCAAGATTGAGTCCTTAAGGCCAAGTCAAAGACACCAATGTTTATGCTCAAGTCCCCACAGCAATGTCTAGGTACTCAGCTCCAACTTTTTCAAGTTAATTGGCACCCGAGTTAGGTTCCTTGGCGGCCTAATTATACAAAAGGTTGGGTCGAAGTTCCGAGTCCATACCCAAGACTTCGGTGCCTGTGTTCAAGTCTTTGGTGGCTATGCCTAGGTACCTAGCTCTCACATTTAAGTCATTAGCACCTAGGCCCGAGTCCATCTTGGTCTCACCCTAATCCATAAAGGTTGTGCTCAAGACCTAGCAGCCATGCACAAGACTCTAGTGCCCATGATTGGGTGCCTAGGTATCCGGCTCCCACGCTTATGTCACTAGCACCCGAGTTCAAGTGCATAGCCGACACCAAACCTAGTAACTCGGTGGCTAGGCCCCAATCAATAAAGGCTTGGCCTAAGACCGTGGCGCTCATGCCTATGTGGTTGACTCCTACTCCAATGCTCAGGTACTCGGTTCCAGCACCCAAGTACTAGCGCCTAGGCTGAGCCAGGCGCCAGCCAGGCGCCCGGTTGAGTGTCGTTTTTGTAGGTAGGATATAAAGAATAATTCTCTTGTAACACATTCAAATCGGGGTCAAATCACAAATAGTCTGGCGGATGCCGCAACTTGATCTGAAGCAGGTGAAGATAACATATACAATAGACAGCATGATGTTTTTAAGGCACGACGCTTTATACACTAATCATTATGGGACCATCTATTTCCTGAAATGTCGCCAATCAATCTAGGTAACAACCCTCTTTAAGATTCCAAAGTCGATGTCTAAATTAGGCAAGCAACTCACCATCAAGAAAATGCCATTTGGACCAACTACAGAAATTTAATATATGGTTATACTATATAATCTGTGTCCAAGTAACTTATGATTGATGATGTAAGGATACGCGAGTATGTCGTCATGATGCTTTAAAATGTCTTTTATCAACCTTTTCTTTTCATCCTCATAGCACTTTCGAGAAAATTATCCAAAAAATTCTAAACCTTCGGTTCTAAACATTTTAATTGTGTCAATTTAGTTATTAATCTTTTAATGATTTTGTCAATTTAATCCTAAACTTTTCTAAAGTGCCAATTTAGTTCTAAAGCTTTTGAAAATTTGCCAATTTAATCATAAATATTTTGATAATTTGCCAATGTAACTTTTCCAGCTAAATATCCAAATGATAGGCTTAGAACTCAATTGACAAATCTTCAAAAGGTTTAAATTAAATTGACACAAAGAAAGGTTTAGAACCAATTTGATAAATTATCAAAAGGTATATGACCAAATTGACCTAATTAAAATGTTTAGGACTGACATGGTTGCCATACAATAGGTTTAGGTTTTTTTGGACAATTTTCCCAGCGCTTTTAAAAGAGGAAATAACACTTAACTTGTTAAAATGTATACTTTCTTTAGAGCCAACAATTTTGCTCAAATCGTGTGCCGGAGAGTGTATGATGGATGAGTCTATCATGTCTCAATTGTCTAAATTTACTGATTGGTGAATCTCATCTATCATCGAGAAGTGGAGTGTTTCACTTTTTGAAGGAGCGGTTGTATAATTTCACTATTCGTTGATAGAATTTAACTTGAAACAATTTTTCTTTCGACAAGTACATGAAACTATCTCAATAATTTACTTTAGTAACTATACATGAGACGTGCTAAAACCTACTTTTGTCAGCCAATTTCACATGTGCACGGACTAAATGCAACGGGAGACAAATTGCACCATTGAGAGTCATTGCTCTTGACCTTGTCTAGGAAAAATAATATATTGGCTGATGCACTTTTAAAATTATATTCGCCTGATGTAATTTTGGTCAAATAAGCCAACAATAACGAGGCCGCAAATGCTACAGTGGTGGAGTTTGTCGTATCTCAGTTCAATCAACAACAACCGACAATGACTTTAAAGGGAAATTGATACATGTCGTGAAAGTGCAGGGACGAAGAATTTTCCCTTTTGGTCACCCAAGGCAAATAATAATTGAGGAAGATATGTATTATTCGTGTTATAAAATTATCAAAAGCAAGAGAATTATTTCATAGCTAGCTATGGTAGTTCAGTAATGTGGACCTATTGTTATTGTTGTTTCTCTAGAGATATAAAAGAATAATCCCCAGAAATACTAAATATTCTTATAACTTTTTTGCTAAAAATACTTATAACTTTTGGAAGAGTAAAAACAATTTTAATATCCAGTACATCATGATCAGATGACCTCATAGGCCCTTCATTATGTGATATTGATGCCACATGTGGTACTAATTAAAATAAAATGGGATGACTCATGATAGAAAGCTACTCAAACAATAAATAAATAAATAAATAAATAAGTTAATTTAGGAGGACAAGCAAAATCAAGTAAATCGTAGCCTTTAAGGCACTGCTTGGTAACCATCTAAACATTGCCTCATTCTGATTTTTTGTTCTCGGGATCAATTTGGGAACAGAATCGCGTTTGGTAAAATTTTTATTCCCGGGAACAGATTTGGAGTAGAATCAATAATAAAAAAATAAAAAAAAAAATTGATTCTTGTTCCAAGAACAAAAAAAAATAATCAAAACCAACTCTTCTTCTTCTCTTTTCTTCTTCTTCATCGACCGCCATCCCGCGATTGCTGTCCGTCGCCATCCGCCACCGTCCGCCGTCGTCCGCCGCCATTCACCGCCGCCGCCGTCGTCGGCAACTTGATCCTAGCAGGCTCGCCGGAGGCTTGCCAAGCCAAGGCAAGGTCCGGCGAGCTCGCCGGGGCTGGGCAAGCCTCACGACGCCCGGCCCGGTGAGGCTCGGCCGACGAGGGCGCGCGACGCTCCGGAGGTCGCCGGCCCTCGTCCGGCCGGTCATTTGGACCGGGACCGGCCACAAGAAGAAGAAGAAGAAGAATAGGAGAAAAAGGAAAAAAAGGAAAAAAGTAAAAAAGTAAAAAAAAAAAATATTTAAAAATTAAAATAAATTGATTTTGAACATAATCAATGAGTATGATACCAAACGCAATTCTATTCTAAAATCAAAAATTTTGAACAGTTACCAAACAGCTTAAAATGCTTAGAAATTATTCCCGAGAATAGAATCAAAAAGAATCATTTCTTATCAAAATCTGTTTTCGGGAATAGAATCGTTACCAAACGCGTCCTAACTTTCTCTTGAAGAAACGACATGTATTATTAGGCTCTATTTTTTTTACAAAAAATAAATTAAATAGAGAATATTTTTGTAAAAATGATCATTTGTATTGCTTGCAAAGATGAATGAATGAAAAATATGTTCATAGTCCATGAAAATATTTAGACATAAATTATTATTAAAAATGAAATCATTTGCCATTAACTTATTATTTCAAGTGATAAAAATGATTATTTTTAGAATGATATTTTTCAAATTATTCATTTTTCACAAAACAAACAGATTGTTAATTGTTACTTTTTTGCCCTAATTTTTTAATTGGATGTGAGCGGATAATATAAATTACAAATCTTTGATCCCCTTTACCTGGCATAGGTGATTATTAACTCTGAAATGACACTACTATAAAACTCTCATATAATGCAGGAGACTAAACTAATATCCCATAAGAGAGATAAACTCTTATTTTCCTCGTATGGAGATACAAATTTTTAACTCGCTGTCTTTGAATCGTCGTAAATTAAGAGTGAAGTTATGTGTTGACCATATGTACTTTGTATCATCTTTGAAATGTTCTGCCTATTACTCTTTTTCCATGGATAGCTCCATATGTACTCAAAATTGGTAAAGAAAACCTTTTGCATCTATCTTATGGTAAAAATTGTATTTACAAATAATTTTGCAATAATTACTTATGAGTGTTCATAATCTTCAATTTGAAAGAAATTATTAGAATACTAGTTCAAAAGAAATACGAGAACTGCTTAAAGAAGCAACTCCAAAATAAGGCTTGGACAGGTGGGTGATCTGTCCTCTTGGTGTTTCTTTTTTTGGGTCGAATTTTGTCCCCTTGGTTGAGAGGCCGTTTTCCAGCTCAACGGAGGTAGAATAAAAGAGATAAGCAACTTGTCCATTTGAAATCGGATTATACTTTACCAAGAAAGTATAACACATAGAGTATGTTTGTTTTTAATAAAAAGAGCAATTTTGAAGTAATCCATTATTAGATTCTGACATACATCTAGGATTTGATTTAATTTGTTTAATGGGATGTGCATCGGTAATTGGTGCAACATGGTGGATTAACTATTTCGGCATGTGGTTGGTGTCTACCAAGTCAGCTTTCAGTGATTTGATTGATCATCGGTAAAGACAGCCAAGACGGTACTCAGGAGTGTTTTCATTTGTCTTCTTCCTACAATCCGAGAAAATTGGAAAAGAATGTCCAGACTCGTTGATTGAATAATATGGAAATTGCTACTCTTTTTTTTTTTTATGGTGTCCAATCTGGCCCAGTTATCATTTTAAATCGTATTAAATTTACCAAATACCTCCTTAATCTATCTGACATTATATATACTTGATAATGTGATTTTAACATATAAGTTCATTTAAAAAATAAAAATGGGACATCCACTTTTATTTACACTGAACATGTGTCTTGAATAAAAATGGGACATCCACTTTTATTTACACTGAACATGTGTCTTGTCCGACCTTTCAATTCCTTTCAACCCCTCAATTCCTTTCTTCACAAAAATCTTATGTAGATTCAATGTAGAATGCAAGAATATTTCTTGCTATTTTTAATTCAAAACCATTTTAAATTAAGACATAAAAAGTTGTTAGGGATGTTTCTTGGAATTTTAAATGACACTTGGGATGTGTTTGTTTCATGAAAACTTTATGTTAAAAGAAATGACTTTACACGAAATTCATTTAAAGAAAGTGATTAATTTTCCTTTATTTGATTATCATTATGAATTCCTCTTGTTAGAAAGGAGAAATCATCTTCCTATTTTAAGCGCAAGCATTTTTTTTTTTTTTAATGGAAATGCTTGGCAGTTGATTTAGAAAATGTGTTCATTGAAATTCTTGTCAAAGAAACGTTCCCTTGGTAGATGTTGTGTTACTGATTGGTCATTAACTATCGCTGTGAGTTTAAGTAGTATCCCACTTTTGATTTTGAAAATAGTCTTAACTTACCTATAACAAAGAAGCAGAATTATTTTAGATTAGATTTAAATAAGTTTGTCCAGATAAGAAATGGAAACATCATGGAAAATTTAAGTATGCAATTGTAACTGATTCAATTTGTTAGGATATCTGTTAATAAAATGTACTCGTGACTCTTACATATATTAAAATGCGTAGCTACATGTCATTTTCTACACCCCTTTTGTTTTAAACAGACATTTTAAAGTTGATTGAGCACATTTTCTAGGCACCTAAGGATCCTTAGTTGTTTCTTTCCTATCACGGCTTTCTTAAAAAAATCTACTTTTGTATTCTTTCTTGGATGCAACTTGAAGAAAACACTTGACTTTTTCCTCCAAATTTCAACCAAACAAAAACAAAATTGTTGGTGAGTTTTGACTTTCAAATTAGAGATTAGGATAGTTTAGACCATACACATTTATTTTAGGGTTTTTTGAAGGGAGACTATAAAAGAAATGTGTTTAATAGTACATCTCTAACCCCACCCTCCATATTATTTCCTATTTTATTTTTCTTATCTTCTTGTTGGATCTTTTAGATCTTGTGCCTCAACAATTTATTTTTTACCTTTTGGATTGTACTCTCGTAATCTTTGTTGAATATAGTGAAACCACTCTCTTCCCATGATTTTTTCCCATTTTGGGTTTTCCACATAAATCTTGCGTCTCATGTGATTTCGATTTTCTTTCATCCTTTACTACTTATGCTTTGATTGGTGCATCTTTTGGCATTTTCTCCATAACAACCATCAAATGCGAATTTAGCTAGAAGCTCAAGTCAATATTAATTTTGTTTGTTCTTTCGAATATTATAAACACAAAGACTAAAAGGGATCAAAAGAAAGAAAAAATGGATACAGAAGTTGCTTGTAATCTCATATGTTAGGATGATTGTATACATGTAGAATATGTGGACCCTGCCCTCATAGAAAGATATACGAGTAGGTCGAAAGAAAGAGAAAAAAGGGGGAAGATGCTTCTAATCTCATATGTTTGGATAATTGCATATATGTAGAATACCCTCATCTATTTTTATTATGAAAGATAAATGAGTTTAAATGCAAAGAAATTGTAACTAGGTTTAGATCTTAGTCAAATCATGTAAATTTCAGACAGTAGCGCCAGTGAATAATTTTATAACAACTCAAACCGACACTATTATACCGTACACAAACTAATGAAGTCATGTTCAGATTAAAGACAATTTTTGGATTTTGGAACATGATTTTGCTCAAGAAGACACCTATTGTTAATATGTCTATAAAGTTGGTTCAACTTGTTCCAAGTGTGGGAATAACTTTGACTTTACTCTAACTTGATTTGGTGGCGCAATGATGATGAGCTTATTCAAAATGAGCAGTAGCTATGTATCAAATGAAACATCTGACCGATGTGTGGAACTCTTATATAATGTCTAAGGAGATATCAATATTGCTGTCTACTCCTACCCTTTTACACCACCAAAGAAAAAAATATAATATAGAATAGGATTTGTTAATAGGTAAGAGAAATTCTCATTTCCAATGTACCGTCTCTTACGTATCATGCATAATCAAAATTGAAAACATGAAATATGTACACTGGAAATCCGAAAACTTGTCACGCAAGTGTGATTGAGTCTTAAAACTCGCAAAAAGTGCAATTAAATCCTAAAACTTATTAAATTGATATGATCAAGTCCTTCCGTTAACTCCGTCCAATTTGGTTAACGGAAAATACTGACATGGTTTTTTTTAATATTTTCACTCTCCTATGTGGCAATGGCATGAGCTAAAACATGAAACATAAGACTAAAATGATGTTGTTTTGGTCTAAATATGATTTTTAATACAAATTTTAGTTGGATTAAATTTAGAAAATAAGCTGAAAAAAACAAAGTAGAGTTAGAACTAGTCTCGTCGCTACCGCAACGACAATCAACTCCAGCCATTGGCGACCCTCAGCCAAAATTAAGCGAGGGTTTGAAGGCCTATCTGTAGTTGGTGAAGGGTCGCCAGACCATTCCCCCACCATTGCTGGCCCTTCCCAATGATGGTGGGGCAGCAATGGTAAGGGCTGCAAAGCCCTCGCGTCTGGTTCTCACTTTTTTTTAACTTATTTTAATTTAATCTAAACAAAAATTATATTAAAAATTAGATTTAAACTAAAACAATGTCAATTTAGCCACATCATCGCCACATACTATAGAAAATAAATAAATAAGAAAAGGCCACATCAATATTTTCCATCAGTCAAGTTTGATGAAATTAACGGAACGACTCGAATACACAAATCTAACAACTTTTAGAACTTCTAGTAAGCATAATTCTTAAAAATAACAATTGTTCTTTTTGTTAAGTATAATTGAGGAGTGTCTGAAGACACTTGTTAACAAGCAATTTCTTTTCGGAGAGCGTGTGAAACTTGATGGAGTGCAAAAGATAGAAGAGGCATCTCCCCAGTGTGAAGAGGAGCCAGCACGCAAAGGAAGACGAATATTTCGCACGGGCTAGGTCAGCATCGTCGCCGAGAACGCGTGTGGGTGCGCGCATGCAAATAAGAGCTGCTGTTCCTTCAACTCCCACCACTGCGTGATTAAGCTTCGCTTCTCTCTCTTTCGTTCTTCCCAGGTGATTAGAGGACCCAGAAGGCAGGAGGGACGGTGATCCAATGGAGATTCCTGATGTAAAACTCCTCCTTTTCCATGATTAGGCTTCTTCGAATATAGGCTTACCAAACGATGTATTCGATCACGGGTTGATTCTTTTCTTCTTCTTTTGGGGTGAATATCTACAGATGGTTGAAGATGCGGCTTATTTCCATCATCAGCAGCAGCAGTATCAGCGACGACTGAACTCCTCTTTCTTGCTTAATGATGAGTTTGGTTTGCTCCATCCACATTTCTCTTCAGAACCCTACTCGAATTCATCTCCATCCTATCCACTCCCTCTTATTGGCTCCGAAACGGTGCCCCAATTATCTGCGCCATCTGTCGAAACTCCTCAATCGTTCACCGAGAGGCCCTGGAAACAGCTCAAGACCAAGAGCTGGAACTCTACCCGGGCAACGGAGGACAAAAGAGTGACTTGCAACTCCACGTCTCAGTCTCGGTCTCCTGACTCCCACTTGATATCATTCGGGATCCCCGAGTCGTCTCTAGCCATATCCAACCCGTCCTTTGGTAAAGCCTTGGAGGAGACCGAAGCGCATATGAGATATCAGTACACTTTGAAAATCTCTTCTTGTGAAATATTCTTAACAGTGTTTATCTCCCTTTTGTGCGTGTCAAAGGTGCTTATGAAATCCAAGATCGTGAGGGTCCACCGATGAGAAGTGCCGGCACGACGAGCAGAACGCCGGTTCGCCCACCAGATCACATGCTGGCCGAGAGGAAGCGCCGCGAGAGGCTCAGCCAGCATTTCACCGCGCTCTCAGCTGTCATTCCGAACCTTAAGAAGGTACAGGACCTGATCGCTTGGAAATTATATGGGGGTGTCTGATTGACGGATGGGATTAAGCGAGAGACTAGGCAGATTAGTATAGTCGTTGGCACCTGGCGAGAGAGAAGCAACACATCGAATGTGGCGTACGAATTTCGTCATCATGGCGTACGAATTTCGCACCTGGAGGATTTAATACATGCTCTCTTTGATTGTGGGGTTCTCCAAAAGCAGCTTTTCTCGAATCCTATATGCCCCTTATGCTTAATTCGTACGCCATAATGACGTGAAACTTGGGAAGATGACTGAAACTCTAAGTTTGCGAGCTTGATGCGCGTGATGAAAAGAATGTTGATGACCCACAATTGTTGATAGGGGAAAATCCACAGATGGGCTAATACTAGCTTAAACTAGATTCACGCAACTAATAATTTCCTATCTCTTTCTACCTCCCTGATTAAAGGGAGCCATTTCAAAACAATTTTCCCGTCGAATTGTGCGACCCATAAATGTTCCAACATTGATTTTAAATGCTTATTTCAGATGGACAAGTCTTCCGTCCTCGAGGATGCCATCAAGTACTTGAAAGAGCTTGAACGGAGCGTCAAGACGCTCGAGGAGGAGGCGGCGGTGAAGACCGTGGAGTCGGCCGTCATGGTGAGGAAGTCCCGACTCACTATGGATGCGAACTCTTGTAGTCAAGGTGACCAGCAACTCTCGCTCCCAGAAATCGAGGCACGAGTCTCTGGAAAGTGCGTCCTCATAAAAATCCATTGCCAGAAGCGCAACGGGTTTTTATTGAAAATGATCGGCGAAATAGAGAAAATGAACCTAACTGTCGTGAATAGCTGTGTTCTACCCTTCGGGTCTTCCATACTAGATGTTACCATCCTAGCTCAGGTACTTATAATACCACCATTTTCTCAAGTTTTCCCTTCTCTAAAACCATGTTGTTGGTTTATCACGTAGAGATAAAACTTACTAAATTTACCAAGTTGATTATTTATCTAATTCGGACGACCCCACTTATTTCATGACCAGATGAAAAATAAAAAGGGTTTTCAAAAAACTCCTTAAAGCACTCGACATTTCTCTTATTTCATCCCACGTATTTGCAGTTGGCTTGGAGCAAAAGAAAAATAAGCTAATGTTTATGAAACAAAAATTTCTTGCAGATGGACGCGGAATACAGCATGAAGATGGGGGATCTCGTGAGGAATCTGCGTCGAGCTTTTCCGTAGTTCATGTAATCTCACTGCAAAATTATCATCTCGTCAGAAGCCGGCGAGCAACAACGTGCAAAACCCTAATAACAATGATAATAAAATAGGTCATTCATTTCGTTTCCTTTGTATCGGGTCAAGGTGTTTGAGACCCCTGGGGAGAAAAAGAGGTTCCCGTGAATCACTCTCTGTGGACAGACCACGCCAAACGCCAAAACATTGGCTTTAGGTTTTTAGCCTGGAGCCCCTATTATTTTGCCGGAGGGTTTTTTTTTTTTTTTTCCCCTTATTTTTCGCGTGGTTGACCCGTTGACCACGTTCAAATTACCCACGTGCTGTATAAGAAAAGTCTCCAAGAAATTTTTCAAGAAGGGTTCTACAGAGAGAGAGAGAGGCCTGACATTTTCAGATGAGACTCTCTCTCTCTCTCTCTCTCTCTCTCTCTCTCTCTCTCAAACTAGATTTTGCATGTGGTCTTTCTTGGAGAGGAGAAAACTGGCATTTTAAATCTTTTTAATAAGGTCGGATCAGCTTTTGAGTCGCCTGAAGAGGGGCTTGTTGTCTTTCTGTCCGCTTTTAGGGATTGAATTCTGGTGATGTTTATGTAACCTCTTCCCTCCACTAGTATTTAATTTCTTGGACATCCATGAGTGATTAATGCGTAGTGATGTGCTTGCCTGTCATCAAAATTTGAATACAAATCCAAGATCAGCATCTCCTCCTCTGTTGCCAAGACAAGAGAATTATTTTATCTTATCTTATCTTATCTTATTTCAATATGCGTAATTGGACCTGACAAGTCTTATTGATGAGAACGAACGTGTCGCTCTCCGTGAAATTATGTTTAGTCTCTTCCTCTGTTGTTTAGTTTTTTTTGTACAGCTATTCTCTTTATTATATTGGTTCCAATATAATAAGATGTATGCATAAATAAACCATGTTATGATCAGTCAAAAACTATATATAACATATGATAACATGTATTTGGCAAATAAATTATATCTAAAGATTATTAAAGATTATTTACTCACTGAAAAAATCAATAATCCAATAAACTCATCAATCACAACTTGAAAACTCTGCCACTCAATGAGCTAGTACAATTTACCACCACACCACCACTACCTTTTTTGAAAACTAAACCTATTTGAGGCACTCTTGATGTTGTCCATGACTTCTCTTAATTATTTTGTTGTCCTTTCCGCAAAGGCCTATCCCATATCATTCCATTGCTTTTTCTCGAAACTTTGGATGGTTTCCCTACTACCATTTTGAGCTTGAGAGGCTATTAGAAGATATTGTGAGATTGTACAAGCACATGGTGAGAGAAAAAATTGTGCGGTCGGACATAAACTTATTATATAGATATCAATCTAGTTATAAATTTTTTAATTTTACTGATTTATTTGTAATTTTTTTAGCAACATGACAGTATACCACCACGTAGGACCACCGTTTGTGATTGGACAATAATAAAGTAATAGCTTAAACTTGTTTGCATAGTTCTTTGTTACAAAGGTTCGTGGCGAACGTAAATCAAACTCAAGATCTCATAAAAAACAATTGATTTTTACACCATTAGGCCAAACATTTTGGTAGCAATTGGTTCTCATTGTTATCATTCATAGGGGGAATGATACGGAAAACAGCACGGGACCAGCAAAAAGAACAACATTAATTGATGATAACTAAATAAGCAAGGCGTGCCCTATGTCCCATCGTTAAATACCATCGGTACTTCAATTTTGATTGGACGCTTCTATATTGGTCCTCAAGTAACCAATCCGCATCATAACACACAGCTGTAGAAATTATGTTGTCCATTCTACGCAAAGTATCGTACCCCTCATATGGTTATTCATTATGAATTTTAATGTGAATATGGGTTTATATATATATAATTGGACGGTGATTCAATAGTAAAAATACAGTCAAATGGTGCCACCCAGCATAAAGTACAGTCAGCTCTTGGATTTGTCAATTTCGGTGAGGCAATTCGTGTTGTTCAATGAGGACTCGCGTTTGATTAACTGCGATTTTTCTCATTGAAACACGTTTCATTCAGCAAGTTGGACAAACAAGGCTAAAGTTCTCTCCTCTGACCGAAATAGAAAAGAAGAAAAAGACGAAGCTTTCCGTCTTTTATGGACGGTGATTCGATAGTCTAATCTCTCACTCTCAGTTTCATAAAAAGTAAACCTTTTTAATTTGCTTTTCTATATCTTCGTTTTTTTTTCTTCTTTTTGCTTTGAATATATGACGAGAGCTCGTCCAAAAGTTTAGGAGACTGCAATAAAATAATCCAATCCAATTATAACCTTCACTAAGTCCACCATTGAGCGGCATGCTAGAAAAATGTTAAAAGGGCCATGTTGGTGGACCGTGATAAAGACTTTGAATTAGACAACATTTATTATTTTTTAGGAGGAAATCATTGGTCCCCCAATTTCCTTTTGTTTTTGCTCAGATGTCACGCCGCGGCAAAACTTCGACATACCTCCCTTTAATTGTGACGGCCACGTTCATAGGTGCTCTAAAAAAATATATTCAGAAAAGAAAATATCTGATCTAGCTTTAAAAAGTCCACTTTTCCAACTCCCTCTCACTTTATAATTGGATTTTGCTTTGCTTGATTTTACGATATCATCATATCACATGTGCGAATCTTTTCCGATTAGGAGTATATAAATGTTTAAAACTACTCATATTTGAAAGATAATTAGAAATATAGATTGCAAACACAATATTATTTCATGAGAAATGAGAAGATTAATAAAATAGTATTTGTTTAATTATTTGAAAAAATGCCTTAGTTTAAGAATAAAATACCTTGCTCACTCTTTAACTACGTTTTGCTCTGCTTGAAAGTATGACATCATCACATCATATATGAGTTTAAATGTTTTTGAATCAGGAGCGAAGAAACGTGACAACTTCTCATCCATTAAAGGTAATAAGAATCCATATTTCAAGAGAATATTATTTCATGACATAAAAAAAAAGAAAAAAAAAAAGAAGAGGAGATTAATAAAATTGTGCTTAACTAATTATTTTAAATTTGCTTTACTTTTCGAATAAAAATCGACATTTTTCTTTGCTTGAAATTACAACACTATAACATCATGAGTTTATATCTTTTCAGATCAAGATGATTGCACAGCTGCTCATCTATTAAAGATAATAACAAAATTATATTTCAAACAAATATTATTTCATAAGAAAAATGAGAAGAATAAATAAATAGTGTTTGCTAAATTTATTTTAAAATTGCCTTTCTTTGGGGATAATATCCTTATTCCCATTGGTAGGAATTTCAGATTAGGGTTTTCAATCTGGTCTTACTTCTTTGTTCTTGTTGCCCAGCTTCTAGAATTTGTGTCATCCATGGTTGATGACTCGTTTTTAAATTTATAACAAGCACATGCATGCAAGTTCACATTCACCTGTACCACAGTACCGGTGAATGCGCAAAAGAAAAGATAGGTGGGGTACATCAATATATATATTGATCATGAATTCATATGAACAAGAATGTCAAAAAATGAGAGAGTTCCAAAGTGGTTAGATATTAACATTCCGATGCGATAAGACAATATTTCATTCCTAGATTAAAGAAAATGATAAGATCATCGTAATTTTCAGTAATAGTAATGTTAATTTTGAGATCTTTATGGTAAAGATAATCTCAAAACTTGTGTACTTCTTATCTATCACCTTATCGATTAAACTATATGTACTTCTTATTATCGAAGTCTTTGGGGATCTAGAAAATTTTGTATGGGTTCTTCGTCAAAAGAAAATTGTCACTTATATGGTTTATTATCATTAGCAATGTCCATCAAGTCGGCAGATTAATTTGTTAGTAGGTAAGTTCCATGGGTCATGGGCATCAATTATTCAACAAGGGTGAAAGCGAAATACAATTTTCTATTTTGGAATCAAATCATACACCGTGCACCGCTAGTGAAAAGTCAATTTCCATAGTCAGAATTTTCGAGTGAGAGATGGTGTCACATCTTTGAACCATTCTATAAGTAGATATCACTTATATATTAACTTTGTAATTTGTATCTTTTGTTAAGAACATTGAATGGTTTACTAATAATACCATAGGTTTATATTTGTGCGACAAACTAAGGACAACTCGTTGGTCTGATAGATATAGAGGTCATCCCAAACCCTAGGATTGATGCATGTGGACGAAGCATTGGGAGATTTTCGGTTCAGGAGATTGAGGTCATCCATTTATATCTTAAACTGCACAAAAATTATTTTAGGTCAGGGCTAATTTAACTGCTATATATGGTCTGAGGGGTGTTTCATGAACTTTCAGGTAGTCAAATTTCATGCCTATGCTCCTAAATTATTTTATAAAAAAAAAAAAAATGTCATCCCATTCCCAGAAGAGTGCTAGGGGCAAGATTGCTTCCTTAATTAAGGCTAGTTTCAAGAGACAACAAGAAATTGAGGTTGAGCTCGTGACTAAGACATCGTAAGGCCCAAAGTTCTAGCTATAACGTGCGCTCTTTGGAGACAACAACATGCTTTTGTCACGTACATTATCAGCACACAGCTCGCTACCTGCGGCTTCATGAAACTCCAATTATTTAAGACACGTGAGCCGTTTCATGGACATCAATGGTCGCTATGTCTAGGATTGAATTTAGAAATATCAACTTGTTCTTTTAGCTAGTAATATAATGTTTCAAATGACATTTCATGGAGAGAGACGACATGATTTCATGAAGCGTAACTTTCACACAAACATAAGTTTAAAATGGAGAGAGTGGAAGACAGTTACCTACCAAGGGCAGTGGATACTATTTTTCACCTTTCATCTAATTTAGAACATAAAATCATGGACGAGTTTTGGGTTTGTTTTAGAACTGAAAATTTAGGCCCAATTTCATGGGCTAAAACTCATACGACTTATGACTGAGGCAGAGTCCACGACTGGTGCGATGGGATTCATGGGTCTCCATTGGAGGATAATAACCCATCAGAAGATGGGCTTTGATCAAGTGGTGATATATGTTGGAAGATATGATTTGCAAGATTGTAAATTGATATATTTGTATCTATCTTAGGACTAGAAAGATCACAGAATATTTGGAGAATATAGACTTACTTTTATTATTATTTCTTTTGTATTATATACATGGCTGTATAGAGAATACAATAAATGAAGTGAGGCATTCCTCTCCAATACTTTCTTCCCTACGACTTACAATTCCTTCTTCGGTTCTTTCTTCTTTGCTCGCCTAGTCTTGTGACAATATAGCATACTTTTAGGGAGGAGTGCTTGGAGATTGACCAATTTGAAGCCCAACTAGATATGTCCTTTGATGTGATCGGAAGTTTCTCATTCATTTTACGAGTACTGGTAGATTTAGCAGGATTGATCCACGAATTAGTGCATTTAAGTGAAATTGGCAGACTGTAAATGATTATATCGAACATTTATGGAAATCAACAATCACTTTTTATATACTAATTTTGTCAAACGGTATTTACTATTTCTAGCATTCTTCTAACATTTTAAACAAGAGTCAGTGTCCAACGTTCCACCAAATCGAAAATAGAGAGGAGCAAACGCGATAAAGGATAACACTAAGTTGTGAGATATAGCGAAGTACCCATGATTTCTTTCGTATTGTATCAACACAACATCATCATTTTCTGAATCACTTTGATTCCCCTGTGTACCTGGCATTGCAATTGTCCTCACCACACTAGAGTTCGGAAAACTTGGATTTCCAGAACAAAGGCTCCACTTTCTTTAATGCCCCAGTACAATTTCGAGCATGTCTTACCGCGTCGAGTATTGGGACAAAATATAAGCCTAGATTTACTTAGAATTAGCCCAAATATCGAAACAAGTCGCATTCCGGCTTTGACAAAAAGGAGAAAAGGAGCCGACCTGACAAAATTCACGTTCGAATCAAGACAAAATTCGAATGGATTTGTTGAAGTAGACCGGAAATGATTACCGGCACATTTCATTTCTGCAGTGGGATATGGTCCTGCAGTTTCAGCAAGCCCACACTCGGTGGGCCTCGTTTAGACCAGAAAACTAAACCATAAAACAAATGACAAGATAACGTTGGGCCCAGGATAATCTCGCAATAAAGAAAATAGTTTTTCTTTTTTTCTATGAGATCATAAATTCGAGTCGTATTATGAACGGATCCTTATCAAGTCAAAGTTTACAGTTCTGAGTAGATTGAGTGGCAATAAATTTTGTCTAATGGTTCGCAAGAATAGTCCCTTGACGAAAATGTTAAGAACTCACATGCATAATATGTCAAAAAACGAAAAATTTCGAAGGGGTTAAATATTGAGCTCTTGATAAAGTAGGACAGCGTTAACGAAAAGGACATGATAAAGGATAGAAAATTGAATTTGTAAGGTTGAAATTACACGCCAGGGATGAAAGAATACTTCTTGCTGACAAACTTCTTGTTGAATCATATCGACATGCAATACATACAATTTTGTCGCACCTTTGACCCATTCTCTAAGTACATTTTCGCATATACTATGTGAGTTGTATCTACCTTTAAGAACTTCAAATGGTTTTTTACGGTAACATTTGTGCAACAAACTAAGCACAACTCGTTGGTTTGATAAGTTAAGGGTCATCACAAATCTCAAGGTTGACACTCGTGGCTAGAGTATTGGGAGATTTTCGGCTCAAGAATTGACAATTACTTATTTGAATCTCATACGTGTAAACTGTTCTAAATTAGGATTACCTAAATGAGCCAAAAATCTGAATTAATCAGCTCATGAAATTTATAGAGTGTTTCATGAATCTATGGATAACTGAGTCTTCATGCCTATATTCCTGAATTATACATTTTAAAATGTTATCCTAGAATAGCATGAGGGGTAAGATTATTTCCTTGACTAAGGCAAATTTCAAGAGAGAACAAGAAGTTCAAGTTGAACTCGAGATTTAAACTGTAAGGCACAAAGTTATGGCTATAACGTGCGTTCTCCTTAGACAACAACATGCTTTTGTCACTATTTACTGTCGGCACACAGCTTGCACTACTTGGGGCTTTCTGGTACTCCAACGATCGAAGTATAAGCCATATCGCGGAACATCAATGGTCTATGTAAAAACGACATTTCATGGAGAGAGATTCAAGAACTGGAACTTCCACAAAAACATAAGTTTAAAACGGAGGGAGTGGAAGACGGTTACCTACGCGAGGGCAATGGAGACTATGTATTACTTTTTATACAGTGAAAAGTCGGGTAAAATTAAATCGAAGAATTGTGAGAAAGGCCAAAGGGGGATCTCCTCCTCCGTAATAGCAATAGGAGAAAATTACTAAAAAAATCATAAAGCTATTGCAATTTTTCCAAATTAGTCATAAACCTTTTTTTTTTTTTTTTTTTTTTTTGCCAATTTAGTCATAAATCTTTTGCAATTATACCAATTCAGTCCATCTAACTAATTTTAATCGGGCGATGATGACATGGACGCCAGTTGGCTTGCCAACACTGGTGTGGCAATTTTTAGATAATATTATTTTTCTTTTTCTTTTTCTTTTTCTTCTTCTCTTCCCCCACATTGGCCAGTGAGGCTCCGGCGACAATTGCGGCCCTCACCCGATGTTGTCCAGATTTTTGCAAGGCCTAGGGGCTGTAAGCGAGGCCCCCTTTGCTCGCGGCGAGACCATGGTTGTTGCTGGCCTTGCCCAAATTTGAGCAATGCCAAGCGTAGGTAGTGGCCCTCGCCAGTGACTAGTGGGGGCTCCACAACCCTGCTGGAGGCTCGCTAGCCATTGTGGAGGAAGAGAAGAAGAAAATTGAGAAGAAAAATGAAAAAGAAAAGAAAAGAAATTCAAAATAAAAATTCAAAATATATAAAAATTCAAAAAAATAAAATATTATTTTGAAATTGCCACGTCAACAAGATCAAAGTCCATGTCGGCATCGCTTGGTAAAAATTGGTCAATGGACTGAATTGACATAATTATAAAAAATTTATGACTGATTTGGCAAAATAAAAAATATTGATGACTAGATTTTTTTCATAGTTTAAGCACTTTTTTGGTAATTTCCCACACAAATACAATAGATAGTCGTGGACTCTAGACATAAAGGTAGGAATGATTTGGGTTTGTTCTAGAGCTGAAATTTAGCCCTATTTCATCGGCTCAAAACTCACATGGGTCCTAAATGTCAAAAGCATTATGATTGAGGCAGAGCCCATGACTGGTGTCATATGACCCATGGGTCTCTATTGGATGATAATTGCACCATTAACAAGACGGGCTTCGATCAAGTGGTGATATAGCATGCTTTTGGGGAGGAGTGATTGGAGATTGACCAATTTAAAGCCCAACTAGGAGTGTCCCCTGATGTAAAATGGAAGCTTCTCAATCATTGTCCAAGTAATGGTAGAGGTTTAGGAAAATTCTTAAATTTTTTCCCTAAAATTTTCTTTCCGCCTATTTTCCCCAATTTCCCAAGCATAGCCAAATACCCATGACCTCTTTTGGTTTGTATCAAGTGCCATATACGGACCCATCTCCTAGCATCATGCAAACGGCCTCGAAGTGGCTTGGGATGGGTTCACCCCCAAAATACCCTCAACATGTGCGTGACATGTGCGATGGTAAAGGACGCGAGAAGCCCATTTGACAAAAAGCATGTCCAAATCAAAGACAAACTTGGAAGTTGACCTGACAAACAGGCAAGAAGACAAGACACGACGCTTGACATTGACGACCCCAAATTTGTCACCGAGCGATTTCCAATTTTAAGACACGGAGAAAAAGGGGTTAAGGTTTTTAAAGGAAGAATTTCGAGTGGATTTATGGGAAATTCGGGGTGTGCATGATAAAATTTCTACTTCTCTATATCTCTATTTCTCCATTCTCCAGAACAAGTTTGGAATAGAAATCCGTTTTTGATAACGCAATTTGATTTTTCTATTTCTGGAACAGATTTCTATTCCAAAAATAGATTTGAAAAATAAATCAGAAGTTAAAATTTCTCAATTTCTGGCCAGACATCAATTTTTGTTCTAGAAATTTTGATACGGCATATAGGGAGATCAGTAGACCTGAAATGATGACCAGCAGATTTAAGTACTACGGTGGGATATGGTCCTGCAGTCTCAGCAAGCCCACGCTTAATGGGCCTCATTTTAAATTCAAAATTAAACAATAGAACAAATGAGAAGATTAAGTTGGGTCCAGTAAAGAAAAAAGTTCATCTTTATGACACCACAAGCTCCGGCCATATCGTGCCCGAATTTCTATCAAATCGTGTCTTGAACATTTGCTAATTTGTGCGGAGAGAGTTCGTTCCGGACATTCTGAAACTTAATCAAATAAGGCTGCGGCACCACCTCAGGCATTTGATTACTGAATAGATTGAGCGGCAATGGCTAGAGTCGAACGGTCCACATCATGTGCGGAGCACTTACGGCTTGTTCAGATGGGTGGTCGCGCCGACAGGCCCTTCCCCAGTTTTTTAATCTCATAAAGAAAATCTGGGCTCAGGACCACCATCACCTATATCTGCCCGGAAATGATTTGTGGTCCTCGGGTGATCTCTCCTCCTGGGAAGCCTGGACCACGGTGTCTCCTTTCCTTTCGCCTCACGACATCCCATCCGGATCGGGGCATGCATGCTGTGTCAAGTGGTCGCTTCGACATCAATTTCTAGTGGATCTAAAAGCAAACCATCCATTCGTGGCATGTGCGCTTGTAGTTATAGAACAAGGCCGGACGGAAAAGTGGGGAAAACCATGTCTTCGAATTGGGGGATCAGGGCGGCATCGGTGCTAAAATTTATTATGTGCCGCTCGCTCGAGAGCTAAATCATTTCAAATGATGATTTCATATGCCTCGACTTATAAAAAGGATTGTTTAAGTGACTCCAACAGCTCGACTATTGTCAGCATGCTATTGTTTCAATGTCAAGGACTCGTCGGAGTAGCTTAGATAGACGTTGTTAAAACGTTTTCACACTAAAACAATCATTCGTAGAATTCCGGCTCTATATCCATAGTCGTAAACTATTGGCACTGAACATTTCGATGTTGCGTGGTGCAGAATTTTTGTGACAAATAATCCATCGATCCATAAATTGAGAAAATGGGGTTAAATTGGTTCCCATAAGTGCCCTAGCATTGGTAATGCAATTTCACAAGGCGCAAAGCTCTATTGTTCAGTCTCACAATAGAGCAAGGTCAGAGAAGCAGCGAGCTGCGAAGTAAAGAATGGCAGGTGAGAATATTTTGCTCATTTCCTTCTCTTTATGGAGGAAAGCAGATAGTTCTATGACCTTCGACGAAGTTCCTTTGGGGAGAGACAGAGAGTCCGTGATCTTACTCTTCTGCATCTGACAAAGTAAAGAGTAATGATGGTGATGATAGAACATCTGCTTTGAGATTTTGCTTCTAGGTCGCGATGTTGTTTTGGCACTTTCTAGTTCTAAAAAATTTACTACAACAAACTTACAAACAACTAATTCAGTGCCAAAACAGCATGACCGATCACTTTAGTGCTAATTTTTTTATAAAATGTCTATTATTTAAGCGTCTCTAACAAGTCATATCGCAAAATTTATTTATTAAGACAATGTCACATACGTTGTGTGAGGGGAGTTGGAGGCGAGAGACAAGGGGGAGGGCTTGCCAACAAGTAATCCGAGGTAGGTGATGATAACATAGTATGAACATATTATTTCTTTTTAAGTTATAAGAAGCATGGGCCACCTAGTAGCTAAATTACTTTTTATTATGAATAAATAGCATGATATATAATGTCCTAGGAGGTTAGTATTCATTACTACAATCAAACAATCAACAGATATAGACCTTTATAGATTGCTAGCAAGAGAAAGATTTAGATTTATATTCTGAATATTGAAGTAAAAGAGACATATAACTCATTTGTGTGATAAATGGGTCACATGAGAGTATGAGTAGCAACATTTTGGAAGAACATAATACCATGAATAGCAGACGTAACTAAATATATCTTTGATTGGTGGGTTACAAGTTATGGATGTCACTCACATGCCAACTTAACTAAATATGAATGTAGGTGATGTCCATCATTATAATTTATCAATTGAAATGCCATTTTTTTCTCCGATCAGATATAGAACAAGGTAAGACCCTTAATCACATGAATGATGATGAATGACACACCGGACATAGACATATTTTTTCACCCATTAGGCTTCTCACAATCATATCAAACAAAAGGAGGGCTTCTCTCTTATCTAGAAAACATGGCAAGAAACCTACTCATGTATACTCATGGCATCTGCCCATATCACTTGAGAAGCCCACTCTGGTGCCCATTATAACGGGTCATGATTTCCTTGGCTGAGGATAAGCTCGTCCGAAACCTAGGGAGCTAGCCGAGACATCATAACATCCTTCCCTCATTGGATTGTTCTCAAGATCAGTTCAATGGATCGCATTATAACAACAACTAATCGTAACGCGCTTTATTTGACTTTGAGCGTCTAATCCTTCAGGCCAAACGCGTAGGTAACTTCAGAAAACGTTAGCAGATTTCGGCTTGTCATGGGCAATTGGGCATCATCTGAAAAGCAGCATAAACTCCCAAGCAACTTGTTGCACGACAGTCACCTCTATCTTATAAGTTCTTCTCCGAGAAGATGAACAGCACGTCCTCGGAATGTCAACACGAAAACCTAGATTCACTTCCATGAACAAGTTAAATACATATCTTGCCTTCTGCAATGATCATACTTTGTCCCAATGTCACAAAAGCCCCACTTCTAAGCTCGCATGTGACCGTTCCACTGGCCGCATCACTTGGGGTCTTTAGAACTAGGAGAATATACCAGGTAAACTATTTTGTTCCCTGGACTCAAGTGAAAATTCCTAACAAGGGAAGTCAACGAAGTCGTGCCGCTGCTATGTCTTCAGAAAGGGTGGACCACATATCATCGAATCAATCCTTTACCTGTTGCTCTTTAATCATAAAAGCAAGGTAATATCAGTAACCTCACTATATGGTAAGTGCAAAAGAACTTACTCAAACTGCTGTATATGCTAAAAAAAAACTGGCACTTCAGATAGATGCGTGCGATGTGTGTGTGTGTGTTGCGTGCGTGCGTGCGTGTGTGTGAAGTGATTATGGATTAGTCTAAAATCAAAGTAAATATACAAAGAGTACAGAAAAATCACCTACTTAGTCTTAAATTTATTGTATGGATATCATTCGGTTCTAAACTTTTCATTTTTGCTAATTTAGTCTCACACCTTTGTGCAAAATTTCAATCTAATCATTCTAAACAATTTTCACAAGAAATTGCTTACATGGAGGTCGAGTCATTACCACCATCTTACGTGGCACATTACCACGTCAACGATTTTTTGTGAAAATTGGTCCAAAAGACTACATTGAAATTACACACAAAAAGTTTAGGACTAAATTGGGAAAATTAAAAAGTTTAAAATTGAATTGATAATCGTATAGTAAGTTGGGACTAATTGGATAATTTCCCTCTCCTATGTTACTATGCAGCCGACCTAAGTGAGATGAGACCATGATATTGATTGGATTGTTGTATACTTCATTTGATCTATCATCTCATAATATCATGTTAGGTGGCCGGAGACCACCAATAAAGTCTCTAGGAACAAGGAATCTACTAGCGTTTAAGGGCGTCTCCCTCAACTTATTTTGTCTCAACTTCCTTAGCATATACTTAATTTGATTCCATGACATCAACATATCAATGATTAGGCACCAAATCAATGAGCCTGTTCCAGAACGAACTGAGTTCAAACAAAAACGAAATCACATCATGCTGTTTGGCCTTGTTTCGATACCTCCTTACATAGAATATATACGTGCATTGCTAAACCAGAAGAAGATGATGACCATCAAAACCCTAAGAAAGGGACATACCATGATTATATACAAATCGCCGTATGAAGTTGCAATGTGAAAACGATCATTATGATCTAAATATGGTAGACACCTGTGATTGTGTCCTGGGCCTGCGTCAAACCACTTTAGCATACCTAAAGTTAGAAATAAAATATATTATCTTTGCACATAAATAAAATATAAGATAAACGACTGTTAAGCTAATAACGTTATCTTTTCTATTGTTCTTAAGAAAGAATATGTATTCTGACTTATTTGAACCATAATTATTTAATATATTTCATATTATTGCTTCTCTCCTGCTTTTTTTTCCTGGTAAGGAGCGAAAAGTAGCAAGAAAAATAAACTCTCGTGCCCTTAAAGCCGATTCACAGTCGAAATTTTGTTAGGTTAGCACGACCTTCGTGATAATTAAGTAGCATAAAAAAGAGTAGACGTATATTCTTTCAAGGGCTATAACGTGAAAGGCATCATCTACATTCAATTATACTATTTTTGGTACCTTATAGATTCTTACTGCGCATGGTTTAGGAAAGATTCCTTCAATCATCGCTTGGTAAATCTAGGCCCGAACCGTTTGCACAACGCGGGGTACATCTTAAATTACATAGATCTAACTCGAATATAATATAACATGACACGGCACACTAGCTTTATAAATTGACATAAATTAACATGTTTTCATCATAATTACGTTATTTGGCTGGTAGAATCAAAACCAAAGTGTTTTAGATCGACACGAATTACAAACATGATTATGACACGCTGATACGAATTGCCAACCTAAATAGAAGTGGTGGAGTTCTGCTGGAACACGCTTAAAACATCATTTGGGCAAGTTTATATATTAATCATCTCTTCCGCATTACAGCATGGCAATAATGATGGACGTGGAAATTATGGGCAAGAGGCCAAAACCGGCTTTTGCTTCTTAATGCACCGCAATTTCACAAAACCATTTATTTATACTTGCACCACACAATCTAGAGAGGAAGTACTAATTGAACAATCACTTTTAGCCGTTGCTGCATGATGGAATGTTGAGGGGAGCACTCGATCGGTTCTCTCCTTTCGATTTAGTCAAAATGATGAGTGTGTTCTTCAATAAGTTGACAGACCCCAACTGAGGATATCGATGATGAGGCCCATGTGGGGAACTTAGGGATGAAAATTTGAGAATATTATTGCTGTATTTGATGACTATTGAGGTTGGAATTTCAATTTGGTTCCATAAAGTAAGTTTGCATAATGTGATTCCCTAGACAATGCAAGAAAAAGCAGACAAAAGAGGATAGGCTTTTGCAGGCTGTGAAAGTTTAGTGCTTGTGTAATCATCTTCCACATTTCCTATGCTTTTTTAGCAGGATTTTCGTTAATTTGCATGGGCCAACGAGTCTTTTGGCAGATTTAAAAATTGTTCAAAGTCCAAAGACGTAGAGACCCCCCTCAGATGTGACAGAGAATGATTACAATAGTGCCAGAATCTGTTGACTTTATTCTTTCCCCTTTTAACGCATTTATAAGCATTAAATTAGCACACAATTCAAAAATATACATTTATGAGACTAAATAAGAACGGGAAAAATTGAATCCTAAATCCTAAACCTTATATACAGAATACAACTGAGTCTTAAATCTATCGATTGGTCCAATCAAAGTCCTAAAGTTTTACCCAAATCCTAAAACTTTTAATTTGTTCAATTAAATTCTTAACCTTTATTAAAAAAACAATTAAATCCTAAAAATATGTTGAAAAGTACATGCCACACGTAGGCAATTGTCAATTTTATTCTTTAAAAAGTTTAGGATTTGATTGCATTTCATAGTCAAGATTTAGGACGTCATGCGCAATATTTTCAAAATATAAACACAACATTTTACATATGGAAATTTAAATGACTATAAATTAGAAAGAAATTGCAAGATTTCTCAACCGTTTGAAATGGTCATTAATTGGCTAATTTAAGTCATTATCACTGTCAAACTGTATACTTTATTAATTAATCCAATGTGCTAAATTCAAAAAAATTTAGAACTAGGAAATTTTTCAAAAAGAAGAAGAAGAAAACTCTTAAAAGGAGAGGGAGAGGAAGAGGAATTTGAGTTGTGCTATCGATGTATGTTACGCAACTGAAAACAATTAGAAGATGTTAAATCGTCTAAATCATATCACTTCAATTTAATGTTATATTTACTTATCAATTTCGAGTCTGTTTAAATTCTCAAATTAAGAACTTATTTTCTTTGTTTTCATTTTAAATCAGTAATTTTACTGTCTTCTATTTTTTATGATCTTTCTGAATTAAACAGACTAAAGTTGAAATTCATATTTAATGGCAACAATTTTACCTTTTTTATATGATGTATGTTACATACAAGATTTGAGGGCAAAAATGTTGTTTTAGACAAAATCAACGAAAATGTAAGATTTTATCCCCTCAAAACATACGCATGACACATGCTAATATACACGATCAATGGTGTTGATAATACAACGAAAAGCAAGTCCAAGAGGGTTAACCCCCAGTTGTTGATAGAGGGCGAGGTAAATTGAAATTTTTCTTATGTCAAACCTTATAAAATCAAATCCCTGTAACGTGGCATTAAAGCGAATACTACCGAAATCACAAAACAATCTTTCGAGAGTATTTTTATTTTACCAAGTTACGTAGGAATGCGTGTGATCTCCATTTTCACGTGATATTTTTGTAAAATTCTTAAGTATTGCTGAGAGGGACACTCAATTTTTTGCACTTTGAAAAAGCAATGTTGTGCATGACACGTTCAAATTGACGGAACGTCCAACGAGCTCCCACTAGTAATATCCCTCATATTAGAAGATATCATTGAATAATTATTTTAATAATGCTGTAAGTGGGGATCATTAATGATAAAGCAAGAAGCCCTCATTACTAAATAAATAAAGGGGTCCGGTGCTATTAAATGGTTGTCAGCCAACAAGTCAATGGGTGTTAATTTTCTAAAGTTGTTTATTGGCCGTGGATATTGTGGTTACCACAGAAGACATTAAGCACAGTCTCTTGCAACCAGAAATTATTCAAATAACCTCTATGATGGACTCAATTCGTCCAGACAATTGAAAATTTTCGATTTGAAAATTGAAAGTCACCCGTTTAAACCCACTAATTACGTGCAAATTAACGCTTACAGAGCATTCTATGGACCTTCGAGTAATTATCTAGCTTCTGCTCTACCCTTGGATTAACCAGAACGAAAACGAGATCACCCAACTAATAAGTATGTTCATTTACTACTTCAAGATCCCAATTCAAAACATCAAATTCCAATCCAACCTTCCTTAGCCTATGTGATCTACGTTCAAAGAATTTAGGGCACCCCCATTTCCCTTCGCCCCAAACCGCGCACATGAACTAGCAAAACACTCGTTTCCCGTTTTCACACGATGATGTACGTGCCATCGACCCACGTTCGCTGTCGTAAAGATTTCTGGTCGTGCTGTAAAGAACGATAAAGATGGGAAAAAAGATGGACACGGAAAGGTTAATTTTCTTTTCCTTTTTTCACGAAACAAGAAAGAAGCATGAAAAAGAGAGAAGCTTTCATGATCTCAAGGAAAGCTGGAGGAGTGGAGGACAAAAGGGTGGGGGACAAAAGGGAACGCCGCTCGAGACCTTGAACTCCAACTTCGTTCCGATGGATGGACGGAGTACAACGTGTTTTCTGGGGTGGAACTGCTTCGGGCTCGGCAATTTCTTAGCCGAGCCCCAAGTTCTGTTCCTAGTTCCGAGTGAAGTTTCGAGGGTTTTTTTCCATTTTTAATGCTTTCAATTAGGAGCTGTTCTTCCTGCCCTAAAATTAAATTGAGTCGGTCCATTCAAACCGAATCTTACTACCCACTCCATCTCGGTCAACATGCATTTAATTTGACCCCCGAAAATAATTAAAAAATACGTCCATTGATATTATTAGAATAAAGGGCGTGAAAGATTATTGCTGCACGTTTTCTTGGATCGATGTGCTTCAGTTTTTGTGCGTATCGATCCCTTTTTTTGTGGGCTTTTTGAGTAGATTATCACTTAATTTAGAAGAAATAAATACCACAAACATAGCATGATCCCTTAGGGTTTCATTTTGCTACATCTTTTATGTGTTATATGTGGCCCTCTTCATTAATTTTAAGGATGATTTTGTTAAATTTTGATTAATAGCAAAAGCGACCATCTTTTCAAATACATTTGCTTCAAATTTAAGAATTTCAACAAAAATTAAACTCGACAGATTCATTTAGAAAAAGCAAACCAAATACTTTTTTTTTGTCTTAAAAGCACCCAAGATTATTCCATGTGAACTTGGCTTAATGCCTTGGGTACAAGACCGGCGGTTCTCCACACGATTCATCTGCATGAAACAATACAACATGGCATGCAATCAAACGGATTTTGGGTTATATATGAGTAGGTTCGTGTCATACACACCTATCAACCTGTCTAAATGTGAATTGATACATTTAAGTTAATATGTTAACGTGTCATTTGTTTCAATGCAACACAATTAGACAAGTTTTAACACGTATAATGCTCATATTTAAAGATTTTTTAATTCTTAATATTTAGAAAATAAAATAAAATCAATGTCTAATAATAGAGAGTGAAATAAAATAAAAAATTAGAAACACAGGAAAAACTAATCCAATCATATATTTTAGAAAGTAAAGGACGATTATCTATATTGTCTAGAAATTTGTTGACCCAAATTATTGTGTATCGACCTGTTTTACATGTTTATCATTTACTCACGTAAATGTATATCTATAGCATGTTAATATGTAGCGTCACGTCAACACTTAATCAATGACACATTTAGTCATTGCATTAATCGTTTCATGTAACTCATTTTATTAGGCGTGCCGTGTACGTGTCGAGGTAGTTCACCAAGTTTATTAGGTGCATCATGTTTGGACTAGCCATATATGTATTATACCACCGTTTCGACATGGCACAATTATCATGACACGAATAGCTAGCCTTACTTGGAGACATTTAACTCATCATTATCCCATTAAAAAATATTAGAAGGAAGAGATGCATTGAATTTCCCCGTCACAGTATTTTATATTTTGAAGTTAACAAGTTGTGCTTCATATATGATTAATTAGATAGACACCTAATCTCATCTACTTCATTATTTTATTTTTAGCTGTGTGTGGTAGAGAGAAAGTTACACCAGTTTAGGGAGAGAGGAAAAGCACTCCACATGCGAGAGTTTGTTGAAATGGGTGATCCGGGATTGACAAGATCATTTGTAGATATGTCTACTTTTTATGGTGAGTAAAAGCTTAAAGTCAAGATATTATTTTACTAGAGCAAGAAATAAAAATAAAAAAAATAAAAAAACAAATTGGTGTGAAGCTATAGAGTATGATGTTAAATAAATATTACCATCGGCATTTTTACCTTTTTGTTGTTGGATCGGCTCGATTTCTTTATTTGCCTATCATGTATCTTTATACATTACATTGCAAAGATTTTTATTAACAAGTACCCTGTAGATACTTGTTAAACACTAAAACAAAGAAATATTGCCATTTCCAATACATTGAAAATAATAACATATTTTCATTAAACATGTGAACACTCGTTAATAACATCATTTTGTAAATTGTGTTCTGACTGAGTATTTTAAAAAAACCCAATATACAAAAGAAAACCAAATATTCATTATTCAATAACATCAAACTCCTTGTATTTGTATTGCGTTTGTCTTTAAATAGTGTATATGATGATGCAATAATACAAAGAAGTATACACAGCCCCACCAATAAAATGTTCTGAACAATTGTCAGGATTTATAAGTTTTATTTTCTTTTGTCCGAAAATAAATAAGTACATTGAAAATTTTGGGTCAAATTGTTTTTTTTTTCGATCACTCAAAATGGGCAGAATTGGCATAACCAATCGGATTATTTTTTTTGGACAAACTCCATGACTAGATACACTATCAAAAAAGCCTTAGCAGCTCAATTCTACTTTAATTACAATTTCAGCGCACTTATTATAAAAAAATTAAAAATTAAAAAGTCAATCGTTTTCGAATCTTTTTATCTGTTTAAACCTCACTTTCGGACACAAGAAGCCAAAATGGATTCACTCGCCATCATCTCCGTCACTTTCCAGACTCCCAATAATGGTTCAAATCGTAGGTTTACCTCGTCCGAGCCCGGAGGGCTTTCTGGTCAATTCAGCTCTCGCAACGTCGGACTCACGTGACCTGTTTCCTCCCCCCCCTTCCCGAAAAGGGTCAGAGAAAGTAGCCGTAGGCCCGTAGCCCGCGGGGTCGTCAAACGGTGAATAACCCACGAGGCGAGGGGCATTACGGTCAAAGCGCAGGGGGAGGGGGCTGTCCGGTCATTTCCTGCTCTCCCCCCGGCCGCAGCACGGGGGGACCACGTGTCCCTTCTGGAGGGCGGGGCGATTGCGTAAATTCACCCGTTGCGGCCAGGCTCTTGCAATGATGCGAGCGACTGCACAGTGGCAGAGGGATTTGAGGGGGGGAGCGATTGGCTCTTCTGCTGGTTTTTTCCTCTCCATTGCCTGTCAGTCACTAGTCACTAGTCAGTCAAACCCATCTTTGACCGGCCCCAGCCCCACCACCGGGAATGTCATTGATTTCTTGAACCAGGAAAAAACCATGGTTTTTTTTTTTTTTTTTTTTTTTTGTGACCCGGGAACTGCCAAGTGAATATGAGGAGAAGACGAGAGTGGTAATTGTTGATTTCACCGTGTTAATTCGCATGTTTGATCATGTGCATGTCCTTCTAGTTTGGTCGGTTTTCTCATTGATATGGTGGGTACAAGCACAGCTTTGTTATGTGTGTAGGGATCAGCTTATACATTAGGAGAGTGTTTAGAAACATTTCCTAACAATTTGATCTGTCGGGTGAAATTATTTTTCTAACGGGAGCTAGGTATACAATTGTCATGCTTGCCAATCTTTATGCATTTTCAAACATAACCGAGTGCAAAATGTCGTAAAACCCAAAAATCGATCAATGTGATAATTTTCTACATATAAAGCATGAAGTATAGATGTGTAATGGAAACATCGTCATTTTAAGACAATCCTTTCTTATACGGCGAGTAAAGAGCATAATATTCTAATGTTTACCCCATATAAAGCAGCTGATTAACGTTACAACACGCTAAAACCAATCAATTGCTCTAATGATTGGATTAGCTAGAATGAACTCACACAATACTTCAAACGTATTCAAACGTTGAGTGATTGGTAGCGTATTTTACGCGGGTTTTCCCGTCACGAAAGTAGGGAAAAGACCTTTCGAGAGGGCAAAATAAGACCACTTTTCACGAAGTGCCAAAAGCCCTAAAATTTGGCGGAAAATCATTTTAGTAACACCTATGATTCTTCTCCAATGGCATGGTCAATGTAAGTAGGTGTGATCCAGAATCATTGGAGTGCCCCACCCAATCGGCCCCCCTACCAAAGATGAAGAATGCCAAAGACCCCATTTCATGATTTTTATCGAAAAAAAGCTACTTTCCCCTTCTCTGGTTTTCCATACATCTTGATCATGATGGTGATACCAAGGTATTTAATTGCTGTGTACTTGTATGGAGTGGGTGGAGACTGTATAGTGACTTTGACCGCGAGCCTAACCTTTTTGTGCACTCTTTTTGACATGAGAAAAATAAAATTACATGGTCATATATTTAAGGGGGAAATGTGAAAAGAGTGAAAGGAGAAAGAGGGGAAAGCATCCGAGGCTTTCTTTTCCAACATTGAAGAGCTATGTGACATGACCTTGCATGATTTTAATCTTTGCAAAAGTTGGCTTCACTGTGCAATGCAAAGCGATCCACACATCAAGCGACATACTTTATGATGTTTAACTTGGGCACTCATCTTTTGACTTTATGCCCTCAAATAGATTATAGTATATGCCTTTTGACTATAGAAAATCAGGGAAAATTTGGCATGTAATGGCAAATTTCCTTTGAATATATATGTCTAAAGACTCGATGGCAAACTTTTTTTTTTCTCCTCTGTGGCTCAGAAGAACATAATTTGATTTGATTGAGTGATTATAGACTTGTACTGGAAAAACCCTAATTTAAGATCGTGAAATGAAAGAAAAGTGGGCCTAGTATATGCCTTTTGACTTCAAAAAATTGGGGAAAGTTTGGCGTGTAACGACGAATTTCCCTTGAATATCCATGTCTAAAGACTTGATGGCAAAGTTGTTCTTTTTCTCTCCTATGGTTCACAACAACGTAATTTGATTTGATTGAGTGATTATAAACTCATATTGGAAAAGCCCTAATTTACGATCCTCAGATGAAAGAAAATTGGTATAGTATATGCCTTTTGACTTTAAAAAAATTAGGGGTAGTTTGGCGCGTAATGGCGAATTTCCCTTGAATATCCATGTCTAAGACTTGATGGAAAACTTGTCCCCCCCCCCGGCCCCGGTGGTTCGCAAGAACATAAATTGATTTGATTGAGCAATTATAAACTCATATTTAAAAACCCTAATTTATGATTGTGAAATAAAAGAAAAGTGGGGAAATGATAGCGCTTGAAGTTGAGGAAGATGTGAATTAATACAATGAGGATCAAGAAACGTCGTGCAAATGCAAGACCTCTAAATAGAAGCATCAAAGCAAGAGAAAGATGATGCAGTCCACCGTGCCAAAACTCCACAAAATCGATCTTTTATTTATTTTTCTACAATGTTGTTCAGTTTCAGTTTTAACTTGTGTATGGTTCCGATTTCACCGATGTCTAATCTCCATTCATGCACTCTTTATTCCCTAGGACAGCGCTTTAAATTTCCCTTTAATATAGGCCTCACCCTGAATTTCCATTGTCATTTCCCGTGTCATTTCTTGTCCGGCACTTTAATTTCTTGTCGGTTTCCGGTGCTCACTTTAGTTTCATTTTGATTCCCGGTTCTCAAACTTTAACTTTCGGCCCTCTTTCTTCCTTCTCATTTTGATCGATTTCCATCACCGTCGCTCCCACTTCTATCTCCAAAGCCGACATGCCTTACACATACTCGTTCACTCGACCGTCTTTGAAAAATTTTAAGATTTGATTGTACTTTTAAAAATATTATGACTCCATTGCACTTTTACAATAAATTTTAAGACTTTTGGTATACTTATTTATAAATTTTTTATCAATAAGGATAGTCAAGGTGCACAACAACTTTCATGAAAAAAACACCAAAGTGTGGTTAGGTAAATCACAAAAAAATTATGTATTCTTGCTTGCAAGAACACTAAAACCCCTATTAAGATGTCTATAGGTTAGGAGCTCTTAAATTATTACAAATAATTGTAAAGACAGACTATGAATCCCAATCTACATCATATATATTAAATTAAGTGATTAGGATATTTTAACCCAAAATTAATCCGATCTTCGTATACATAGTTGCATAAAAGGGAAGAAATCCAATTAGTTAAAATTAGAATTATACTATGAAAATTAGAAATCAATCATTATATAGCAAAGTAAAAGATTGATAATCGATTTTCAATCAAATGACTGCTAGCACTAAATTCAAACACTAGTAAGTTACTTTTTCCAATCTGACATTTCCTCAATAATAATTCAGAAAAATAAAATGTAGGTAATGCTTTTGTTGGTAACCCTGATTAATATAAAGCATAATTACCAGCCGAGGTTTATTTTAAAAAAAAAATACTTTCTAATTGAAAACAGAGAGTTAATGCAAAATAGGAGCACGTTTCCCGACAGAACTATGATTGGCGCCACAGTCTAGCATGAGCTAGCCTTATTAGCCTTTAGACTCACGGAACAAATTCAGGAACTGCTACTAATTGGACATTCAATTCGATCTACCTATAAATATTTTTATAGTTTCGCAAATGAATTATCGCGACAATAATGGAGAAAATAATTCGACAGTAATTCCTAGGAGTGTCTCTGTGGCCACCTCCTAACTCATAATCAAAATTATTAAACTTTGTACCATGTACCTAGAGCGGCCGCCGGCCGAAATGGTAGTGTTGTGAAATACGCACTGCGAATCCAGAATTAATTGTCCTTTTGATTGTTGGATAGCATACGGATTCAATGTGCAGGCATGATTTTTTCGAGATTTAAATGATGGCAAAAGGGCTGGTTGATTGAATGAGTTCATGCCTCTTTTTGTGAAGTAGGGGATCACAATGAAGGGCGGTATACTAATAAGAAGAATGAGGCAAAATCAAGAGAAATATTCAGCGTATTTAGTACATATGATAATTAAATATCGACAAGCAAATCTGGTGAGACCCATCATTTCTAATTATTTGCATTCAATGCAATGCATCATTGTACTGCACTTATGTAGTAATTTCTCGACATGCATAGAGACAACAAAACCCTTTGTGATTTTGTAGCTCAATCCAACCATTTGATCAAAGAACTCACTAGTGTTCATAAATAGTGGTGACTTTTAATTTGGGAAAATTACTAAAAATGTCTTCAATCGATAGCATTTGTATCAATTCAGTTTTAAATCTTTCTATTTGGCCATGTTATTCATAAATCTTTGACGATTTATCAATGTACTTTTTCCGATCAATTTTGGGCAGAAATTACTAACATGGAAACCGGCAGTCCTATATGATATAACAGGTGTTGATAGAAACAATTCTTATAATTGTTTTAAACAAAATTTTCATTTATTATATTTTTTTTCTTCTCTCTTTTTTTTTTTTTTTTTTTCCTTTGTTTTCCCTTATAAGCTCGGTGAGGGTTGGCACCTCCAACTATTGTGCAAAGGGTACGAGGCTCTTGCCAGATGCAAGTGAGGGTTGCGGCCCTTGTCAGCTGGCCTTCGCTAGACTTGGTAGAAAAAAGAGAGAAAGAAAATGATACAGAAGAAATACATACTTTTAAAAAAATAGATTTTTAAAATTATAAATTATAAAAATTGTTAATGCCAGTGCTAATCATCCCACGTGTATGGCCAATATCCCTATCGGTAGTTTTTGACTAAAATTGGTTGGAAAGACTATATCGACATCATCAAAATTTTTATGAATAAATTAATCAAATTAAAAGATCTAGAACTGAATTAACATGAACATAACAAGTTATGATTTTTTTGGTAATTTTCTCCTATTGATTTCTATGGTATCTCTTCCTAGTGTGTAAAATCTTTACACATTGATTAATTCTCACATAAATCGCTTCCAACACTAATAAGCGATGTTTTCCGTACAAGATTTAAGGAAAAAAAATGATATAAAGCACATGGGAGTGATGGGACTTATTGACTCAAGTGGCTTGTTTGTATCTCACATTGGAATTTCTCCCTAACTTTAAAGTACATCTTCTTTAAAAAGATGGGTGTCACAAGGGAGAAGCTCTTAAACTTTAAAGTACATCTTCTCTTTCCTC
The DNA here is from genome assembly GCA_014182395.1 of Eucalyptus sp. ANBG9806169. Classification (NCBI taxonomy): domain Eukaryota; kingdom Viridiplantae; phylum Streptophyta; class Magnoliopsida; order Myrtales; family Myrtaceae; genus Eucalyptus; species Eucalyptus sp. ANBG9806169. Next base: position 18,955,112 of record CM024580.1, on the reverse strand, counting down.
TTACTCCCAAACAAACACAGGATTTCATGTAGCTCAGTCTTTCTTTTCCCTTTTCATTCCTCTTTTAATTTTATTACTTTCTAAACCTGGTTAAGAGGAAAACTTTTCAATCTTTTAACTTGTCTTTAAAATATAGAAATGGGTTTTAATTTCTTTTTTTTTTTTTCGAATTAATCCATTGATATACCATTTGTGAGATTACTATAAGAAAATTTAGGATGAGAAATTGGATTATTATGATATTGTCAGATGGTTCGATTAATCCTAAGTTTGATGAAATGTAAATAAATTTTAACAAATAAACTTTCCTTTTTAAGAAGAAAAAAGATGTTGTAACTTGGAATTTGTTGTATGAAATTAGTTATATCCGCGGAATTGCGGGCCGATTGTATCTATTAAAATTAAAAGTATCATGTACTTTTTAGCTAAATTACCTAATCACCTTGGGGAAGTCATTCCAAGTGCATGATTTTTTGATAAACTATTTACGTTTTCATTAAATTGATTTATATGAATCATAAATTCAACAGCAGAATTTGATAAAACAAAAGCGTGGGGGAAAAATAAGAGAGGAACTTGCACTGTGCTTGGTTCAAGGAATGAGTATTCTCTTGCCCACATGTCTGGTTGGGGTTTTTTATAGAAATAAAATGGCATTCCAACAAGAATGGCCATTCCAGTTTTAGATGATTTGAAAAAATCACGATTCAATTCTAATTTTGCACCGACATAAATTAAAATAAAAAGATCGATTGTCAATTAATAAGAGGCTACAATTGATGAAATATTTATAATGCCATTACTAAATTTGACTAGTAGAATATCAATTACCATAATTGGTTATTGTATTAATATTTTTAAACTGATTTTATAATTAAAATTGAGAAAACATATTAATTCAATAATCAATTAAAATTAAAACTTAACGGAGATAATTAGTTAGTTGATAAATTGAATAAATACATTAGATTTCAATAATAAAATATATCGGTATCGTGATTTGCTATTATGTCATCGACTAGTCTTATATTACTATGCAATATGAATATGTTTAGTAGTTTATATTAGATTGAATTATTAAATTGAATAGGTTGATTACATTTTTCTCATTAATATCGTTAATTTACTTAGCAATTTTGAAAATTAACTGCAATAATTATTTTAATATAAACATAGCTTTTAAAAATTATTTAATATAATTTGTCATACTATAAATTAATGAATTATCATTTTAGCTCAGTATTTAGTGAATTATATTACTAGTAAATTAGAGCCATATCATATTATGATAATACTATGATTCAAATAATTGCAGGCATATTTAAATTTACAACATTCTATTCACTTCATTCCCGTGATATATATTTTACAACCATAAGAATTCTCATTTCATTCCCACCAATTATCAAACAAGAAAATCAAAGCTTTGATTTCCTTTCCTGCCATTGCTCAATTCCATTCCGTCGCACCAAACATAATGGAAATCAAGTAGAAACAACTTCTCCACAGAAAATGAGAAAAATATATCCTTGCTTATAAAGCAAAAAAGTTTCTGACCAAAACAAAAAGGAAAAAAGAAAACGAAACACAATTTCATTTCCTCTTTTGCCCCTTGATAAGGAGAGTCACCGATTTTACACCTCCTCAAACTGCATTACATCTGTAAAAAAAGTGACCCTCCCACCCTCACCAAAAAAGAAACAAATCATTATCCAAATACCAAATGAATAAAAAATAAAATAAAAATTTAAAAAATAAAACTAATCCAATATAAAAAGAAATGACACAATATAATCACTCCCTGGTCTTCTCTACCTCTCTGCCCTTCACTGTCTCAACCTCACTCCCTCCCAAACCACCTCCACCACCACCTCCTCCTCCTCCTCCTCCTTCCTCCCCTCACTTTCTCTCTCTAAAACCAGGGCACAAGAGCAGAGAGAGAAAGAGGGCACAAGAGTAGAGAGAGAGAGAGAGAGAGAGAGAGAGAGCGCAGAGCTTCTTGCATTAGGCGGCGACCCACCCAAAAAAATGCGCCTCCTGTTCCTGCTCCTGCTCCTCCTCCACCTCCACCGCCACCGCCTCCCCTCCCTCGCCGCCGGCGTCCCCGAGCACCGGGCCCTCCTCTCCGTCAAGTCCGCCATCACCGGCGACCCCGCCGCCGCCCTCGCCTCCTGGAACGCCTCCACGGCCCACTGCACGTGGCGGGGCGTCGGCTGCGACCCCCGCGGCCGCGTCGTCTCCCTCGACCTCTCCGGCCTCAACCTCACCGGCACCCTCTCCGGCGACCTCGCCCACCTCCGCCTCCTCTCCAACCTCTCCGTCGCCGCCAACCAGCTCAACGGCCCCATCCCCCCGCAAATCTCCGCCCTTGCCGGCCTCCGCCTCCTCAACCTCTCCAACAATATCTTCAACGGCACCTTCCCCGCGGAGCTCGCCGCCCTCAAGCGGCTCCAGGTGCTGGACCTCTACAACAACAACATGACCGGCGAGCTGCCCCTCACCGTCGTCGACCTGCCCAGCCTCCGCCACCTCCACCTCGGCGGCAACTTCTTCGCGGGAAAATTCCCGCCGGAGTACGGCCGCTGGCAGTCCCTGGAATACCTGGCCGTCTCTGGCAACGAGCTCGAGGGCGCCGTGCCGCCGGAGATCGGGAACCTGACGAGCCTCCGGGAGCTCTACATCGGGTACTACAACACCTACGACGGCGGCCTACCCCCGGAGATCGGGAACTTGACGGAGCTGGTCCGGCTCGATGCCGCGAGCTGCGGTCTTTCCGGCGAAATCCCGCCGGAGATCGGCAGGCTGCAGAAGCTCGACACTCTGTTCCTCCAGGTGAACTCCCTCTCCGGGTCCCTGACCCCGGAGATCGGCCAGCTGAAGAGCTTGAAGTCCATGGACCTGTCGAACAACGCGCTGTCCGGCGAAATCCCCGCCTCCTTCGCCGAGCTCAAGAACCTGACCCTCCTGAACCTCTTCCGGAACAAGCTCCACGGCTCCATACCCGACTTCATCGGCGAGCTGCCGCTGCTGGAGGTGCTGCAGCTGTGGGAGAACAACTTCACCGGCAGCATCCCGGAGAAGCTCGGAAGCAACGGGAACTTCCACTCTCTCGATCTCTCCTCCAACAAATTGACCGGCACTCTGCCTCCCGATATGTGCAAGGGCAATAAGCTCCAGACATTGATCACGCTCGGGAATTTCTTGTTCGGCCCGATCCCGGAATCGCTCGGCCAGTGCCGGTCCCTGAGCAGGATCCGAATGGGCGAGAATTTCCTCAACGGGTCGATCCCCAAGGGGCTCTTCGGACTCCCCATGCTCTCCCAGGTCGAATTGCAGGACAATCTTCTCGAGGGCGAGTTCCCTGTGACCGACGGCTCTGTCGCTTCGAGTCTCGGTCAGATTAGTCTCTCCAATAACCAGTTATCCGGGTCTCTCCCGCCGAGCATCGGCGACTTCTCCGGAGTCCAGAAGCTCCTCCTGGACGGCAACAGGTTCTCGGGCCCGATCCCGGCCGAGATCGGGCGGCTGCAGCAGCTCTCCAAGATGGACTTCAGCCACAACAAGTTCTCGGGCCCAATCACCCCGGAGATCAGCCAGTGCAAGCTCTTGACTTTTGTCGATCTCAGCCGAAACGACCTCTCGGGCGAGATTCCGAACGAGATCACCGGAATGAGGATACTGAACTACTTGAACCTGTCGAGGAATCATCTCGTTGGCAATATCCCCACCTCAATATCCACAATGCAGAGCTTGACGTCGGTCGATTTTTCGTATAACAATCTCTCCGGCTTGGTTCCGGGCACCGGCCAGTTCAGCTATTTCAATTACACATCGTTCTTGGGCAATCCTGATCTTTGCGGTCCTTACTTGGGTAACTGCAAGGAGGGGTTCGCGAATGGGACTCATCCAGCGCACGCCAAGGGTCCGCTCTCTGCCTCCCTGAAGCTACTGCTCGTGATTGGGTTGCTCGTCTGCTCGATCGTGTTCGCCATCGCCGCGATCATCAAAGCCCGGTCGCTGAAGAAGGCCGGCGAGTCCCGCGCGTGGAAGCTGACCGCGTTCCAGCGCCTGGACTTCACCTGCGACGACATCCTGGATTCCCTGAAGGAGGATAACATCATCGGGAAGGGCGGCGCGGGCATCGTGTACAAAGGGTCGATGCCCAACGGCGACCAGGTCGCCGTAAAGAGACTCCCGGCCATGAGCCGGGGCTCGTCCCACGACCACGGGTTCAACGCCGAGATCCAGACCCTCGGGCGGATCCGGCACCGCCACATCGTGAGGCTGCTCGGGTTCTGCTCGAACCACGAGACGAACCTCCTGGTCTACGAGTACATGCCCAACGGGAGCCTCGGCGAGGTCCTGCACGGCAAGAAAGGCGGGCACCTGCACTGGGACACGCGGTACAAGATCGCCGTCGAGTCCGCCAAGGGGCTGTGCTATCTCCACCACGACTGCTCGCCGCTGATCGTCCACCGGGACGTGAAGTCGAACAACATCCTCCTCGACTTGAACCACGAGGCCCACGTCGCGGATTTCGGGCTCGCCAAGTTCCTACAGGACTCGGGTACATCGGAGTGCATGTCCGCCATTGCCGGGTCATATGGATACATAGCGCCTGGTACGTTTCGATTCGATCTTGAAAATCTTGTTCCAAAGTGATATGATAGATGTTGTTGTTGTTTGATCTGTGAATTGTTAAGTACTCGAATCTGTACTGGAGGCCATGATTCACTTGGTCAACGATCCAAGAATTTGCTGAACTGACCTGACCTTTTGACTGAGATTTTACTGTCCCTGTTTGAATTTTAGGTACATATGTCTGTTCGAGTTTCTTCCTTGTTCATGCCTCTTTTTGACCCTCATGTCCAAAGGATTATTTTTTCTTTTTTTCTCCGCAACTTAGAAAATTCGCAATCAATCCTTTTCGACTAACCGAAAGTAGAGATCGATGCAGCTTTCGTAGCACATGAATTATATGACTGACGGTCCACCCGAAAGGCCTATACCACCAAGACATCTCATCCGCTATATGCGGCCTAGCTTTTGACAAGGACTACCTGGCCTGTCCAACTCTTGAATTCAAAATCCGGATGCGTTCTTAGGATCTCTTTTGTCAATTGATTTAGCGAGATTTGTCAAACTAACCTTTGACTTTGTGCTCGTTTGATTCTCTGATCTGCTCCGACGGTTTTTTAATAGTTGTTTTTCCTTTGTTTGGTGTGTGTAGAATACGCGTACACTCTAAAGGTGGACGAGAAGAGCGACGTCTACAGTTTCGGGGTGGTTCTATTAGAGCTAGTCAGCGGGAGGAAGCCGGTCGGAGAATTCGGGGACGGGGTGGACATCGTCCAGTGGGTGCGGAAGATGACGAACTCGAACAAGGAGGAGGTCCAGAAGATCCTCGACCCGAGGCTCCCGGCCGTCCCGCTCCACGAGGCCACGCACGTGTTCTACGTCGCGATGCTGTGCGTCGAGGAGCAGGCGGTGGAGCGCCCCACGATGCGAGAGGTCGTCCAGATCCTGACGGAGCGCCCGAGGCCACCGGGCTCAGCCAAGGTTGATTCGGTGGTGGCGGCACAGTCCTTGCCACCACAAGGCTTCGCGCTCGAGTCCTCGGCGACGACGAAAGATGGGAAGGAGCAGCAACAACAGCCGGCGCCGCAATCGCCTCCGGTGGATCTTCTTAGCATCTGATCTTTTGTTTTGCTGGGAGTGTTGTTTCTTTTTACCCCTCTAGGATTTCAATGAGTTGGGCTAGCATTTTCTCTTATAAATTTGTCTTCTTTCATTTTCTTCCTCTTTTTTCTTGAATTTTTTTGACCTTTTTTGGTGGTTGGGGGGTGCTCTAACTTTTTTTTTTTTTTTTTGATTAAGGAGTTCAAATGTTTGAAGTTCTTCTTTCCCTTTTGTACAGCAGGATTGATAAGTTTTCTTTTCTTGATTTTATAATTAGTGGTGCCTTGTCTTCATCAAACGCTGTGTCCTGTTTCGTGGCACAGTTTGTGAGTTGCAGCTGTCTCTGCAGCAGCAGAAACTGAGTTTTACAGAGGTGAAGCATCAGAGGGAGAGTGGTGGGGGAGGAGAGTCAGTACAGTAAGTTTTAAATTGGCGTTGATGGTTCTTGGAAGGGAACGTCAAGGACGAGTGCTGATATATATATGTGTACAATTTATTTATTTATTTGGAGTAAGGTACTTTTAGGTTTTAAGTGCTAACAACCAAGACTTTTAGGTTGCCTGATGATGTCATCGGCTGGTTTCCAAGTTTTTATTTTGATCCCGAATTGGATTCCAAATTGACGGGTTAGTGTGAGCTTATGGTAAAAATGACTTTGTGTTTTTCTATAAGGGCCTACATGAATCACAATTGGACAGCAAGAGGTCGGTTGGTTAGCCAAGGTAGCAACGCTTTGCCTTTGGGCAGAAGCAAGAGAGGACACGGTCCAATTTGGTCATTTAATTCTGCCACCACTGGCATTCCCTTTAGTCCTTTTGCAATATGGAACGCGGTACATGGATTTGAATTTTTGCGCTGCAATAGTCTACAATTATATCCTTTCTGAACTTTATGAGAACCTTTTTTTTTTTTTCCTTTTATCGGAAAGAGAGGTACATAATTTTCAAGACAAAGATGCAAATCTTACAAGGTAAGTAAATCTGAAAAGTGAATGAACTTGGTATAGCATGCAGAGACTCGCTCATTCCATAAAGACGAATTTATCATAGTATTCAAGCACAACCGGTGGCTGATCAATGAATGTCTCATCACGAACTTTATGAGATTTAGTTCAACCTCTTGATTCATTTTGGCTTTCAAAATGTAAAAAGCAAGCTAGTAATTTAGGTTTGGTTTTTCACGAAACTCGATTTTCTCTAACCAAACTAAACATGCCCATAAAATCAAGGTCACCATAATGTGTCCATCCATTTTATGAAGAGATATAGTGACCTTGATTTTAGATTTTAACAAAGTTTGGGACTTCCTGCATCTTAGGTTTCATATCACAAAACTTTTAGTTAAATAACCTTATCATGTGAACACCACTGCGTAATTTTGGATGCCAACACCTTTTCACCTTATTAGGGATTTGAAAATAAAGTTTAAAAAATTCAGAAAAATCTAAAATTGAGGCTCCGAGTACTCGACTTGACATGACACGACGATTATGTTATGAGAGGCTATTATTGTCATGAAAAATCTTTTGGGTAGTCGTATGTCTCAGAGCGTGACAGCATTTGATTTCACGATTTAGACAAGTTTGGTTTCATGCGAGAAGCATGGTAAGTCCATGACAAAAATCCGCGTCAGTCCTTTATTTATTTATTTATTTTTCTTTCGTGTTTGTTAATATTTTTCTGGTGGTTTTTGGGATTTGTATGGTGTGTTCGACAATGACTTGACAAGGGAAATGCTTGATTGATTGTGTGGGAGCCACTTGCTTTCCCTCCGAAGAGTTCGAGCCACTATTCAGTGCGAGTGGTGTGTATGTATATATAAAGGATTAATGTCACAATAAATACCAAATTGATATACCTATAATATTACTCAAAACTAAATAATTTCAAATTAGTATATCCGTGAAAAATTTGCTATTTGTTAATTTTTGTTAAATTTTATCATTAAATTATTGAGTTGAATAATACGTGACAGTTGACGATTGTATCGGTTTGGATTTTATTTTAAGTATGTCACATGTGTAGCGATTTGTATTTTTTGTGGTATTAATCCAATTTAACGTAAATTAACGGAAGATAAATTTATCACAAATGTACTATTTTTGAGTTTTGGAGTAAATTTATTGTAAATGTACCAGTTTTGGATTTTTCGTAGTATTAAGCCAGTATTGGACCTTTAAATATGGGAAGTAACATCTATAAATGTGATGGATCTTGTCCTCTCCACTTCTGATAGTTTTAGATGCATTTTTGGAATATAGACCAAACTTGGTGAATAATTACTCAAAGTTTTTCCTATCTAATAGGCTTGTCATTGAAAAGGAAAATTGGGTGTTGATTTCCGCTCTAACAAATTTTGTAATGGGATATTGATATTTTCATTTGTGATGCTTGTTTATGAACATCTTTTTTTTTTTTCATTATATTCCACGTTAAATATAATAGGCTCATCGACATAGAAATAGCTTATCGGTTATTAATGAATCCAAAAGTAATAAATTGTTAAATAAATGAATTATCATATATAATATTTAAATGTTCTCACTTTCTAGTTCACGGCACTTAGGTTAAAAGCTTGGTCTAAGATGAACGTGTGCAATACTCACTGAATGTGGAGGGGGCTAAATGAGAGATCTGATACAATCTAGTACTTTGTCACCACATAAAGTTGAGTTGTTTATTGTTAACTACTCTAAAATTGGAAAGAGCACGCATTTCGTCCTTAAACTTGAATTATGTTTTCAATCAATCTTTGAACTTGTAATTGATGCAATCGGATCATCAATCTTATATAAGAACGTCCTGTGGTCTTTGATTTTGGAAAATCGAAGTTAACAAATTGGTTGATGACAACCAAATAAATGTGTGAAATAAAGATTCCACAATAAAAGATTAATTTGTGCTAATCAAACTATAGGACCAATAATCCATTATATAATCAACCGAATTTTATATAGGTTTTGGGCTTGAGTAATGAACAAGTGTTTATCTTATGCAATCATCACTTACTCCTTACATCTATTGAATTTTCTTACGAGTTTCAATTCAAAAAGGCATTAATTATTTAAACATCACATTTTTAGTCCTCCTGATCAACATGTCAACTTCAATTTGACCGAAATTAATAAAAGAAGAAGTTTTGTTCTTAGTGTTATATTTACTTAAAATTAAATAATCCACCATGTCAAGAAAAGAAATTTTTTTCTTTTGGTCGGACAAGCAAAGAATTTAGTCTGCATTATTTTATGGAAGCAAAGCAAAAGTAGAAACGCAGAAGGGAGACATAAAGGTGGATTTTTTTTCCTGAAAAATGCCAAACAACTTTTACAGAAACTGCGTCGGAACACACGACCCTGTGCCGCAGGCACCTGTGCTTGTCCTAGAGCTAGCAAAAAACCAACCTATCTTTTCGGTCAAGCACATGAAATTCCCCGGTGGCTTCTCCCATTTCTCAACTTTAACCATGAAAGGGGGCCATCCTGAAAGCACAAGCATATTTGTCGAGAGCTTGAATCTACTCTCTTCCTTTCTCTTCACTGGTCTTCCCTCCTCAAATTGATTTCTAACATTAGATTCAATCCCATATAAGCGTTCGATTCGGTGTAGGTCCATTGGACTAAATAAATCATCGTATGATTTTATAATTCTTCACTCGGCTATGTGACTTACAGTCTTGGAAGATAGGAAGATATTTTCATGTCATTTTCAGGATCACTGCCGAACAACTGAAAACTGGTCATTTCTTTGAAAATGATTTTCACGAAAGACATTATACTCCATCATTTTTTCTCCAAAAAATAAATATACCTTTTATGAAAAGAATATTCCGGGAAAATAACTCGATTGCCGCACATGCACGTATGCGAATAAGGGTGGGCATTGAATGGTGCCGTCAACATAAATGAGCAAGATATAATTGGTAAGGAAGATCTTGGTGTCGGACATGAATGCCAATAATTGAGTAGAAGAAGAGAGAAAAGTGCAAAGTCCCCGATGCTGGTGAAATGGCAGACCTAAGTTTTAATGTCGCCTCTTCCCTTCGACAAGAGTTACGAACCTGGGGCCAGCTTCATGTGCCAGTGCCACCCTCTCTAATTAATGACAATGTCGTAAAATGAGTGTTTCCTGCTCTTATAGTCGTCCTATATCTTTCGTTTCTCGATTAAAATGACCTGAAATTCGACTCCTGGCCCATAAATCTTCACATACGTCCAAATATCGCAACATGGGCATCCAAGTATGTAATAATTTGTATTTTGTTAGTGAAAATAAATCAATATTTATGCCGTCTACCGAATTGATTTAGTCAAAGAATAGAGTTATTTCATGTTCTTAAACTATGTTAGTACATAGAGTTAAGAAGACCTCCAACTTTTAAGAGATCTCAATCTTTTCTTTTCATTCCTCAATACCCTTAATTACTCATTTTATAAATATTATGTCAATGGATATATGCGTAAATAAAAAATTATTTAGCTATATCTCTCTTAAATAGAATATAGTTTTCTTTTTTATACTGTCCACAATCTTCCTAGAAAAGTTCAAAAAACTTCCTGAAATCTCGGTGTCTTTTTTGAATGTATTATGGCGAGATAGTATGAAACGATTGACAAAATCGTAATTCAAATAATTGTCAAATACAATATATTCACTTTCCAAAATAAAAGGTAAAACTCTCTATTCTGATAATCATTGAAATTTCTTTCATAAATTGATTTGATATTAATCTGTCTTTACACACATTTAATCTTTTCTTTTCCATTTTCCTTCACACGTATACGCATGTGCCCTCATGTCTGTTAGTATAAATAAAGCAAAGAGAATTTATCTAACTTTAAGTGATCGCGATTTCTTTTTCCTGAATATTGTCGATGAGTCATTATACAAATGTTCAACCAATGGACAGCGACATAAAATTTATGAATTTTATACATCTCTTATGAATTTCAATGTGAAAATTGAATGTTTTCTATCTTATAACAACCTTATAAAAAATTAATTCAAAAATTGAAATATATTTCTCTTTCCTAATGTAAATTTGCAAGTTATTTATATTGAATTAAAAATCTCTTTTCATTAATTAATAATTCAAATATTCCATGATAAGGCGATTCGCTTGTCAATTTTTTGCATACACAAATCGCACGTGCACTTTTGCTAGTAAAATGTTTGGCAATATTTTGCCTAAAAAGATGTTGGTACTTTCGTAAAATATTAGTAAGTTACCAACAAGTTACTTGAGCAAAAGTCATTGTCACTTCTTTTTTTACTGGTAGTGGCATGAAAAAATATCGGTAGTTTTCTGGCATTGAGTGAAATTCTGCCCCCACCTTGTCATACGACCATGTTTAGAAAGACACTGAAAAGGTTATGAGCACCGGACAATACACAAGTTTCAACTTCTTTGGCGCAAATTATCATATGGTTAGGAGATTTATGACAACTAGATGTACAAATTTACAATCAATATTGTACCATTTACCATATATCTAATCCACACATAACGAAAAATGCCTTTCATTAGTCAAATCGGATGGAGTTGATAAAAGGTTTTATTGCAAATAATTTGACAATTTTTAAAACTTGGTTGCATTATTTGAAAGTTTTAGAATTTGATGTCGCTTTTGGGATAATTTTTAGTAATTTCAGCGTGTTTATTCCATTTATTTATAGACCACACAGCCCTATTAATAGCAAGTTTTGGAGGGGGCGAGCGCTCCTGCTTGGCCGTCCCCGTGGCTGTTGAGAAGCTCTGGATTTTGATTGGTTTGAATCCTCGACTGGACGGGGTGTCCGCGAATTCGAGCACTCTGTGGCATGATTCCAGGATCTAATTTTTGTATGGTTTTCAAATATTTTTAAGATAATAATGAGTGTTTTCTCTTTACAGTCAGAATGAATAACATGTAGATCTTAATTATTTCAAGATCTGTTTTTGGTTATGTGGATAATATGTAAGCATCTGGGATTGAATACTAAATTATTTTTTATTATTCAATCTTTTAACTTTTAATGGACTTGGGGTGCTACACAATAAGAGCTCCTTTGATATAATCTTGAATAAATAGTAGTTGTGCTCTGAATGGTTGTAATTTTACATATTTAATAATATGTATTTTGAAACTACAGAACCTTAAAATTCAATAAGGTAGTTCCTAAATTCTGCTATAAGCTACTATAGCTATAAAATATTTGCCAAACACCTTATTAAACTACAAACCTTTTTTTTTTCGATTATTTAAAGTACTATGAAAAAGTTTGTACCAAACAGTATCTTTTGAAGTTTACTAAGTGCCATTAATATCAATGTTCTTCTCTAGTTTACACGCCTCTATAAGTTATAACCAGCGCCTTAGAAATTGAGAAAAAAATTGAGAGACATGTGATTTAAATAGAATCTGTAGAAGTTATAATTGAACCAAGTTATAGTGACTCCTCCCAACCTAAATGCTATAGCTAAAGAATGACTAGACATCGGTGCAAATCTCATCTACTAAGATGGGAAGTTTAGCATGATTCAGTGTAGAATACTTCATGCTCTACATGGACATTTACAGAAGTTTCAATCATGCATCCTTAAGATCCTTCATGCAAAAAGAAAAAGAACATAGAGAATCTCTTCGTAATCCTCAGGTACACTTCGAAGTGATATGTTGGAAAAAAGCAAAAGGAGGGGACACATGCATGACTCTACCTTTCATGTTTTTCCACAACTTTTCTTTTTGACATTTCAATTCGATTGCGGGCGAGTGGGTGAGGCATGCATGAGTGGGTGAGGCATGCATAAAATATAAGAGAGGAAAGAGAAAAGAATAGGACAGGAGACTTTTGCGAAGGGGTCGAAACTTTTTGAGGTTTTTCAGTTGCTTGGTGATTTTAGGATGGAGTTGCAAATGAGAGGAAATGGTTGGGGCAGGTAAATATGGTGAACTTGCGTTCTCTCTTGCAACCACCCCTGACCTAAGTCCACTCTATTCAGTTATTTATGTTTGCAAGACAAACTTTGAATTATTTAATTCCTGGAAACAAGAGTTTTTACTTGTTTCAGAACATGTGATGTACACGTCATTTTGAAGTGATCTAGTTACATCTATTCATTTAGAAAAGAGATTCCAGATACCATGCGATAAGGGTCATATTTTCCTTCATCCATGGTTAAAACAAACTTTCTCCAATTATGCCTCTAATTGGTAGGATACAAGTTATAAACATCATCTACATGTAAATTTGATTAAATGGAAATGTTAGTGATGCCTATATTTGTAACCTATAAATCAGAAGGCTAGTTTCCTCCAACCAGAACGGAGGAAAGCATGGTATTAAAAGCAGTGTACAATAACTTACTTTCGTCACTATGTATTATCTTTTTATATTCACGTTATGAGAAGACATCAATCATATCCACAATAATAGATAATTTTTGACCATATTAGTTTTACAAGTCATTGTGTGTAAAAGTTTCATATCTCTAGCAGTGTTTGTGGATTGTCTATAGGCTTCAATGTTGATTCACATCTTCTGGAAATCTAAGAGAGCACTCGAGTCAATTAACTAGGATCACTCTCTATATTTAAGGTAATCAAGTTATTACTTGAATGTAAATCATCAGTATGTGCTGTTTTGAACACTAATTGCAGAACAAGTCCTTGATATGCAATACAACTAATTGGCCATGTAGGAGCCATCATTGTTCCATCCAACGTGCGATGGATGACAAATTGGAAATAGTTTTAGTCTTTCATTAGCTAAACCACGAGAACCAGGAGATGCCATCGTGCATAATGCAGTCGATCTCATATTTATTGGTAATTATAACTTGTTAAGTCTTACCTTACATACTACATCGATACTTGAGAGATTATTAAAATGAATAAAGCATAATAACTCCACGCATCACAACAATTCAAATTGAAAAAGACAAAATAATCATAACATCAACAAGAAATATAATATATGGCTCGGGAGGTGACATGGACACTTCGATTATACAGTTCATGTGGGTGGTAAATGCGTGTCGCATGATGTCTTTCTCTTTCTGTTTTTTAGAAAGATAAATACGCAATGTGCTTTCCCGGAGCAAGCTCTTCTCAAGGGCCCGAATTGGAAATCGAGAGCATAAAGACGGCCCATTTGAATTCTATATAGAATTTGTTAGGTTTGGGCTTTGGGTCCATTAAGGTAACGTGACTTTAGTGCCTCGTATAACCATCCCTAATTGATTTCTCTGGCTTCAGACCATTTTATTACTGAAAAAGAAAATGAAAAAGGCCAAGAGTATTGTTCACCAATCAAAAGATCTACTTAAGTTTCGACTTGATTCCCCAGAAGTAGAGAAGATTAAATAACTAGGAGGGTCTTAAATCTATAAAAACTTCCTCTCTCGTGTCAAGAGTGAAACTCACTGACCGGATCAATCCGTACACCTTGTTCGTTTTATTACACCTTTGAGAATAATAGCACCGAAAGTTCGATTGAAATCTCCAAATTTGAACTACAAAATTGTATCCTAGAGATATCAACTGCTCGTCTGTAGGGAATTGATCGAGTCCTTTACTGCGTTTGAATCCACGGGCCTTATCCCCAGGGGAACAGCCCATCGGTCGGCTTTGTTGGAGGAGCATGCGCCATCTCGGATGAAGCCACCCTCGTCGCCTGTATTTGATTTTCACCCGCTAGCACGCGATCACTGTAACAATGGCTTTATTGTTAAAATCTCTTTGGTTATGATCAAATCTTGTCGACAAAGACTAAAGAATCTGAGTTTGCGGCTCTTTTACTTTCAAGGATTGCTAGCACTTACGAGCTGCGGCCTTCGCTCGGCCCCCTCTGCCCATCATTTGCTTATTGTTGCGTCACATGAAAGAAATGATAGTGTAAGTTGGAGGCGACTCTACACTTATGAGTTGACGTGGATGTCAACTGTTTTACATGGCACGACTTGCACTGATATGCACAATTTTAATAATATTTAAATATTTTATCAATTTTTTTTTTACTTTTATTTTATTTTTCATTTTTCTTTTCTTTATTTTTTCCTAAACCCAGGACATCGAAGTTGCCGTTCGACTCCTGTTGGCCATAGGGTGAGGGTCATGACCCTTGCTTGGTTTGGGAGTGAGGGCGTCACTACTCTCACTAGCCACGGGCGAGGGCCTCCATGCCCTTACCGGCCACAAGCAAGGGCATTGGCCCTTGCCGGACCCTTGTCCTTTGGTTGGTGAGGACAAGGGTCCAGCTAGGGCCGCAAGGCCCACCCATGACCGGCGAGGGTTGATTGGTGACCTCCCCAGCCTAGAGTTAGAGAAAAAAAGATAAAAAAAAAAGAAAAAAGAAAAAAGAAAAGAATAAAAATTAAAAATTAAAAAATTGAAAAAATTACAATATTATTAAAAATTGTTTGTTAGCGTAGCCTATGCCTCGGAGGATGGCCAACGTCCACGTCAATAATTTCTGACCAAAATTAACCAAATTAACTCAATTAATAAAACATGCAAAAGTTTAGAATTTAATTGGTAAAACGTGAAAAAAAGTTTAGGATTTAATTGATAAAATTTAAAGGTTTATGATTGAATTGGTAAAAGTGTAATGAGTTTAGGATTTTTGGGACAATTTTCTCAAGATAGAAAAATGGGTGAAGACAATGAAGAAAGTGGGTCAATATGCACGTACCATAATTACCGCTATATTAGTGAGGGAGAATATAGTAGCTAAGATTTTTTTTTAATAAATAATCTAGAAAAATAAGGATGTGTCTGGTTTTATGATATGATTTTATGAAATGATTTTCCAATTTTTCATGTGTTTGGTTTCCTAAAAGTGGATAATCAATGGAAAAGATTTTCTAATCAAGGAAAGTAACCATACTTAACTTTAAGGAAAACGAATTCCCATCTTAAAAAGAACCCTCTCCTCATGGGTCTGTCCTCCTCTTCTAGCAGTTTCATCTCTATAAAAAAAAAAAAAAAAATTCTAACATTAGCTTCAATCACATATAAGTGTTCAATTTGTTGTAAGTTCGTCGGACTAAATCATCATTTGGTTTTATAATTTCTCACTCGGCTATGGAGTTATAATTTTGGAAGATAGTAAGATCTATAAATCAAAAAACTTTCCGTCTCATTCTCAGGGACACTGTCGAATAACCGAAAACAGCCATTTCTTTGTAAACTATTTTTCTCCACCAAATTTTTTTTTCCAAGAAATAAATACACCTTTGATATAAAGAATTCTCCGGGTGCATAACTCAATTGCCGCACATGCACGTATGCGAATAAGAGTGGGCATTAAATGGTGCCGTCAATGTAACCGAGCAAATATAATTTTGGAAGGAAGATCTTGGTGTCGGACATAAATGCAAATAATTGAGCAGAAGAAGAGAGAAAATGCAAAGTCCTCGATGCTGGTAAAATGGCAGGCCCAGTTTTAATGTTGCCTCTTCCTTTTGACTCGACAACCTGGGATCTCAATTATTATATGTAATAATTTGTCTTTTGTTAGTGAAAAAATTATTCCATGTACCTAATTTGTTTAGCCAAAGTATAGAGAAATATCATGTTCATATATCTTCTGTTATTTGTATATATAAGCTATATTAGTATATAAAGTAAAGAGAACCCGCAACTTTTAAGGGATCTCAATCTTTTATTTTCATTCCTCAATATTCTCAATCAGTCATTTACAAATATTATATCAACGGATATATGCATAGATTAATAATTATTTCACGATATCTCTATCAAGTAGAATTTAATTTCTTTTCTATACCACCCACAATCTTCCTAGAAAAGTTCACAATCTTCCTGAAACCTCCGTGTCTTTTTTGAATGTATTATGGCGACATAGTATGACATGATTGACAAAACATAATTTCTATAATTGTCATATAAAATATTTTACTTTCCAAAATTAAATGTGAAGCTCTCTATTTTCACATGATAGAATTTTTTTGCATAAACTGATTTGTATTTAGATATTTATCTGTCTTCTCACACATTAAGTCTTTATTTTCATTTATCTTGACACGTATACGCATGTGCCCTCATATTTGTTAGTATAGATAAAGCAAAGACAATTTATCTACTTTTAAGCGATCGCAATTTCTATTTCCTAAATATCCTTGATGAGTTATTATATATAAATCCAGCCAGTGGACATTTTCATACAATTTATAAGTTTATTTTATCTTCTATGAATTTCAATTCTAAAATTGAATATTTTATATCTTGTACAATAAAGCAAATCCCATACAGCAGCGAGTGCAACTAATTAGCATTTTTTATTATGAGTGGATTTTTTTGGTAAAGAATATATATTTTCTTCATAAATCAAAATCTCATCTAATTAGTTGCGATGTTAATCATCCTCATTAAGATCCTTCATGCAAAAAGCATCAAGGGAAGAAAGAGGTCCACCCTTTTACCTCCATGATTGGCATTGAGTCTTAAACATTTTGTATTTATACCAATCAATTCCATTTGATCAATTTTGGCTGATTGGTGTTAACGTGAATGTCGGCCATCCTATATGACGCGATCAGCGGTGACGTGGACATTTTTTAATTACATTTTAATATTTTTCAAAATTGATTGATTTATTTTTCTTTTCTTTTTCTTCTTTCCTTCCTTTTTTTCTCCATTTGGTCACTAGACCTTGATATTGGCAAGAGGCAAGGGCTAGGAAGGCTCGACCTCCCCTTACCGTTGGTGGGCAAGAGCGAGCTCGCCTTACCACTAGCCTTGTCAAATTTGGCAAGGGCGAGTCTCGCCCAGCCATATTGGATGGTGTGATAGCATGGGAATCGAGAGTTCTTCTTTGAGATTGAATTCGACAGCAGATTCGTACATTGGGAGCTTAATTAGCTTGACGTCCGAGAGCGAGATCAGGTACGAGGGTGTCCTCTACGACATTAACATCGAGGAGTCCAGTATTGGGCTCAAAAATGGTATTTCGCGTTCTGTTTTTGATTCCCATTGTTCTCTCTTGCTTGAAGGGACGAGTGGGCTTTGATGGGGTTAATTTGGCGATTTGGGCTTTTTGTCGTTCTGGCCTTTGCTTGAGGCTTGAACTTGCTTGCCTAGCCATGGCGAGACTTCTCCTGGCCGACCATTGGCGAGGTCAACCTCATTAGATTTTATTCGTTTGATTACATGTTTGAGAATAATAACAACACAGCTTCGATTGAGATTCCTATTTTGAAGTACAAGTAAAGAAGGCTCTATTGTACAAATCTCTTTAATAATTGACCCAATGAGATTCCACATCTTCAACCGGCGCGCTCACTTCTTGATAAACAAATGCCCTCCTGCATACTGGACATGATGTACTTTGATTGGAGGTCCTTGCGTATTCGGAATGATGAAATCTGCTTTAGGCTTATTTGTCCTACAATGCTGAAAATCACAATTGGCCACCCTGGTATGGTAGACTGAATGCAGAAATCTCTCTTACTAGATGTCTTCAGCAGCGTCTTGCCACTTCTATTTAGGGTGCGTTTGGTAACATTTCTGTTTAAAAATTGTTCCAGGGAACAAAAATAGAAAAAAATGTTTCAGTTCTGAGGAACAATTTTTGAACAAAAAAAGGGGTTTGGTAAACTTGTTCCGGGAATAAAAAATGAACAGAAACAAGTTTGGTAAATTTGTATTTTTTTTTCTTTTAATTTTTTAATATATTTTTTATTTTTTTATTTTTAATTTTTTATATTTTTCTTCTTTTGGCTGGTCGCCGGCCTCGGCCATGGCCGGCGGCCTCGCCGGGACCGGCGACGCCGGCGAGGTCGCCGGCCCTCGACGGCGTCGCCGACCCTCGACGGCCGGTCGCCGGCCATGGCCGAGGCCGGAGACCGGCCAAAGAAAAAAGAAGAAGAAAAGAAGAAGAAAAGAAGAAGAAAAAAGAGAAGTATTTCTGAATTTTGTTCCAGAAACGAGAAACAATTTTTTGTTTCTTTTTTTCATTTACTGAAAATGTGTTTCGGGAACAAAAAAACAATTTTGGAACAAAAACGCACCCAAACGCGTTTCATTCTTTTTGTTAAAGGAACAAAAAAACAGAAAATTTGTTCAAAAACAAAAAAAAGAATGAAAACAAACGGGCCCTTAGTGTCTAACTTGGTGGATGCCGACACATTGGGCAACCTTTCAAGGGACATGCAACGTTTGATCTCTGCATTCTTCAAAGAAATCAATTCTTTCAAACCTTCAATGGCTCTTATCTTTCCACAGTGAACTAGCTTGAGATGCCGTAAATTTTTCAACTTCGACAGGTTAGGCAATTGTTCGATAGCATTACACCTGCTGATGTGTAGAAACTTCAGTGATTCCAGCTGCCCCAATCCTGGGATCTCCGCCAATTTGGGTAAGTCACTAAGCTGTAACTTTTGTATCCTCTTCAAGCACAACATACTGGGTGTGCTCTCCAGGAATTCGCACAATGATATTTTCAATTCCCTTAACCTCTCCAAGTATTCAAATGCGGGGAAATGTGGCAACGGACATCTGCTGATGAATATTTGATTGAAAGTCAACCTCATTAAAACTACAATAAAGCGGTATTAGTGGCCTGTACTCTGCAAGAACTTTTCGAAGATACCAAATTTGCCAAATCGGACGGCTGGAATGCTTAATATTGTTACTTTACACTGTAGCCATTCGATCCCAATGGAGTCAGGAAATTTCAGATCAAGTGACAATATCAAGTGATCTAGTTGTGGGCTTTCGAATGCCTCAGGAAATATTTTGAAGATAATGAAACCTTTTTCTCTCCCTGTAATTTTTCCCTTTTCGGATTTTCAAGCAAATCTTGTGTCTCGTGTTATTTTGATTTTATTTTCATACTTTATTATTTATGCTTCAATTGGTGCATCTTCTAGTGTTGTTCCGCAACATCCTCCTAGTCTTCATACTATAGCTAAATAATAGATAGACATAGATGCAGTTCTCATTTTATTAGTTGCAAAGTTTAGCATGATTAGTGGGAGCTGTCCTATATTCCCCCGGCTATTGTGGGGAAGAAAGCGGTTGTTAATTTGTCTGCTGAGGTGTTGCAGGCCGTTGATCCCAAGTGGAATGAGTTCTTGGTTGGGTTTTATGCAGAGCAGAAAGCGGTTGTTAATTTGTTTAAATGTATACTTTGAGGGTAGCTTTGTTTAATTGAAAGAGCTTTTTATGAACTAATCTTACAGGTTTCCCATTTTTAAATATAAAAAATTAGTTCTCCAAACATAGTAAGTATCTTAATAAATGCTCACTTTTTCATCTCATTTAATAATTATTATTTCAAATGAGGTCCCGATATGCAAAAACGTTTTCAGGTATACATTTTCAACATATCACCTAATAAGTAAAAACTAACTACTTTCTTTACAAATAATTTTCGTGTTGCACATGAAATAAACACACCCTTGTTGTTGGAGCAAATTTGACTAAGAACTTTAACAAGTCAAAGAGAAAAGACTTGCAAAACAGATTTAAAATGATCTTTAACTTGAACTCATTCGTCATCAGTTGGTGATGAGCGGCTAGCCACTACCCAAAGAAAGCAGCAAATGTCACGAGGCCCGTCCAACCTCAAGATAATGTTCTAAAGCTTTTTGTTTTCCTTTTTTCAGCAAATCAATTGCTTCTTCATGCAAAAGAAAAAGAAAAAAAGAAGAGACTCGATAATCTTTCAGTCTGAATGTTCCACGTAAGGAGAACTTAGTGTGAGAAATTGCTGCTGGTGAATAGGGAGGATTTAGCGGAGAGATATCTCCAATTGAAAGTTCTGAATCTCGTGCTATGGTGTCGAAATGATAATCTCAACTCACTCTCTGCCAACTTACCCAAGAAGAGATTCTATAATGGCTCTCTTGCTCATTCTCTTAAATCTTCTGGACGAAGCCCCAAAAAGCTGCACTTTAATCTCTTAAAACTTCAAACCTGGTGGCAATGACTGAGCTTCAGCTCATTCTGGACCCTCTGTCCATCATTTGCTTATTGTGGTATTGCATAACTGAACCGACAGTGCTCCTTGGAGGCGACACTACAGGTGCATAAGAAAGTCGGCAATGTAAACGCAAAACTAGAAAGACGGACATAAAACGATGACATGCAAACATCCGTCCACCTTGTTATTACGCAAATTACCATTGAGTAAATTACATGCAAGAGAAGAAAAACCCCGGTGTTTGGTCTACGCCAGCTATGCAGAATAAACTTTGATATCTGCTTAGGTCCGACCACTTATTCCCAAGAACCCATATTGAGTACTGACTAACCGGAAACTGTTCTCGTTGCCGCTAACTCTTTCTTTGCCCTTTCCAAGCCAGCTCCACAGGTTAACAAACAAAGGCCGAAATTAAAAGAACTTCCATCTTCCTTTGTTGTCATCTGAGCACACCTAAAAATCTCAAGATTAATTAAAATTCCAGACCTTTCGTACTCATTCAGTAGGCCAAGAGGAAGGAGCTCCTCTGCCCAAGTACGATTGAGGCACACTTTGGACGAAAATAACAGAAGATCAGTCACCTGAAAAAAAAGGGCCAACAATAGAGAAAATCATTGGTCATTTTAGTTTGAATTCAAGAGAAGTAAGAGGATTGGATCTTGACAAGTTTTATTTAAGGCACCAAACCTGAGAAGCAACAAATGCAAATTGAACAATGCCAGCGTAGCCCCTCAACCCACACAGGCACGCATCGGCGAACTTCATAGCAGCATATGCCTGCATATTTCATTTTCACATTATGTGACCATGTGAAATGAGTCCACATATGAAAGAGCCATCAAATTTCCCGTTCATGGAAGAGATCGGATCACAACTCATGTAAATTCTTGCATTCAGATAAAAGAAAATGCTTGAGATTCTTTAATCTTCCAATGGAATAAGGGAGAACAGAGATCCCTAAGAGTTTTAAATCCAACTTGGCCAATACTTCCAATTCCCTGATAGAGTCTGGAAGCTTAAGTAGATTCTCACATCCAAAAAAAGACAAATGTGTGACATTTGTTAACTTTCCAATGGAATTAGGGAGAATGGCAATCCTTGAGAGTTCTAAGTCCAACTTGACCAATGATTTTAGTTTTCCAATAGAGTCCGGAAGCTCATGTAAATTTTTGCATTCACGTAAACACAAATGCTTGAGATTCTCTAATCTTCCAATAGAATCAGGGAGAGCGGATATCCCTGAGAGATTTAAATCCAACTTGAACAATGATTGTAGTTCCCCGATAGAGTTCGGAAGCTCAAGTAGATTCTCACATCCAGAAAAAGACAAATCCATGAAATTCGTTAACCTTCCAATAGAGTCCGGAAGCTCATGTAAATTCTTACATTTAGATAAAAGCAAATACTTAAGATTCTTTAAGCTTCCAATGGAATGAGGGAGAACGGAGATCCTTAAGAATGTTAAATCCAACCGCATCAATGATTCTAGCTCATCGATAGATTCCGGAAGCTGCAACATATTCTTACAATTAGATAAAAGCAAACGGTTTAGATTCTTTAACTTTCCAATGGAATAAGGGAGAACGGAAATCCCCAATGAGTTTAAATCCAACTCCACTAATGATTCTAGCTCTCCGATAGATTCCGGAATCTGCAGCATATTCTTACAATTAGATAAAAACAAACGGTTGAGATTCTTTAACTTTCCAATGGAATAAGGGAGAACGGAAATCCCCAGGGAGTTTAAATCCAACTCCACCAATGATTCTAGCTCTCCGATAGATTCCGAAAGCTGCAGCATATTCTTGCAATTAGATAAAAGCAAATGATTGAGATTCTTTAACTTTCCAATGGAATAAGAGAGAATAGAGATCCCTGAGTCGTTTAAATTCAACTCCAACAATGATTCTAGCTCCCCAATTGATTTTGGAAGCTGCAGCATATTCTTGCAATTAGATAAAAACAAACAGTTGAGATTCTTTAACTTTCCAATGGAATAAGGGAGAACGGAAATCCCTGAGGAGTTTAAATCCAAGTCCTCTAATAATTCTAGCTCCCCGATAGATTCCGAAAGCTGCAGCATATTCTTGCAATTATATAAAAGCAAATGGTTGAGATTCTTTAACTTTCCAATGGAATAAGGGAGAATAGAGATCCCTGAGTCATATAAAATTCAACTCCAACAATGATTCTAGCTCCCCAATCGATTCTAGAAGCTGCAGCATATTCTTGCAATTAGATAAAAACAAATTGTTGAGATTCTTTAACTTTCCAATGGAATAAGGGAGAACGGAAATCCCCGAGGAGTTTAAATCCAAGTCCTCTAATGATTCTAGCTCCTCGATAGATTCCGGAAGCTGCAGCATATTCTTGCAATTATATAAAAGTAAATGGTTCAGATTCTTTAACTTTCCAATGGAATAAGGGAGAATAGAGATCCCCAAGTCGTATAAATTCAACTCCAACAATGATTCTAGCTCCCCAATTGATTCTGGAAGCTGCAGCATATTTTTGCAATTAGATAAAAGCAAACATTTGAGATTATTTAACTTTCCAATGGAATAAGGGAGAATAGAGATCCCCGAGTCGTATAAGTTCAACTCCAACAATGATTCTAGCTTCCCAATTGATTCTGGAAGTTGCAGCATATTCTTGCAATTAAATAAAAACAAACTGTTGAGATTCTTTAACTTTCCAATAGAATAAGGGAGAACGGAAATCCCCGAGGAGTTTAAATCCAAGTCCTCTAATGATTCTAGCTCCCCGATAGATTCCGGAAGCTGCAGCATATTCTTGCAATTATATAAAAGCAAATGGTTGAGATTCTTTAACTTTCCAATGGAATAAGGGAGAATAGAGATCCCTGAGTCGTATAAATTCAACTTCAACAATGATTCTAGCTCCCCAATTGATTCTGGAAGCTGCAGCATATTCTTGCAATTAGATAAAATCAAACAGTTTAGATTCTTTAACTTTCCAATGGAATAAGGGAGAACGGAAATCCCTGAGGAGTTTAAATCCAAGTCCTCTAATGATTCTAGCTCCTTGATAGATTCCGAAAGCTGCAGCATATTCTTGCAATTATATAAAAGCAAATGGTTGAGATTTTTTAACTTTCCAATGGAATAAGGGATAATAGAGATCCCCGAGTCGTATAAATTCAACTCCAACAATTATTCTACCTCCCCAATTGATTCTAGAAGCTGCAGCATATTTTTGCAATTAGATAAAAGCAAACAGTTGAGATTCTTTAACTTTTCAATGGAATAAGGGAGAACAGAAATCCCCAAGAAGTTTAAATCCAACCACACTTGAAGCATTAGCCTATTTAATAAAATACCAAGTCCACATAGATATCTTTTCGAAAGTTAAGAAAAGGTTAAATGCCCTTGGAGCAAGTTATCAATTGTAGGTACGCAAGACATGACGTTTGAGACAAAAGAGGGCAATAAACAAGCAGAAACACGCTTCTATCTTTGTAGGCTTATACAAAGCTGACAACTTGACACTCTGTACTCTATAAACATATTCGATTCTTCTTGATAGTACCAACAATAGAACCAGGAGGAGAAAATATTTAGTGGTATGTGCATGCCACGTCATCCGCTGACGTGGTGCGCACATACCACTCAGGCATCGACACTTGTCCTAGGGGACCCACTGAAAAATGAAAGGACCCGCTTAGCTCGGCTTGGCTCGGCTCGTTGGCAGAGGAAAAGACAGGTCAATGGGTCAAGAAATTTGTGAGCTCCCACCCGAATTTTTTGGGTTTTCTCTCTCCTCTTAAGAGAACGACGAGACCTGTGTTTCCTTCTTAGCGCATTCCAGCCCCTCCACTTCCACCTCCGCCTCCTCTAAGAGCCTCGCCAGTTGCCGTCGGGTCCCGACCCCTCCGCCTTTGACTATTCCCACGGAGATCGAGCACAAGGTTTGTGCTCGTGTTGGTCTCTCGGCAACTTCTGGACCTCAATTCCCTCCGACGAACTCCGACTCCGAGCCCTCGAAGTCAATGGTCGGGACCTGAGGGCCTCATGCTTCTTCTCGTTCTCCGCCTCCCCAAAAGCATCACCGGTCTGTTGCTGGCACATCGCCCCGAGAGCCCCGCTAATCACAGCCGGGTCCCGAGCCTCTTTTGCCTCCGCCTCCGCCTCCGCCTTCGATTGTTTCCAACGGGGAGATTGAGCACAGAAGGAGAAGAGAAGAAAGGACAAAACCACCCCCTCCTTCTCCTCCCGTCCCCTAAACTCCTCTTGCCGTTCTCGACAACTTCATCGATGCCTTCGATAGTTGTGTCCGATTCAGCTCAATCCCTGAAGAAATCCAAAAGCAAGAGCAAAGAGAAGAAGATGAAGGCGAAGGTCCAGCTCGAGGCCAACGGCGGCTTCGAGTCTCTGACGTCGGACAAGAAGCACAAGAAGGAAAAGAAGAGCGGCAGCAAAGGCTCCAAATCCAAGCAGCCGAAGCTCCTGGAGCATCAAGGGGATGCAAAGAAGGAGAAGAAGAGGAAGGCACTGGAGTTGTGCGAGGACAACGAGGAAGACGAGCGAGACCAGCTCCGAGCTGGTTAACCCTGAGAACTTGATGGGGAAGAAGAAGAAGAAGGCGAGGTTGAGCGACGGCGATGATGAGGTGGCTCAGGAGGAGAACTGCAACGCTTTGTCGAATTTCAGGATCTCGGACAGCTTGAGGTTGAAGTTGAAGGACAATGGGATTGAGGTGCTTTTTCCCATTTAGGCCATGAGGTTTGACATCGTCCTCGATGGGACTGATTCGGTCGGCCGTGCCCACATTGGCCAAGTATGAAGACTTTTTATTTGAATTCCGCAGAATTGACATGTCGATGGTCGCGTGCTTGGTTGAAATCTGCTAATTAACTGACAAATTAGAGAAGTGAATGATCTGGACGTTGTAGTAATGACAGCGTGTGATGTGGAAAAGGGTCACGAAGCTGACATATATGAAAAGAGAAGCAGGTTTTGTTGGCTCTATGAGTAGTGAATGGTTGATGTATGAGCCTGGTGAATGTTGTTTTAATTAACAGCACATCAAAGCAATTATGGTGTAGAGCAACATTCTACAAGCCACTCCCGAATTCTCATGGCTCAGTCTTCGGTCATGGCAGGCACCGACTATCATTCCTCTTTGTGCGGAGCAACCGACAAGCTGGTGGATATGAGTTCGCATGCTTCCGTGGGGGTAGAGTTGAAAAAATTGTCTTCATCGGTGATGGACTCTGCAGAAGGAAACCTCCCAGGTCATCCCCTGGTTTCTGATTTGGAGATCTCTGATGGGATTCTGGGGGGATAAGGTTTTGTAAACTCCAAAGACAACCTTTCTCCTGAAGGTGGTGGTACTACAATGAACTTGCTTCAATTATCATCACAACTTCAACGTGTGGAGGATCAAAGGCAATCCATCCATTTGAAGGAGCAAAATGATGTTTTCGGTTGCCCCAGCATCACTTGAGTATTCCAAGACAAGGTACAAGGAAATCCTTGAAACCTTCATTTGCTTGACGGGTAGGTAGCGCCTATGTTTCTCTCGTATTCAGTTTGCTTTGTCGATATTCGCTTTATTAGAAATCGACTGTATATACTATGAGAGGTGTTGCGATAGGGCGAGCGATCGAACAATAATATAGACGGAAGAAGAAAATATATCGGACACCGATTTACGTGGTTCGTCGTAAAGACCTACGTCCACGGGGGAGAAGCAGCGGCGAATTTCACTATAGATCAAGCGATCTGAGGAGATTACACACTCAAGTCACTCAAATACTCTCTCGGTGTTTCCCAAACCCCAATTACACCCAATACACCAATCTTTCTTGGATGTAAATCACGAATGCTTTTTCGCAAGCACGAAAACACGAAGACCCGCTATCAAGCACCCAGCGCCTACGGATGTATCTCTCAAATAGAGAACACCCACGACACTCAAAGTAAACGGCACTTCAATACGTGGCTTCTTGCTTCGGCGGCATGCGACTTCTCACGGCTCGTACGTTCATCTGCCCCCTAAAAAAAATAACCTACGCCTTTGTCTCTCTTTTATACGTGTGTGAGTGCGCGCGCCCAAGGTCAAAGGTTTGACCTTGGGCCCCACACTTTCTGTTCACGTCCAGAGTCTTCACACCAAAAGGAATTCGGCAATGCAAGAAAGGAAATAGGAGACCTGGGCCCACTTTTGGTTTCACGTGGGAGACTTTACGCGCAGGGGACTTCATCGGCCAAAGAAAGAAATCCTAAATATTGATGTGTTTGGGCCCCACCGTGGATAACATCTTCGGCTTCTTTGGCTCCTCTGCAACCACGTAAAATAACAAAACTTTGCTGCCCTTTATTTATTTCCTCTTTTGTAATCCTTCGCGAGTTCAGCGAATCGCGTTTCATAAACGCTCAAACTCGAGACATAATTTAACAAGAGGAGAAATTATTAAATTTTTTTTCCCACTTGTGCTTATTTAGATGAAATGTTGTTTGGCAAGGTTGTTTTCCTTGAACTGTCTTAGCACTGAGTATTAAGTTGCGCTAGGCTCTAGCTGATCAATAAGAATCTGGTCCCTACTGGTATTGGAGTGTGTCTTACTCGCTATGCCACCAATTGCATGGAGTTTGTCAATTTTACAGCAAACTCTCTCGGCAAAGTTGTCACCTCTTGACTCTGTTTATATATAGACTGACAACTTGCCCTGTCTGATATGAGAGGATGTTTAGGCCAAGATGGCTACTGCAGGCAAAAGAAAAGAGGAATTAAAAGTAAATCTGGAACCAATTCCTCTTTTCTTTTCGTCCGCTGCTGTCAAACTTGATGTTGCAGTTCAGTTCACTTAGTGACATACGCATTCTCATTTTCATTGCAGTTACAATTGACAAGCAGTTCGAAGCTTTGCATGTTTTCTGCATTGTTTCTCAATTCTTCTGCTGGTCTGGCTCGAATTCATGATCCTGTCTTAGTGAAACAGAGAATTGGTTGAGATTGGCTTTTATTTCTCTCAAGGGGGAGGTTAATGGTAGTAGCATAGGGAAGATCAGTATTCTTCAATGACCACAGAAGGCAGTGGTACACCCAATTGAGCAATAAATTATTTATTGAACTTTGCAATTTTTCTGGTCCAAGTAGTAAGCAGGAAAGAGTAGTGAATTTAGTCTACGAAGGTGTTGGTAATGGCGGTCCAATTAAGAAAAGTCAAGGATCGAGTAAAAATCCTCATGCGAAAGGGTGTAATGCCGCTAATTCAGTTTTATAGCTACTACTAAGACCTCTGTTCTTCCCGCTTTTTGATGGTGATGGTGGTCCAACTTCATGGTGGTCCAACTTCTCCATAACTTCGGTCATGGAGATCTTGTCGTGCATTGCCCATTGATGTTGTGTCTGTGTCGGTTTGTTTTTGTTGCTTTGATTGCCGAAAATCTATGGCAACCATGCAGAAGAATTGCAAGGCCCAGTATGCAAGGGCATTTTTCATTTTGACAATTTTAGGACATTGGCCTGAATAGATTTTTAGGTCATTAATTCTTCATAGTCAACAGGGGAGGGAAAACAGAATCATTGAAGGTACTGTACTGCGGAAGGCATTCAAACCTACAGCTGATAATTCAACCAAAAAACCTATAGCTAAATAAATCTTCTAGTTTGTGGCATTGTCATCTGTACATTAGTTCATTGGTGTTATTTGATATATAAAAATCAAAAGTGCGTGAAGACTATTTGGCTGCAGTTGCATTTCATTTTTTAAAAAATGATTGGCTGCTAGGAACATGAGTTTTGGAACTGCTTCCTCATTTCTGTAGTTGATGGGTTTTAATTTTCCAACACTGATTATCACCTTGTTCATTGTGCGAATTGTACCAGGGCAAAACTATGGCTTCTGTCTTGCCCATTTTGGAATCTCTGACGAATGGGCCTGCAAAAACCTCAAGGAAGATAGGATATGGTAAGCCACCAAGTGTTTTGGTGCTTTTACCTACTAAGGAATTGGCCAAGCAGGTATTGCAATCACGTTAATGGAAATAATCTCATCTCTTTACAGAGATGGATGTCTGACATCGTTTACTCTATTATTTTAGATTTTTTCTGATTTTGAAGTTTATGGTGGAGCAATGGGCTTAACATCATGTTGTTTGTATGGTGGAGCACCTGGCCGTGTGAAAGTAACTCATTGAATTGGAAGCTTATTTGGTTTTCTTTCATCCGCTCGCATGTTCATAGTTGTTACACCTTGTGGCAAGACCACATTGAGAGGGAAACTATTGACTTGAGCTCTTTAAACTTCCGTGTCCTTGATGAGGCTGATGAAATGCTAAGGATGGGTTTTGTTGAAGATGTGGAGCTAATTCTTGGTGTGTGTACACTAATTTTTTTCACTATGAAGTTTCTAGTGGAAATATGCTTTACTTAATTATTGCAATTACAATTATTATTAGTGTAGCTCTTTAACAAATGTTTGCAATATATTGCAGGTTGAGGACATTTTGTATGACTGACTGCCATGAGAAGCAAGTTGCCATCAACAAGTAGATAGAGAAAAGGTCTGTGTAATCAAAGAAAGTTGAAAGAGGGCGCGCGGCAAAATGAGCAAGATGAAGCATGGCTTTTGACTTCAAAATGATGAAACAAATTCTCTTGAAAGTGTAGATAGTTAACTAATGTCAATTAGTGCAGCTTTTGGATTTTTTTTTTTTTGGCTATGAGCTTGCACTTCTACATAGGGTAGAATCCATGTGCAGCTTTTTGGTTTTTTTTTTGTTATGAGCATGCACTTCTACATAGGATAGGATCAATGTGCAGCTCCTGCGTCTTTTTGCTATGAGCATGCACTTCTACGTAGGATAGGATCAATGTGCAGCTCTTCAACTTTTTGCTATGACCATGCACTTCTACATAGAGTTGGATCGATTTGTAAATATTTTTTGGGACTTGTTAGTTCATTGCTTCTACTACAATAAAATGCCATATTATGATGTTAAATTATTAATCAATGCAACAATCTACTTTTTGGTGTAAGCAGTTATTATTTTTTTTTAGGAAATTACATCACGAGTATAATATCGACTGAACTACTATTGAGACCCTCTATTGTAGTTAGACTTGGATTTTTCCTTGTCTGGTTGAATCATTAGCTGCTTTTGAGTTGTCTCTGCAATGATATTCTTCCCTTGATTTTAACAGATTGTAATGTTAAGCAAGCGTTTTTCTTCATTTTGTCGATTGGTGATCTTATTGCTGTAGTATTGCTCCACCGTTGAGAAGCGCAAAAGTAGGAAACAGCTCTTATATTGAACTGATAAAAAATATATACCCAAGCGTACAACTCACATTTGCAACAAAACCAAAAATTTAGAAAGGTGGAGACATCACTAAAAGGCCCCCACAAAAAGCTAGGAAAAAAGAAAACAGAGTTGACTGAGAAAATATACCAAATATATTAGGACGATATGGGACCAAGGTACCACATACTTTATCCTATGGTGGGTCATTCATTACAAACGCTTGAGGCTAGGTTCCTAAAATCATAAAATCAGCCAAAATTTCACATTGATGCCTTTTTTTTAGTCCTAGAAGGTCCGACGCCAAGGAACTGGCTGCAGATTATTTTATCACCTTCTATTGTTGCCGCGACCTCTCCCACCACCGAAGCCACCAGAAAACCGGCCATTCCTTTGGCCAGAAAAACTACCATCTCTACCCGTAGAAAAACCACCGCCCTACCACCATAGCCGCCGCGACCACCCCCACTGCCAAATCTTCCCCCTCTTGATTGGTCTCTCTCCTGGCAATGTTTTTACCACCTCTAAGCTTACATTTGTTGCATTCTCCTGACCTGCAAACCAAAGGAGAGAAATATTAAAATCATTGGCTACACTAGGCTTATTAATTTGCAATATTGCTAAAATAATAGAAAAATCTATGGAAAGTATGCATAAAGTGCAGCATCACTTATGACTTGGGAGCCTGATGAGTTCTGTAGTTTAAGTACCAGCAAGGAAAGTATCTAGATCTTCAGCTGCCACATCAAATACAATGCCATTTCCATCAACTGTGAGAATAAGACCTTCACAAACTCTACTTTGTTTTCAGGCAAGAATCTCCTGAGGACACCTAAAGCATACCTAAAATCAAAGTGACGCATAAGCCCAGAATCAGATCACGTGAGAATAGAATACAATACCAAAGCTAGAAGGGGGCCAGCCCCCACTTCCACACAATATCTGCAAAGCAGTACTGCAAAGCAATACAACTATTTGACAAAAGAGATCTCGCATGCTTACGAAGGTGTATAAATGGGCCTTCCAGTCTCAAGAAGTAAGGTTACATGGTTTTCAAGTGACGAAAGCAGTGATCTGCTCTTTATTTCACTATAACCCTGAAAAAAGGAAGAGTACAGATTATATTTGTTAAATAACTGAAGAAAGAAGGAAAAGAGATTCACGTCGAGGAAGTGCAATTAAAGAAATAAGCTTTGTTGAAGTAACAAGATGTGAGTGGAAAATAAACTTACAGAAGCCTTTGCAATAGCCTTTGCAAGTAATTCAACTGCTGACATGCCTGACATGTTCAGTAGTTGCTCGGCTGCAGACTTGAATGCTGGAATGACACTGCATTTTGGAGGATATTAGCATCTTGTTATAGGCAATGATTCAGCTTCTCAGCAAAAAGAATGACTGTACCTATCAGAAATTTGTCTTGTTGATTCTGCAGCTTCGACACCAGCAGCTTGAGCAACATCACTTGGTTGCGGAGCACTGATGTGTTCAAATTTTACACCAGACTCTCTTTCGATCTTAGATACATTTGCCCTTCTTGGATCGTACACCACGACAGCTACTACAATATTGCCTAGAAAACAATATAGCCCTCAGCATCTGGCGAGCTACAGAAATAACGAAGCTACAGAAAATGCAGGTTTCAACTTGAATAATTACCAGCTCTCCCCATGTGTCCAGATCTGTGAGTATATTCTTCAACATCACGTGGAGGCCTGCACTTAACCAAATTAAAAAAAAAAGGCCAACTATCAGCACGACTGCATTTAAAAAAAAAAAACAACAAATCAAAACATACCACATACAGCATCCTTGGATAATTAACTGGACATCATCGATGTCCAATCCTCATGCTGCCACATTCGTGGCCACTACATTGGTAGCCATTCTGAGCATGTATCCGAATGGCCTTTTACATTTTGTTTTTACTTAGTATAAATCTCGTGGCTCGCACACACTTCTTTTAAATTTGAAACTCTCGAAATCATCACAACACTCAAGTATCGACACATAAATTGAGAAATCATTCATTCATAGTATTTGTCAAATTCAAATAATATTTTAAATTTTAGCGGGAAGTACTCCAAGCATAGCTTAGGTGTAACCAAACATGCCCTAGCTTACATTTGTTGCAATCTCCCCAATTCGACTGTTACCAGTAAATGACAACTACAAATAAACATCAATCTCATGATAGAAATGCACTTTAAATTCAATTTTTCCTACCAAACATCCATGTCAGGTTTATAAGCAGCGATTACACGCTCATGCACATTTAAAGAAAGCATATATTAATCAGTAATAGAATGACCAAAATTGCCACTCACAGGGTTAAGAGTGTTATGCTCTTTGAATGTCTCCTCTAGCACCAATGACTGTTCTCTAGACAGCCTGAGCTTCTTCCTCGCTCCATCTCCTCTGCTGCCATCTTCTTCGATGCTCTCACAAGAGCACGAAGTTCTCTCAGCCTCAACTTCATTTTCTCCATGCGGGTCTCTCTCACTTCTCTTCCCACTTATGCTTGACACGGTGCTGTTAGGTGATGAGACATGATTATCATCATCCAAATCCACCACAGTATGTCTCGGTTGACGCTGACTCCACTGAAGAATGACCTCGGGGTGGGTGGACAGGCAGAGGTTCCTGGGGAGGTAGATGAGGGTGAGCCAGAACGCGACCGACGCAACGACCCATCGCCATTATCGCTCTGTCTTTTTTCAATGTGGGAAAATATATAAGCCGCATTTCTGATCTTACTTTTATCTGGTCAAATGACACTGTTATGGACAGGAAGGAATTTTAAATACATTACTGCAGGGAGACTGGGGAAAACAGCATGCAATTGTCTTGTATGATCATTATATGCCAAAATTCAGTGAGTGAGAAGAACACACTAGACGAATGAACATGGTACTACTTTTTTTCTGGCTGAGTTGTGAAGACTATGGCAAGCCAATAGAGTATGGCACCTTGGTGAAAATGGAATCTAAACCAGAATCCTGCAGAAACAAAATTATTCTACTCCTGCTTGAAACCAGCCTTGAGGTCAAGCTAACCCCAAAAGTTGTCAATTTAATTCCTCTCTCCTTCCAATCACTCAGAACAGAAATACCATTAGATCAACCTACTCAGAAGTCTCAGGGATTTGATCTAGAAAGGAGATCTTTTAGGACTAGATCGCATGACTAGACTTTGGTACTCAATACAACCAACAAAGAAACAACCAATAAGGACTTTGTCGATAAAATTGATGAAATGCCTTGTCTAGAATTCAGGGAAAGCTACACGTCATCATAGTTTTGAGACAATCTAAACCAGGAGTTGCTTCTGCTACTCTAGATCCACAACCACCCCAAGCATTAACACATATAACCCCAGGACAGGAGCAACTATCATTGACCATATCTTACCATCTATTCCAAATTGACAACCTTACCTGCCCTGCTTTATCCTCTCCAGTCTATCATTCTTATACTTCCTTTAGAAGGCAAGGATGGGATGAAAATGGAAAGAAAATTTAAATTTCTGTCCTCTCTGCACCAAAGTTTCAAACTTTACCCCAATTTTCCTTCCCCTCCCCTCCTTCCCAAACAAAGCATTGGTACCGATCCTTGGGAAGAGGCAACTAGAATGCCTAATACAAATCACATTGTAGCAATAAAGAAAGTCCAGCTTAGTCTGAGCATAGCCTCTAAAAGGGCTTTTCTTTGGGAATAGGAATCCCTATACACTCTAACTTGACTGCCTTGCATAGTTTAACAAGGTTTGTTCCTTCAAAAAATGGGGTGTCAACAAATAAGTAGAGCAATCACAAGTAGCATAATTCAGTGAATTCACAATACAACAACACAAACATTTTAACAAGGCCTTAAATAGATAGACTATGATCAGCCAAAGCATACAATTAATAGTAGTTACTGGCGCAACCTATTCTTCATAAGCACAATTGAGAAACTGATAACCTAAACCAAAGTAGTAGGCTATTCCTTAACAAAGTTATGGTCAAATTTCATAAATGGTAATTCTTCCAAGATCACTTCATTAGTTTGAGTTATTCTCACCCAATTATTCGTAGGTTTGAGCACCAGAAATAAGAAAATGAATATCAAACTAAGTCGTTGGGGGAAAAAAAAACGTTAAGTCTTCAGAGATCCTAACGTGCCAACCCTGATGACACAGATAAACCAATGAACTGAAGAGACTGTTTGCTGTTTCTAGTCATTACATCACCCATGAATTCTTGATCTTTATTAAATATCTCTACCAAAAGCTGCAGCCACAACAAACAGCTCAATAATTAAGCCCTTCACAACCGATAATCATTAGGCATAATCGTCACTACCCAATGAGCCCATGATCCTTATGTTAATCTGTATCAAGGGACTACAAGAGTACTCAAATGTCCCATTGAAAGAACAAGACAGTTGAGTGAAAAGATTAAGCCCTTCACAAACAACCCCAACCCCCCACCCCCCCCACACACACACACACACACTGGCATTTCGGCATTGATATCACTTGTGCCTTCAAGCGCTACAAACTTAATGGAAACAAGAAAACCATCCCCTGTGCCTTAAATTGCTACCATCACTCCAAACATTTCAATTCCGCGGTAAAGATTACTAAGCAAACACGAAGCAAAAAATCCGAACAAGCATCGACAACGGACGGGTACGGAAAACAGGGAAAAGACAGCGCAACACTCACTTCATGAGGATGTCGTAGTACTCGGGATCCAGGGAAGAGAACAGGGCGTCCAGATCCTATATCGCCATTATCGCTCTGTGTGGGGGTTACGGCAGAGGGGCGTCGGCGTCAGAGTCGGGTTCAGGGGAGGAGGCGGAGGCTGCGTCGGCGTCGGCGTCGGACGACTTCGCGGAGGGGGGAGAGAGAGCAGAGCGGACGTCGCGAGAGGGAGGAGGAGGAGGAGAGAAAGTGAGAGAGAGAGAAAAAATTGACAGAAAATTCACTCCAGGAGAGAGAAATCTTTTGGGCGGGACCTGTTTTTTCTTCTGCAGCAAGCCGAGCCAAGCCGAGCCCGCCCCTCCTTTTCCAGCGGGTCCCACTGACGCGTGTCGATCTCTGAGTGGTAACTGCGCACCACGTCAGCAGATGACGTGGCGCGCACAAATATTTTCTCAACCAGGAGGGATACGTACCACAAATTAGTTAAGTCGAGCATCGTCGCACCCAACATTTTCTTTGGATCATAAGGGCAAGCTCTCTTGAAAACTTTGGCTGCAAAGGAAGCTGTGGAGTTAACGGGGTTGCTAATCAGGTTGACAATAGATTCCATCACAAAGGGTTCTGACCATTCCGGCATTTATGTTGACAATTTCTCCACTTGTTGCTGTCCCAGAAATCCACGGACCTGATAATAGAAGCCACAAAGTCTGATGCATGAGACGATCCATATATTCAAGGATGATATCGAGCTCACTCATCTGAATAGGTAATCCAAACAATATCCCCAAGAAAGCAATCAACAACATGAATTTCATCTTCATATAGAGCCCTAGCAATTCCATTCATCCTAAATTCAGCAAACAGCAGGCGAATTAGAGATGGGAAGGGAAACTCACCACGGCACCGGTGTCCATGGGGCTAATATCCGCGGTGACACCAGCAGTGTTCTCGACATCATACAGATGAAGAACAGAGACGGGCGGGTTGATCTTGATCAAAACTGCCAGAGGCCGCCAAATCCCTCCAAGAGCACAACTTTGAAAGACACCTAACGTTGATTATTATAATCATATCCACCACTACAAAAGAAAATATATTATCATTACAAGTGATAAATTGAAGAATCAGACCCTTTAATTCTTTTTTTTTAGGGGAGAAGGGGGATTGGGAATGCGGAGAAAAAAAGACTCAACGCTTACTTTTTATCTTGGGATTGGTGCATTTAAAGTTCTAAAACTTATTATTGTAATTGATTTCCAATATTTCTAGATAACACAAACAAATTTTAAAACTTGTTAAATTTATGCAATCAAAAGTCAGGATGGCTAAATTATTACTTCAATGTAGACCATCGGTATGTGCTGTTTTGAACACCAAATGCAAAACATAGTCCTTGATGTGGGATATAATTCATTGGCCGTGTAGAATCACGTAGGCAACATTTTAATAAGCGGATTACGTAATTACAATAGTCCCATTTATTGTTCCATCAAAAGTGTGATGGATGACACATTGAAAATAATTTGAGTCGTTGATTGGCAAAATTATAAACACTAGGAAATGCCATCGTGGCTAATGCAGTCGACATCATAAATATAGGTAATGATATTTGTTAAGCCTACTCAAACATAATAAATTCATACTTTAGAGATGATTGAAATGAATAGAGCAAAACACTTAATGCATCACGAGAATTAAAATTGAAAACTAAAAACATCATCCTAACACTATCAAGAAATAGAATAGATGGCGCATGAAGTTACATAAAGACACCTGGATTAATTCACGTCGGTTATACCGTGCGTTGTAAATTTGGCTTTATTCCACGTGCAAGGCCGCAAATTTGGTTTTTATTCCACGTGCATGGCCTTAAAACTCTGAATACTCGCCGCCAACTCTTTCATGGCCTTTATTCCAAGCCAACTCTCCAGGCTAGCAAATAGAAACCCTCGTGAAGACTTCTGTTTCCCTCATTATAAAAAAAAAAACGAACTTGAGAAGTTCAACGAGGCTATAATTGCCCACCTGTCGTACTAGTCCACAGAAAGTCGCAATCGCTTCGCTGGTTGCATGGTGTGTTCAGCAGGTTCTAGCGGCGCTTGATCTATCTCCAATTTGGTGGATTTCGGCACATCGGGCAACCTTTCCAAGGACTTGCAATATCTGATCTCTGCATACTCCAAAAAATTCAACTCTTTCAAGCCTTCAACGGCTCTCAACTTTATGCAATGTATTAGCTTGAGACGCAATAAATTTTTCAACTTCGATAGGTTAGGCAATTGTTTGATCATATCACACTTAATAATGTGCAGAAACTTCAGTGATTCCAAATCCCCCAAACCTGGAATCTCTGCCAATTCGGGGAAGTCATCGAGCTGTAACTCTTGTAGCCTCTTCAAGTGCGATAGATCAAGCAAGCATGGTGTCAAACATTCGTTGATAGAGAGAACCGACAAATTTTGCAAGTCAGAAATGTATGGCAATTGCGAGATAGAATGAATTTTCAAGGTTGATAAGCTAAGTGGAAGCCGATTGATGGACAACACGTCCTTCCAAGGTGAGGTAACCTTGTGCGGGATCCAAAGTGTCATACGTTGTTCTTTACGCATTTCAAGATGATGTAAATGAACTAGGTTCGAGAGGTTGGGAAGAACAGGGAATCGAGCAGCTCCAACAACAAGGCATTTCAAACTCGAGGGAAGCTTTGGCAAGGGGGAAAGTCGGTGGCTTGCAATTTTAAGTGTCTGGAGACTAGAGAAACCACCAATCTTTCTCGGCACTATAGAGACTGGGCTCCCATCTAAATCCAGGATCCTCAAATGAGTCAAGCTCTACAGTTCCCATGGGATTTCATCCTTGAGATGCGGACAAAAAGAGGCATCAAGCTCTTCAAGCGACTCCACCCCTCCAAGAGAACGAGGTATCGTGTGTATCTCCGTGTATGCCATCTTTAAGACTTTTAGTCTCTTGATTTCCAATAGAATCGGGAGAAAGGAGATCCTCGAGAATCTTAAATCTAACTCGACCAATAATTCCATTTTTTCAATAGAGTCTGGAAGCTCATGTAGATACATGCATCTTGAAAAAGACAAATGCGTTAAATTTGTGAACTTTTCAAAGGAATCAAGGAGAATGGAGATCTCCGAGATTTTTAAATTCACCTTGACCAATGACTTTGGTTCACAAATAGTGCGCACAAGCTCAAGTATATTATCGCCTATACCAAAAGACAGATGTGTCACATTTGTCAATCTTTCAATGGAATCAGGGAAAGTGGACCTAAAGAGTTTTAAATCTAACTTGACCAATGATTCTGGATCTCTAATAAAAGTTGAAAGGTCATGTGAGAATTCAAATAAAAGCAAATATTTAAGATTCTTTAACCTTTCAATGGAATTAGGGAGAATGGAGATTCCCGAGAGTTTTAAATCCAACTCATCCAATGCTTTTAGTTTCCCAATAGAGTTTGAAAACTCAAGTAGATTCTCGGATGTAGAAAAAGACAAATGCGTGAAATTTGTTAACCATCCACTAGAATAAGGGAAAATAGAGATTTCTGAGAGTTTTAAATCCAACTCGACCAATGATTTTAGTTCCCAAATAGAGCTCGGTAACTCATGTAAATTCTTGCATTCAGATAAAAGTAAATGCTTAAGATTCTTTAACCTTCCAATGGAATAAGGGAGAACGGAGATCCCTGAGAGTTTTAAATCCAACTTGAACAATGCTTCCAGTTCCCCAATAGAGTCCGGAAGCTCATGTAAATTCTTGCATTCAGATAAAAGCAAATGCTCGAGATTCTTTAACCTTCCAATTGAATAAGGGAGAATGGAGATTCCTGAGAGTTTTAAATCTAACTTGAACAATGCTTCCAGTTCCCCAATAGAGTCTGGAAGCTCATGTAAATTCTTGCATTCAGATAAAAGTAAATGCTTGAGATTCTTTAACCTTCCAATGGAATAAGGGAGAACATAGATCCCTGAAAGTTTTAAATCCAACTTGAACAATGCTTCTAGTTCCCCAATAGAGTCCGGAAACTCAAATAGATTCTCACATCCAGAAAAAGACAAATGCGTGAAATTCGTTAACCTTCCAATGGAATTAGGAAGAATGGCTATCCCTGAGAGTTCTAAGTCCAACTCGACCAATGATTTTAGTTTTCCAATAGAGTCCGGAAGCTTATGTAAATTTTTGCATTCACGTAAATGCAAATGCTTGAGATTCTCTAATCTTTCAATGGAATAAGAGAGAGTGGATATCCCCGAGAGATTTAAATCAAAGTTCAACAATGATTGTAGTTGCCCGATAGAGTTCGGAAGCTCAAGTAAATTCTCACATCCAGAAAAAGACAAATGCGTGAAATTCGTTAACCTTCCAATGGAATTAGGGAGAATGGCGATCCCTGAGAGTTTTAAGTCCAACTCGACTAATGATTTTAGTTCTCCAATAGAGTTTGGAAGTTTATGTAAATTTTTGCATTCACGTAAATGCACATGCCTGAGATTCTCTAATCTTCCAATGGAATCAGGGAGAATGGATATCCCCGAGAGATTTAAATCCAACTTTAACAATGATTGTAGTTCCCCGATAGAGTCCGGAAGCGCAAGTAAATTCTTATATCCAGAAAAAGACAAATGTGTGAAATTTGTTAACCTTCCAATGGAATTAGGGAGAATGGTGATCCCTGAGAGTTCTAAGTCCAACTCGACCAATGATTTTAGTTCTCCAATAGAGTTCGGAAGTTCATGTAAATTTTTGCATTCACGTAAACGCAAATGGTTGAGATTCTCTAATCTTCCAATGGAATTAGGGAGAGTAAACATCACCGAGAGATTTAAATCCAACTTGAACAATGATTGTAGTTCCCCGATAGAGTCCGAAAGCTCTTGTAAATTCTTGCATCCAGAAAAAGACAAATGCGTTAAATTCGTTAATCTTCCGATGGAATTAGGGAGAATGGCAATCCCTGAGAGTTCTAAATCCAACTCGACCAATGATTTTAGTTTCCCGATAGAGTCCGGAAGCTCACGTAAATTTTTGCATTTACGTAAACGCAAATGCTTGAGGTTCTCTAATCTTTTAATGGGATCAGGGAAAGCGGATATCCTTGAGAGATTCAAATCCAACTCGACTAATGATTGCAATTTCCCAATAGAGTCCGGAAGCTCATGTAAATTCTCGCATTCAGATAAAAGCAAATAAAGAAGATTCTTTAACCTTCTACAGAAATTAGAAATGATGGAGATTCCTGAGAGTTTTAAATTCAACCTAATCAACTTTTCTAGTTTTCCAATAGAGTTTGGAAGTTCAAGTAAATTCTTGCATTCATAAAAAGATTAATACTTGAAACTCGTTAACCTTCTAATGGAATTAGGAAGAATAGAGATGTCTGAGAGTTTTAAATCCAGCAAGACCAATGATTCTTGTTCTCTTATAGAGTTCGGAAACTCATGTAAATTCTTGGATTCGGATAAAAACAAATAATGGAAATTCTTTAGCCTTCCAATGGAATTAGGAAGAACAGAGATA
This sequence comes from Eucalyptus sp. ANBG9806169, assembly GCA_014182395.1. Lineage (NCBI taxonomy): Eukaryota > Viridiplantae > Streptophyta > Magnoliopsida > Myrtales > Myrtaceae > Eucalyptus > Eucalyptus sp. ANBG9806169. The sequence goes on along the minus strand of CM024580.1, from coordinate 18,915,031 downwards.
CCCGAGAGTTTTAAGTCCAAATTGTCCAATGATTCTAGTTCCCCAATAGAATCTGGAAGCTCGTGTAAATTTTTGCATTCAGATAAATCCAAATCCTTAAGATTATTTAAACTTCCAATGGAATTAGGGAGGAATGATATCCCTGATAACTTTAAATTTAACTCAACCAATGATTCTAGTTTCCCAATGGAGTCCGGAAGCTTATGTAAACTCTTACATTCAAATAAAAGCAAAAATTTAAGATTCTTTAACTTTCCAATGGAATAAGGGAGAACAGAGATCCCCAAGGAATTTAAATCTAACTTCACCAATGATTCTAGCTCCCCGATAGATTCTGGAAGCTGAAGCATATTCTTCCATTCAGATAAAGGCAAACACATGAGATTCTTTAATTTTCCAATGGAATAAGGGAGAACGGAGATCTCCAAGGAGTTTAAATCCAACTCCACCAATGATTCTAGCTCCCCGATAGATTCCGAAAGTTGCAACATATTCTTGCATTAAGATAAAAGCAAATGGTTGAGATTCTTTAACTTTCCAATGGAATAAGGGAGAACGGAGATCCCCGAGGAGTTTAAATCCAACTTCACCAATGATTCTAGCTCCCCGATAGATTCTGGCAGTTGGAGCATATTCTTGCATTCAGATAAAAGCAAACGCTTGAGATTCTTTAACTTTCCAATGGAATAAGGGAGAACGGAGATCCCCGAGGAGTTTAAATCCAACTCCACCAATGATTCTAGCTCCCCGATAGATTCCGGAAGCTGGAGCATATTCTTGCATTCAGATAAATGCAAATGCTTGAGATTCTTTAACTTTCTAATGGAATAAGGGAGAATGGAGATCCCCGAGGAGTTTAAATCCAACTTCACCAATGATTCTAGCTCCCCGATAGATTCCGGAAGCTGGAGCATATTCTTGCATTCAGATAAAAGCAAACGCTTGAGATTCTTTAACTTTCCAATAGAATAATGGAGAACGGAGATCCCCGAGGAGTTTAAATCCAACTCCACCAATGATTCTAGCTCCCGATAGATTCCGGAAGTCGGAGCATAATCTTGCATTCAGATAAATACAAATGCTTGAAATTCTTTAATTTTCCAATGGAATAAGGGAGAACAGAGATTCCCGAGGAGTTTAAATCCAACTCTACCAATGATTTTAGCTCCCCGATAGATTCCGAAAGCTGGAGCATATTTTTGCATTCACATAAAAACAAATAGTTGAGATTTTTTAACTTTCCAATGGAATAAGGGAGAACGGAGATCCCCGATGAGCTTAAATCCAACTCCACCAATGATTCTAGTTCCCCCATAGATTCCGGTAACTGGAGCATATTCTTGCATTTAGATAAAAGCAAACGCTTGAGATTCTTTAACTTTCCAATGGAATAAGGAAGAACGGAGATCTCCGAGGAGTTTAAATTCAACTCCACCAATGATTCTAGCTCCCCGATAGATTCCGGAAGCTGGAGCAAATTCTTGCATTCAGATAAATGCAAATGCTTGAGATTCTTTAACTTTCTAATGGAATAAGGGAGAATGGAGATCCCCGAGGAGTTTAAATCCAACTTCACCAATGATTCTAGCTCCCCAATAGATTCCGGAAGCTGGAGCATATTCTTGCATTCAGATAAAAGCAAACGCTTGAGATTTTTTAACTTTCCAATGGAATAATGGAGAACGGAGATCCCCGAGGAGTTTAAATCCAACTCCACCAATGATTCTAGCTCCCCGATAGATTCCGGAAGCTCGAGCATAATCTTGCATTCAGATAAATACAAATGCTTGAAATTCTTTAATTTTCCAATGGAATAGGGGAGAACAGAGATCCCCGAGGAGTTTAAATCCAACTCCACCAATGATTCTAGCTCTCCGATAGATTCCGAAAGCTGGAGCATATTTTTGCATTCAAATAAAAACAAATAGTTGAGATTCTTTAACTTTCCAATGGTATAAGGGAGAACGGAGATCCCCGATGAGCTTAAATCCAACTCCACCAATGATTCTAGTTCCCCTATAGATTCCGGAAGCTGGAGCATATTTTTGCATTCAGATAAAAGCAAACGCTTGAGATTCTTTAATTTTATAATAGAATAAGGGAGAACGGAGATTCCCGAGGAGTTTAAATTCAACTCCACCAGTGATTCTAGCTCCCCGATAGATTCCGAAAGCTGGAGCATATTTTTGCATTCAAATAAAAACAAATAGTTGAGAGTCTTTAACTTTCCAATGGAATAAGGGAGAACGGAGATCTCCGATGAGCTTAAATCCAACTCCACCAATGATTCCAGCTCCCCCATAGATTCCGGAAGCTGGAGCATATTCTTGCATTCAGATAAAAGCAAGCGCTTGAGATTCTTTAACTTTCCAATGGAATAAGGGAGAACGGAGATCCCCGAGGAGTTTAAATCCAACTTCACCAATGATTCTAGCTCCCCGATAGATTCCGGAAGCTGGAGCATATTCTTGCATTCAAATAAAAACAAATAGTGGAGATTCTTTAACTTTCCAATGGAATAAGGGAGAACGGAGATCCCCGATGAGCTTAAATCCAACTCCACCAGTGATTCTAGCTCTCCCATTGATTCCGGAAGCTGGAGCATATTCTTGCATTCAAATAAAAACAAATAGTTGAGATTCTTTAACTTTCCAATGGAATAAGGGAGAACGGAGATCCCCGATGAGCTTAAATCCAACTCCACCAATGATTCTAGCTCCCCCATTGATTCCGGAAGCTGGAGCATATTCTTGCATTCAGATAAAAGCAAACGCTTGAGATTCTTTAACTTTCCAATGGAATAAGGGAGAACAGAGATCCCCGAGGAGTTTAAATCTAACTCCACCAATGATTCTAGCTCCCCGATAGATTCCGGAAGCTGGAGCATATTCTTGCATTTAGATAAATGCAAATGCTTGAGATTCTTTAACTTTCCAATGGAATAAGGGAGAACAGAGATCCCCGAGGAGTTTAAATCCAACTCCACCAATGATTCTAGCTCCCCGATAGATTCCGGAAGTTGGAGCATATTTTTGCATTCAGATAAAAACAAATAGTTGAGATTCTTTAACTTTCCAATGGAATAAGGGAGAACGGAGATCCCCGAGGAGCTTAAATCCAACTTTACCAATGATTCTAGCTCCCCAATAGATTCCGGAAGCTGGAGCATATTATTGCTTTCAAATAAAAGCAAACGCTTGAGATTTTTTAACTTTCCAATGGAATAAGGGAGAACGGAGATCCCCGAGGAGTTTAAATCCAACTCCACCAATGATTCTAGCTCATTGATAGATTCTGGAATCTGGAGCATATTCTTGCATTCAGATAAAGACAAACACTTGAGATTCTTTAACTTTCCAATGGAATAAGGGAGAACGGAGATCCTCAAGGAGTTTAAATCCAACGTCACCAATGATTCTAGCTCCCCAATAGATTCCGGAAGCTGGAGCATATTGTTGCATTCAGATAAAAACAAATAGTGGAGATTCTTTAACTTTCCAATAGAATAAGGGAGAATGGAGATCCCCGAGGAGTTTAAATCCAACTTCACCAATGATTCTAGCTCCTCGATAGATTCCGAAAGCTGGAGCATATTCTTGCATTCAGATAAAACCAAACGCTTGAGATTCTTTAACTTTCCAATGGAATAAGGGAGAACGGAGATCCCCGACGAGTTTAAATCCAACTCCACCAATGATTCTAGCTCCCCGATAGATTCCGGAAACTGGAACATATTCTTGCATTCAGATAAATGCAAATGCTTGAGATTCTTTAACTTTCTAATGGAATAAGGGAGAACGGAGATCCCCGAAGAGTTTAAATGCAACTCCACCAATGATTCTAGCTCCCCGATAGATTCCGGAAGCTGGAGCATATTCTTGCATTCAGATAAAAACAAAAGGTCGAGATTCTTTAACTTTCCAATGGAATAAGGGAGAACGGAGATCCTCGAAGAGTTTAAATCCAACTCCACCAATGATTCTAGCTCTCCGATAGATTCCGGAAGCTGGAGCATATTCTTACATTCAGATAAATGCAAATGCTTGAGATTCTTTAACTTTCTAATGGAATAAGGGAGAACGGAGATCCCTGAGGAGTTTATATGCAACTCCACCAATGATTCTAGCTCTCCGATAGATTCCGGAAGCTGGAGCATATTCTTGCATTCAGATAAATGCAAATGCTTGAGATTCTTTAACTTTCTAATGGAATAAGGGAGAATGGAGATCCCCGAGGATTTTAAATCCAACTTCACCAATGATTCTAGCTCCTTGATAGATTCCGGAAGCTGGAGCATATTCTTGCATTCAGATAAATGCAAATGCTTGAGATTCTTTAACTTTCTAATGGAATAAGGGAGAATGAAGATCCCCGAGGAGTTTAAATGTAACTCCACCAATGATTCTAGCTCCCCGATAGATTCCGGAAGCTGGAGCATATTCTTGCATTCAGATAAAAGCAAACGCTGGAGATTCTTTAACTTTCCAATGGAATAAGGGAGAACGGAGATCCCCAAGGAGTTTAAATCCAACTCCACCAATGATTCTAGCTCCCCGATAGATTCCGGAAGCTGGAGCATATTCTTGCATTCAGATAAAAGCAAAATGTCGAGATTCTTTAACTTTCCAATGGAATAAGGGAGAACGGAGATCCCCGAAGAGTTTAAATTCAACTCCACCAATGATTCTAGCTCCCCGATAGATTCCAGAAGCTGGAGCATATTCTTGCATTTTGATAAATTTAAAAGCTGGAGATTCTTTAACTTTCTAATGGAATAAGGGAGAACGGAGATCCCCGAGGAGTTTAAATGCAACTCCACCAATGATTCTAGCTCCCCGATAGATTCCGGAAGCTGGAGCATATTCTTGCATTTAGATAAAACCAAACGCTTGAGATTCTTTAATTTTCCAGTAGAATAAGGGAGAACGGAGATACCCGAGTAGCTTAAATCCAACTCTCCCAATGATTCTAGCTCCCCAATAGATTCCGGAAGTTGGAGCATATTGTTGCATTTAAATAAAAACAAATGGTAGAGATTCTTTAATTTTCCAATAGAATAAGGGAGAACGGAGATCCTCGAGAAGTTTAAATGCAACTCCACCAATGATTCTAGCTCCCCGATAGATTCCGGAAGCTGGAGCATATTCTTGCATTTAGATAAATGCAAATGCTTGAGATTCTTTAACTTTCTAATGGAATAAGGGAGAACGGAGATCCCCGAAGAGTTTAAACGCAACTCCACCAATGATTCTAGCTCCCCAATAGATTCCGGAAGTTGGAGCATATTGTTGCATTGAGATAAAAACAAATAGTGGAGATTCTTTAATTTTCCAATAGAATAAGGGAGAACAGAGATCCCTGAGGAGTTTAAATCCAACTTCACCAATGATTCAAGCTCCCCGATAGATTCCGGAAGCTGGAGCATATTCTTGCATTCAAATAAAAACAAAATGTCGAGATTCTTTAACTTTCCAATGGAATAAGGGAGAACGGAGATCCCTGAGGTGTTTAAATCCAAATGCATCAATGATTCTAGCTCCCCGATAGATTCCGGAAGCTGGAGCATATTCTTGCATTCAGATAAAAACAAATAGTGGAGATTCTTTAATTTTCCAATAGAATAAGGGAGAACAGAGATCCCCGAGGAGTTTAAATATAACCTCACCAATGATTCTAGCTCCCCGATAGATTCCGGAAGCTGGAGCATATTCTTGCATTCAGATAAAAACAAAATGTTGAGATTCTTTAACTTTCCAATGGAATAAGGGAGAACGGAGATCTTTGAGGAGTTTAAATTCAAATGCACCAATGATTCTAGCTCCCCGATAGATTCCGAAAGCTGGAGCATATTCTTGCATTCACATAAATGCAAATGCTTGAGATTCTTTAACTTTCCAATGGAATAAGGGAGAACGGAGATCCCCGAAGAGTTTAAATTCAAATCCACCAATGATTCTAGCTCCCCGATAGATTCCAGAAGCTGGAGCATATTCTTGCATTTAGATAAATTTAAATGCTTGAGATTCTTTAACTTTCTAATGGAATAAGGGAGAACGGAGATCCCCGAGGAGTTTAAATGCAACTCCACCAATGATTCTAGCTCCCCGATAGATTCCGGAAGCTGGAGCATATTCTTGCATTTAGATAAAAACAAATAGTTGAGATTCTTTAATTTTTCAATAGAATAAGGGAGAACGGAGATCCCCGAGGAGTTTAAATCCAACTTCACCAATGATTCTAGCTTCTCAATCGATTCCGGAAGCTGGAGCATATTCTTGCATTCAGATAAAAGCAAAATGTCGAGATTCTTTAACTTTCCAATGGAATAAGGGAGAACGGAGATACCCGAGGAGTTTAAATCCAACTCCACCAATGATTCTAGCTCCCCGATAGATTCCGGAAGCTGGAGCATATTCTTGCATTCAGATAAATGCAAATGCTTGAGATTCTTTAACTTTATAATGGAATAAGGGAGAATGGAGATCCCCGAGGAGTTTAAATCCAACTTCACCAATGATTCTAGCTCCCCAATAGATTCCGGAAGCTGGAGCATATTTTTGCATTCAGATAAAAGCAAATGGTTGAGATTCTTTAACCTTCCAATGGAATAAGGGAGAACGGATATCTTCGAGGATTTTAAATCCAACTCCACCAATGATTCTATTTCTCCGATAGAATCCGGAAGCTCATGAAGATTAGGGCAATTAGACAAAACCAAACGCTTGAGATTCAACCTTCCAATAGAGTGAGGAATTTGGTTGATATTAAAATGATGGTCAACTACAAACTCTGTCAAATATTTTAGATTGCCTAGTGTCTCGGGAAGCTTGAACAATCTGCAGCCACTCGGCATATTAATTTCTGACAAGCGTTCTAGAGAGCCAATTTCTTCGGGCCATGCTTCAAGGGATATACATTCTTTAATATTCAAAGTAGTTAGTAGTTTTAGCTTACCTATTGAGCTATCAATGGTAGACAATTTTATACATCCTTTAAGAATCAATTTCTCCAAATTGCCAAACTCTGAAAAATCGGGTGTTTTGGTTAAACAATAGCAGTTCATCAAATTTAGAATTTTCAACTTTTTAAGCAGCTGCAATGGAAAAACAAGGTAGATTACATGTCGGCAAAAAGTATTAAGACGATGAAGATCAATTGATACAATTTGGAGCGAACATGAGTGAGATGTGTTGGTACCTTGATTTGCCTCCATCCACCCCAGTCGTAGGTGATGTCACTCCCTGAAAGGTCGAGCACAACCAAATTCTCTAGGTAAAGATTCGTAGCTAAAAAATCTCGCGAGCAATTATGCCAAGAAAGCCATCTCAGATTAGGACGAACATTTTCGAAGTTGCCTACGAAATTCAATCTTTGTCCTCCAAGGAACCTCAATTTTGGCAAATATGCTAATTCTTTAGGTGTTAAGTCATGACTAATACCTAAACTAAGAGCACGTACAGCTCCTTTTTCCTGCCAATAGCAGCAGGGAACAAAGATGAGTATGCAACATAGGAAGCAAAAAACAAATGCAAAGTAGTCAACAATATCAATAGTATTTCTTTGACCCCAAACTAATTAAATCAAAGGCGTATAGTAACAAGATAATTAGTGTTCTTCTCAACTTGAAAATAAGACAAACCAAGCATGTTCGAAATGTATATTTTGGTGTTGATTCCTTTGTCTTTTCACATACTAAAAACCTTTTCGAGGAAGCAAATAATCCATTTTCATTCTCACTTAAACAATAAATGAAGAATTCCAACTAACCAACTGGAGTGTGCACTTTATTCTCGTTTCACATGAGTAAGGCATGAAAACATGTATTTTTATTGTTTATATAGAGTTGCTTTTTATTTCCCTATGAGTTAGAAAACAAAGCAGGCCATCAATCAACATTCTCAATTTAAGGAACACAACCAAAGATTTTGTTGGATTGACCATATCTTCTACTCGTAATAACTTTCACCTCGTCACTCCTCAGTATGTCTAGAGTATTTTCATCAATCCACATCCAACAGCGCTTTCTAGCATCTTCAAAATTCTCCTCCTTGACGATGTACCTTCCTAGATCTCGAACTTCATCATGCATCCAAAAACGATTGTACGCATCAATCTTTATCAATGACATGAGGAGAAGAACATCAATTGCATTGCGTGGAGAATGGTTGCTACTACGCCACATGTAGTCCACATAAGTCTTATCCTCCCCAATGCAAAAACATGCTATGTCTAGGAATATAGCTTTTTCTATGGTGTTCAATTTGTTGATGCTTATCATCAGTGATTCTCGGACATTATTGGGCGGGCCTTGCTTTAAGTCCTCCAATGTCTCGTCCCACTTTGATCTATTCATTCCGGCAAAAAGAGAACCCACGACTTCCAGAGTCAAAGGAAGCCTTCCTACGCTTAAAACAACTTCTTTCGAGAAATCATAGCAATCCTTAGAAGGAGTATCGCTTCTAAATGCGTGTTTACTGAAAAGCTGAATTGCTCGATACAAAGGCATCTCATTTACTGAGTGGGCCAAGTAATTGCCGGGTCGCATTTGTTTGTCCTCATTTAGTACTGTGCGTATGTCCCTAACTGTGACCATGATCCTACTTCTAGAACCGAACCAATCACAGCAACCTGCGAGGCTCTCGAGTTGTCTCTTCTCATCCACATTATCGACAACAACCAGAACTTTCTTGTCACTGAGTCCATTTCTTATGCGATGGATCCCGTCATGGGTGTCATGGATTCCGTCAGCAGAGGTCAAGCCCAATGTGTCAGATAAGAGTTTCTTTTGCACTTGTAAAAGATCTTGATGTTGGACAACTTCAAGGAAACTAGAGTAATCGAATTTAGGCAAGAACTGATTGAAGATAACCTTAGCAAGAGTTGATTTACCAATTCCACCTGTCCCATGGATAATAACAAAACGTACGCCATCAGAGTCAACATCCAACAAATTTTCTATATCTTTTTTATCATCCACTTCAACTAGATGGTAGGGAAGATCTCTGCTCTTCACCTTCAGCTTAAGCAGAACTTCTCGAACAATCAATTTTATAAGCTCCCCGTATCTGCCAAACATTTTAGATTAAGAAAATATTATCAACGTACTATTCCTAACTATCAAGCATGTACAATTTAAATAAGATAAGCTAAATATGTTACAACAGGTTTACAAACGGTGGCAGTTATTCAAATAACAGATTTTAACCCATTAGAAAGTAACAATCTCAAGTTACAACGATAATTATCTAAAAACATGAAGTGCTCAAATTAGCTGCTGCGGCTGCTGCCCAGACAGCCATTGGTTGGGTTGAAACACTAACACTCAGTTTCAATGCACTGATTTAAGAGGAAGGGGAAATAAGATGGATACTGACCGCAGAGAGTTAACAAAATAAAGGAATAATTGGATGGTAACGTTGTCCGTATGCTTACAAAGAAAAGAATGCAAATAGAGGAAATTAGGTCATTTCATGTTTGATGGAGGAAGGGAAAAGAATGAATAGGAATCTAAAATATTTTTATGACTATTTTGTCCTACTACTTATTCATAGACTAAATAAATGAAAAATAAAAACTTTAGTAACTTGGCCTTTTATTTATTTATTTATCAGAAGTAACTTGGCCTTTAGCTCGTTAAAGATTCAATATCAGCATCAATTAATTGATGTTATAGAATACATACATACTCACATACATACATATATAGTGGGATAGAAAGTTCACTTTAGGCCGCGTCTCCAAGTCACCTCCCTCTCTCTCTCTCTCTCTCTCTCTCTCTCTCTCTCTCTCTCTCTCTCTCTCTCTCTCAATGTCATTGAGATCTGGGAGACACCATCAAGATATACCGTTAATCTGGCCATGACTGTTCACATCTCAGCGAGATACATAGATAAAAATGTCTTAAGACGTTGTCAATAAACTTCCCCATCTATGTAGTTATTATCTTGAGATTTGTTATGAAGAAAGTGAGGGCGTGATGCAAGATTGCTGCTTCTAGTACCCATCTATGTAGTTATTATCTTGAGATTTAACAAGGCTTTAATCACTATTACGCTATTTGGTTTGTAACTGTAAATCTTCTACACTATTTGGTTTCATGAATAACATGTTATAGAGGAGCAATATTATCAGAATTTCCCAAATATTCCTAAAATTGGAATTTTAAAACACGCAATGTAATAACACTATTACTGCGACTAAATATGATGCAAATGTTTTGCATTTTTTTTTTCTGCTCTTTTTGGCAAAAAGCACCGTTGAAACGCTAGCAGTCTATATAGGTCCTTTAGTGATAGTAGAGAAGAAGTGACCGGATCCCGATGTTTGCTTATCTACGTAAAATTGATAAATCCTTCTTTGTTGAAAACTGATATTCATCAAATAAGTTATAGTTGGTTTTAATGCGCAGGCAATATTTTAGACTGATCAAACACATAATTAGTTCGCATGCTAGTAGGACAAAATCAGTCTGTTTGATCATCACTGAATAAGCGTTAATATCTACCGACCAAAAAAAAAAAAAAAGGAATAAGCGTTAATATCTGTCTTTTTGTTGTTTCTACTTTACCTTTTTTTCTAAAATGTCGAAAGATATTTATGTCGCTATTTAATTAATTTATTTATTTTTCGGTTTTTGACAAACGAACAGGATGCTAACTTGGCATTTAACTGTAACTTGACAATGATTTCCACATTCGCATTAAATTTTTTCTACTATTATATCAATTATAGGGAGAAATTATAGTTATTGAAGATAAATTTTTTATCCGACTAGAAGATAAATTGAATATAAGATATTTTCAAATCTATAAGAAAAAAATGCGTTTCTTTCAAATTATATTAAAATTAATAGCTGGAATAAGTTGCGGAAACTTACTCTTTCCCTTCCCGGTTCCAACCTCGTCTAGTTGCAACCTCACGAAGAGCGGCTTTCCAGCTCTTAACCTCATCGGGGCCACACCTCTTCTCATGCTCAGACAAGGCAATATTGTATAATTCTGTTCTGAGCTTGACATCATCCGGCTTCACGTCAAAGAAAAGGGGGAGGATCTCCTTCTTCCCATTCGACTTTGAAGTGCAATCTACCATATGCGCAACCTCACGGAGGCACCATACACTACAAGCGAAACCCTTAGAGAAGATGGGAATATAGATTTGACTGTCATCAAGGGCTCGCAGAAGGTTAACACCAATCTGCTGACCGATTCGGAGCTCTTCATTGTCTTTGAAGACACGGATTCCTTTCTCAACCATGTCATGATAGAGGCAACTAGTAAAGTTGTCTCGAGTATCCGGCCCCCTAAAACTTAGGAACACCTCGAACTCCATTCTTGAAGTGTCAGTTGGTGGTGCCATTGCACGAAGCAATCGAGACTTGAGTTAGAATCGAGCTGAACGAAAATTATCAATCAGCTTGCTTGAGGCGAGACATCAATCGAGCGCAATTTAAAAACAAAAAAAAAGAAGAGAAAAAAATAAAACAGGTGGTGACTTAGGTTGGTCACTGAATCACAGCCATCGATTGGCGATGACATTCGACCAAGAAATCGAAAATGAAACCCATATAGAGTACCTAGTGTGCTGATTGACGGACGGCCGACCGAGATGAAACAGCGACTGAGTCGAGATCGAGAGAGAGAGAAAGGTCGAAGTGCGCCGACGGAGAAATGAAAGGGAGAGCCCAGATCTGAGAGTGAGAACAAGAAGGTAGAAAGGGCTTGAGGTTCAAGATATTTTAGGGTGTGGTCCGGTTCCCAAGAACAGACCTTACAAGACAGGAGAGGCGTACTCTTTTAGCATTATTTTAAAAAATAATTATATTAAAAATCATAAAACTTATCATAAAAATATAATTAAATTTAAAAATTTAAAAAAATGTAATTAAATCGTTAAACTTATCATAAAAGTTTAACCGAGTTCTTAAATTTTCAATGAATGTTATTAAATCTTAAAACTTGTCAAAATGATTCAGTCAAATCATCGAGTTAGATTATAATTTTTGAAAATTTTAGGATTTAATTGCATTTTTGTAATAAGTTTCAAAACTCAGTTACACTTTTTAAAAGTTTAAGATTCGAATGTACTTTTATAATAAGTTTTATGATTTAATTGTAATTTTTAAAAGTTTTAAAACCCAATAGAACTTTCAATATACTTATACCTTATTTTTATACATCTTTGTTGTCCTCTTCAGGGGTGTAAATTGAAGATTTCAAAAGAAATACTTTACTTTCATTGTCGGAACAAATTTTACTTGAACTTTCACTGGTAAAAAAAAAAAAACAGACACGTTCTTACGCTGGTGGGACAAACACTAAAGTCGGCAACCTCTTGCTCTGTTACTGTTAGCTCCAAGTAAGAAGAACTTGGTGTGAAAAATTGCTGCTGTGATTATGGGGATCAGTGGAAAGGCATCTCCCATTGGATATTCTCAATTGTGCCTTTCTGTGTTCCACTGAAAATTTCTACTCCCTCTGCCCACTACCCAAGAAGAGCCTCTAGAATGGCTATCTTTGCTCATTCAAGACTCTTAAAAGACTGGACAAGGCCACAAAAAAGCTGCACTTGAAGAAAAATCCCTTGAACTTCAAGCCTAGTGCCAAAAACGAGCTTCCGCCAATTTGCAGTCACTGTCTGTCAAGGGAAAGAACCTCCTCGGCCCCAGTACAGCCAAGGCGAACTTTGAATGCAGACAGAAGCTCAGTCACTTGAGAAATGGGGACAACGTTAAAGATAATCACTGTGGTTCCATATATGAATTTGAGAGAGTCATAAAGAATTTTCGATCTCAATAAGTTCTTTCAAGGCACCAACCCTGAGAAGCAACAAATGCACACTCGACATGACAATGCCAGCATTGCCCCTCAACCCATGCAGGCACGCGTCGGCGAACTTCACAGCAGCATATGCCCGCACATTTCATTTACGCATTATTTGAGCATGTGAAAAGAGTTCGCATATCAAATAGCCATCAAATTTCCTGTTCGTAAAAGAGATCAGACTACTCAAAAAAAGAAAAAAAAAAGAAAAAAAAAAAAGAGATCAGACTACATCTCAAGGGCCCGAAAAAAGGACTCGCCATTGAAAGAGTCACTGAGCTAGCTCCAGCTTTAACCTGAAAGTTGTCGAGACACAGACGTACACAATTCAGTTGGCTTCACGACAAAAATTTAAGCAGAGAAGCGAAGACTAAGATGTCATGACAATTTCATTGTGAAAGTAGATGCAAAAGAATCCAGTTTTTATTAGACATCAACAATTACTTTTGGAAAATCCGATGCATATAACAATTCTGTCGTTGCATGAAACTTCTCCACTAAATTCAAGTAAGTCTCTGAGCCGTAGCTACAAGAGATGTATGGTGCTCCGTTACTACATTCTCTCTGTTAATTTCCATTGTTTTTCTTAACAAGTAGCAGAAACAATAATCATAAACGAAGATATTCTGCACAACTGCTTGCTTCTGCCTATAGCCCAAGACAGTCATCACCTTGTACATACTTTCACAGGCGAAGTGTCCCGTTAATTGCCACAAAGATCTTGGTTGGTGCTAGTGGATGTCAAGCCCCCTTGAGTTCATTACGGTGCATCGGCAGAGGCTTTACGCCATAAAGTTGACTTGCAAAAGACATCTTTGAAATGGCTCGTTAATTTAAAGAATTTAGAGACTCTTAAATGATTAAACGTGTAGTCATGTGTCTGGGTAAAAATATACTTGCTTGAAGTAGTGAATTCAATCCTTTTCGATAGGCCAAAAGTAAAGATTGACATAGCTTTCGTAGCACATGAATTATGTGACGGTCCACCTACAGGCCTAAACCACCAAGATAATTATAAGGGGCTTAAAATTCTAATAACGTGCTATCAAGAACATATGCATATGATCCACCTAGTAATTTCTATGCATAGAGTAGCATGCTTGATGTGTCAACCATCATCAAGCAGAGTAGTTTGAAGTGAACGTGAGAAGGACAATAATGCAATCGAAAAGGGCGAAAAGAAACAGCAAGGAAACCCTCGCATGTGCAACGTGAGAAGGACAATAATGCAATCGAAAAGGGCGAAAAGAAACAGCAAGGAAACCCTCGCATGTGCATATTTTATGGAAGCAAAGCAATAGTCGAAAAAAAGTTGAAGGGAGGCATGAAGTTTCTAAAAAATGCCAAACAACTTTATGGAAACTAGATCGGAAGGTGCCTTTCTTTGCTTTTCCTAAAATAAATAAATAAAAATAAAAATCAACCTGCTTTTTGGGTCAAGCACGTAAAATTCTTTGGTGGCTTGTCCCATTTTTCAACTCTAACCATGAGAAAGGGCATCCCGAAAGCTCAAACATAATTCAAGGAAGTGGCACGAAAGTAGACTTAGGCAGTGGGATTATATCATGAATCATGAAATTGGTTGGATAACATCAAATACTCAATACGCGATTCCAATACCAAACAACATACAACATATTTTGCATATATCTGTGTGTGCATATAATATTAATTCACATTTAGCTCTCTCCATTTTTTGGTACAAGCTGATCTTTTTGAAAGGGGATAAAATGATGACTGTATATGTGCAAACATTCTAGAATCTTCAAGAGAAAGGGAGAAAGAAAATAGTCAAAGGCTACATCTTCAAGAGTAACAAGCTCAGCTCGTGATTACTCCCTTTAATTGGTCTACATCTCTGATTGGAGGTAAAATCTCTCATTTTTTATAAGCTCATCGAACCAACACAGTATTCTATAAAATCAAGCTATCTGATTCAATGTTGCATAGGTTCGTGCCAACTAAAATGTCATAGGATGATGAAGGACAAAAATAAAGGAAGTGCAGGCCCTTCTGATATCATGGCCATTGTAAGGGGGGTAGTTCCGCCGTTTCCAAACTCTCAAACAACCCTCGTCGACAAATTTGCACACCGACGAGCGTAAGGAAAGCGAAAATGCGTAGAATAGGATCGCTTCGTTTAAGCCATGTCCATGTAATGAACACATGAAGCTTCCCCTCGCTCCCTGTGAAATCCCCGTGTAAACGCAAGGAAACTGAAAAAGCAAAAGGACAGACACGTGCATGACATGACTTTATAACTTTCGTGTTTTTCCACAACTCTTCTTTTCTCTGACAATTCAGCTCAATTACGATGAGGCGTGAAGCATACATAAAATAGAGGAAGGAGACACGAACAGGACAGGAGACTTTTGCAATGGGCTCGAAACTTTTTTGAGGCTTCTTAGTTACTTTCGTAGCACATGTGGTGTACATAAAGAGGAAAGGAGACTTTTGCAATGGGGTCGAAACTTTTTTAGGCTTCTTAGTTGCTTTCGTAGCACATGTGGTGTGACAGTCCACCCAACAGGCCTTAACCACCAAGATAATTATAACGAGCTTAAAATTTTAAGAAGCCACCTTTCCAATCAAGCACATAAAATTCTCTGGTCGGAAAGTACCTGTGCTTATCCCATTTTTGACTTTGACCATGAAAAAACATCCTGAAAACACAAACATAAATTGTTGGAGTTGGTACGAAAGTAGATTTAGGCAGTGGGATTATATCACAAATCATGAAATTGGTTGGATGCTCTCATATACTCAAGACCAATACTAAACAACATACAAAATATCTTGTACATATATCCCTGCGTGTGCATAATTTGATTAGTGTTTAGCTTTGCCCATTTTTCCAGTGTAAATTTATCTCTTTGAAAGGGGATAAAATAAAGACTATATACGTGTAAATCTTCTTAATTTCCTCAATAGAAAAGGAGAAATAAAAAAGTCAAAGGCTACATTTTCAGGAGGAGCAAACCTAGTTTGTGACTACTCCCTTCAATCAGTCTACATCTCTGACTAGAGGTAAAATCTCTCATTTTCCATAGACTTGTCAATCCAACATAACATTCTTAAAAATCATGCCACTTGATCCATTAATTTACAGGTTCGTGCCAACTAAAATGAATAGGAAGATGAAGGACAAAGGAAAGAAAGTGTAGGCTTTGCTCATGGGCATTATAAGGAGAATAGAGAAGGCCACAAACTTGGGGTAGTTCTGCCGTCTCCAACCCCTCAAACAATCCTTACTGATTGTTGGGAATGCACAACAAGAGTCCAATATCTTCACCTAGGGAGATTTCGAAGAAGAAACCCAAGTCCGAATCCATTAACATATCTAGTTGGACCCATGTTAAACCAATGAATTATAGACTAGGTAGGATATATTAATTGCTCCACATCATAACAATTCTCAAATATTCTCAAATATGGGATTTCTTTAACACACACGTGTGTATCCTAACAATCTCCTCCTCACGTGTAAGTTTCAGTTTTAGATTTGCTCTCCCTTAATTCGGTTATCTTTCTATATTACCTTATCTTAACTTGAATTTCCAATGCCCAATTTCATCCTTAGTCTCTTTTTTGGACTGAACCATGAAGTTTGTCATCGGGCCCGCATTATTACATCACAACACCCATTTTTTCGAAAACCACGTTGATCACTAGATTCCTAGTTGAGATATTCACTAAATAGCAATCCATATCGAGAGTGGGCCACCAATCAACCATCGGCTCTAATACCATTTGTTGAGAGCGCATAATGAAAGTCCAATACCTTCACTTGGGGAGATCTCTAAGAGAGAACCTAAGTCCGAGTCTATTATCATATGTAGTTGAACCCACCTTAACTCAAAAGATTAAGCCAATGAGTTATGAGTTAACGAGAATATATTAACTGTTTCACACCACATCAATTCTCTAATGTGAGATTTCTCTAACACAACTTACATGTATATCCTAACACCGATAGTTCGCTCTCTACAACTTTCATTTTTTATTTTTCCTTTAGTTTTTGTCTTTTTTTAATAGCCTTTCTTAATTTTTTTTTCTTTGGTCTTTCCTACCTTTTTAATTTTTAAATTTTCATAACGTGACACTACATTGGCGCTGTATCAAAACCATGTATGCAAAAGGATAGTACAAAACACCACGTCGTATTTTGGAATCTAGGTTAGCAAATCTATTTTTTAAGCTTGCTCGAAGGATTAAATTGCACTCAACAAAAAATGCTTAGGACTTGATTCACAAATTTGAAATTTAGGACTTGACTACGTATTCAGCCAAACATTTAGGACTGTTGGTGTTATAAAAGCCTAAAACAAGAGTGCGGTGGATACCAAATATTCATATAAGAATGTAACAAATACCAATTACTTGGATAAAAATTCTAATGTGATACCCATCCTACATCGGTCTCTCCCGCTAAGAAGAACTCTGCTATTCACGGGCTTCCCAATGCATCTTTTTTTTTTTTTTTTTTTTTTTTTTTTTTTTATGGTAGAACACGAAGTAAAAAATTTCATTACATAAGATAGGCGTGTAAATTTATACAATTTCATTGAAGAACTGAGATTGATGCCTTTTGTTTTTTTTCCTTGGGTATGCACTCTAGAAATTTCTTCGTCCTCCACGACAACACCCATATGACAAGAAAGCGCAGATTGCACATACACGGTTCGTGTTATTTTCGCAAGAGGAAGCATAAGTCGCACATTGTAATTTATTATTGCGTTGGGTGTATTATACCAAGTCCCTCTTCAAATGATGCTGGGTCTAGTGAAAAGCGAGTTGTCTCTTTGTTTGATACCGATATGTGATGAGAAAAAGCAAGAATCCTTTGCCTTGTCCGACCAGACTATAGGACACGATGCATGTGATCGCGGGTCATTCATTTCTTTTTTGTAGCGTAGCTTTTGGTTCAGGTTATCTCGGGCTATCATTGATTTGGCGATGGGACAACAGACAGCACAGCACCTCTTTCCTTCATTCACCGTCGCAACATCTGATGAAACCGATCCTGACCGTCGAATCATATGACTGCATCTCGGGATTTATGAGGAAGGGAATTTGCGTGGAACGGTTGATTTCTAGTTGCGATGCGTTGGAAAAGCTGGGACAGGGCAGTACCGAAGGGACTCGGAAATGGCCGGGCAAAAAGATGCGTTACAATAAACTTGTAGATTGGCAGCAAAAATAGCATATTCGTTGGGAGGACAAATTTTCACGCCAACAAGCCATGTCCATGCGATGAACACAAGAAACTTCCCCTCAACTCCCTGCGAAATCCCCATGTAAACGCAAGGAAACTGAAAAAGCAGAAGGACATACGCGCATTACTTTATCGCTTTCGTGTTTTTCCACAACTTTGTTTTTTTCTCTGACAATTCAACTCAATTGCGAGTTGACGCGTGAAGCGTACGTAAAAGATAAGAGAGGAAAGAGACATGAAGAGGACGAGACTTTTGCAATGGGGTGGAAACTTTTTGAGGTTTCTTAGGTGCTGCATTAGAACATTTCTCATTCTCCTAATTTATGTTCTTTTATTCCCTAACAAAAAAAAAAAAAAAAAAAAAAAAACAGAAACCCGTTTGGTAATGTCAAGTTGATTTCTATTCCCCGGAATAGAAAAGTTAGCCTGGGAATAGAAATAAGAACCAAAAAAACATTGATTCTTGTCCCGGGAACAATTTCTAGAAATAAGAAAATTTTCTTTTTTATTTTTATTTTATTTCTCTCTTGCTGTAGCCACCTCCAACCGTCTAGAGCCACCGCCGACCGTGAGCAAGAATAAAAAAAAAAAAAAAAAATAATAAATAAATAAATACAAATAAAACACAAACGCAAGAAAATAAAAAATAATACAAATAAAACAAATAAAACAAATAAATACAAAAAAATAAAAAAACAAATAAATACAAAAAAAAATAAAATAAAAAATAAAAAACAAATAAATACAAAAAAAAATACAAATTAATACAAATACAAAAAAACGCAAGAAAATAAAAAAAAAAAAAAAAATAAATACAAATAAACAAATAAAAAACAAAAATACAAAAATAAATACAAAACAAATAAAAATACAAAAAAAAATAAATACAAATAAAAAACAAACGCAAGAAAATAAAAAAAAATAAATAAATACAAAAAAAATAAATACAAATAAACAAAAAAAAAAATACAAAACAAATAAAAAAAAAAAAAAAAAAACAAATAAATACAAATAAAAAACAAACGCAAGAAAATAAAAAAAAAAAATAAAAAATAAATAAATAAAATAAATACAAAAAAAGAATAAAAAAAGAATAAAAAGAACAAATAAAAAACAAATAAATACAAAAATGAATCGTTACGTTACCAAACGCATTTATATTCTTTTTCTATTCCAAGAGTAGAAATTTTGTGCAGTTATTAAACGGGTTCTTTTGTTCATAAACTATTCCCCGGAATAAAAATAGAAAAGAACTATTTCTGGAAAAAAACTCTTCCCCAGCCAATAAATTTTACCATGGGCACTCTTAGTTGCTTGGATGTTAAGTTGAAAATGAGAGGAAATTGTGGGGGCAATTAAATAGAATGAATATGCATTCTTGTTCTATGTAAATGTTTTTGGCATCTCGAGCAACGATTCTGAATTTTCTAAAGGCTTCAATATTGATTCCACATGTTCTCGAGCTCCAAAGTGGTGGGTTAGAGAAAATGGATTATTTTTAATTTCACGAAATGTCTAGCAAGAAAGACTAAATTGCATTGGAAGGAAATGCACCTACACGTCCACGTTATGCACCATGCCATCTTCATGGACGGGCTTCATGCGTCTCATCATCACCTTGAAGTAGCCACAGGCCCACAATCATAAATCCCAACTTCCCTTAAAGAACTTCATCCAGCATGGCCATCAAGGAATTTTTAGTGATACATATCCAGAGTAAAACTCTCATTGCCACAAAATGCCAAGATGTCATCCAAGTTAGTTGAATATTGATATAGTGTGTCAAAGTTCATTTGGCCTAGCTTGGTTGAATACATACATGACAGCGTTAAAATGGACACTTGTTAATAGTCGAACATAACACAATTGTGAAAACAAATCATAGTGCAACTAGAGAAAAGTATCATTATTCAGCAGGTTAAATCGATCTTACAATGAAAAATGAAATATTCATAAACCCAAGCGATGATCTAACTCCAAATAATAATAAAAACTAGCAAACGGAGAGAAACTCTTATTCCACCGACTATTGGTTGTGATTGGTTTACAAGTTATGAACATCGTGCACAAGTAAATTTAACGAAATATAATGTGGGTGATGTTAATGTTTGTAAACCCACCAATTAAAAGATCAACTAAAGAAAGTTTCCTCTTACTAGGAATGGGATAAAAAACACGGCCCTCCTAAAAATAAAGGAAAAATAAATGAGGTAAAAAATCTTGAAATAATCACTTCTTGTGTTAGCAATAATCTCATAGATAGATCATATATACGGTGAGACCCTTTAATATCTCATGTTTCTTTTACCACTCATGGATCCGGATACAAGTCCAAAAGCTCTTTGCTTATAGATCAAAATGTAAACCGGGCCAATTATGCTTCTCACGTCTTAAGTTAGCAATTATCTCATGGATTAGGTCGGCCTGCTTGAGATTGATTCTGGTCTCTTTCAGTTGGTAGGTCATACTCGTCTTGGTTGCGTTGGCAACGTTCCCGATTTTGATGTGGTCCAGGTTGCTACGACCTTGAATTTGTGTTTCCATTAACGATGTGAAGGCCTTGGCTTAATTTTATGAATTTAGCACCAACACCACATGCAGCTTAATCTCATTGACGATCTTGTTGAGCTTGTTTTGGGCTACATTTATGGACACTTAAATTTTGGCAACTCTTTTAATCATCCTTTAATTGCACAACTGCAATTATAAACGAGTAGCAGAAAAAATAATCATAAACGAAGATATTCTGCACAACTGCTTGCTTCTGCCTATAGCCCAAGACCGTCAACACCTTGTACATACTTTCACAGGCGAGGTGTCCCGTTAATTCCCACAAAGATCTTGGTTGGTGCTAGTGGATGTCGAGGTCTCTTAAGTTCATTACGGTGCATCGGCAGAGGCTTCACGCCATAAAGTTGACTTGCAAAAGACATCTTCGAAATGGCTCGTTAATTTAAAGAATTTGGAGACTCTAAAATGATTAAACATGTAGTCATGTGTCTAGGAAAAAATATACTTGCTTGAAGCAGTGTATTCAATCCTTTTCGATAGGCCAAAAGTAAAGATTGACACAGCTTTCGTAGCACATGAATTATGTGACGGTCCACCTACAGGTCTAACCACCAAGAAAATTATAAGGAGCTTAAAATTTTAATAACCTGCTATCAAGGGCTATGCAGATGATCCACCCAATAATTTCTATGCATAGAGTAGCATGCTTGATGTGTCAACCATCATCAAGCAGAGTAGTTTGATGTGAACGTGATAAGGACAATAATGCAATCAAAAAGGGTGAAAAGAAATAGCAAGGAAACCCTCGCATGTGCATGTTTAATGGAAGCAAAGCAATAGTCGAAAAAAAGTTGAAGGGAGGCATGAAGTTTCTCAAAAATGCCAAACAACTTTATGGAAACTGAGTCGAAAGGTGCCTTTGCTTTTCCTAAAATAAATAAATAAAAATTAAAATCAACCTGCCTTTTGTGTCAAGCACATAAAATTCTCTAGTGGCTTGTCCCATTTTTCAACTCTAACCATGAGAAAGGGCATCTTGAAAGCTCAAACATAATTCGAGGAGGTGGCATGAAAGTAGACTTAGGCAATGGGATTATATCATGAATGTGAAATTAGTTGGATAACGTCAAATACTCAATACGCGATTCCACTACCAAACAACATACAACATATTTTGTATATATCTGTGTGTCCATATAATATTGATTCACATCTAGGTCTCTCCATTTTTTGGTACAAGCTGATCTTTTTGAATGGGGATAAAATGATGACTGTATATGTGCAAACATTCTATAATCTTTAAGAGAAAAGGAGAAAGAAAATAGTCAAAGGCTACATCTTCAAGAGTAACAAGCTCAGCTCGTGATTACTCCCTTTAATTGGTCTACATCTCCGATTGGAGGTAAAATCTCTCATTTTCTATATGCTCATCGAACCAACACAGTATTCTATAAAATCAAGCTATCTGATTCAATATTTCATAGGTTCGTGCCAACTAAAATGTCATAGGAGGATGAAGGACAAAAATAAAGGAATTGCAGGCCCTGCTGATATCATGGCCATTGTAAGTGGGGGTAGTTCCGCTGTTTCCAAACTCTCAAACAACCCTCATCGACAAATTTGCACACCGACGAGCATAAGGAAAGTGAAAACACGTGGAATAGGAGCGCTCCGTTTAAGCCTTATCCATGTAATGAACACATGAAGCTTCCCCTCACTCCCTATGAAATCCCCGTGTAAACGCAAGGAAACTGAAAAAGCAAAAGGACAGACACGTGCATGACTTTATAACTTTCGTGTTTTTCCACAACTTTTTTTTTTCTCTGACAATTCAGCTCAATTGCGACGAGGCATGAAGCATACATAAAATAGAGGAAGGAGACACGAAGAGGACATGAGACTTTTACAATGGGGTCCAAACTTTTTGAGGCTTCATAATTGCTTTCGTAGCACATGTGGTGTGGCGGTCCACCCAACAGGCCTCAATCACCAAGATAATTATAACGAGCTTAAAATTTTAAGAACCCGCCTTTCCAGTCAAGCACATAAAATTCTCTGGTCGGAAAGTACTTGTGCTTATCCCGTTTTAGACTTTGACCATGAAAAAACGTCCTGAAAACACAAATATAAATTGTTGGAGTTGGTACAAAAGTAGATTTAGGCAGTGGGATTATATCACAAATCATGAAATTGGTTGGATGCTCTCATATACTCAAGACCAATACTAAACAACATACAAAATATCTTGTACATATATCTTTGCGTGTGTATAATTTGATTAGTGTTTAGCTTTGCCCATTTTTCCAGTGTAAATTTATCTCTTTGAAAGGGGATAAGATAAAGACTATATACGTGTAAATCTTCTTAATTTCCTCAATAGAAAGGGAGAAATAAAAAAAGTCAAAGTCCACATTTTCAGGAGGAGCAAGCCCAGTTTGTGATACTCCCTTCAATCGGTCTACATCTCTGACTAGAGGTAAAATCTCTCATTTTCCATAAACTTATTAATCCAACATAACATTCTTAAAAATCATGCCACTTGATTCATTAATTTATAGGTTCATGCCAACTAAAATGAATAGGAAGATGAAGGACAAAGGAAAGAAAGTGCAGGCTTTGCTCATGGGCATTATAAGGAGAATAAAGAAGGCCACTCGGGGTAGTTTTGCCATCTCCAACCCCTCACGGATTGTTCGGGAATGCACGTCCGATATCTTCACCTGGGGAGATTTTGAAGAAGAAACCCAAGTCCGAATCCATTAACATATCTAGTTGGACCCATGTTAAACGAATGAATTATAGACCAATTAGGATATACTAATTGCTCCACATCATATCAATTCTCCAATATGGGATTTCTTTAACACACACGCATATATCCTAACAATCACTAAATAGCGAGTAATTCCAGTAAATTCCAGTTTTAGATTTGTTCTCCCTTAATTCGTAATTCGGTTATCTTTCTATATTAACTTATCTTAACTTGAATTTCCAATGCCCAATTTCATCCTTAGTCTCTTTTTCAAACTGAATCATGAAGTCTATCATCAGGCCCGCATTATACCACAATGCCCATTTGCTCAAAAACCACGTTGACCACTAGATTCCTAGTTGAGATATTCACTAAATAGCGATACATATCGAGAGTGGGCCACCAATCAACTATCGGCTCTAATACCATTTGTTGAGAGCGCGTAATGAAAGTCCAATACCTTCGCTTGGGGAGATTTCCAAGAGAGAACCTAAGTTCGAGTCCATTATTATATTCAATTGAACCCACCTTAACTCAAAAGATTAAGTTAATGAGTTATGAGTTAATAAGGATATATTAAGTGTTTTATACCACATCAATTCTCTGATGTGGGATTTTTCTAACACAACTTACATGCTTATCCTAACACTGATAGTTCCACTCTCTACAACTTTCATTTTTTATTTTTCCTTTATTTTTTGTCTTTTGTCTTTTTTAATAGCCTTTCAAAAAAAAAAAAAATTCTTTGGTCTTTCCTACCTTTTTAATTTTTAAATTTTCATGACGTGACACTACATTAGCACTATATCAAAACCATGTATGCAAAAGGATAGTTCAAAATGCCACCTTGGATTTTGGAATCTAGGTTAGCAAATATATTTTAAGCTTACTCGAAGGATTAAATTGCACTCAACAAAAAATGCTTAGGACTTGATTGCACAAATTTAAAATTTAGGACTTGACTACGTATTCAACCAAACATTCAGGACTGTTGGTGTAATTTTCACTTATAAGAGCCTAAAACAATAGTGTGGTGGATACCAACTATTCATGTAAGAATGTGACAAGTACCGATTACTTTGATAAAAATTCTAATGTGATACCCATCCTACATCGATCTCTCCCATTGAGAAGAACTCTGCTATTCATGGGCTTCCCAATGCATTTGTTTTTTTTTTTTTTTTTTTTTTTTTGGTAGAACACGAAGTAAAAATTTCATTACATAAGATAGGCGTGTAAATTCATACAATTTCATTGAAGAACCGAGATTGATGTCTTTTGTTTTTTTCCTTGGGTATGCACTCGAGAAATTTCTTCATCCTCCATGACAACAATCATATGACAAGAAAGTGTAGATTGCACATATATGGTTTGTGTTATTTTCGCAAGAGGAAGCATAAGTCGCACATTTTAATTTATTATTTCGTTGGGTGTATTATACCATGTCCCTCTTCAAATGATGCTGGGTCTAGTGAAAAGCGAGTTGTCTCTTTGTTTGATACCGATATGTGATGAGAAAAAGCAAGAAACCTTTGCCTTGTCCGACCAGACTATAGGACACGATGCATGTGATCGCGGGTCATTCATTTCTTTTTTGTAGCGTAGCTTTTGGGTCGAGTTATCTCGAGCTGTCATTGATTTGGCGATGGGACAACAGACAGCACCTCTTTCCTTCATTCACCGTCCCAACATATGATGAAACCGATCCCGACCATCGAATCAGATGACTGCATCTCGGGATTTATGAGGAAGGGAATTTGCGTGGAACGGTTGATTTCTAGTTGCGGTGCGTTGGAAAAGCTGAGATGGGGCAGTACCGAAGGGACTCGGAAATGGCCGGGCAGAAAGATGCGTTAGAATAAACTTGTAGATTAGCAGCAAAAAATAGCATATTAGTTGGGAGGACATATTTTCACGCCAACAAGCCCTGTCCATGTGATGAACATATGAAACTTCCCCTCAACTCCCTGCGAAATCCCCATGTAAACGCAAGGAAACTGAAAAAGCAGAAGGACAGACGCGCATTACTTTATCTCTTTTGTGTTTTTCCACAACTTTGTTTTTTTCTCTGATAATTCAACTCAATTGCGAGTTGATGCATGAAGCATACGTAAAAGATAAGAGAGGAAAGAGACATGAAGAGGACGAGACTTTTGCAATTGGGTGGAAACTTTTTGAGGCTTCTTAGTTGATTGGATGTTAAGTTGAAAATGAGAGGAAATTGTGGAGGCAAGTAAATAGAATGAATATGCATTCTTGTTCTATGTAAATGTTTGGCATCTCTAGCAACGATTTTGAATTTTCTAAAGGCTTCAATATTGATTCCACATGTTCTCGAGCTCCAAAGTGGTGGGTTAGAGAAAATGGATTATTTTTTATTTCACGAAATGTCCGGTGAGAAAGACTAAATTGCATTGGAAGGAAATGCACCTACACGTCCACGTTATGCACCGTGCCATCTTCATTGACCCATGCTTCATGCGTCTCATCATCACCTTGAAGTAGCCACAGGCCCACAATCATAAATCCCAACTTCCCTTAAAGAACTTCATCCAGCATGGCCATCAAGGAATTTTTAGTGATACATATCCAGAGTAAAACTCTCATTGCCACAAAATGCCAAGATGTCATCCAAGTTAGTTGAATATTGATATAGTGTGTCAAAATTCATTTGGCCTAGCTTGGTTGAATACATACATGACAGTGTTAAGATGGACACTTGTTAATAGTCGAACATAACACAATTGTGAAAACAAATCATAGTGCAACTAGAGAAAAGTATCATTATTCAGCGGGAAAAACCGATCTAACAATGAAAAATGAAATATTCATAAACCCTAGCGATGATCTAACTCCAAATAAAAAAACTAGCAAATGGAGAGAAATTCTTATTCCACCGACTATTGGTTGTGATTGGTTTACAAGTTATGAACATCGTGCACAAGTAAATTTAACGAAATATAATGTGGGTGATGTTAATGTTTGTAAACCCACCAATTAAAAGATCAACTAAAGAAAGTTTCCTCTTACTAGGAATGGGAGAAAAAACATGGCCATCCTAAAAATAAAGGAAAAATAAATCAGGTAAAAAATCTTGAAATTATCTCTTCTTGTGTTAGCAATAGTCTCATAGACGGATCATATATACGGTAAGAAAACCTTCAATATCTTCTGCATTTCTTTTACTACTCATGGATCCATATATGAGCCCATAAGTTCTTTGCTCCTCAATCAAATTGTAAACCGGGCCGATAATGCTTCTCACAACTTGTGTTAGCAATAATCTCATGGATTACGTTGGCCTACTTGAGCCTGAGTGTGGCCTCTTGCAACTGGCAGGTCATACTCGTCTTAGTTGCATTGGTATCGTTCCCGATTTTGATGTGGTCAAGGTTGCCGCAATCTTGAATTTGCATTTCCATTAACGATGCGAAGGCCTTGGCTTAATTTAGTGAATTTAGCAGCAAAACCTCATGCAGCTTTATTTCATTGACGGTCTGGTTGAGCTTGTTTTGAGCTATATTTGTCGACACTTAAATTTTAGCATTAATTGAGTAGAAAATTAAAGGTTAATTTTTAGCCTCTAAAAAATATTCATCATGAAAATCGCATAGTAAATTATAAAGATATTAGGAATATTTGCATAGAATTTATTAAGATTTATAAAATAAAAATAAATAAATAAAGGGTTTTTTTTTTTAAAAAAAAAAAAAAAGCAAGACTGGGCCGGGTTCACGCTGGCCCAGCCTCTTTTCGTTTTCCTCTTCTTTTCCCGCAGGGGCGGCCCATTTTCCCTTTTCCCCGGCCCGGCCCGCGCGCCTATCTCTTCCTCCTTCCATCTCTGTAGCACCACAGACGTACCCGAGCAGAAAGCAGGAGCAGCCATGATCCGGGGGTCGGGTTCAGGCCGAGATTGAGAGTGGGAGAGAGCGAGAAGCAGAGAGCGAAGAGTGAGGCAGTGAGTGAAGGGCCTCCTCCGGTAGCCGCTGCGTCTGGACCTCGGCCGCCAACCCTCACCGACGCGTGCCTCTCCCTCACGGTAGGTCTCGGTGTGTTTCTTTTTGATTGGTTTCGGGTTGTGTCGATTTCCTGAAGATCTCGGCTCCGAGGAGGGCAAGACGATCGGGCATGGCCCGATCTGTCAAGCTCGTCCTCCATTCACCGCCGCCGAGCCGGGTAGGGCCGCTGCCGCGACCGCCCCTGTTTTTCTCTGTCCTGCGAGTCCTCTGTTTTGCCCCGTTTTGGGTGACATCGGGCCGGCGCTCGCGGCCGTTCGGCTCGCGCGAGCTCCAGCCCTCGTCGCCCTTGTATTTTGTTTCCATGTTTCCATAGTCCCCGTACGTCGCGCGTCTCTCCGGCGCGCGTTCGAGTCCCTGTTGAGCCAGAAACCTTACGATTCGGCAGCGCACATCAACCGTTTGTGAAAATGCCCCAGTTAGTGTTAATATAAAATGAGACCAAGACCGTCCTTCGACGGGCTGGCTCATGCCGTCCTTTGTTGATGTTGATTATTCCCTCGCAGATTCGTGCAGCCCTGAATGTTTCTGCCCTCATTATCCTCTTCTTTTTATGAGCCGTATGCATGCTAGCGGTTAAATCGTGGGACGTGTCGGTGAAGCGAAGGCCTCGTGAGGATTCCTGAATGAGTCCTCGCCTCACTGGCGATGGCAAACTGCCAAAGAAATCAAAATGACAGCACAATCGAATCGAAACATTACATGAAGTGATCGAAAACGAAACCGACATAAAGAGAGAGTACCAAGTGGGCTGATCGACGGCCAACAGACAAAGGCGAGGCCGCAATCCGCGAGATCAAGAGAGAGATTGGACGAGACGGCGACTCAGGCGAGACCAGAGAGGGAAAAAAACGAAGGGCGCCGTTGGAGAGACGAGAGAGAGGCCAGATCTGAGAGCGTGAAGCAGAAAGTAGAAGGTGCTCTAAATTTAAGACATTTTAGGGTTTTGCTTGAATCTATTAAACCGGTTTTAACTGAGAACCGGTTTTGAAATCTGTTCCAAACCGGTTTCACCCGAGAACTAATTTTACTAGGCCGGGGAGGCGTGCTGTGTTAGCATCTTATTTCGAAAGCGAGTTGTCCTCTTCATGGGCGAGATTGGAAGAATTTACGGATGATCCCGCCATTCGACTAATTATTTTTTCTTGACAAAAGATATATGAACTCGAGAATCTTATAGTCTGAATTTTCCATGTAAGGAGAACTTGGTATCAGAAATTGCTGCCGAATCCGGAGAGGCATCTCCGAATGAAAATTGTCAATCTTGAGGGGGGACTTGAGTTTTTTATAGGAGGGATACTTGTCCAAAAATCCGGTTCTAAACTTTGAAAATTTGTCATTTTAGTCATAAACTATTTCACGATTTGTTAATTTAGTTTTAAATATTTTAATGATTCGTCAATATAATCCTTATGGTAATTTTAACCAGAAATCATTGAAAAAACCGACGTTCACGTTAGTAGTTTCTCACCAAAATTGGTCAAAAAAGATTACATTAACAAACCGTCAAAAGATTTAGGATTTAATTAGCAAACTTAAGAAGTTTAGAACTAAATCTGCCTCCATACAATAGGTTCAAGATTTTTTGCAACATTTGGCCATTATGTGGGCAATTGGAGTTGGTGGTTTAGGAAACATATTTAATTGAGTAAATTAGAGCAATGAAACCGGAAAAAGGAAAAATAAAAAGAAAAAACATCCGGTAATAAGTCCTTTTACTTTGTCAAATTGTCATTGAGTTCTAATCATGCAGAAGCATTCGTGCAATTGTTGAATACAAGTCTAACATGAAATTAATATGAAATTAATATAAATTGTGCTGCCCAGAGATGTAATCGAACGGACTACGTCGAACTCTTAAAACAATGAGGACCCTTTAGAAAAATTTATTATGATTTATTGTCCCTAAGTTGTTTAGTCTCTTCA
Source organism: Eucalyptus sp. ANBG9806169 (assembly GCA_014182395.1). NCBI lineage: Eukaryota > Viridiplantae > Streptophyta > Magnoliopsida > Myrtales > Myrtaceae > Eucalyptus > Eucalyptus sp. ANBG9806169. Next base: position 18,885,793 of record CM024580.1, on the reverse strand, counting down.
AGCCCAACTAGCTCCATCTCCGCCACTCCCACTTATGAAACTTCCTCTTGATAGTAATTATCAAGCAACCAAATATAAATAATCTGCAGATGTTGAAATTTCGTAGCGACGATAATCTATTGGTAGCTTCCTCTTGGGACCTAGCGGACAAGAATTTGTCTATTCTGAAAATTAGAAACTTTTATTTTTTTGGTATTGACTATTGGAATATTTTCTAGGTTTTGAGGAGGGAAAAGTACAAAAAAAAATATTCTAAACATATTGCATTAGCACCAATTTAGTTCTAAATTCTTAAGTTACATAAATTTAATCCTAAATTGTTTTCACATCAATACTAATTGAATTCATCGGGCAAATTTAGGCTAGAAATTGCTAAATGGATTCCGATTGTCCTACATGATATAGCTTATGCTAACGTGAATATGCTTTATACAATTTTTAATTATTTTTCAATTTTTTAATTTTTCTTTTACTTTTTCTTCTTCTTTTTTTCATTTTTCATCCCTTATTTTCCTTCACCAATTGCCAGCCGCCAACAAGGGTGATGGCCAGGAGGCCAGGGCGAGGCCTCTCTCTCTCTCTCTCTCTGTGCAGTTCAAATCGAATCATTTCCTCATTCATTTGGCACCCATAAGTTCACATTCAATCCTTTTTCTTCGCTTCCGTTTTTCTTTTGAATTTCGTTTTCTCGCCCTTTTTAACTGCCTAACCAAAATTTAAAAAAAAAGTGTGCTCTGCTCCTTCTCGAGCGGTGATCTTGTGCCCACAACCAACTACAGCTTCGTCGGTTAACCCCCCACCCAACCTGAAGTCCTCTCGTTTGTGTCGTCTCTGATCAGCCCAAAAAGTTCCTCCCTGTTTCTTCTCTCTTTCAGTCTCTTTGTTTTCTGGATTCGATTCGTCGGCTTGCTTGAATTTTGGTGGTAAAATTTCTTGCTTGTTGAATTGCGGATGTTCCACACCGATCTAGAAATCTTCAACCCTTTGAGCAAGACAGCGTTGTTCACGGAAGCTGGCTTAGCGGTCTTTGCTTTGAGGGTTTTTTTTTTTTTGTTGCATTTCCAAATTCTGCTTCTGGTATTGCCACTCGCCAGTCATGACCATATGCCAGCCTTTGGCGAGGGGTGGCCTTTCCTAGCCTTCGCTCGCTCTCACCAAAGATTGGTGAGGGCATCCTAGCCCTCACCCTCGCTAATGGCCAAAGGAGATTGCGGAGGTTGGCAACCGGAGGGAATAAGGATAAAAGATTAAAAAAAAAAAAAAAAATTCAAATAAAGATCTAAAGTTCTCTTATTTTCTCAAATAAATGTATGAAATGGATATTATTTCAAAAAAAAACTCGGAATGTCCTTAATTTCTCAAATAAGGGCCTGAACTCACCAAATGTGAAGGGCAATTTTGTCTTTTTAATCTTTTTAAAATTTTCTTTTTTTGTTATTTTTTTTTCAGCTTTTTCCTTTTAAAAAAACTAAAAAACTAAAGAAAATAAAATAAAATAAAATAAAACACAGGTGGGAGGGCCTGCCCCAGGCATCGGTGACCTCGCCAGCCTTTGTCGCTGCCCCGCTTGCAATGAGGCGGCAATTCTTTTTTATCTTTTTTTTTTTAAGTTTATAATATAAATTAATTGTGTTTGGACGAAAATGCCCTTGATCGACCTGAATTTTTTGCCGGTCTGCGAGGCTAGGCCCTTATTTGAAATGGTTATAATCACAGACCTTTATTTGAGAAAATGAGGTTACTTCGGTCCCTTATTTGGAATTTTCCCAAAAAAAATGAAAAAAAGAAAAAAAGAAAGAAAAAAGGAATATAAAAAATAATAAATAAAATTCATGTGACATCCCGAAATTCGAGCCCTTTGAGGAATGAATGGATGTGAATTTCGTCAATGCATTGTTGGTTAATCTCACTCGGAATTGATCACTCTTGAGATACCGACCTTGAAGGGAAAGGCTATTGAGGACGTAACTCGTACGACTAAAGGACTCGACCAGGAAAACGACTTGACCGTGAGACTTGCGTGAGGACGATCCTGTAGATAGGCAGGCCGATTCAAAGGACGACTAGAAGTTGATTCGCGGACATAACATAATGGAACGACGGGTGATTCCGTTTACCGTTATCGAACCTGCGAATGACCCTATGTCGATCCTTAGTGATCGTGTACTTTGAAATAAGAATCTATCCTCCGTAATTTCATGCAGTCAAGGACGTCCATGCGTCGAGATGTCTTGAATGTGGTTTGGCACGAGTCGGTTACGCGTGAATCCTCTGAGTCGCCCGTCAGTCTGAGTTATAACCAAAATGGCATTAGGGCGAAATTGACATGGCAAGAGAACTTAGGACTGGACTTCGAATTATCGGGAATGTCCGGGACAGACTTTGGATGAGGCTACTTCAGATAGTCGATAGAGCCAGTTAAGCCGAGCAATTGAAAAAAAGGGATTTTTGGACCGGGAAAACAAGCCCGTGAGGACGTGGGCCGGGGCCAAGTCAGTGTGGGCCTTAGGCCCAAGTTGGGATAGCCACCAAATGGGCCTAAGTCAAGCAAATGAGCCCATTGGGCCAAACCAACTATTCATCTTTTAAGCCCATATGCCAAGCCTTAACCATTTCAAAGCCCAACAAATTCCCAGGCCCACTCCTATTCATGGCCAAGCCCATTTCTTAGGCCCATCCACCAATTTCAGCCCAAGGATAGATTGGTAATTTGTGCAAGGTGGAAATGACCAAATTGCCCCCAAAAGCAAAGGGATAAGGAGAGAGAGAAGATGATGTCATGGCATGGGGACTTGAAGTAGCCATTTAATGGCCTTAATGAGGAGTGCTTTCAGCCCTCCCATCACTCTCTCTCTCCCCCATTCGGCCTCCAAACGGACGAGCTCCTCTCTCCCTCGTTTTCCCTCCTCCAGTTTCTGCTCCAGCTGACCCTTCAGTGAAGAATCGAGTCAAAAGTGGTCTTCCCGGATGAATCAGAAAACGAGCTAACTATCACCGTGACCGGGAGAGACAGACCGTTCCAACGAGCCTAATTTCGTCCCGAAAGGAGCCGCAGTCCGTCCTGTACGGCCGTCGCAAGCCGCCGGTCGCCGGTCCGTCGGTCCGCCTGCAGCCTGGACTGTTTCGACTTTGCAGCCCGTTTTCTTCCATTCCAGCCATTCCTCCGCCCATCCTAACCTCCAGCAAGATTTCCAAGACCCCCGGGAGCCACTGGTTGTCGACCAACCCCCTCGCCGGAGCTCCGGCCAAGCCGTTCAACTTGTTTTCTCCTCCGATGTGGCTTTGTTTTTCGGTGTTTTCGGTGGGAGTCCGAGTTGTGGTTGCTGTGTTGAGCTTGGGACCGCCTTGGATCGTCGTGGTAGAGGTTTCGGTGCGTAGCCACCGTCGTCGCCGCCGCGTCGGTGTCTCCGGCCCGCTTAACGGGTGAGTTTAGCTCCTAATCCTTCGATTAGTGCCTAAACTTGCTTAGGGTTGGTTTAGTTAGATTTAATTCTAGTTTATGTGATTTAATTAAGTTGTATTAGCCCTAAGATAGGTGGTTAGATGGATAGATTAAATTAGTTTAGCTTAATCTTGCTTTATTTGCTTAATTGTGCTTATGTGTTTAATTAAGCTTGTTTTGCTTAATTAATTGTTTGATTGTTTTAATTAATTATTTTAATGATTTCTGAGTTTAATTTATCATTTATTAAATTCTGGAAATTTACTGTTCACTCGACACTATTCACGGTTCTGTTCACGAGGCGCGCTGTTCATAAATTCGTTTGTTCACGAGCACTGTTCACAAAACACTGTTCACCCGAGAATGAAAAGTGTTTAATTTCATGTGTGTTTAATTCTATGAAGTGATTGGATGTGTTATTGCATAAACATCCGCGACGATTTGTACAATTATGTGATAATTGTGAAGTTTTGGTATTTAACTTGAAAATACCCAGTGTCGGCTTTTGGCATCGTAATTGGTTTGTAGGACCAGTTTGAATTGATTGATTGATTGGATTGAAAAATTGAATTGATTTACATCATGTCAGCTTATGCGAGCTATTATATAATTTATACTACAGCTTGTGCGAGCTATTATATATGCTATAGCTTGTGTGAGCACTACATGTCAGCTTGTGAGAGCAATGATCGTTTATCAGCTTGTGAGAGCAACGATCCATATATCAGCTTGTGCGAGCTATCATCTATGCATATATCAGCTTGTGAGAGCAATGATCGTTTATCAGCTTGTGAGAGCAACGATCCATATATCAGCTTGTGCGAGCTACCATCTATATCAGCTTGTGCGAGCTACCATCTATATCAGCTTGTGAGAGCATGGCATCCATTCAGCTTGTGTGAGTAGTGATTGTATTGTTGGATGAATAGATGGTATGGTTGAATAGATGGTATGAATTGATAGATGGTGTCAATCGTATGGTATCAATTGGATTGATTGAATTGATGGACCCGTGTGATTGATTGATACGTGATGAGTGACGCACTATTGTGCAAGAACGCATGAGAATCATTGCATTGTTGATTCCGGTCATGCATGAGTTAAGCATATTGTTTATGGCACACACGCATGAATCGATAATGTGCAGAGTGTGGCAATGGCCAGGTGAGATCGCTAGTGACGCGACTCGTATGTGATTGATGAACTGTATCATCTAACGGCCATGTGCATTGCGTGTATCGTGCTGAATTATAACGTGCAGGGTATGGCATACCAGGTAATGTTGTATGCGAATCGACTGTTGGTTGTTGCTTGTGGTGGGGTAGTTACGGATAGATACCGGGTTGAGTTGGTGTACTAACCGGGGCTTAGGGGTGGAACTCGCTGAGATTTATATCTCACTGGTTATTGAATTACCATTTTCAGGTCCCTAGTGTGAAGAGCTAGGAGCTTGAAGCGGAAGGTTCAGGAGCATAGGTGGCTCAGTGGTTCTTTATGACATAGACATTCTGTATAAGCTTGAAGTGTTTATAAGAGTATATTTGATTTGAAATTGTTGTCATGCTTTTCTATCCCATGTTTGTTGAGGTCAGGGGATTAGTAATTCGCTTCCGCATGTGCAATAAAAATGAAGGGTCGGCGACGAGTCCTGGGAATGTCGCAAAATTCTATCGACCACCGAGGGATGTGTACGTGCTCGAGATTCGGGGCGTGACAATTCACGTTAGCATCAGCCGTATCACATGGGACGGTTAGCAATTTTCGGTTTCGGATGAACTCAATTAGTATCAACGTGAAAATATTTAGGACTAAACCGGTCTAATTAAAAAAGTTTATGACTAAAATGTTAATAATACAATAAATTTATGAATTTTTTGGTGCTTTTTCTATTTGAGAACAGTAAAATATGCCTTTTCTTTTCTTGATAGTTAATAACCTAATCTAGGTAACGAAGGACATAAAAATAATTAGAGGAGGTAAACATTCCAAATGTTACTTTCTTTCCTCTTTCCACGACCATATAATGTCCTAGCGTCGTATGCCAAGCACTAATGGAAAAAGCGTCACTAGCACAAAAATTTTAAAAAATTCATATGAGTATCCTTCATGTCTAACTAATTTTCGTGTTGTGAAAAATTCCTAACTGGTTGACCCACCTCACAATACTGCAAGCTGATTTTTGCCTAACAGAGAAATTCCAAGCCAATAAATTCGTGTTATGTTTATCCTAAACTAATTCTATGTCACAAGAAATTAGTTTAGAATAAATATGATGCGGGTGTACCAATTTTTTGTGACATGATTAGTTTGAAGTAAAATGATAAGAATATACCAAGTTGAGAATTTGTATGGTATTAACTCTATTCTGGTGCATAAATTTTAGCAAAATTTGCCTTTGGATGTGTCATCCACTAATACTTATCCTAGTTGCAGGAAATCTGAAGATCGATAGCAGGGGCAAGCCGTTTCACTATGACAATGAGGCAAGACATGTTGAGGTTATTGTATTCCTCGTCCATCTGTGCGAGAAAGACTAAAAAGCCTGTACTGTTCCTTTTTTATGTGTCCAACCGGAATTGTTGGAATCAAGAAAGAAACAAAACAAAACAAAAGAACAAAGATGGATCTGGTAAGTAAAACTTTTCCACCAACCAAAAGAAAAAATTAACCTGTTCCTTTGTCAATTTATATATTGTCACTTAATCCTGATTTAATGAAATGATTCACGCATTTGTTAAAAGCAAATACATGTCGAAATTAACATCGAATGTGATGCACATATTATCATTTGAGGCGAGATATGTTATGATTATTCGATTACACCTTCAGCTGTACGAGACTGATTGAAAGCACGTGTAAATTAGTACAACAAAGGTAAAAGTGGATTCATCGTGCGTGCGGTGCCTGAACTACTCTCTCGACGATGCAGAGCTTTTTCTACCGACCATGGTAGTTTATACCAAACCCTAATTCCCAAATTCGACTCCCATACACAACGATCCTCTCCTTCTTTCGCTATCCGCAATGGTTATCTTCTCTCTTTCCTCTGGAAACTCTGCCACATCCCACTCTGTCGGTGCGCCATCTTCTCTTCTCGGTGTATCCGCTGTCTCCCATGGGTCTCGGTAAGTGTCAATTACCCATTTGCGCCTTGCTGATGGTCTCTGCATGGGTGAATCTGCCTTTTATTCTGCTCATCCAGTCTTCTATTTAGCTTTGGTTTCGCTTTATTTCGGTTTTCGTAGCTTGGGTTCACAAATTCTGCTGTACGTAACTCCCTGGTCCGGAGTTCCTGCCCTGTCCTTTTGCTTGCTTCTTCCCCTTTACACATCCTTGTCATGGAAAAGGAGGAACAGAACGAAACTTCGCGGCTTGCTGCTCTCTGTCATAGATTGGGCAGGTTATGGTCTCCGCAGGATATCGATATATGGGAAGGAACACCACCCCTGGAGAAAATTGCAGAGTGTAAGAGGACTTTAATAGGTAAGCTCATCTCAAACAGTTCAGTGAATATTCAAGCTTTTCAGACAACAATGCGCCGTGCTTGGCGTACAATACAAGTCGAGATTTCTCAGCCAGAAATGGGCATGTTTGTGGCTAGGTTTGAACTAGAAAGTGAAAAACAGAGGGTGCAAGATGGGGGGCCCTGGCTGTTTTCTGGAAATTTGGTTATTTTCCAGCCCCGGGAAGCCCAATACGCCTCTCTCCTGCTATGACTTTTCCCGCTGCCCCATCTGGGTCCAAGTGATTGGCCTTCCACTTGAATGGTGCACAGAAGAAATGTTAGCTAAGGCTGTCAAGCGTATAGGGCGAATGATGGAAGCGAAAGTCGATGCAAAAGATGGTCAGACATTCAAGGTGGGACGTGTTCGAGTCGAACTCAATCTAAGCGACCCTCTGCAGCCTGGCCAACTTATTCGTACTGGTGGCAAGGCCTTGTGGCTAGACTTCCGCTATGAACGCCTCCCTCATTTTTGTTACTCCTGCGGACATATAGGACATTATGCTATGTACTGTCCAGACATACCTTTTACTGAAGCCAAGCTGGCTGGCATAGAACCGATGGCCTTTGGCAACTGGTTGTGCGCCGAAGTTCGAGAATATAGCCCATACTGGCGGACTTTCTATGAAGGCCGACTTCTCGAAGATCCTGTGACTGAAGTTGTCCCGGACACTCCACCGTTCTTAGCTGTCCAAGTGCCTGCTCTGCCTCCTCCTGTGACCACCGCACCTACCACAGGTCCCCATGACAGCACTGTCAAGGAGAAATCACTCACTACTGACCTCATTCCTGCGGCAACAAAATTGAAAGGAATTCAGCAGCCTGTGCATACCAAGGAGGGCCTCTTACCAACACCAGCTCCAGATCCCCTGCTGCATCTGCCAAGCTTCTCCCCGTCACTGGCACAAAAAGCAGAGTCTCCTATGGCAGCAGCTCCTCCTCGCCAACCAACTACCTTTGGTGCCAGTTACCCTATTATGGCTCCTAAACTGCAGTGTGATAAACAAAAACCTTTAGCTGTGGTGAAACACAAAAAACTCAAACCCTCCCACCAAATGGCTAAATCTGGCCTAGCAAAAAAACTTAGGAGGTATTCTCATTCTGAACTGAGCTCTCAAGTTTCTGACTATGTGGCAGATAACCAACTGCTCGATGCACCTGTCCTTATGGTTGAAGAAGTTAATCAATGGGCTGAGATGGCTTGCCCGGAAAAGCCATCGGTCGCAAAATGAAAATCCTATGCTGGAACTGTCAGGGAATTGGCTCGCCCCTGACAGTTCGCGCCCTGAAGGCCCTAGTGGTCAAAGAGAAGCCAGACGTGGTTTTTTTGATGGAAACTAAGAATCAACAGCAAGTTATGTCGAATATTCAGCAGAGACTACGGTTTTCTCATTCCTATATGATACATCCTGATGGCATTGCAGGGGGGTTGATATTGTTTTGGCAATCTCACATATCTATTCGAGTGGAATTAGCGACTCGATTTCCTCGATACTATCTCGTACCGATAAGGGGCAAGGAATACCTATGCGACTCACCTGTGTCCATGCGCCGGCAACTCTTCAAATGCGACGGCCTTTATGGACAGCCCTTCGAAGGATTGCAGCTGCAAACTCCTTGCCTTGGATATGTGCGGGCGATTTCAACGAAATTACCTATCCATGGGAGAAAATAGGTAAGCGACCCCCTGATTTCTCTCGTATGCAAACATTTCGTGAAGTCCTTCATGATTGTGCATTCTTGGATATTGAAAGCAAGGGTTGCGCATTTACCTGGATGAATAGACGGGAGGGAGACGAGCTGGTCAAGGAACGTTTGGATCGGGTACTTTGCAATTGTCCATGGCGAATCTTATTTCCCTTAGCTGAAGTTGTCGCTTTACCTGCTGTTGGGTCCGATCATAGTCCCTTGGTGTTAACAACAGAGGTAAGACAACATCTCTCTCAACGGGCATTCAAATTTGAAGCTTTTTGGTTAGAGGAACATACCTGCCGAGAAGTAATTGCCACAGCATGGTCTTCTGCTCAAGGACAGAGTGTGAGCCTGCATCATCACTTAACAAAGGTTAGAATGGCTCTATTAAGGTGGAGTAAAGCGACTTTTTCTCAAGGCCAAAAACAGATTGCATACTTGCAGCAACAGTTAGAAAGTTTAACAAATCAAACAACTCCCACAAATGATAAACATCAGCTCCAAGTGTTGCGCGCGAAGCTAAATCAGGCATGGCAGCAGGAGGAGCAATACTGGGCTATGCGTTCTCGGCTGAATTGGCTTCGGTGGGGTGATAAAAATACTAAATTTTTTCACGTGACAACTATTCAACGCCGAAATAGAAACAGAATCAGGATGTTGCTTGATGAAAATCAACAATGGGTTAGCGATGACCGCCGTCTCCAAGACATGACAGGGGCTTTCTTTTCACAGCTCTACCAAACGGAGGGAGATCGTGATTATGTTCCAGTCTTACGAAAGTGCGCTAGTGTGGTCACGGCAGAGATGAATGCCCAACTAATATCAGACGTTACCCGAGAGGAAGTGAAAAGGGCGGCTTTTCAATTGGGGAAAACCAAAGCGCCGGGCCCTGATGGCTTTAATGGCCTTTTCTATCAACATCACTGGGACATATTGGAAGACACGGTATACTCTACGGTGCTGCAATTTTTTCATTCTGGTGTCTTACCTATGGAGCTCAACCGGACCATCCTGACTCTTGTACCAAAAGTCCCTTGCCCTGAATGCTTAGACCAATACCGTCCCATCAGTCTATGCAATTATGTGTACAAAATAATTTCTAAACTGCTTGCCAATCGATTGAAACCCCTTCTTCCTACACTAATCTCGGTTGAACAGAGTGCTTTTGTTAGCGGCCGTCAAATACAGGACAATATTCTAATTGTCCAGGAGGTTCTCCATCAGCTAAAGACAAGACAACGCAAGCGTAAGTTTCAGGGAATTGTTAAAATGGACATGAAAAAGGCCTATGATCGTATTGAATGGGATTTTCTCAGAGATTATCTTCTTCAGCTAGGCTTTCATGCTACCTGGGTACAATGGATTATGCAGTGCGTCGCTACCACATCCATCAGCGTCAAATTCAACGGGGGACAGCTGCCTTATTTCCGCCCTACTCGAGGATTACGTCAGGGAGATCCTCTATCCCCTTATTTATTTATTCTCGTTGCAAATGTGTTGACTACGCTCATCCACCAAGCTGTCCAGATGGAAAATTTGAAGGGAATACAACTGAACACCTGGTGTCCTACTCTGACTCATTTGTTCTTTGCTGATGATGCTATATTTTTCCTTGATGGTTCTATACTCGAATGCCAAGAGTTAGCTAACATCCTAAATCAGTATTGTCTAGCCACGGGACAAACCATCAACCGCAATAAGTCGGGCATCTTCCTTAGCAAGTCCCGCCCTCTGTTCTAAAGGTTAGCGGCTCAAGAACTCGAACCGTCTTTGGAACGGCGGCAAGTACCTTGGTATCCCATCGGACTGGGGACATTCTAAACGTGAGATGTTTGCGTGGATCCTCGCGAAGGTCAATACAAAGCTTGATGGATGGAAAGAACACCTAATTTCAAAAGGCGGCAAGGAAGTTCTGCTCAAAAGCATCGTACAAGCGATCCCCCAGTATGCTATGTCCATTTTCAAAATCCCTATTTCACTCTGTAGAAGTATTGAGAAAAAGATCGCGCGTTTTTGGTGGCAAACTGATGGTAGACGGTCAGGCATACATTGGCAAACTTGGGAAGTATTGAAGACAAGGAAGGACTTGGGTGGCCTAGGTTTTCGGGACCTGGTTGATTTCAATAGAGCTATGTTGGGTAAACAAGCTTGGCGTCTCCTGCAACAACCTACATCTTTATGGGCAACTCTTTTTAAGGGTCTGTATTTCCATTCACAGGATTTCTTAAAGGCGTCGACAGGCTCTAAACCTTCTTGGGGTTGGCGGAGTCTCCTTGTCGGACGGGATGCTATTCTACCAAAACTCCGATGGTCGGTTGGAGATGGCACAAATATCAAGATTAGAGACGATTGCTGGCTTCCTACAGGTAAATTGATGGGCACAGCGTCAGTTGATGAACCTACTCTAGTTGCTGACTTGATCATTCCCAATAGCAATCTTTGGAACCAGCCATTGCTGGCACACCTTTTCGACCATACAACTGTCACTGAAATCCTCAAACTCAATATCCGACCTCAGTTCATTACTGATCGGCTCATTTGGCCCTGCACAACTGCGGTCGGTATCTTTGTCAAGAGCGCATATGGTTCCTTAAGACCTAGCTGCAGCCCTAACCGCCTGGACCGAGCCTCGTCCTCATATAACCCACCTCCGACCATCCGGAAAAATCTCTCCGGAAGCTTCCCGTTCCCCCTAAACTCAAATTCTTTCTATGGTCGGTCTATCAGAATGCCCTGCCTACAAAACAAAATCTCTTCCACCGCCATATCACTGCCGACCCTATTTGTAACCTATGCAAAGCTCGACTACCAGAGACGATGGAACATTTGTTCCTATTATGCCCGTGGACATTACAGGTCTGGGAACATGCTCACCTTAGCATAAGTATTTCGCCTATGGAAATTAACAGAATTGAAGACTGGCTCTATCCTTACTTGGCAAGAAAACATGTACCTGATATGCAGCTCCTGGTGCACACCTTATGGCAGATCTGGAAGGCACGTAATCGCTTCATCTTCTGCCGGCAGTATCCAGACCCGAGTCATGTAGTCGAAACAGCTGCTGTCAATGCTAGGCTGGGCTGTGATGTATCGCTCTCTACTGTCTCAGTCGAAGATAGGGATACAAGTTCGGCTATTACTGCCTTTCAATCTGGCGTTGATTATCCGGGCTTGTTCTCAAGGGGATTGTATCCACAGCGCCCCATGGATCCTCTTCTTACTGGACAGCCTCCCTCGGTTGTGCCTCCTGTTGGTGTGGTAGCAACGCCCGGCCTACCGATTCTGTCCTTCAGGCGCGCATCGGATTTCCCCCCAAGCAGCAACATCAGGTCACCAGCAAGGAATGTAAACACTGCTTCGTCTTCTCACCATCAGCCTCGGACGGGACTTCGAAGTCCTGATCAAGCACAGCTGTGGACACCCCCTGCCCAAGGACTCTTCAAAATTAATCTTGATGGGGCCTTTCAACTCGGTGATATCTTTGGATCCATCGCCTATCTGTCGTGATTACCGGGGACGGCTCATCACCGGCTTCACCAGATCGGTCCCTGCCCGCTCAGCGTTGGAGGCAGAAATCCACGCCTTGACCACCGCTTTGGAACACCTGCGGTCTACTTCTCTAGCGGTGTCCCCTCTGAGTATCGAGACGGATTGTCTTGTTCTGGTCCAGGCGGTGAGGGATCCGACGAACTCTCCATGGCAGGTCAAGCCTCTCATCGCTGAAGCTGCGGCACTTCTTCTCGCTTCCCGCACGCCTCACTTAGGTTTTGTAAAAGGAAGTCGAATGCGGCTCGCGACCGGGCCGCACGGACCCATAATCTTGGGCTTCTTGCCCCGACCGGGCTTCCTCCCCTCCTCCTGTTTTGTTGAATATTCTGGCTCTTGATGTTGGTTCTTCAGCCGCTTGTACGAACGATTCATACGTTATCTAATGTTAAGTGGCTTTCTCGACCAAAAAAAAAAAAAAAAAAAAAAAAAAAGGTAAAAGTGGATTCGAATTCCAATGTAATGCACATGGGACGGGACCTCAAATTTCCTAAACAGTGAGGCCCTTCAGATAAAGTTATTATTAATTATTATGATTGAATTGTTAAGCGTCTTCAAGCCCAACTCTCTCACAACCCTGCCACTACCTTCTATGAAACTTCCTCATGATATTAACTTAAGGATCAACATAAACAAACATAAAATAGTCTGCAGTTGCTAAATTGACATAGTTACAAAAATCTAATGTCAAATGGCGAGGCAACAAATCATTATCATCAAACTAGTTAAAGTCCCACGTGTTGCCCGGACTAGAAATTGATTAATTGAAATATTTGTTTTGGAGATATGTGGTGTAACTTTACGAAGTGAGCATTGATTCATCCATCAATAACAAAATTCTACTAGAAACATATGAATCATTAGTTTAGTCTTTCTTCCTATAATATGCAATTTTCTTTTTGATTTGAATGTTGTTTTGCAGATAAGCAAAAACTGTAGTACATTGTGGGATCTTCTTGATCTTTGTTGATTTCATGTAATATATATTCGGTCAAACTTGTGTATAGATTACTTATATTCTATATTTAACAGGATCTTTTGCAATTGGTTATTGGACCTACAGATAAACCACGCATTATAACATTGAAGTTAAGCAATTGAATCATTGTTAGTGCTATTCTAGTTGTAACTTAGTATCAGTGCCGCGTCTCTTTGTGAAAACTAATTAGCTGTTCATTTTATCGCTGCGATTCAGTTCACAAATCTCGCTGGCGTACGGCAAAGTCTACTGCCACTGGATCCTCTAACTTTGAAACTAGGGTGCTTACTCAAATTGAGTTTAGCCCATCACTCCCTTCCCAGAAATCACACCTTCCCACAAGCAGCACTTTCCATTGTCGTCGACGTCTGTCTGGCGAAAGAGTCTCCTGGCGCCTCCTCTAACAACACCTTGCTCCGCCTCCTTATCATCGGGCCACGTTGTCAATAGTCCCATCCAATTGCAGCTCCATTCCATGTGAACGTGATGGACATCAGAATTTTAATCCCTAGTCCAGATTATTGTGCACTACAGTAACCTTTGCCTCCAAAAACTGAATTGACATGTTAACTTATTAGCCGCCGTAAAAGCGCTCGGTTCAATTTCTTTACCCGCAGATCACGCCCTACCAGATCGGAGAGCTATGTTAGTAGGCTAAGTCAAAGACCATGTTAGTGGGAGACTTCAGCAGCCCAATAACATTATTGACCCAACAGGCTCAACACTTCGACTGATCGATTCAAAGTCTTTTAAACCAATTCAAACTAGCCTTGAGCTTCTTTAATGTGTTTTTCCTGTTCGAGTTCGAGGTGAATTTTACTCTCAACCTTTTAGTACACCACAAAGATTAGTCAGAGGTCTTCCAACCCGTCCGAACCATTGAAGATGGTTCTAATTATTATTTGTGGGTTAAGCCATGCCTAGTTTTTTGAAGGGGAGAAAAAGATGGCTGCATGTGACAGGAAAGACATCCGTGGAACCTACATGAGCATCTGATGAAATTGTAGAATAAAATACGTTGAAAGACTAAAAGATAGATCAGTGAAAACCACCAAATCTTGAGAGCTGGTAGAAAGAAAAACAGAGTGTCGAGCCATCAATGAGAACCACTCTTAAATAGCTAGAATTCTAACCTAATGGGATCTGCAGCAATATCCACTACTCTACAGTTTAGTAGGCTTGAGACTATTAAACGGGTGTGAGATTTACTTGCTCAATGTTATGGTAATAGTGATATGGCTCACCAATATATTGGAACCAGGGCAATTTATTGCCCATTTTTTCAATTGGATGTAGTCGACTCGAGATCAGTTTGCACTCTCCGAATCTACATGAGAGTGTAAGATTGATAAGAACCTGTATGGTAGCTATCGAGATCGTATGTGCTTCATTCAATTTTTGACGGTGTTGGTTGACGAATATGGGCCAATTCGTGCATCATTCCTCCATCGCACTTCTCCGCCCACACTGCAAAGTATTGCTGCAGAGCAACTCTAAGAAAACCGTATGAAGGGATCCAAGCTTTGGGGCGACATTGCTCTTGCTACACCGCACTCCTACCTCTGCCGTCCTGCCGAATACTGTCATTATTGCCAAAGTCTCTTCCAAATTGTCATTACAACTTAGAATAATTTCAGGACTAATAGGGCCAGACTTGCAAGACGTATTTTGAATTATCTTTTAACATCAAGCAATAGTCATTCGTCATCAGCCGGTGATGCAAAACAAGCCACTAACTACCCAGATAAAGCAGCAAAATTTTGTGAGGCTGATCCAACTCCAAGATAATGTTCTAAAGCTTCTTTTGATTTTTTTTTTTTGGGCAAATTAGTTGGTTTTTCATGGAACAAAAAATAAACTCGGTAATCTATCAGTCTAAATGCTCCTGAGAACTTGGTGTGAGAAATTGATGCTGGTGATTGTGGATTTGTGTCCAAATGATAATTTCGACTCCCGCTGCCAGTTACCAAGAAGAGACTTTGTAATGGTTCTCTTGCTCCTTTTGGTCTCTTAGATCTTCTGGACAAAGCCATAAAAAGCTGCATTGGAGCCTGTTAAACTTCAAGCCTGGTGCCAAAGACGAGCTTCAACTAATTCAGCACTCTCTGTCTATCATTTGCTCATTGCAGCATTGCACATCTGATGGTGCGTGAAGGCGACATTAGGGGTGCATAAGAAAGTCGGAAATTCAAACACACATGAGAAAGACGGGACGAGGATAATAATATACAAGCATCCGTCCACCAGGTTATACACAGATTACCATTTGACTACGTTACATGCAAGAAAAGAAAAACCTCCGTGGTTTCTAAGTCACCTATGTAAGACAAACTTCGATATCTTCCTAGGTCTGAACCACTTATTCCCAAGTAACAATTTTTGAGTAGAAAAATAAGCTGAAACCCAAGAAGACGACATCTTTTTCCTAGCGAAAAGGCCACATTTTTAATCTTCTCACTTCTTGATAAATGAAATGCCCTTCTACTAGCTCTTTCTTTGCCTTTTCCAAGCTAGCTCTACATGTTAATAGACAAAGGCCGAAATTTAAAAAAATTATTTTCCTTTGATGTAGTCAAAGTAGAAATAAAATTTTGAGAGTAATAAAACTCGAGACCTTTCATACTCATTCAGTAGGCCAAGGGGAAGAACCTTCTTAGCCCCAGTACGACTGAGGCGCACTTTGAATGCAAAGAACAGAAGCTCAGTCATCTGAAAGATGGGGACAACAATAAAGAAAATCATTGGTCGTTGCCACTCCATTTGTTTCGCGGAAAACAAATTCTGAAAAAATATTTTCCTCATTTTTCAGTGTTTAGTTCGCTTAGAAAAATGAGTCAACAGAAAAAAAAAATGATTTCCCTCTTTGAAAATAGAAAACATTTTACAAATATGATTAAGTATCGACACTTGGAATCGAAACTCTACACTGGGCCATGAAAACTCTAACGTTGGTCTAGGGTCGCGATGTTCAAGACCAAGTCTCCAATGATCAGGCCCGAGACCTCGGCATCCACAAACCCCTAGTGCCCATGAACAATTATCGGCACCTAAGCCCCGGTCCATAAAGGATGTGCTCAAATCTCATATACTCAAGCTCTAGTCCACAAAGACCATGCATGGGTCCTTGGCGCTCAGGTAATTAATTAATCAAATGTTCATTCTTATAAAAATATTTTTAAAACGAATTTTTAATTATCATTAATTATTTTATTTTTAATCATTATTTTTTATTTTCTTTTCTTTGTTTACTTTTTTTTTTTTTTTCCTAGAAAAGAAAAAGAGGAAAGAAAAAAAGAAAAGAAAAAGAGAATATAAGAGAAGAAAGATAAAAAAATTGATTTTTTGGTGATTTTTCTCCGGAAACTCTAATTAACCTACCAAACGGCGGAAAAGAGCCCTGCATATTTGATTTACACATTATTTGAGCATGTGAAAAGAGTCCGCATATCAGATAGCCATCAAATTTCCAGTTCATGACAGATATCAAACTACAATTCAAAGGGCCAAAAAAGGGACTCACCATTGAGAGAGTTGCAGAGCCAGCTCCAACTTCAGCTTGAAAGTAGTCGAAACACAGAGTACACAATTCAGTCGGCTTCACGACATACTGAAGGAAGCAGACAAATGAAGATTAAGACATCATGCCATAATTTCGTTGTGGAAATAGATGCAGAAAAATCCAGTTTCGAGTTGACATCAACAATCACTTCTAGAAAATTTGATATATTTGACAATTCTATCACTGCATGAACTTTTCCACCTATCATCAAAATGAAAGTCATTCTCTTCGCCGTAACAACAAAAGATGTATGGGGCTCCTGCTTCTACATTCTTTCTTTTACCTTCCTTTGTTTTCCTTAATGAGGACCGGACAAATTAATCAAACGCTAAAGACATTCTCACAGCTGCTTGCTTCTGACTATAGCACCATACAAAGTAATCACCTCTTACATACTTTTACACGTGAGGTGTCCCATCAATCCTGAGAGAGATCTTTAGTAACACTTTTTTCTTGGATAGTGGTAGTGCATAGGTTTCCGAGGTGGCATTTGGTAAATCGTGTTCCTTGACCTCTACAAGGAGTGATAAAAGAAGCTCTCTTATGTTCACTACAGTGCACAGGCAAAGGCTTCATGCCATAAAGTTGACTTGCAAAAGATATATGCCCACATGAACCTAAGATGTGATTCTCGTGAAAATATCATCCTTCTCTTAAAGAAAGTTCTCAATAGAGTAGATCTTCAAAATAGCTCGTGAATTAAAATAATTTAGAGACTCTAACATGATTAAGCATGCGGTAATGTGTCTGGGAATAAAAAAATACTTGTTTATACCGATGTACTCTTTAGGCCACCTCAGTACGCCGAAGCTTGTCACAAGCCCTGGACAAAATGAACATCACTAGAACAGCTACGGCAATATTTTATGATCTGAAAACGCAAAACTGAAGAGATTGGAATGTGATATGACAGCAACACTGCCTATATTGACGTCTAAATCCGTAAAAGATAAAAATTTATTTGCCTCGACAACTTCTGTCCGCCATTTTGAATGCGTGATGTCAGGTAATCAATTTCTTGACGAGAGAGTGGTTTAAACTACAGATTTTGAAAATGCCACTTGACAATTAGAATTCTACAAAAAAGTGCAATTTCTAACAGCATCCCTGTCAAACATATGTTCTCATTAGAAAGAATACATCACAAACCTGAGATGAAAGAGGTAAAATCGTCACTTCTGCATGACCAACAACAATTGGAACGTCGACTTCTCTAGGATCAAGACCCTGTACTTTCTGCCTGCAAGGAGCACAATAGATCAGAAGTCAACCTGGGAAATAAAAAAGTTGTTCTCCTTATATAATTGTCTCGAAACTGGTGTCATTCCCAATTTTGCTGAGTGTTAGTATCAAGTATCTATGACCATAGACGCCCTCATCATCATCATGAGAAGAGAACAAATAACATTCACTATTACATAACAGCAGTCACATGATTATGGACTGTACTGCTAGACTTGCAAATAGGCTGATTTTATTAACTTGCTTCTAAGCCATGCCCATGATCCCACAGATGGGCGTCAGCCTATTTAATAAAATTCAACTTAGTGGTCTTTTCACAAGATGCCCTTGGAGTAAGGTCTTAATTGCGGATTCGCAAGATATAACGTTTGAAACAAGATAGCATGCTAAACAAGGTAACATACGCTTCTTACTTTGTAGCCTCATACAAAGTGACGACTTGATTGATACTCTGAACATAAAGATACTCGATGCTTCTCGATAGAATCAGCAGGAGTGATACCTACCACAAAGGTATTTGCTCTAGCTACATCGAGCATGGTCACGCCCAACGGTCTCTTTGGGTCATAAGTGCCAGCTTTCTTGAAATCTTCGGCTGCAATGGGAACTGTGGAGTTAAAAGTGTTGCTAATCGGGTCATCTCTTGTCATTCTCGGTTTCCTGGGCACACCGCCAGGGATGATGACAAGGCCCATTCCTACAAGGCCTTCCTCCAGTTGTTGCTGTCCCAGTAATCCATGGACCTGATTATAGAAGCAACAAATTCGTCTGACATATTGAAATGATCCATAATGCAATGATGATATCGATATGAAATATAACATTATAAGAATTCGACTTGACAAAGAAAACATCGTCTTAACATCATCACGAAATATAACACAATGCTCAAGTGTGACATGTCGGTGGTGAATGTGTGTTGCCAATTTGGCTTTTATTCCACGTGCAGGGTCGCTAATTCGTCTTTGTTAAACGTGCAGGGCCTCAAAACTCTGAAACCTCGCGGCCAACTCTTTCTAAGCCAGTTTTCCGAAGTTCTACATGTAAGCAAACAAAAGCCAAAATGAAAACTTGTCTTCCTCTGATGTAATCAACACGCGCCTGAGAATTTCGATGCCAATATTCAAACCTATATCTATGGTGCAAAGAAAATCTGGAAGGAGTTCAAAGCTACCTCACATTAGTACTGCACTGGCTCAAACCCCGGACATGATGTGCTTTAATCAGAAGTTCCTGCACTTTTGGGATGATGCATTCTCCTTCAAAGCACATTCGTCCTCCAAACCCCAACGTTGCAATCGCTTCCCCAGCATGGTAGAACGAATGGTGTGTCCTTCAGCTTCTGGCGCCATACAATCAGTCTTTAACTCGGTGAGTTCTGGCACATCGGGCAACTTTTCCAAGGACATGCAATATTTGATCTCCACTTTTGTCAACGATTTCAATTCTTTCAAGCCTTCGACAGCTCTCAATTTTGCACAATGTTTTAGCTCAAGATTCCATAAATTTTTCAACTTCGACAGGTTAGGCAATAGTTCGATCACATTACACATGGAAATGTGCAGAAACATAAGTGATTCTAGTTCTCCCAAACCTGGAATCTCCGCTAGTTCGGGAAAGTCACTGAGTCGCAACTCTTGTAGCCTTTTCAAGCGCAATAGATCGGGCATGCGTGGCATTAGACATCCAGTTATTGAGAGAACCAACAAGCTTTGGAAGTCGGAGAAATCTGGCAATTGCGGGATAGTGTGAAGTTTCAAGGTTGATAAGCTAAGTGGAAGCCGATTGATGGAGTGCACGTCCTTCCAAGGCGAGGTAACCTCATTTGGCGTCCGAAATGTCATAGATTGTTCTTTACGCACTTCAAGATGATGTAAATGAACTAGGCTCGAAAGCTCGGGAAGAACAGGAAATTCAGCAGCTTCAACCACCAGGCATTTCAAACCTGAGGGAAGCTCGGGCAATGGAGAAAGCCGGTGGCTTGCAATTTTAAGTGTTTGGAGACTAGAGAAATCATTGATGTTTCTCGGAATTATAGAGATCGGGCTCCTATATAAGTTCAAGATTCTCATACAAGTCAGGCTCAATGTTTCCCATTCATCCTTGAGATCATCCTTGAGATGCAAACAAAACGAGGCATCGAGCTCTTCTAGTGTTTCCACCCCTCCAAGAGCTTTAGGTATTGTGCGTATCTTAGTGTATGCCACTTTTAAGACTTTTAGTCTCTTCATTTGCCCAATAGAGTCCGGAAGCTCATATAGATTCTTGCATCCAGAAAGAGACAAATGCGTGAAACTCGTAAACATTCTAATGGGCTTTAGGAGAGTGGAGATCTCCAAGAGTTTAAAATCCAACTTGACTAATGAATTTTGTTCCCCAGAGTGCGCAAGTTCAAATAGATTTCCGCATTCAGATAAAGACAAATGTGTGAAATTCATCAACCGTTTAATGGAATCATGAATAATGTAGCCTGAGGAGAATTTTAAATCCAACTCAATCGATGAATCTAGCTCCCAAATAAAGTCCGGAAGCTCATATAGATTCTTGCATTTAGATAAAGACAAATGCTTGAGGTTCTTTAACTTTCCAATGGAATCGGGAAGAATAGAGATCCTTGAAAAATTTAAATCCAACTTGACCAATGATTCTAGCTCCAAAATAGAGTCCGGAAGCTTAATTAGATTATTGCATTCAGATAAAAGCAAATGTTCGAGCTTCTTTAACCTTTCAATGGAATCAGGAAGAATGGAGATCCCTGAAAAATTTAAATCCAACTTCACCAATGATTCTAACTTCCCAATAGAGTGCGGAAGCTCACATAGATTCTTGCATTTAGATAAAGACAAATGCTTAAGGTTCTTTAACTTTCCAATGGAATCGGGAAGAATAGAGATCTTTGAAAAATTTAAATCCAACTTGACCAATGATTTTAGCTCCCCAACAGAGTCCGGAAGCTTAATTAGATTATTGCATTCAGATAAAAGCAAATGTTTGAGCTTCTTTAACCTTACAATGGAATCAGGAAGAATGGAGATCCCTGAAAAATATAAATCCAACTGCACCAATGATTCTAACTTCCCAATAGAGTGCGGAAGCTCACATAGATTCTTGCATTTAAATAAAGACAAATACTTGAGGTTCTTTAACTTTCCAATGGAATCGGGAAGAATAGAGATCCTTGAAAAATCTAAATCCAACTTGACCAATGATTCTAGCTCCCCAACAGAGTCCGGAAGCTTAATTAGATTATTGCATTCAGATAAAAGCAAATGTTTGAGCTTCTTTAACCTTTCAATGGAATCAGGAAGAATGGAGATCCCTGAAAAATTTAAATCCAACTTCACCAATGATTCTAACTTTCCAATAGAGTGCGGAAGCTCACATAGATTCTTGCATTTAGATAAAGACAAATGCTTGAGGTTCTTTAACTTTCCAATGGAATAGGGAAGAATAGAGATCCTTGAAAAATCTAAATCCAACTTGACCAATGATTCTAGCTCCCCAACAGAGTCCGGAAGCTTAATTAGATTATTGCATTCACATAAAAGCAAATGTTCGAGCTTCTTTAACCTTTCAATGGAATCAGGAAGAATGGAGATCCCTGAAAAATTTAAATCCAACTTCACCAATGATTCTAACTTCCCAATAGAGTGCGGAAGCTCACATAGATTCTTGCATTTAGATAAAGACAAATGCTTGAGGTTCTTTAACTTTCCAATGGAATCGGGAAGAATAGAGATCTTTGAAAAATTTAAATCCAACTTGACCAATAATTCTAGCTCCCCAACAGAGTCCGGAAGCTTAATTAGATTATTGCATCCAAATAAAAGCAAATGTTCGAGCTTCTTTAACCTTTCAATGGAATCAGGAAGAATGGAGATCCCTGAATAATTTAAATCCAATTGCACCAATGATTCTAACTTCCCAATAGAGTGCGGAAGCTCACATAGATTCTCGCAGTAAGATAAAAACAAATGCTTGAGGTTCTTTAACTTTCCAATGGAATCGGGAAGAATAGAGATCTTTAAAAAATTTAAATCCAACTCGACCAATGATTCTAGTTTGCCAATGGAGTTCGGAAGCTCATGTAGATAATCGCAAAAATTTAAATCCAATTTGACCAATGATTCTAGTTCTCCAATAGAATTCGGAAGCTTTTGTAGATTATTGCATCTAAGTAAAGCCAAATGCGTGAGATTCAACCTTCCAATAGAGTGAGGAAGTTCGTTGATATTACATGCTGTTAACTTCGTTAAAGATTTTAGATTGCCTAGTGTCTCTGGAAGCTGAAACTGGATCGCATATTGCATGGTGGGAATGATAATCTCCGATAAGCATTCTAGAGAACCGATTTCTTTGGGCAACCCTTTGAGGGATATGCATCCCTGGATATCCAAAGTATTTAGCAGTTTTACCTTACCAATTGAGCTATCAATCGTGTGCAATTCCAAACAACTCGTAAGAATCAATTTCTCCAACTTGCTAAACTCAGAAATGTTGGGCGTCTTGGTTAAGATAAAGCAATACGACAAATCTAGTACTTTCAACTTTTTTGCCATCTGCAATGGGAAAAAAGGACAATTTCATGCCAAAAAAAGTACGTGAATACAATAGCATACAACTAGCTGATGAAGGTCAATTAATAAAATTTGAAGCCAACATAAGTGAGGTGGGTTAGTACCTCAATATGCCTCCATCCACCCCACTTGTGGGTGATGTTGCTCCGTGAGAGGTCAAGCACGACCAAATTCACCAAGTGAAGATTCGTTGCTAAAATATCCAATGGGCAAGATTGCCAAGAAAGCCATCTTAGATTACGAAGACGATTTTTGAAGTCACCTAAAAAATTTATGTTGTCCCCTCTAAGGAGCCTCAGCTTTGGCAAATAGGCTACGTCTTCAGGTGTTAAGTCACAAGGGATCGCCAAAGTGAGTGCTCGTACATCTCCTTTTTCCTGCCAGCAGCAGCAGAGAATGAAGATGAGTGGGCAGCACAGGAAGCAAAAAACCAATGTAAGTAGTCAATAATATCAGTGTTACTTCGAGCCCAAACTAATTACTTTTGTGCTTCTCAGCTTGAAAATAAGACAAACGAAGCGTGTTTGAAAGGTCCATTCGGTGTTGATTGCTCTGTATTTTCACAAACTAAACACTTTCAATGAAACAGAGCTCATTTTCATTCTCACTGGACAAAAAAGGAAGAATTTCAATTGAGCAAACGACGTATTAGCCTTCTTCTCATTTCACATGGGTATGGCGTGCAAACATATACTTTTGTTGTTTATATAGAGTTAGCATTCTATTTCTCTATAAATTACAAAATAGCGCAGGCCATCAACCGATACTCGTTTTTAAAACACACGAGGAAAGATTTTGTTGGATTGATTATATATTCTACTCTTGATAACTTTACCTCGTCCCTCCTCAGTATGTCTAAATTATTCTCGTCAATCACCAGACAATAGCAATTTCCAGCATCTTCAAGATTCTCTTTATTTGCAATGTACCTTCCTAGATCTCGAACTTCATCATGCATCCAGAATGTAGTAATGCCCGCCTCGTCCTCATCCATCTTTATCAACGACATGAGGAGAAGGTCATTAATTGCGCTGTGTGGATAAAATTTGCAATCATCCCACATGTAATATACATATTTCTCATTCTCCCCAATGCAAAAACATGCTATGTCTAGGAATATTTGTTTTTCTCGGGCGTCCAATTTGTTGACACTTATCATCAGTGTTTCTCGAACTTCCTTACATGGGACTTGCTTTAAGTCCTTCAATGTCTCGTCCCACTTCGATTTGACCGTGTTGGCGAAAAGAGAACCCACGACTCCCAAAGTCAAAGGTAGCCTTCCAATGTGTGAAACGACTTCAAACGAGAAATTGCACCAATCTTCTGGAGGAGTATCTCTTCTAAAGGCATGCTTGCTGAAAAGCTTAATAGCTTGCTTGATAGGCATCTCCTTTACTGGGTACTCTATGTAACGACTAGGTTGCGTTTGCTTGTCATTTTCTAGTCTTGTCCAATTTAATATGGTCCTTCTGTCCCTAAGTGTGACTATGATCCTGCTTCCAGGACCGAACCATTTGTAGCTCCCCGCAAGTTTATTGAGTTGCTCCTCCTTGTTCACATTATCAACAACAACCAACACTTTTTTGTTGTGAAGTCCTTTTCTTATTTGATAAATCCCCTCGTTGGTGTCTTTGATTCCGTCAGCAGAGGTTGAGCCCAATGTATCGGATAACAGTTTCTTTTGCTTGTGTAGAAGATGTTGACCTTGCGACGAGTCTTGGACATCATCAAGGAAACTATAGTAATCAAATTTAGACCGGAATCGGTTGAAGATAATGTTAGCAAGAGTGGTTTTACCAATACCACCCGTCCCATAGATTATAACAAAACGTACATCATCAACAGAGTCCACTTTCAACAAGTCCTCTACATCCTTTTCATCATCCATTTTAACTAGATTGTCGGGAAGATATCTGTTCTTTGCCTTCAGCTTAAGTAGAACCTCTTGAACAATCAATTTTATGAGTTCCCCACCCCTGCCAGACAGCGATGGTGGATAAATTCAGACTGAGAAAATGATGACAACATACTATTCCTAACTTTAAGCATATGCTGTTTGAATAAGATAAGCTAAACATGTTAAGACCACTTTACAAACTGTGGCAGTTTTTCAAATAACAAATCTGAATTGATTTAAACATAACAATCTCAAGTTATAGTGAAAATTATCTAGATTATTAAGTGATCGAATTAGCTACCGTGGCTGGTGCCCTGACTCCATTGATTGGGTTAAACACTATCACTCAGTTCGGATACTGCCCAGACTCTCGTTAATTGGGTTCAAAACCAACACTTAGATTGGATGCAGTGAGCAAGAGGAAATGGAAATGATTCGGAAGGATACCGCAGGAGAAAAAACAAGAGAAAAGAATGAATGGATATCTCTGTCGTTTGAATGAAGGATACCGCAGGAGAAAAATAAGTTTGAGTTATTTTTAATGTACAGGAAATATTTTGAGATTGATCAGATCTATAATTAGTTCCTACGCTTGTAGTACAAAATCAGTCTGTTTGATCTACACTTAATAAGCATTAATACTTGTCTTTTTGTTGTTTCTACTTTACCTTTTTTTCTAAATTGTTCAAAAATATTTATTCTGCTATATAAATTTGTTTTAAGGTTTTTGACGACCAAACAGGATGCCAACTTATCATTCAGCAGCAACTTGACGATGACATAACATTTACCCCAACTTTTATCGACTTACAGAGAAATTAATTTCTCAGAGGACGAAGATTGAACATAAGGTAAAAGCACAGAGACGATTGATATCTTTAGATGTATAACGTGATCGATTAGAGTTTATCCTAAATAAAAAATTCTTTGACAGATTATATTAAAATTAATTACACGAAAAAGTTGTGGAAACTTACTCTAGTCCTTCCAGCTTCCAACCAACTCTAGATGCAACCTCACGAAGAGCACCTCTCCAGCTCTTCACCTCATCGGGGTCATACTTCAACTTCTCCTCCTCATCGCCATACTTCGCCTTCTCCTTCTCAAGCTTAGACAGGGCATTACTGTACGATCCGGTACTGCTCTTGACATCCTCCGGCTTCACTAAGAAAATGGGAAGGATCTCCTTCTTCCCATTTGAATTTTTAGCACAATCTACCATTCGAACAACCTCACGGAGACACCATGGACTGGAAGCAAAGTCCTCAGAGAAGATGGGGATGTAGATTTGAGAGTTGTTGAGGGCTTTGAAAAGCTCCTCAATCTTCTCACCGACGTTGAGCTCTTTGTCATCTCTAAAGACGCGGATTCCTTTCTCAACCATGTCATGATAGAGGTAACTAGTAAAGTGAACCCGGGTGTCAGGACCCCTGAAACTCAGGAACACCTCGAATTCCATTCCTGATGTGTCAGTGGAGGGCGCCATCGCACGTAGCTAACTGGACTTGAGACAGAATCGAGCTGAACGAAAATTGTCAATGACCTTGCTTGAGGCAAGACATCAACAAAAAATAAAAAAACAAAAAAAAACGGGGGTGGGTGCGGTTAGTCACGATTCACAGCCATCAATCGGTGACGGCGAACTGCTGAAGAAATCAAAATTACTGCACGCCGGAATCAAAACATTCCATGAAGTAATCGAAAACGAAACTGACATAAAGAGAGAGTACCTAGTGGGCTGACTGACGGCAGGCCGACAAAGGTGAGGCCACAGTCCGCGAGATCGAGAGAGAGAGACTAGACGAGACGGCGACGCAGGCGAGACCAGAGAGAGAAAAAAACGAAGGGCGCCGCTGGAGAGACGAGAGAGAGGCCAGATCTGGGAGCGCGAAACAGAAAGTAGAAGGTGTTGTAAATTTAGGACATTTTAGGGTTTTGCTGAATCTATTAAACCGGTTTTAATTGCGAACTGGTTTTCTAATCTGTCCCAAACCGGTTTCACCCAAGGCCGGTGAGGCGTGCTCTTTTTAGCATATTGTTACGGATGCGAGTTGTCCTCTACATGGGCGTAATTGGAAGATTTTACAGCTGATCCCATCATTCAATTAATCTTTTTTTTTTTTTTTTTTTACCGAACAAGATATGTAAACTTGGTAATCTTTTAGTCCGAACGCTCCACGTAAGGAGAACTTGATGTGAGAAATTGCCGCTGGTGATTATGGCGAATCTTCGGAGAGGCATCTCCAATCGAATATTCTCAATCTTGAGTTGAGACATGATCGTCCACATTTAGCTGTGCAAGAAAGATTAAAAACATGCACCGTTGCTTATGCGTCCAGCTGGAGTTGGTGATATCAGGGAAAAACCAAAGCGAAAGAATAAAAATGGATCTGGTAATCAGTCATTTTCTTTTATAAAATTGTTATTACAATTGAATTCTAGCATCCATTTGTTTCGCAAAAAATAATTTCTAGGAAGATATTTTCTGAATTTTTTGGTATTTATTTAATAGAAAATTAATTAGTTAGGCAAAATATTTTCCATTAATAGAAAAAGTCTTCTAGAATGGGAAAAAATATTTTCCGCTTTTCAAAAAAGGGAAAAAAATTTCCTTACTCAATCTCTCTTATCTCACATGCTAGCTAGCTAGCCCTCTCTTCTTTCTTTCTTTTCTTTTCTTCTCTTTTTTCTTTTCTAAAATGTTCAAATTATTTCTTTTTCTTTTTTTTTTCCTATATTTCCTTTTATTTTCTTTCTTCTTCGGCAATGGCCAACCACTAGATATATAAAAGCTCGAGCTTGCCACTTGCTAGATCAACGAGTGCAGGAGCTCAGCTGGCCGTCAGCAGTCGCTTTGGCCGGCGACCGAAAAAGAATGAGGAAAAATAAATAAAAACAATTAAAAATTCAATTTTAAATAAATAAATAATTAATTATTAAAATGAGTGCATGGAGGAAACTTAAAGGAAATTTTCTATAACAAACAGCAAAAAATATTTTCTAATTTATTTTTAGGATTCAATAACGTAGGAAAATATTATTATTTTTCTGGAAAATGGATTCTTAAAAAAAAAAATTTAGAAACATCATATTTTCCGCGAAACGAATAGACCTCCTAATCTTATAAAAAGATTCACGCTTTTGTTAAATGCAAATCTAGCACAAAATCAACATCAAATGTGATGCACATAGTAACGCAATCAAACACAAGGACAAACTTCCTAAACAATGAGGCCCCTTTAGAAAGATTCATTATGAAATTGGATCCATTCAAGAGATGGGACAAATTGGATCTACACTGAAGACATGGCACAATTCTTACACACATAATTAAAATGTAAGACTGCAGTTAAAGAAAACTAACAATTTTCATGAAAACACTAGATTGCATCCGAGACTTCTGACTCTCACAAGAAGAAAATGAATCCTCCCTAAAAGACTTAAAATGCAATTGTTAAAAAAAAATTTCAATTTCAACTATGAAAGTAAAAATAGGCGACTCAAGTCAAAAAGCCGAAAAGATTAAGCCATGTCCAAATGATGAAGACATGAAGCTTCCACGCAGCTCCTTTTGAAAGTTCCATGTAAACGCAGGGAAAATGAAATCGCGCTCAAACTGCTGAGCGGCCGCCTGCCCTAGAAATTGAGAGGAGAAAAGACAGCAAATGAAAGATTCAATTACAAGAAAAAAAATGTCATATAAATGGAATCTGTATGACTTATAATCTGATCCAAGTAATAGGGACTCCTCCCTGCCAAAATACTGTAACAAAAGAATGACTAGAAATAGATGCAAAATCTCATTTAATTAGTTGTAACGTTCAGCAAAATTCATTGCAGATGTTTCAATCATCCATCCTCAAGATCTTTCATACAGAAAGAAATAAGAGAGAGAATCTCCTCAAAATGTGGACTCAATTGTGAGTAAGTGGGCGAAGCATTCATAAAAAGTGAGAGAGGAAGGAGAAATGAAGAGGACAAGACGCTTTTGTAATGGGGTCGAAACATTTTGAGGATTTTTAGTTGCATGGAGATTAATTAAGTCTTCTTTAACAAGACGGTGATTACACAGACTTTATGAACCCCAACTAAACTCTTCGTGCGCGTCAAAGATTGGTCAGTCCCTCAATCCACGCATAGTTTATCTTTTAATAAGTGTACGCATACGTTCTTTCGCAACATTTCACTACCACCACAAACATGATATACTCTCTTAAATTTTTTTTTTGTATTATTAGTGAATAAAGAAAAAGAAGTTGATTCTTAATCAACCAAGCACCCAAAAAAAAAAGGAAATCCCATTGAAAGAACGGTCGCTTTGTACTAGTTCTTAAAGAATTTTTTAACGGGCTTTTCTTCATGCATAATATACTAATTCTATCAACTTAGTAATTTCTACCCATAGAGTAGCTTGAAGCAGCAACCATTAGAACGCAGAGTAGTTCGAATGTGAACCTGAGAAGGAAAAACAAGGAAACCCTCGTGGATGGAGCGTAACCTTAGAGTTTTTCAAATCAAGTCGAATGACATACCCATCACACCGGTAAAAGTTCGTAAACTTGTAGAGCTTTGTACTACAAAAAATTTAGACCTTCCTAAACAAATGTAATATCGACTATTATATGGAGACTACCCCACTTTATATTTTCATGTTCTTAATTATATTTGCAATGTTCGGAAATGCCGCAAAGCTTTTGTGCGTCATTTTACGCCAATAACATTCGGACTTCATGTGCTTATTTTATGGAAGCAAAGCAAAAGTTAAAAGCTGAAGCGAGACATCAAGCTTTCTTAAAAATGCCAAACAACTTTTACACAAACTGGGTGGGAAGGTACCTTTTCCTCTCCTAAAAGGGGGAAGAAAAACATTAAAGTATCCTTGCGCTCAGGTACATAAAATTTTCTGGGGGGATGTCCCATTTTTCAACTTTTACCATGCAAAGGCATCCTGAAAACACAAACATAATCGTTGAGAGGTGCCCCAAAAGTAATTTAAGGTATTGGGACTGTATAATGAGTCATTGAATTGGTTGGATGCTCAAAGAATCATTTATTCAATTAAAAACAACGCAAAACTTCTTCTTTTTTTATATATCTCCGTGCATGTATATAATTTGTTTCATGTTTAGCTCTCTTTACTTTCCAGTATAAGCTAAGCCCACGAATCACAAAATATGAATGAAATTTACAGCTTATAGTTTAATATAGCTGCCTGACGATAAAGGAAATAAAAATGCCAAGGTCAGACACACTCGTCATCCATTTAAAGAGAGGACTAGAACATAAACCAATTTGATGGAAAATTTCAATGCAATATAATTGGTTTTTTTCGGCTCTAATACCAAATAATTCGAGACAATAAGGAGAAGAAGTGAAGTAGAAGCGCAAAGGGGATGCCAAAATCAACCATTGACAACAAAGAGGAGAAAAAAACGATTCATATAATTGGTTGATGCTCTCAAAAAAATCATACACTCAATACCAAATAACATAAAACTTATTATTATTATTTTTTATATCTCCATGCGTGCATATGATTTGGTTCAAGTTTAGCTCTGTCCATTTTCCAGTATAAGCTGACCTCTTTGAAAGGGGATAAAACACCGACTATATCTGTATAAATATTTTTAAATTATCAAGAGAGAGGGAGAGAGAAAATAGTTTAAAACTACATCTTCAGGAGGAACAAGCTCAGCTTGTGATTATTCCCTTTAGTTGGTCTACATTCAAGATTTGAGGTAAAATATTTCATTTTTCATAAGCCCATTGAATCGACATAACATCCAAAAAATCAAGCTATTTGATTCAATATTTTACAGGCTTGTGCCAACTAAATTGAATAGGAGGAATTTTTTTTTCTCTCTACCGAATATGGTAGCTTCTCTACCGCATCTGGTAGTTCCTCTCTACCGAATATGGTAGCTTCTCTTCTTCGACCCAAAAACCTCCAACCTTTCTTCCATTTTCATCTTTCGAAGGTCGATGTCTTCTCTGCTGGTGGAATTCTCGCGAGGGTTTCCAGCTCGCTAATTCTTGCTGGCCCCAGAAATTTCTGTCTTCTCTACTGTGATTGACGATGCGAGGTCACGGGTACAGTGTCCGTCTTCACCGATGACTCCATCTATCCCCTTGCTGTCTCCTTTCTTGTTTGGTAGCTCCTCTCCTCCG
The DNA here is from genome assembly GCA_014182395.1 of Eucalyptus sp. ANBG9806169. NCBI lineage: Eukaryota > Viridiplantae > Streptophyta > Magnoliopsida > Myrtales > Myrtaceae > Eucalyptus > Eucalyptus sp. ANBG9806169. Next base: position 18,855,189 of record CM024580.1, on the reverse strand, counting down.
TGCAATTGCTCTCAATTGTGACTCCCCTCAGTGCGATTGCTCTGCATGTCAATATCTTACTCCCATTTGGTATTTCGGCTACCTTGCCTGCCAATTTTACTCCGAACCCCACACTGTCAATTGAGTCAACCACAATTCTCTTCCTCGAGTCGGACATCTGTTACCTCCCCTGTCTGTGCCTTCTCACTTACCCATCTCCTTTTCGTCTATTTACCCTGTTTGGATTTCCCTCTATGGCTAACACACACCAGGATGAAACCCAGCGCCTTGCTGCTCTCTGTCAAAGGTTGGGTCGCCTATGGTCCGAACAGGATATTGAGGTCTGGGAAGAACCGCCGCCCCTGGACAAACTCGACGAGTGCAGAAGGTCGCTGATTGGCAAGGTAATCTCCAATTCTTCAATTAACTTTCAAGGTTTTCAAACTGCAATGAAGCGTGCGTGGCGCACTGATCAAGTAGAATTCACTCAGTCTGAATCGGGCTTGTACGTAGCCAAGTTTGCATTAGCACGTGAAAAACAACGTGTCCAAGATGGTGGACCATGGCTGTTCGCTAGTAATCTAGTTATCTTCCAGGCCTGGCAGCCGAATCTGCCCCTATCCTGTTATGATTTTTCCAAATGTGCAATCTGGGTACAAGTTATTGGCCTTCCTCTAGAATGGTGTACAGATTCTATGTTAGCCAAAGCTGTCAAACGCATTGGCCGAATGTTGGAAGTCAGGATGGATGCAACAGATGGATCTACCTTGAAAGTGGGCCGTGTCAGGGTGGAACTGAGTTTAAGCCAACCTTTGCAGTCGGGACAACTCATCCGCATTAACGGTAAAGCTTATTGGTTGGATTTTCGCTATGAGAGGCTACCTCATTTCTGTTATTCATGCGGCTATATCGGTCATTATGCAATGTACTGTAAAGACATACCTTTCACTGAAGCTAAGATGGCGGGTAAAGCAATGATGGCCTTTGGTAATTGGCTGCGAGCCGAGGTGAAGGAATTCAGCCCCTACTGGAAGACGTTCTATGACGGACAGCTTCCTTCTGACGTCTCTGCTGAGTCTGTCCCTGAAACTCAACCCTTTATGGCCGCAAACATTCCAGCTTTACCTCCCCCTGCAGCTGCCCATCACAGGGATGATTGCAATATCAGTACAGAACAGGGGAGAGTAGTGACAACAGACTTGATACCTGCTGCAACTAAGCTGAAAGGAATTCAGTCTGATGCTAGGGATATGACCCGGCACTCCTCAAGCTTAAAAATGGCTCCAACTTCACAGTCAATGCCCAACCCTCCATTGGCGGTAGTTAGAGCAGCGTCACTTTCGACCGACCCACCTCCTCATATGACGGCAACTTCAGGTGATGTGGTGTTCCCTACCACTACCAGAACATCTGTAACTAGAGTACGAACTGCAGCAGCACAAGCATATAAGAAGCTGAAGCCTTCACCTCTTATTGCTAAGGCAGGCTCAACAAAAAAACTTAAACGCCACAACCGTACCGAAGTGAGTTCTCAGGCTTCTGATGAGTTGGAAGATGTTCAGCTGCTGGATGCTCCTATCCTCTTGGCTGATGAAGTCAGCAAATGGGCTGAGATGGCTTGCCCTGAAAAGCCATCACTAGCAAAATGAGATTTTTATGTTGGAACTGTCAGGGACTCGGCTCTCCCCTGACGGTTCAAGCACTAAAGACCCTAGTGGTCAAAGAGCAGCCGGAGGTGATTTTTTTGATGGAAACCAAGAATCGAGAGCAAGTGATTTCACGAGTTCAAAGGCGGATCAAGTTTACAAATTCCTATATAGTTCAATCAATGGGCAAGGCGGGAGGACTTATGTTGTTATGGCAATCTCATATATCTATTACTGTGGAACTGGCGACTACCGATTTCATTGACACCATATGTAAAGATCTGGGGCAAGGTATGCCTATGAGACTGACCTGTGTTCATGCTCCAGCGACTTCTCAGCAGCGCCACCCGTTATGGACAGCACTTCGTCGAATCGCCGCAGCCAATACCCTACCCTGGATTTGTGCCGGAGACTTCAATGAGATTTCCTATCCATGGGAGAAGGTCGGTAAGAAACCCTCTGATGTTTCTAGAATGCTTTTGTTCCGAGAAGTACTACATGATTGTGCGCTGCTGGATGTGGAAAGTAAAGGCTGCGCGTTTACCTGGTCCAATCAGCGTGACGGGGAGGAACAAGTGAAGGAACGCTTGGACCGGGTCCTTTGCAATTGGGACTGGCGAGCTTTATTTCCAGAGGCTGAGGTCTTCGCACTACCTGCAGTTGGATCAGATCACAGTCCCTTGATACTCCATACTGTTGTGCGACAACCTCGCAGGGGAAAGACTTTCAAGTTTGAAGCATATTGGTTAAACAACCAAACCTGTCGAGAAGTTATAGCTTCGGCCTGGTCTTCAGCTCTATCTAGGGGTAACTCCCTACAACACAATTTATCCCGAGTTAGACGGGCCCTTTTACAGTGGAGTAAAGGTAATTTTAAGCATGCCGAGGAGCAGATCGCGCATCTACAGTAACAGCTACAACTCCTAACAAATCGTACGCACTCATCTCATGATAACCAGCAAATCAAACAGTTAAAAGCACAGCTACATGCGGTGTGGCAACAGGAGGAACAGTATTGGGCAGTGCGTTCCAGGATTAGTTGGCTTCGGTGGGGAGACAAAAACACGAAGTTCTTTCATGCGACTACCATTCAGCGAAGAAATAGAAACAGAATTAGTATGTTGCTGGATGATGACCAGCGCTGGGTTCGGGAAGAGACTTGCCTGAAAGAAATGACACTGCAGTTCTTTTCTAAACTTTACCAAACAGAAGGGTCTCGTGCTTATGAGCCAATTCTCGGCAAATGCGAATGTCAGGTAACCTCTGAGATGAATGACAACCTTATCTCAAAGCTTAGTCGAGAGGAAGTGAAACTTGCCGCTTTTCAGCTGGGGAAAACTAAAGCACCGGGCCCTGATGGTTTTAATGGTCTCTTTTATCAGCATCACTGGGATATTATCGAAGATCAGGTATTCTCTACAGTTCAGCAATTTTTTCGAACTGGTATCTTGCCCCTGGAGCTAAATCGCACCACTCTTACCCTAGTGCCTAAAGTTCCTACTCCCGAAAGTCTCGACCAGTATCGTCCTATTAGTCTTTGCAACTATGCCTATAAGATCATATCCAAGGTGCTCGCCAACCGTCTGAAACCTTTTCTTCCTGATCTTATCTCACAAGAACAAAGCGCCTTTGTCAGCGGCCGTCAAATACAGGACAACATTTTAATAGTACAGGAGGTACTTCATCAACTCAGGACTCGAAAACGCAAGCGAAAGTTTCAAGCTGTTGTCAAAATGGATATGAAAAAGGCCTATGATCGAGTTGAGTGGGATTTTCTTCGCGATTATCTTCTCAAGATAGGCTTTCACTCTACTTGGGTTACATGGGTTATGCAGTGCATCTCCACAGCCTCGATTAGCGTCAAGTTTAATGGTGAACAACTGAGTTATTTTTCCCCGACGCGTGGTCTACGACAGGGAGATCCCCTTTCCCCCTACCTATTTATCTTATTGGCAAATATGTTGACTACCCTTATCCATCAAGCTGTCGAAATGGGAACCTTAAAAGGTATACGACTAAACAGGAGCTGTCCCACTCTAACTCATCTGTTCTTTGCTGACGACGCGATTTTCTTTCTAAATGGGTCCCTTTTGGAATGCCAAGAGTTGGCCAACATCCTCAATCAGTACTGTCTAGCAACGGGACAAGCTATTAATAGAAACAAATCTGGAGTTTTTTTCAGCAAACCTTGTCCAGCAGCTCTTCAACACAGATTGGCACAGGAACTTCGCATCCCCCTGCTGGCTAAAACGGGTAAATATCTCGGTATCCCATCGGATTGGGGACGCTCTAAGCATGATATGTTTGCTTGGATTCTAGGGAAAGTCAATTCTAAACTTGATGGCTGGAAAGAAAGTCTGATGTCGAAAGGTGGAAAGGAGATCCTCATCAAAAGTGTTATACAGGCAATTCCCCAATATGCCATGTCTATTTTTAAAATCCCTGTCTCGCTTTGTAAGAGTATTGAAAGAAGAGTTGCGCGCTTTTGGTGGCAAACCGACAGTAAAAGAGTGGGAATACATTGGAAGAGTTGGGAAGCACTGAAGACTAGGAAGGAACTGGGAGGACTTGGCTTTAGAGACCTCGTTGATCTCAATAAGGCCCTGCTGGGGAAACAGGCCTGGCGACTCCTACAACAACCTACTTCTTTATGGGCGACGCTGTTTAAGGGCTTGTATTACCCTGACCGGGATTTTTTATCGGCCTTACTGACCTCTAAGCCTTCGTGGGGTTGGAGGAGCATATTGGCAGGACGGGACACAATATCATCCAAAGTCCAATGGGCTATAGGCGACGGCACTAAAATTCGCATCCGAAATGACTGCTGGCTTCCCACGGGAATGTTGAGGGGCAATGCCACTGAAACAGAACCGGAGAAAGTTGCTGATCTGATTGATCCGACGTCAAACCAATGGAATAGAACCTTACTCGATCAACTCTTTGATGCCGAGACCACTGCGGAAATCCTTAAGATTCCTATTCGACCTCAGTTTATGACAGACCACATCATTTGGCCGTGCACCACCACAGGTCAGTATACTGTCAAAAGTGCTTACTTTTTCCTTACTCAGGGTAATCATCTTCCTCTCCAAAGCAGTGCTTCCTCATCATATCAACAACCACCGACCCTCTGGAAACAACTCTGGAAACTTCAACTCCCTCCTAAACTTAAATTTTTCCTATGGTCCTTATATCAAAATACACTACCCACTCGACAGAATCTCTATTCTCGGAAAATCTGCACAGAACCTACTTGCTCTCTCTGTTCTACACGGCAACCAGAAACCTTGGAGCATTTATTTTTACTATGTCCATGGACACAGCACGTCTGGTCTCATCACAAGATCAATATACAGATTGCACCCACGAATGTTCACAGAATAGATGAGTGGCTCGCACATCATAAAAGTGCTGGGCAGAGTGTACCTGGATTGGAGTTTCTTGCTCACCTGTTATGGCAGATATGGAAGTCGCGCAACCGTTTCATTTTCAGCAGGCAGCCCCCGGATCCAGTTCACACCGTCAACACAGCAATGGAAGAGGCGCAATTGGCTCGGGAGGTACTGTGTTTCGAGCCAGAGGATGAATGCGCACTCCTCTATCGAAATGAGGCTTCTCCCTTTCAACAGATGGATGCGACCCAGACCCGACTTGCCCCTATATCCAAGCGCAATCCGCCCCCTTACCAGCATAGCTTCAGCGGACTGGCGTCCCAGCAACCCCCTGTAGATGCGACAGGAGCACACTTGCCTGCACCTCCGAGTCACCCATCCGATCGCGCTCACGCTTGGCGGCCCCCTGACCCAGGCACTCTGAAGATCAATATTGATGGGGCTTTTCACCTGGGAAGCAAGCTCGGATCAACTGCGTATATATGTAGAGATCACGGCGGGAACTTAATTGAAGCGTTCACGAGTACGGTACCTGCGTATTCAGCATTCGAAGTGGAAATCAACGCGTTGATCGTGGCCCTGAAGCACTTGGAGAGTGCGAATCAGACTGCTGCTTCATTGATCTTCGAAACGGACTGCCAAGGGTTGGCCTTAGCGGTGCACGATCCACCGCGATCTCCATGGAAGGTGAAGCCATTGATCGCTGAAGCGGCAACCCGGCTACGCTCCTTCCGTTCTGCTTCTGTTAGGTTTTGCCGAAGGACTGCAAATGCTACTGCTGACTGGGCGGCCAAGGCCCAAAACAAGGGTCTCCTCTCTTCTAATTGGGCCGCTCTCCCCCCCCCGCCTTTTTACTTCTTTTAGCTTTGGACGCTGGTGGAAACAGTTGTAACCTTGATCTATCTTAATGCATCGTTTTATTCACGACAAAAAAAAAAAAAAAAAAAAAAAAAAAAAAATTGAATAGGAGGATGAAGGACAAAGAAAAAGAAGTGCTGGCTTTGCTCATTGAGAATAAAGAAAGCGACGAAGTGGGGGCAATTCTATTGTCTCCAATCCCTCAAACTGCCCTTAACGACGGTTTCGCTCTCTATGACTTTCAATTTTATCTAGTCTTTGGATTTTTTTTTCTTCAATTTTTAAATTTTTAAAATTTTTGAATTTTACTGATGTGGGGCCACATTAGCGCCACATCATAGCATGTAGGTTAAAAAAATTACAAATGCCAAGTCATATTTTGGCAACCATGTTATCGAATTTGACCATGAGTTTGCTAATAAGATTAAACTGCACTCAATGGAAACCATTTAGGACTTGAATGCATAAGTTACAAAATTAGGACATGACTGGATATTCGATGAAATGTTCTAAACTTTTGGTGTTTCACTTATAAGAACCTAAAACGAGAATCTAGTATGATAAAAAAAATTTACTTATAAGTACTCGTTACTCATATAAAAATTCTAGTTTGATTACCATCTTACATTGGTCTCACCCATTGAGAAGAACTCTGCTATTCACAGGCTTCCTAATGCATCACTTTTCTTGATTTGGCCTATCCTTCCACAACTCTAGAATGAACTTGTAGATTAGCAGATAAAATAGCACATTGGTTGAGAGGACAAATTTTCACACCGATTAATTTGCTGGTTCCATATGGCGCAATCGTCCAAATACTAGCGGGCTTATGATCAATGTGTCCTCACAAATGGCTTTCCGAAGTGCCTTAGAAATTGAGAGAAAATAAGACAACAAATGGGGAAGACACGTGCATGACTTTACCTTCCGTGTTTTACCACAACCTTTTTTTCTTTTGACAATTCGACTCAATTGCGAGTAATCCGGTCGAAGCTTTTGAGTCTTTTTAGGTGTTTGGACATTAAGTCTTCTTTAATAAGACGATAATTACGCCACTTTATCAACCCTACTAAACTCTTTGTGCGCATCCAAGATTGGTCAGTCCTCCCCCTCACTTCATATGCTCGGTAACTTCCTATGTTTCCATGGGCATAACTTGCTCGAGTTAATACTTGATAACTTCTAGCAACTTCCCACTCTTCGATCAAATGCACCAACACGTCTACATGATGCACCATGCCATCATCGTTGGTCCATGCTTCAAACGGTCTCATCATCACCTCGTAGTAGCCACAATCATATATCCCAACCTCCCTTAAAGAACTTCATCTAGCATTACCATGTAGGGATTTTTAGCGATACATGCCTATCGTCAAATTCTCATTGCCAAAAAATGCCAAAATATCATCAAAGTTGGATGAATATTGATGCAGTGTGTCAAAATTCATTCGACCCAGCTTGTTCTAATACATTCATGACACGTTTAAAATGGACACTCATTAGCAGTCACACATAGCATGAGGTTAGAACACACTCAAACATAGGGAAAAGTACCAATTTTCCATATGTTAAACTGATCTTACAATGAAAAGATGACATAAACCCAAGCAATGATTTAACTTCGAACAAAGAAACTAGAATAAAAGGAGATAAACTCTTATTCCACCAACTATGGTTCTGATCGATGAGTTAAAGTAACGGACGTCATGCATTAGTAAATTTGACGAAATATAATGTGGGTGATGTTGATGTTTTGTAAAATAACAATTAAAAGATTGACCAGAGGAAGTCTCCTCTAATTAGGGATGGGAAAAAAACACATGGCCAACAAAGGAAAAATAAATCAAGTGAAAAACTTTGAAAATTATCACATCATATGTTAGTAATAATCTCATAGACGGATGACCATTCCCACAATTCTCGATGAGAAAACCCTGAAAATCTGTCACGTTTCTAAAATCGCTCATGGGTCCGGATACGAGTCCAGAAGCTCTTTTCTTTTTGATCGAAGTGTAAACTGAGCCAATAATGCTACAAATTTATATCCTTATTCAGAAGTTCCGGACTTTGTTTCATTCGAACCGGGAGTCATTCGAAAACGCATGTTGAATCGCGGTGACAAAAAAACGTATTTTGAGATTAGAGAGAGATTGCCATCAAGCGTACCCCATAGCTACACGTTCAAGCGACTCAAAATCGGAAGAAAATATGTACGGCCTTGGTGCAAACATTTTGTCAAACGTGTGGTGGGCGAATTGAAAGGAAAACCCGAACGAGAACAAGACTAGAAACCGGATCAAAAATCAACACGAATCAGTGGGGAATGCTCAACAGCAACGAAGGACAGCATAAACGAACCCGAAACGCACGCCCCGGCTTAGTAGCTCGTGCAAAAACATGAGAGAACAGGGCAAAAGCAAGGCATAAAGGGGGTCGGCAGAGGGTCTCTACCTGGCTCGGGGGCTGTGAACGGTGGACGAGCTCCATAGACTGGACTACGTTCGGTCAACCCGCACGCCTCCGAGCCGGGATCCCGGGGAAATTGACGCAACTCGACACAACTCAAAAAGATACGCACGATACCTACCGTGATAGAAGCACGCGTCAGCAAGGGTCGGCGGCCGAGGTCCAAGCGCGGTGGCTCACTCGCCTCTCTCTCTTTTAAGGGTGTCTTTGATAACGTTTCTGTTCAAAAATTGTTCCCTGGAACAGAAATAGAGATAGTGATTTGGCCAACCAAGATATAGGAATTGGGGTAGTCTATTGCCGGTTTTTTTTCAATTGGATGTAGTCGACTTGGGATCAGTTTGCACTCTTCAAACCTACGTGAGAGTGTAAGATTGGCAAGAATCTGGATGCTAGTTATCGAGATCGTATGTGCTTCATTCAATTTTTAATGGTGTTAGTTGACGAATATGGGCCAATTCGTGCATCATTCCTCCATCGCCCTCCTCCACCCACACTGCACTGTTGCAGTCTTGCTGAGCATCTCTAAGGGAACCGTGCGAAGGGATCCAAAGATCGGGAGTGTCATTGCTCTTGCTACACTGCACTCCTACTTCTGTCGTCCTGCCAAATACTGTCATTATTGCCAATGTCTCTTCCAAGTTGTCATTACAATGTAGAGTAATTTCAGCGCTAATAAAGCCAGACTTGCAAAGCATATTTCGAATTATCTTTGAACTTCAAGCAACATTCATTCCTGATCAGTCGGTGATGAGAAACTAGCCACTACCCAAATAAAGCAGCAAATTTTGAGGCTCGTCCAACTTCAAGATAATGTTCTAAAGCTCTTTTGTTTTCTTTTTTCGGCAAATTAATGGTTTTTTCACGGAAGAAAAATAAATAAACTCGGTAATTTTTTAGTCTAAATGCTCCACTCAAGGAGAACTTGGCATGAGAAATTAATGCTGGTGATTGTGGCTTTGGTCCCTCTGCCAACTACCCAGAAGAGACTCTGTAGCGGCTCTCTTGCTCCTTTTGGTCTGGTAAATCTTCTGGACAAAGCCATAAAATGTGACAGCCAGAATTTTCTGAATTGTTTTCAATTAAATAAATCGGGTTTTTCGTCGACGTGTCTATAGTGCTATTCTCTGAGTTGGCCACTCACGAGATAACCTGGCCTATCTGGGGAATCATTAAGGAATCTAAATGCAATAGACTTGAGAATTCGAACGGGAATCGGCCGATCGCTCGACCAGGTGTCGGTCTGCCGCAAGGGTCATTGCGGCTTTGTCGAATCGATCGAAATCGAGATAGGTCGATTTGGCTGAGATATGTGATCAGAATGTGGGTGATTCCACTTGATTGCAAAATTCTCACCAATCGACACTAAATTGATTTTATGACGTTTTGGGTACCCTGTGTCCGTATTTGAAACCTCGAGATTTTCACGACAACCGAGAGTCGCCAATGTGTCGAAGATATACTATGTGACTCGAGATAAATCGATCACGGGTCAATTGCACCAAAAATTCCTAAAAGTGACCCAAGAGACTAGGTCACGCTAAAAGCACGTCGATTGAAATTAACCGCTTATTTAAACCCGATTTCAGAAATTGAAAGTTCGTGGTGTCACAAGCTATTTTAGGAATGTCGACTCATCCTCCGAAGATTTTTCGAAGATTCCGAAATTTTTACGGAAATCCGATTCGGACGTCGCGGAAAATAAACGGATATTCGTATGGGCCGAATTTAAGCGAGTTTTGACTTCCGAGCCAAACTTTTGAGTGTCAGGGACTTACTGAATATTGTTCGAGATTTTTCTTCAGAGAAATGGGACGTTGATTTGGAAGATCGAATAAAAAAATTGGAGCCAAAAATTAAGTGAAATTCGGACTTATGGTTGATGGGCTTTATTTTGACACCAAAATTGGATTATTGGGTGGTAATTGAGCAAGAAAGTATTATAGGGGAACATTGAGATATTTATGCAAGTTTAAAGGAGACCAAGCATTGAATAGAAGATATAAGTTTGTTGATTTTTGGGTCCCTCCTTAAAACTCTCGCACATGCCACCTCCATTTCCTCTCCCTCTTATCTACTTGCTTTCCTTTTTACTTTGCTGTTCAGCTTTAGAGAATTCTCTCTCGAGCCCATTAATTCGACTCAGGTTTCTTCCCTTCAAAACAGCAATTTATTGCTGCAACTTCACTGAAATTTTGACCCTCATCCACTAAATCGAGACCACCCGCCCTTCACCGACCTTCGGCTCCTTGGACGCCACCTCACGGTCAACCGAAGGAGCCTCGTTTCTCTGCTGTTGACCGAAACTCAGCCGCTCGCCGCCACCCGTCCATGTTCGTGTCCTCCTCAACCGAAGCAGCTGCAGCCCACTCGTCTCAGGCGTCCACGAAGCCCCACGGAGTCTTGAAGACTGAAATCCCACCGAGTTGGTCGGCCACTCACGCCCTCAACCCATAAAATTCCTCTCCGCAATCTTGCAGCTTCACTTCTTGTTGATTGAAGACCAACGAAGCTTGAAGATCATCAAAGCAGCTTCTTCAACGTTGCTTTTCCTCGTACGCGTCCGAGCCCAACCGCCCACGAAGACCGCTCCTCCTCACGGCCAGCAAATTTCCGTCGTGGGCTCATCTTCGGCAATTGACGCAGCCCAGCTTCCAGCCACGTGAGATTGGCTCATCTTCAGTAATTTGGGCCCAAGTGAATTTCGGGCCCAGCAAAGCCCAGTGGAATCAGCAGCCCATATTCAGTTGAATTGAAGCCCAATTGAAGTCCAGTAAAGCCCATGGATCTAGCAAATTTTCAGCCCAGTTTGGTCTTCTCTTCGGCCCAAGAGTGCAACAAAGCAGCCCATTTCAGCAGTCTTGAAGCCCAGCCCAAGTTGGAAACAAATCTCAATTGGGCTGAGATTTGTTGGGCCCGTTTTAGGTCCGGCCCGAGAGTTTGCCGACACCGCCGAAAATTAAGATTTCGGCCGCCGTCGCGTCGCCGTCGCGTCGTCGTCGCGGTGAACCGGTTTTCGCAATACACCGGTGAGTTTATTCTCTAAACTCTTCTTAGTAGGTTTTGAGGCTAAGGGGTGTTTAGATTTATTTAATTAGGAATTAGGTGGTTAATTAGATTAAATTAGTGATTTAATTATTTAATTGAGCATGTTAGGTGGTTAGCATGGTTTAGTTAAGGCCTATTTAAATTGTGTTATTTATCTAGAAGGGTTCGGGAATTTTTCCGGGTCCGTATTGGTATTTAATTTAATAATTTAGGTTAGTATTTTTCGAAATTAATTATTTATTAATTATTATTTTTCCGGAAATTAGGCCGGGATGGCTGGTGACCGGAATTTCGTGCTGATTGCAATGGTGTGGTTAATTTCTGCAATTGAGTGTTAAATTACGCAAATTGAGTGATTATTGGATTTTTAGTATTTAATTCCAAAATTGTGAATTTTCAATATTTACTCAGAAAATCCGGTGTCGGATTTTAACACCGAAAATGGTTTTATGTAATATATAAAATAGTGGGATTTTAAAAAGAAAGAATGTCAATTTTTTAAGGTTGAGTTGGCCAGTGTACCCACACACGATTATTTTCATGCGTATTTCTAATACGAAGAAAAAGGCCAGTTCACCATTTTAATTGAAGCATTTGAGTGCAATGCACGGTGCCCAGGCCATATTTGAGTGATCGTGTGATGACAAAGAGAAATCGTCCCGGGCTGTTGAGCTGGACGTTATCCCTATTTGGGATACCCCTTGTTAAAGGGAAGTCGGTCGCAGTAGATTCTGGACCCTATGCTCCTTCGGGAAAGCCATCGACGAAGTGACGTGCCGTGCTCAATGGGGTGAGACGAAGCCTGGCAATGCCAGAAGACCGCCGAACTGAGAGTAGGCCGTGCTATATGCCGAGATCAAAACTAGGAACGCATGTTTATTTGAGTATTGTGTTCCAATTAATTGAGCTTGAGTGATGCTCTTATTTGTGATATGAAATATGCTGACCTACAGGGTGGAACTGAGACGAGGTAAGTCTCCTTGATTGTGTGATTGCGTGCTTAGAACGCTTCTTAGCGTCTTCTCCTCCTAGCTGCAGTTTAGAGCTTAGACTTTTGAGACATTGTCTCACCTGGTTATGTGTATAACCACTTTCAGGATCATCGAGTGGAGGACTTGGAGCTGAGAGGAGGTGATTTGAAGCATAGGTCGGATAGGACCGCTTCTTTTTGGAGAATAGTCTTTTGTGGTCTTTTGACCATAGATTCTTGTACTTGACTCAGTATATGTTTATAAAGGCATGTTTGTTTGTGAAATTATTGTTCTATTTTTCTATCCCGAGATAGTTACTGTCAGGGGATTTGTTTTCACTTCCGCATGTGCAACAAAAATGAAAAGGGTCGGCGACTAGTCCTGGGAAGTCGCAAAATTTTATCGACCAGAGAGGGATGGGTACGCGCTTGGGGTTCGGGGCGTGACATAAAATGCTGCACTTGAGTCTCTTAAACTTCAAGCCTGGTGCCAAAGACGAGTTTCAACTTACTCAGCACTCTCTGTCTATCATTTGCGTATAGCGGCATTGCACATCTGATAGTGCGTAGAGACGACATTAGGGGTGCAAAAGAAGTCGGAAATTCAAACACGAACATGAGAAAGATGGGACAAGGACAATGATACACACACATGCGTCCACTGGGTTATACACAGATTACCATTTGAGTACATTACGTGCAAGAAAAAAAAAAAAAACCTCTCTGTTTTCTAAGGTATCTATGTAAAATAAACTTTGATATCTTTCTAGGTTTAAACCACTTGTTCCCACGTACTGATTCTGAGTATAAAAATAAGCAGAAATTATGAAGAGGACATCTTTTCCCTTGCCAAAAGCCACATCTTTAACCCGCCCACTTTTTGATATATAAAATGCCCATCTGAATACTCTGCCACCAGCTCTTTCTTTGCCTTTTCCAAGCCAGCTCTACAGACTAATAAAGAAAGGCCAAAAAAAAAGAAAAAAGAAAAAGAATCACATATTCCTTTGATGTAATCAAAGCAGATCTAAAAATTGTAAGATAATTAAAAGTCCAGACCTTTCGCACTCATTCAGCGGGCCAAAGGGAGGAGCCTCCTCAGCCCAGCACGACCGAGGTGCACTTTAGATGCGAAGAACGGAAGTTCAGTCACCTGAAAGATGGGGACAACTATAAAGAAAATCATTAGTCAATTTAGTTGGAATTTGAGACAAGTAAAAAAATTGGATCTTGATAAATTTTTTCAAGGCTCCAAACCTGAGAAGTAGCAAATGCACACTTGACAATTCCAGCTTCACCCTAAAAACCACGCAGGCATGCATCGGCAGACGTGACAGCAGCATATGCCTTCGTATTTCATTTTTACATTATTTAAGCATGTGAAAAGAGTCTGCATATTAAAGAGATCGGACTACATCTCAAGGGCGAATAAAAGGACTCGCCATTGACAGTGTTGCCAAGCCAGCTCCAGCTTTAGCCTGAATGTTATCAAAGCACAGATGCACATGATTCAGTTGGCTTCAAGGCATAATATAGGGAAGCATAGAAGTTAAGAGTAATACGTTATGTCATAATTTCACCATGGAAATAGATGCAGAAAAATCCAGTTGAGTAGAAATCAACGATCGCTTCAAAATGCAAGTCATTCTCTTTGCCGTAACAACAAAAGATGTGTGGTGCTCTGTCTCTACATTCTTTATGCTACTTTCCTTGGTTTTCCTTAATGAGGACCAGACAAAATTATCAGAAGCTAAGATATTCTCCCCAACTGCTTGCTTCTGCCTATGGTCGAAGACAGAGTAATCACCTTGTACATATACTTTCACACACGAGGTGTCCCATTAATTCCAACAGATATTTGTCAATACCTTTCTTGTGTAGTGGTAGTGGATAGGTTGCCAAATTAGCATTGGTAGATCGAATTCCTTGGCCTCTACAAGTAAGATGATAACAAGCTCTCGAATGTTCGGTACAGGATTTTATGCCCATATGGACTCAAGTGATTCTTGCAAAAATATCATCCTTCTCACAAAGAAACTTCTCAGTACAGTGCATCTTCAAAATGGCTTGTGAATTTAACGAATTTACAGACTCTAACATGATTAAGCATGCAGTCGTGTTTGGGTGACATGATTGCTTGCTTGTAACTGTGTATTCCTTAGGTAGCCTAAGTACTCTGAAGCTTTTGTCATTAGACCTTAACAAAATGAACCTCACTAGAACAGCTAAAGCACTATTTTACAACCCGAAACCCAAAACTTAAGAGACAAACGGAATGTGATATGACGGCAACACTGCCTAAATTGACGTCTAAATCCACATATATTGAAATTTGTTTACCTCAAAAATTTCTGTGCTGATATGTTGGATGCATGACGTCAGATAATCTTGAGGAGTCAAAGAGTTTGGTTGAGGCCACACATGTTGTGGTTATACTGAAAGCGTGAGATGTTGCATATGCCCAGCTAGAGCTGCTGGAATCAGGAGACATAACCAAGTAAATTAGTGCAACAAGAAAAGATTCACAAAAAGAAAAAAGGAAAAAAAGAAAAAAGAAGAAGAGTGATTTGGAATCAATTCTTATGATGCACATTGGGAGATAAATCAAACAGACAAGGTCAAACTTCTTAACCAATGAGGTCCTTTTGAAAACTACTGATGTGGCGTGCGTTTTTTGTTTTTCCAATATCCAATTAGAACTTGACATGTGAATACTGATCTGGAATTGTAAAAAACATAAATAATATTTTCTCCTCTTCCTCCCCTCTCCCTTCTTCGCTACAGTTCTGGCCGGAGTCACGGGGACCACCAGAAGACGGAGCCAACTAGATCTGGCCTGTGACATCGCTGGTCCATACAAGGCGAGATCTGGAGACATGGTCCATGGCCGGGCCACCATCTCAGCTGCGTGCGGCTCGCAGCCATTGGCCATCCATGGCCGAGCCACCCCTTCTTCGTGGTTTCTTGCATTTAGGCTCGTCCGTCGCCAGATGTAGAAGTGATTGCTCTCGTTTAGGCTGTCCAAACTGAGTCATTCCCTCGGTCGTCTTCCTCTGTTCGTCTTCCTCCATGCGCCTGTTCGTCTTCGTCTTCGGCCACCGGCCAGATGTGGTCGCTTCATCTTCCTGCCATCACCATGGCTCCAGATATGCTCTTTAGCTTCGTCTTACACTATCTGTCTTCGAGTTTTCTTTCCTTTGTGCGTCTGCTTCGTCTTCCCGCCTCGCCGGTCACTATATAGACCTGGTCACCTTCGTCTCGCCATGGCTCCAAATCTGGTCGGGCAGAGCAAATCTGCGACAACGAAGGCGGAGGGTGCAGACTCACCGCTGGGTGCGACAGCCATGACACGGAGAACTCGAGGATGGAAGTTGAAGCGTCTTGAGCCGTGGCGACGGTTGTACTGGAGCGGTGGGATGGTGGCTGTCATGGTGGAGGAAGAGTGCGAAATGAAGTTTTTAGTTCTGGTTTTCAATTCCATGTCAGCGTATATGTGTCAAGCTGTAATTGGGTCGGAGCACAAGAATGCTTGCCATGTCAGCTGATGAAGTGGTGAGAGCAAACAACGTGCGGATCAGGCCGGCAGTGGCAGGCCAGTAGCGGCAGGCCAGTAGCGACGAGAGCCATGGGCGGCTGCCGGAGAGATAAAAAGGGAAGGGGAGCCGAAAACAACAGACGGAGAGATGGGAGGAGAGACGGAGAGCGAGACAGAACAGAGATTGAGGCTAAGAGCGAGAGGGTTTTCTCCGGTAGCGGCCATGCCGTGCACACGGTAAATTTCAACTTGATTCCCAAGAACTTTGAGGGTAGCTTTGTTTAATTGCAAGAGCTTTTTACGAACTAATTTTCCAGATTTCCCCTTTTAAATATAAAAAATCATTTCTTCAAACGTAGTAAGTATCTTAATAAATGCTCACTTTTACATCTTATTTAATAATTATTATTTCAAATGAGATCCACTATGCAAAATTGCTTTCAATCGTACCTTTTCAATATACCACATAATAAGTAGAAACTAACTACTTTCTTTAAAAATAATTTTCGTGTTTCACATGAAATAAACACACCCTTGTCGTTGGAGCAAATTCAACTAAGAACTTTCACAAGTTAAAAAGAAAAGACTTGCAAAATGAATTTAAAATGATCTTTAACTTGAAGCAATACTCATTCGTCTTCGGTTGGTAATGAGCGGCTAGCCACTACCCAACAAAAGCAGCAAATGTTAAGAGGCCCGTCCAACCTCAAGATAATGTTCTAAAGCTTTTTGTTTTTCTTTTTTCAGCAAATCAATTGCTTTTTCATGCAAAAAAAAGAAAAGAAAAGAGACTCGATAATCTCTCAGTCTGAATGTTCCACTTAAGGAGAAGTTAGTGTGAGAAATTGCTGCTGGTGAATAGGGAGAATTTAGAGAGATATCTCCAATTGAAAGTTCTGAATCTTGTGCTATGGTGTCGAAATGATAATTTCAACTCCCTCTCTGCCAACTTACCCAAGAAGAGATTCTATAATGGCTCTCTTGCTCATTCTCTTAAATCTTCTGGACAAAGCCCTAAAAAGCCGCACTTGAATCTCTTAAAACTTCAAACCTGGTGGCAATGACTGAGCTTCAGCTCATTCTGGACCCTCTGTCCATCATTTGCTTATTGTGGTATTGCATAACTGAACTGACAGTGCTCCTTGGAGGCGACACTACAGGTGCATAAGAAAGACGGACATAAAACGATGACATGCAAACATCCGTCCACCTTGTTATTACGCAAATTACCATTGAGCAAGTTACATGCAAGAAAAGAAAAACCCCGGTGTTTGGTCTACGTCAGCTATGCAGAATAAACTTTTATATCTGCCTAGGTCCGACCACTTATTCCCAAGAACCCATATTGAGTACCGACTAACCAGAACCTATTTTCGTTGCCGCTGACTCTTTCTTTGCCCTTTCCAAGCCAGCTCCACAGGTTAACAAACAAAGGCCGAAATTAAAAGAACTTTTATCTTCCTTTGTTGTCATCTGAGCACACCTAAAAATCTCAAGATTAATTAAAATTCCAGACCTTTCGTACTCATTCAGTGGGCCAAGAGGAAGAACCTCCTCCACCCAAGTACGGTTGAGGCGCACTTTGGACGAAAAGAACAGAAGATCAGTCACCTGAAAAAAAAAAAAAAAAGGGCAACAATAGAGAAAATCATTGGTCATTTTACTTTGAATTCAAGAAAAGTAAGAGGATTGGATCTTGACAAGTTTTATTTAAGGCACCAAACCTGAGAAGCAACAAATGCACACTGAACAATGCCCGCTTAGCCCCTCAACCTACGCAGGCACGCATCAGCGAACTTCATAGCAGCATATGCCTGCATATTTCATTTTCACATTATGTGACCATGTGAAATGAGTCCACATATAAAAAATCCCTCGAATTTCCCGTTCATGAAAGAGATCGGATCACAACTCGAAAGGCCAAAAAAAGGACTCGCCATTGAGAGAGTTGTCAAGCCAGCTCCAGCTTTTAGCCTAAAGTCATCAAACACAGAGTACACGATTCAGTCGGCTTCATGACATAACAAAGGAAGCAGACAACTGAAGATTAAGACGTGATGTCATCATTTCATTGTGGAAATCGATGCAAAAAAATCCAGTTTCGAGTTGACCTCAAAAATCACTTCAAGAGAACTTGATATATTCAACAATTCTGTCACTGCACGAAACTTCTCCACTTATCATCAAAATTCAAGTAATCCTCCCAGCCGTAACAGCAAGAGATGCATGCTGCCCTGTTTTACATACTTTTTGATAATTTCCGTTGTTTTCCTTTATAAGGACCAGACAAAAATAATCAGAAACTAAGACATTCTCCATAACTGCTTGCTTCTGCCTATAGCCAAAGACAAAGCAATCATCACCTTGTGCATACTTTCACACGCGAGGTGTCCCATTTATTCCGACAAAGATCTTTATCAACACTTTTCTTGTGTAGTGGTGGTGGATAGGTTGCCAAGGCAGCATTGGTAAATCGAATGTAGAGATGATAACAAGCTCTCTAATGTTCGTTGCAGGATATATGCCCCCATGGACCTAAGAAGTGATTCTTGTGAAAATCTCATCCTTCTCATAAAGAAACTTCTCAGCAGAGTACATCTTCGAAATGGCTCGTGAATTTAAAGAATTTACAGACTCTAAGATTAAGCATGCAGTCGAGTGTCTGGGAAACAAAAATGCTTGCTGGTAACAGTGTATTCCTCAGGGAGCCTTGGTATTCCGGAGCTTGTCACAAGCCCTAAGCAAAATGAACATCACTAGAATAGCTAAAGCACTATTATACGACCTGAAACCCAAAACTGAAGAGACTAACAGAATGTGATATGACGTCAACACTGCCAAAATTGACGTCTACAGATTTTGAAAATGCCAACTGACATTTAGCATTCTACAGAAAGTGCAATTTCTAATGGGCTCGCTGTTGAACATATAAGAAGTTCTTATTAGGAAGAATACATCACAAACCTGATATAAAAGAGGTAATATTGTCACCCCTGCATGACCCCGAACAACTGGAACATCAACTTCTCTAGGATCAAGACCTAGTACTTCTGCCTTCACAGAACATAATAGATCAGAAATCTGATGAGATATATTAGGGAACACCTGCAATATACTGGGGGGAAGGAAAGAAGGGGGAAGGAAAGAAGTTGTTGGCTTTCATGGTATTGTCTCGAAACTGCTATCTTGTACAGATTTTGCTGCCCGAGCGTTAGTATCAAGTATCTCTGATCATAAACAACCTTCTGATCATTAGAAGAGAACGAATAACAGTCACTAGCACATAACAGCAGTTAAATTAATATTTCACCCCAAACCGGGGAATAAATGGGGCTTCTGGACTGTGCTGCTAGACTTGGAAATAGCCCAATTTTATAAACTTCACTTCTACACCTCCCACATGATCCAGTACATGGGGCATTAACCTATTTAATAAAATACCAAGTCCACATAGATATCTTTTCGAAAGCTGGGAAAAGGTTAAATGCCCTAGGAGCAAGTTATCAATTGCAGGTACGCAAGACATGTTTGAGACAAAATAGGGCAATAAACAAGGTGAAACACGCTTCTATCTTTGTAGGCTTATACAAAGCTGACAACCTGATACTCTCTACTCTGTAAACATATTCGATTCTTCTTGATAGTACCAGCAGTAGAACCGGGAGGGATACGTACCATGAATTAGTTAAGTTGAGCATGGTCACACTCAACAGTTTCTTTGGATCATAAGGGCAAGCTCTCTTGAAAACTTTGGCTGCAACGGAAGCTGTGGAGTTAACAGGGTTGCTAATCAGGTTGACAATAGCTTTCGGGCAACATTCGGTAATTCCAACACAAAGGGTTCTGACCATTCCGGCATTTATGTTGACAATTTCTCCACTTGTTGCTGTCCCAGAAATCCACGGACCTGATAATAGAAGCCACAAAGTCTGATGCATGAAACGATCCATATATTCAAGGATGATATCGAGCTCACTCATCTGAATAGGTAATCCAAACAATATCCCCAAGAAAACAATCAACAACATGAATTTCATCTTTATATAGAGCCCTAGCAATTCCATTCATCCTAAATTCAGCAAACAGCAGGCGAATTAGAGATGGGAAGGGAAACTCACCACGGCACCGGTGTCCATGGGGCTAATATCCGCGGTGACACCAGCAGTGTTCTCGACATCATACAGATGAAGAACAGAGACGGGCGGGTTGATCTTGATCAAAACTGCCAGAGGCCGCCAAATCCCTCCAAGAGCACAACTTTGAAAGACACCTAACGTTGATTATTATAATCATATCCACCATTACAAAAGAAAAGAGATTAGCTTTGGCGTTCAAAACAGCACATACTGATGGTCTACATTGAAGTAATAATTTAGCCATCCTGACTTTTGATTGCATAAATTTAACAAGTTTTAAAATTTGTTTGTGTTATCTAGAAATATTAGAAATCAATTACAATAATAAGTTTTAGAACTTTAAATGCACCAATCCCAAGATAAAAAGTAAGCGTTGAGTCTTTTTTTCTCCACATTCCCAATCCCCCTTCTCCCCTAAAAAAAAAGAATTAAAGGGTCTGATTCTTCAATTTATCACTTGTATTGGATCGGGCAACAACAAAGACTGCGAGGAGTGGTTCTTCGACCGTAAGTATTGATCTCAAGTCTCTGCTCCGAAATTTATTAATGATGACTTCTCTGTCATATTTGACCTAAAAAGGAGTTGTATCCATGTACAAAGCATCCAGCGGAATTATTCAGTGACACTTTTCCTAACCACCCCCGCCGTGGTTACTGTCGTATACCTCAGGAAGATACCTTTGTGAAATATCTATAACCTAGATGAAGTCAAGACAATTCTCTCTGATGTTTGACAAACATGAACCTGCCGGTTCTTCAAAAACACCACGCCCAGACTCACCAGTGAGCTCTTTTCGGGGATGGAAATGTAGATTTTGACAGCAAAAGGGTAGTCCTATCACTTTACAGTTCATCCTAGCATCTATTCTCTCGTTTCGTCCAGCGCTCATTTTGATTAGACTGTTTTCACGTCCGAACGTCATTGAGACTGACTAGATTTTGTTAAGACCAATCCTGTTCCAATTGCTAGCTGTACTCAGGTTTCAAACATGTGCAGATGAAATCAGAGATAATGCCGACAAAATTAACTGCCTTTCTTCGTTGTTCTTGTAGTCCTTGATGTGGGATATAATTCATTGGCCGTGTAGAATCACGTAGGCAACATTTTAATAAGCGGATTACGTAATTATAATAGTCCCATTTATTGTTCCATCAAAAGTGTGATGGATGACACATTGAAAATAATTTGAGTCGTTGATGCAAAATCATAAACACTAGGAAATGCCATCGTGGCTAATGCAGCCGACATCATAAATATAGGTAATGATATTCGTTAAGCCTACTCAAACATAATAAATTCATACTTTAGAGATGATTGAAATGAATAGAGCAAAACACTTAATGCATCACGAGAATTAAAATTGAAAATTAAAAACATCATCCTAACACTATCAAGAAATATAATAGATGGCGCATGAAGTTACATGAAGACACCTGGATTAATTCACGTCGGTTATACCGTGCGTTGTAAATTTGGCTTTATTCCACGTGCAAGGCCGCAAATTTGGTTTTTATTCCACATGCATGGCCTTAAAACTCTTAATACTCTCCGCCAACTCTTTCATGGCCTTTATTCCAAGCCAACTCTACAGGTTAGCAAATAGAAACCCTCGTGAAAACTTCTGTTTCCCTCATTATAAAAAATAAAACGAACTTGAGAAGTTCAACGAGGCTATAATTGCCCACCTGTCGTACTAGTCCACAGAAAGTCGCAATCGCTTCGCTGGTTGCATGGTGTGTTCAGCAGGTTCTAGCGGCGCTTGATCTGTCTCCAATTTGGTGGATTTCGGCACATCGGGCAACCTTTCCAAGGACTTGCAATATCTGATCTCTGCATACTCCAAAAAATTCAACTCTTTCAAGCCTTCAACGGCTCTCAACTTTATGCAATGTATTAGCTTGAGACGCAATAAATTTTTCAACTTCGATAGGTTAGGCAATTGTTTGATCACATCACACATAATAATGTGCAGAAACTTCAGTGATTCCAAATCCCCCAAACCTGGAATCTCTACCAATTCGGGGAAGTCATTGAGCTGTAACTCTTGTAGCCTCTTCAAGTGCGATAGATCAAGCAAGCATGGTGTCAAACATTCGCTGATAGAGAGAACCGACAAATTTTGCAAGTCAGAAATGTATGGCAATTGTGAGATAGAATGAATTTTCAAGGTTGATAAGCTCAGTGGAAGCCGATTGATGGACAGCACGTCCTTCCAAGGTGAGGTAACCTTGTGCGGGATCCAAAGTGTCATACGTTGTTCTTTACGTATTTCAAGATGATGTAAATGAACTAGGTTCGAGAGGTTGGGAAGAATAGGGAATCGAGCAGCTCCAACAACAAGGCATTTCAAACTCGAGGGAAGCTCTGGCAAGGGGGAAAGTCGGTGGCTTGCAATTTTAAGTGTCTGGAGACTAGAGAAACCACTAATCTTTCTCGGCACTGTAGAGACTGGGCTCCCATCTAAATCCAGGATCCTCAAATGAGTCAAGCTCCACAGTTCCCATGGGATTTCATCCTTGAGATGCGGACAAAAAGAGGCATCAAGCTCTTCAAGCGACTCCACCCCTCCAAGAGAACGAGGTATCGTGTGTATCTCCGTGTATGCCATCTTTAAGACTTTTAGTCTCTTGATTTCCAATAGAATCGGGGAGAAAGGAGATCCTCGAGAATCTTAAATCTAACTCGACCAATAATTCCATTTTTTCAATAGAGTCGGAAGCTCATGTAGATACATGCATCTTGAAAAAGACAAATGCGTTAAATTTGTGAACTTTTCAAAGGAATCAAGGAGAATGGAGATCTCCGAGATTTTTAAATTCACCTTGACCAATGACTTTGGTTCACAAATAGTGCGCACAAGCTCAAGTATATTATCACCTATACCAAAAGGCGGATGTGTCACATTTGTCAATCTTTCAATGGAATCGGGAAAGTGGACCCAAAGAGTTTTAAATCTAACTTGACCAATGATTCTGGATCTCTAATAAAAGTTGAAAGGTCATGTGAGAATTCAAATAAAAGCAAATGTTTAAGATTCTTTAACCTTTCAATGGAATTAGGGAGAATGGAGATTCCCGAGAGTTTTAAATCCAACTCATCCAATGCTTTTAGTTTCCCAATAGAGTTTGAAAACTCAAGTAGATTCTCGGATGTAGAAAAAGACAAATGCGTGAAATTTGTTAAACATCCACTAGAATAAGGGAAAATCGAGATTTTTGAGAGTTTTAAATCCAACTCGACCAATGATTTTAGTTCCCAAATAGAGCTCGGTAACTCATGTAAATTCTTGCATTCAGATAAAAGTAAATGCTTGAGATTCTTTAACATTCCAATGGAATAAGGGAGAACGGAGATCCCTGAGAGTTTTAAATCCAACTTGAACAATGCTTCCAGTTCCCCGATAGAGTCCGGAAGCTCATGTAAATTCTTGCATTCAGATAAAAGCAAATGGTTGAGATTCTTTAACTTTCCAATGGAATAAGGGAGAACGGAGATCACCGAGGAGTTTAAATCCAACTCCACCAATGATTCTAGCTCCCGATAGATTCCGGAAAGTCGGAGCATATTCTTGCATTCGAGATAAAAGCAAATGGTTGAGATTCTTTAACCTTCCAATGGAGTAAGGGAGAACGGATATCCCCGAGGATTTTAAATCCAACTCCACCAATGATTCTAGCTCCCCGATAGATTCCGGAAGCTGGAGCATATTCTTGCATTCAGATAAAAGCAAATGGTTGAGATTCTTTAACTTTCCAATGGAATAAGGGAGAACGGAGATCCCCGAGGAGTTCAAATCCAACTTCACCAACGATTCTAGCTCCTCGATAGATTCCGGAAGCTGGAGCATATTCTTGCATTCAGATAAAAGCAAACGGTTGAGATTCTTTAACTTTCCAATGGAATAAGGGAGAACGGAGATCCCCGAGGAGTTTAAATCCAACTCCACCAATGATTCTAGCTCCCCGATAGATTCCGGAAGCTGGAGCATATTCTTGCATTCAAATAAAAGCAAATGGTTGAGATTCTTTAACTTTCCAATGGAATAAGGGAGAATGGAGATCCCCGAGGAGTTTAAATACAACTTCACCAATGATTCTAGCTCCCCGATAGATTCCGGAAGCTGGAGCATATTCTTGCATTCAGATAAAAACAAACGGTTGAGATTCTTTAACTTTCCAATGGAAAAAGGGAGAACGGAGATTTCCGAGGATTTTAAATCCAACTTTACCAATGATTCTAGCTCCCCGATAGATTCCGGAAGCTGGAGCATATTCTTGCATTCAGATAAAAGCAAACGGTTGAGATTCTTTAACTTTCCAATGGAATAAGGGAGAACGGAGATCCCCGAGGAGTTTAAATACAACTTTACCAATGATTCTAGCTCCCCGATAGATTCCGGAAGCTGGAGCATATTCTTGCATTCAGATAAATGCAAACGGTTGAGATTCTTTAACTTTCCAATGGAATAAGGGAGAACGGAGATCCCCAAGGAGTTTAAATCCAACTTCACCAATGATTCTAGCTCCCCGATAGATTCCGGAAGCTGCAGCATATTCTTGCATTCACATAAAAGCAAATGGTTGAGATTCTTTAACCTTCCAATAGAGTAAGGGAGAACGGATATCCCTGAGGAGTTTAAATCCAACACCACCAATGATTCTAGCTCTCCGATAAATTCCGGAAGCTGCAGCATATTCTTGCATTCAGATAAAAGCAAATGGTTGAGATTCTTTAACCTTCCAATGGAGTAAGGGAGAACGGATATCCCCGAGGATTTTAAATCCAACTCCACCAATGATTCTAGCTCCCGATAGATTCCGGAAGTGGAGCATATTCTTGCATTCGAGATAAATGCAAACGCTTAAGATTCTTTAACTTTCCAATGGAATAAGGGAGAACGGAGATCCCCAAGGAGTTTAAATCCAACTCCACCAATGATTCTAGCTCCCCGATAGATTCCGGAAGCTGCAACATATTCTTGCATTCAAATAAAAGCAAATGGTTGAGATTCTTTAACCTTCTAATGGAGTAAGGGAGAACGGATATCCCCGAGGATTTTAAATCCAACTCCACCAATGATTCTAGTTCCCCGATAGATTCCGGAAGCTGGAGCATATTCTTGCATTCAGATAAAAGCAAATGGTTGAGATTCTTTAACCTTCCAATGGAGTAAGGGAGAACGGATATCCCCGAGGATTTTAAATCCAACTGCACCAATGATTCTAGCTCCCCGATAGATTCCGGAAGCTGGAGCATATTCTTGCATTCAGATAAAAACAAATGGTTGAGTTTCTTTAACTTTCCAATGGAATAAGGGAGAACGGAGATCCCCGAGGAGTTTAAATCCAACTCCACCAATGATTCTAGCTCCCGATAGATTCCGGAAGCTGGAGCATATTCTTGCATTCAGATAAAAACAAATGGTTGAGTTTCTTTAACTTTCCAATGGAATAAGGGAGAACGGAGATCCCCGAGGAGTTTAAATCCAACTCCACCAATGATTCTAGCTCCCCGATAGATTCCGGAAGCTGGAGCATATTCTTGCATTCAGATAAAAACAAATGGTTGAGTTTCTTTAACTTTCCAATGGAATAAGGGAGAACGGAGATCCCCGAGGAGTTTAAATCCAACTCCACCAATGATTCTAGCTCCCCGATAGATTCCGGAAGCTGGAGCATATTCTTGCATTCAGATAAAAGCAAACGGTTGAGATTCTTTAACTTTCCAATGGAATAAGGGAGAACGGAGATCTCCGAAGAGTTTAAATACAACCCCACCAATGATTCTAGCTCCCCGATAGATTCCGGAAGCTGGAGCATATTCTTGCATTCAGATAAAAACAAATGGTTGAGTTTCTTTAACTTTCCAATGGAATAAGGGAGAACGGAGATCCCCGAGGAGTTTAAATCCAACTCCACCAATGATTCTAGCTCCCCGATAGATTCCGGAAGCTGGAGCATATTTTTGCATTCAGATAAAAACAAATGGTTGAGTTTCTTTAACTTTCCAATGGAATAAGGGAGAACGGAGATCCCCGAGGAGTTTAAATCCAACTCCACCAATGATTCTAGCTCCCCGATAGATTCCGGAAGCTGGAGCATATTCTTGCATTCAGATAAAAACAAATGGTTGAGTTTCTTTAACTTTCCAATGGAGTAAGGGAGAACGGATATCCCCGAGGATTTTAAATCCAACTCCACCAATGATTCTAGTTCCCCGATAGATTCCGGAAGCTGGAGCATATTCTTGCATTCAGATAAAAGCAAATGATTGAGATTCTTTAACCTTCCAATGGAGTAAGGGAGAACGGATATCCCCGAGGATTTTAAATCCAACTGCACCAATGATTCTAGCTCCTCGATAGATTCCGGAAGCTGGAGCATATTCTTGCATTCAGATAAAAACAAATGGTTGAGTTTCTTTAACTTTCCAATGGAATAAGGGAGAACGGATATCCCCGAGAATTCTAAATCCAAGTTCACCAATGATTCTAGCTCCCCGATAGATTCCGGAAGTTGGATCATATTTTTGCATTCAGATAAAAGCAAATAGTTGAGATTCTTTAACTTTCCAATGGAATAAGGGAGAACGGAGATCCCCGAGGAGTATAAATACAACTCCACCAATGATTCTAGCTCCCCGATAGATTCCGGAAGCTGGAGTATATTATTGCATTCAGAGAAAAACAAACGGTTGAGATTCTTTAACCTTCCAATGGAGTAAGGGAGAACGGATATCCCCGAGAATTCTAAATCCAAGTTCACCAATGATTCTAGCTCCCCGATAGATTCCGGAAGCTGGATCATATTCTTGCATTCAGATAAATTCAAACGCTTAAGATTCTTTAACTTTCCAATGGAATAAGGGAGAACGGAGATCCCCGAGGAGTTTAAATACAACTTCACCAATGATTCTAGCTCCCCGATAGATTCCGGAAGCTGGAGCATATTCTTGCATTCAGATAAAACCAAATGGTTGAGTTTCTTTAACTTTCCAATGGAATAAGGGAGAACGGAGATCCCCGAGGAGTTTAAATCCAACTCCACCAATGATTCTAGCTCCCGATAGATTCCGGAAGCTGGAGCATATTCTTGCATTCAAATAAAAGCAAATGGTTGAGATTCTTTAACTTTCCAATGGAATAAGGGAGAACGGAGATCGCCGAGGAGTTTAAATACAACCCCACCAATGATTCTAGCTCCCCGATAGATTCCGGAAGCTGGAGCATATTCTTGCATTCAGATAAAAGCAAACGGTTGAGATTCTTTAACTTTCCAATGGAATAAGGGAGAACGGAGATCTCCGAGGAGTTTAAATCCAACTTCACCAATGATTCTAGCTCCCCGATAGATTCCGGAAGCTGGAGCATATTCTTGCATTTATATAAAAATAAACGGTTGAGATTCTTTAACTTTCCAATGGAATAAGAGAGAACGGAGATCCACGAGAAGTTTAAATTCAACTCCACCAATGATTCTAGCTCCCCGATAGATTCCGGAAGCTGGAGCATATTTTTGCATTCAGATAAAAGCAAATGGTTGAGATTCTTTAACCTTCCAATGGAGTAAGGGAGAACGGATATGCCTGAGGATTTTAAATCCAACTCCACCAATGATTCTAGCTCCCCGATAGATTCCGGAAGCTGGAGCATATTCTTGCATTCAGGTAAAAGTAAATGGTTGAGATTCTTTAACTTTCCAATGGAATAAGGGAGAACGGAGATCCCCGAGAATTGTAATTCCAAGTTCACCAATGATTCTAGCTCTCCGATAGATTCCGGAAGCTGGAGCATATTATTGCATGCAAATAATTTTAAATACTTGAGATTCTTTAACTTTCCAATGGAATAAGGGAGAACGGAGATCCCCGAGGAGTATAAATACAACTCCACCAATGATTCTAGCTCCCCGATAGCTTCCGGAAGCTGGAGCATATTATTACATGCAAATAATTTTAAATACTTGAGATTCTTTAACTTTCCAATGGAATAAGGGAGAACGGAGATCCCCGAGGAGTTTAAATACAACTCCACCAATGATTCTAGCTCCCCGATAGATTCCGGAAGCTGGAGAATATTCTTGCATTCAGATAAAAACAAATACTTGAGATTCTTTAATTTTCCAATGGAATAAGGGAGAACGGAGATTGCCAATGAGCTAAATTGCAACTGCACCAATGATTCTAGCTCCCCAATAGATTCTGGAAGCTGCAGTATATTCTTGCATTGAAATAAAAACAAACGGTTGAGATTTTTTAACCTTCCAATGGAGTAAGGGAGAAGGGATATCCCCAAGGAGTTTAAATTCAACTCCACCAATGATTCTAGCTCCCCGATAAATTCCGGAAGCTGCGACATATTATTGCATCCAAATAAAAGCAAATGGTTGAGATTCTTTAACCTTCCAATGGAGTAAGGGAGAACGTATATCCCCAAGAATTTTAAATCCAACTCCACCAATGATTCTAGCTCCCCGATAGATTCCGGAAGCTGGAGCATATTCTTGCATTCAGATAAATGCAAATGGTTGAGATTCTTTAACTTTCCAATGGAATAAGGGAGGACGGAGATCTCCGAGGAGTTTAAATCCAACTTCACCAATGATTCTAGCTCCCCGATAGATTCCGGAAGCTGGAGCATATTCTTGCATTTAGATAAAAGCAAATGGTTGAGATTCTTTAACTTTCCAATGGAATAAGGGAGAACGGAGATCCCCGAGGAGTTCAAATCCAACCTCACCAATGATTCTAGCTCCCCGATAGATTCCGGAAGCTGGAGCATATTCTTGCATTCAGATAAAAGCAAACGGTTGAGATTCTTTAACTTTCCAATGGAATAAGGGAGAACGGAGATCCCCGAGGAGTTCAAATCCAACCTCACCAATGATTCTAGCTCCCCGATAGATTCCGGAAGCTGGAGCATATTCTTGCATTCAGATAAAAGCAAACGGTTGAGATTCTTTAACTTTCCAATGGAATTAGGGAGAACGGAGATCCCTGAGGAGTTTAAATCCAACTCCACCAATGATTCTATTTCTCCGATAGAATCCGGAAGCTCATGAAGATTACGGCAATTAGACAAAACCAAACGCTTGAGATTCAACCTTCCAATAGAGTGAGGAATTTGGTTGATATTAAAATGATGGTCAACTACAAACTCTGTCAAATATTTTAGATTGCCTAGTGTCTCGGGAAGCTTGAACAATATGCAGTAGCTCGGCATATTAATTTCTGACAAGCGTTCTAGAGAGCCAATTTCTTCGGGCCATGCTTCAAGGGATGTACATTCTTTAATATTCAAAGTACTTAGTAGTTTTAGCTTACCTATTGAGCTATCAATGGTAGACAAATTTCTACACCCTTTTAGAATCAATTTCTCCAAATTGCCAAACTCTGAAAAATCGGGTGTTTTGGTTAAACAATAGCAGTTCATCAAATTTAGAATTTTCAACTTTTTAAGCAGCTGCAATGGAAAAACAAGGTAGATTACATGTCGGCAAAAAGTATTGAGACGATGAAGATCAATTGATACAATTTGGAGCGAACATGAGTGAGATGTGTTGGTACCTTGATTTGCCTCCATCCACCCCAGTCGTAGGTGATGTCACTCCATGAAAGGTCGAGCACAACCAAATTCTCTAGGTAAAGATTCGTAGCTAAAAAATCCCGCGAGCAATTATGCCAAGAAAGCCATCTCAGATTAGGACGAACATTTTCAAAGTTGCCTACGAAATTCAATCTTTGTCCTCCAAGGAACCTCAGTTTTGGCAAATATGCTAATTCTTTAGGTGTTAAGTCATGACTAATACCTAAACTAAGAGCACGTACAGCTCCTTTTTCCTGCCAATAGCAGCAGGGAACAAAGATGAGTATGCAACATAGGAAGCAAAAAACAAATGCAAAGTAGTCAACAATATCAGTAGTATTTCTTTGACCCCAAACTAATTAAATCAAAGGCGTATAGTAACAAGATAATTAGTGTTATTCTCAACTTGAAAATAAGACAAACCAAACATGTTCGAAATGTATATTTTGGTGTTGATTCCTCTGTCTTTTCACATACTAAACACCTTTTCGAGGAAGCAAAGAATCCATTTTCATCCTCACTTAAACAATAAATGAAGAATTCCAACTAACCAACTGGAGTGTGCACTTTATTCTCGTTTCACATGAGTAAGGCATGAAAACATGTACTTTTATTGTTTATATAGAGTTGCTTTTTATTTCCCTATGAGTTAGAAAACAAAGCAGGCCATCAATCAACATTCTCAATTTAAGGAACACAACCAAAGATTTTGTTGGATTGACCATATCTTCTACTCTTAATAACTTTCACCTCGTCACTCCTCAGTATGTCTAGAGTATTTTCATCAATCCACATCCAACAGCGCTTTCTAGCATCTTCAAAATTCTCCTCCTTGACGATGTACCTTCCTAGATCTCGAACTTCATCATGCATCCAAAAACGATTGTACGCATCAATCTTTATCAATGACATGAGGAGAAGAACATCAATTGCATTGCGTGGAGAATGGTTGCTACTACGCCACATGTAGTCCACATAAGTCTTATCCTCCCCAATGCAAAAACATGATATGTCTAGGAATATAGCTTTTTCTATGGTGTTCAATTTGTTGATGCTTATCATCAGTGATTCTCGGACATTATTAGGCGGGCCTTGCTTTAAGTCCTCCAATGTCTCGTCCCACTTTGATCTATTCATTCCAGCAAAAAGAGAACCCACGACTTCCAGAGTCAAAGGAAGCCTTCCTACGCTTAAAACAACTTCTTTTGAGAAATCATAGCAATCCTTAGGAGGAGTATCGCTTCTAAATGCGTGTTTACTGAAAAGCTGAATTGCTCGATACAAAGGCATCTCATTTACTGAGTGGGCCAAGTAATTGCCGGGTCGCATTTGTTTGTCCTCATTTAGTACTACGCGTATGTCCCTAACTGTGACCATGATCCTACTTCTAGAACCGAACCAATCACAGCGACCTGCGAGGCTCTCGAGTTGCCTCTTCTCGTCCACATTATCAACAACAACCAGAACTTTCTTGTCACTAAGTCCATTTCTTATGCGATGGATCCCGTCGTGGGTGTCATGGATTCCGTCAGCAGAGGTCAAGCCCAATGTGTCAGATAAGAGTTTCTTTTGCATTTGTAAAAGATCTTGATGTTGGACAACTTCAAGGAAACTAGAGTAATTGAATTTAGGCAAGAATTGGTTGAAGATAACCTTAGCAAGAGTTGATTTACCAATTCCACCTGTCCCATGGATAATAACAAAACGTACGCCATCAGAGTCAACATCCAACAAATTTTCTATATCTTTTTTATCACCCACTTCAACTAGATGGTAGGGAAGATCTCTGCTCTTCACCTTCAGCTTAAGCAGAACTTCTCGAACAATCAATTTTATAAGCTCCCCGTATCTGCCAAACATTTTAGATTAAGAAAATATTATCAACGTACTATTCCTAACTATCAAGCATGTACAATTTAAATAAGATAAGCTAAATATGTTACAACAGGTTTACAAACGGTGGCAGTTATTCAAATAACAAATTTTAACCCATTAGAAAGTAACAATCTCAAGTTACAACGATAATTATCTAAAAACATGAAGTGCTCAAATTAGCCGCTTTGCCGCCGCCTGCCCGACACCCATTGGTTGGGTTGAAACACTAACACTCAGTTTCAATGCACTGATTTAAGAGCAAGGGGAAATAAGATGGATACTGACGGCAGAGAGTTAACAAAATAAAGGAATAATTGGATGGTAACGTTGTTCGTATGCTTACAAAGAAAAGAATGCAAATAGAGGAAATTAGGTCATTTCATGTTTGATGGAGGAAGGGACAAGAATGAATAGGAATCTAAAATATTTTTATGACTATTTTGTCCTACTACTTATTCATAGACTAAATATATGAAAAATAAAAACTTTAGTAACTTGGCCTTTTTTTTTTGGTCAGAAGTAACTTGGCCTTTAGCTCGTTAAAGATTCAATATCAGCATCAATTAATTGATGTTATAGAATACATATATACTCGCATACATACATATATAGTGGGATAGAAAGTTCACTTTAGGCCGTGTCTCCAAGTCACCTCCCTCCCTCTCTCTCCCTCTCTCTCTCTCTCTCTCTCTCAATGTCATTGAGATCTGGGAGACACCATCAAGATATACCGTTAATCTGGCCATGACTGTTCACATCTCAGCGAGATACATAGATAAAAATGTCTTAAGACGTCAATAAACTTCCCCCATTTTCAGATTTGTTATGAAGAAAGTGAGGGCGTGATGCAAGATTGCTGCTTCCAGTACCCATCTATGTAGTTATTATCTTGAGATTTAAAAAGGCTTTAATCACTATTACGCTATCTGGTTTGTAACTGTAAATCTTCTACACTATTTGGTTTCATGAATAACATGTTACAGAGGAGCAATATTATCTGAATTTCCAAAATACTCCTAAAATTGGAATTATAAAACACGTAATGTAATAACACTATTACTGCGACTAAATATGATGCAAATGTTTTGCATTTTTTTTTTCCTCTGCTCTTTTTTGCGAAAAGCACCGTTGAAACGCTAGCAGTCTATATAGGTCCTTTAGTGATAGTAGAGAAGAAGTGACCGGATCCGGATGCTTGCTTATCTACGTAAAATTGATAAATCGTTCTTTGTTGAAAACTGATATTCATCAAATAAGTTATAGTTGCTTTTAATGCGCAGGCAATATTTTAGACTGATCAAACACGTAATTAGTTAACCACTGGGATTCGCCCTAGTGGCCACCCTTCCAACATGGAAGTGGTAGGTGAGGGGTTCAAATCCCTACCTTCTCAGGGGGGATGGGGTGGGGACGAGTAGGTTTCAAGAGTGGGTTTCGACTCCCACGCCCTACAAGAGGCAGGGCAAAAGTCTGAGAGTGAGTGTAGAATAGGAATAGAGTAGGACTGACAAAAAAAAAAAAACACGTAATTAGTTCGTATGCTAGTAGGACAAAATCAGTATGTTTGATCATCACTGAATAAGCGTTAATATCTGTCTTTTTGTTGTTTCTACTTTACCTTTTTTTCTAAAATGTTGAAAGATATTTATGTCGCTATTTAATTTAATTTAATTTTTTTTTTTAGGTTTTTGACAAACGAACAGGATGCTAACTTGGCATTTAACTGTAATTTGACAATGATTTCCACATTCGCATTAAATTTTTTCCAACTATCGTATCAATTATAGGGAGAAATTATAGTTATTGAAGATAAAAAAAAAAAAATTATCGGACTAGAAGATAAATTGAATATAAGATATTTTCAAATCTATAAGAAAAAAAAATGCGTTTCTTTCAGATTATATTAAAATTAATAGCTAGAATAAGTTGCGGAAACTTACTCTTTCCCTTCCCGGTTCCAACCTAGTCTAGTTGCAACCTCACGAAGAGCGGCTTTCCAGCGCTTCACCTCATCGGGGCCATACCTCTTCTCATGCTCAGACAAGGCATTACTGTACAAATCCGTTCTGAGCTTGACATCATCCGGCTTCACGTCAAAGAAAAGGGGGAGGATCTCCTTCTTCCCATTCGACTTTGAAGTGCAATCTACCATATGCGCAACCTCACGGAGGCACCATACACTACTAGCGAAACCCTTAGAGAAAATGGGAATATAGATTTGACTTTCATCAAGGGCTCGCAAGAGGTTTCCACCAATCTGCTGACCGATTCGGAGCTCTTCGTTGTCTTTGAAGACACGGATTCCTTTCTCGACCATGTCATGATAGAGGCAACTAGTAAAGTTGTCTCGAGTATCCGGCCCCCTAAAACTTAGGAACACCTCGAACTCCATTCTTGAAGTGTCAGTTGGTGTTGCCATTGCACGAAGCAATCGAGACTTGAGTCAGAATCGAGCTGAACGAAAATTATCAATCAGCTTGCTTGAGGCGAGACATCAATCGAGCGCAATTTAAAAACAAAAAAAAGAAGAGAAAAATAAAACAGGTGGTGGCTTAGGTTGGTCACTGAATCACAGCCATCGATTGGCGATGACATTCGACCAAGAAATTGAAAATGAAACCCATATACAGTACCTAGTGTGCTGATTGACGGACGGCCGACCAAGATGAAATAGCGACTGAGTCGAGATCGAGAGAGAGAGAGAAAGGTCGAAGGGCGCCGCCGGAGAAAAGAAAGGGAGAGCCCAGATCTGAGAGTGAGAACAAGAAGGTAGAAAGGGCTTGAGGTTCAAGATATTTTAGGGTGTGGATCCGGTTCCCAAGAACAGACCTTACAAGACAGGAGAGGCGTACTCTTTTAGCATTATTTTTAAAAATCATAAAACTTATCACAAAAATATAATTAAATTGTCAAACTTATCATAAAAGTTGAATCGAGTTCTTAAATTTTCAATGAATGTTATCAAATCTTAAAACTTGTCAAAATGATTCAATCAAATCTTCGAGTTAGATTATAATTTTTGAAAATTTTAGAATTTAATTGCATTTTCGTGATAAGTTTCAAAATTTAGTTACACTTTTTAAAAGTTTTAAGACTCGAATGTACTTTTATAATAAGTTTTATGATTTAATTGTAATTTTTAAAAGTTTTAAAGCCCAATAGAACTTCCAATATACTTATACTTTATTTTTATACATCTTTGTTGTCCTCTTCAGGGGTGTAATTTGAAGATTTCAAAAGAAATACTTTACTTTCATTGTCGGAACAAATTTTACTTGAACTTTCACTGGTAAAAAAAAAAAAAAAAAAAAAACAGACACGTTCTTACGCTGGTGGGACAAACACTAAAGTCGGTAACCTCTTGCTCTGTTAGCTCCAAGTAAGAAGAACTTGGTGTGAAAAATTGCTGCTGGTGATTATGGGGATCAGTGGAAAGGCATCTCCCATTGGATATTCTCAATTGTGCCTTTCTGTGTTCCACTGAAAATTTCTACTCCCTCTGCCCACTACCCAAGAAGAGCCTTCAGAATGGCTATCTTTGCTCATTCGAGACTCTTAAAAGACTGGACAAGGCCACAAAAAGCCGCGCTTGAAAAAAAATCCCTTGAACTTCTAGCCTAGTGCCAAAAACGAGCTTCCGCCTATTTGCAGTCACTGTCTGTCAAGGGAAAGAACCTCCTCGGCCCAGTTCAACCAAGGCGAACTTTGAATGCAGACAGAAGCTCAGTCACCTGAGAAATGGGGACAACATTAAAGATAATCATTGTGGTTCCATGTATGAATTTGAGAGAGTTATAAAGAATTTTCGATCTCAATAAGTTCTTTCAAGGCACCAAACCTGAGAAAAAACAAATGCACACTCGACATGACAATGCCAGCATCGCCCCTCACAGAGGCACGCGTCGGCGAACTTCACAGCAGCATATGCCCGCATATTTCATTTACACATTATTCGAGCATGTGAAAAGAGTTCACATATCAAATAGCCATCAAATTCCCTGTTCGTGAAAGAGATCAGACTACATCTCAAGGGCCCAAAAAAAGGACTCACCATTGAGAGAGTCGCTGAGCTAGCGCCAGCTTTAACCTGAAGGTTGTCGAGGCACAGACGTACACAATTTAGCTGGCTTCACGGAAAAAATTTAAGCAGAGAAGCGAAGACTAAGATGTCATGACATAATTTCATTGTGAAAGTAGATGCAAAAAAATCCAATTTTGATTAGACATCAACAATTACTTTTAGAAAATCCGATACATATAACAATTCTGTCATTGCATGAAACTTCTCCTCTAAATTCAAGTAATTCTCTGAGCCGTAACTACAAGAGATGTATGGTGCTCTGTTTCTACATTCTCTATGTTAATTTCCATTGTTTTTCTTAACGAGTAGCAGAAAAAATAATCATAAACGAAGATATTCTGCACAACTGCTTGCTTCTGCCTATAGCCCAAGACAGTCAACACCTTGTACATACTTTCACAGGCGAGGTGTCCCGTTAATTCCCACAAAGATCTTGGGTGGTGGAAATGGATGTCGAGCTCTCTTAAGTTCATTACGGTGCATCGGCAGAGGCTTCACGCAATAAAGTTGACTTGCAAAAGACATCTTCGAAATGGCTTGTTAATTTAAAGAATTTAGAGACTCTAAAATGATTAAACATGTAGTCATGTGTCTGGGAAAAAAATATACTTGCTTGAAGCAGTGCATTCAATCCTTTTCGATAGGCCAAAAGTAAAGATTGACACAGCTTTCGTAGCACATGAATTATATGACGGTCCACCTACGGGCCTAAACTAGATAATTATAAGGGGTTTAAAATTCTAATAACGTGCTATCAAGGGCATATGCATATGATCCACCTAGTAATTTCTATGCATAGAGTAGCATGCTTCATGTGTCACCCATCATCAAGCAGAGTAGTTTGATGTGAACGTGAGAAGGACAATAATGCAATCGAAAAGGCGAAAAGAAACAGCAAGGAAACCCTCGCATGTGCAACGTGAGAAGGACAATAATGCAATCAAAAAGGACGAAAAGAAACAGCAAGGAAACCCTCGCATGTGCATATTTTATGGAAGCAAAGCAATAGTCGAAAAAAAGTTGAAGGGAGGCATGAAGTTTCTCAAAAATGCCAAACAACTTTATGGAAACTGAGTCGAAAGGTGCCTTTGCTTTTCCTAAAATAAATAAATTAAAATTAAAATCAACCTGCTTTTTGTGTCAAGCACATAAAATTCTCTGGTGGCTTGTCCCATTTTTCAACTCTAACCATGAGAAAGGGCATCCTGAAAGCTCAAACATAATTCGAGGAGGTGGCACGAAAGTAGACTTAGGCAATGGGATTATATCATGAATGTGAAATTAGTTGGATAACGTCAAATACTCAATACGCAATTCCACTACCAAACAACATACAATATATTTTGTATATATCTTTGTGTGTCCATATAATATTGATTCACATCTAGGTCTCTCCATTTTTTGGTACAAGCTGATCTTTTTGAATGGGGATAAAATGATGACTGTATATGTGCAAACATTCTATAATCTTTAAGAGAAAAGGAGAAAGAAAATAGTCAAAGGCTACATCTTCAAGAGTAACAAGCTCAGCACGTGATTACTCCCTTTAATTGGTCTACATCTCCCCGATTGGAGGTAAAATCTCTCATTTTCTATATGCTCATCGAACCAACATAGTATTCTATAAAATCAAGCTATCTAATTCAATATTTCATAGGTTCGTGCCAACTAAAATGTCATAGGAGGATGAAGGACAAAAATAAAGGAATTGCAGGCCCTGCTGATGTCATGGCCATTGTAAGTAGGGGTAGTTTCGCTGTTTCCAAACTATCAAACAACCCTCATTGTCAAATTTGCACACCGACGAGCGTAAGGAAAGCGAAAATGCATAGAACAGGATCGCTCCGTTTAAGCCATGTCCATGTAATGAACACATGAAGCTTCCCCTCACTCCCTGTGAAATCCTCGTGGAAACGCAAGGAAAATAAAAAAGCAAAAGGACAGACACATGCATGACTTTATAACTTTCGTGTTTTTCTACAACTCCTTTTTTTTTCTCTAACAATTCAGCTCAATTGCGACGAGGCATGAAGCATACATAAAATAGAGGAAGGAGACACGAAGAGGACATGAGACTTTTACAATGGGATCCAAACTTTTTGAGGCTTCATAATTGCTTTCGTAGCACATGTGGTGTGGCGGTCCACCCAACAGGCCTCAATCACCAAGATAATTATAACGAGCTTAAAATTTTAAGAACCTGTCTTTCCGGTCAAGCACAAAAAATTCTCTAGTCGGAAAGCACCCATGCTTATCCCATTTTCGACTTTGACCATGAAAAAAATCCTGAAAACACAAACATAAATTGTTGGAGTTGGTACGAAAGTAGATTTAGGTAGTGGGATTATATCACAAATCATGAAATTGGTTGGATGCTCTCAAATACTCAATACCAATACTAAACAACATACAAAATATCTTGTACATATATCCCCGCGTGTGTATAATTTGATTAGTGTTTAGCTTTGCCCATTTTTCGAGTGTAAATTTATCTCTTTGAAAGGGGATAAAATAAAGACTATATACATGTAAATCTTCTTAATTTCCTCAACAGAAAGGGAGAAATAAAAAAGTCAAAGGCTACATTTTCAGGAGGAGCAAGCCTAGTTTGTGATTACTCCCTTCAATCGGTCTACATATCTGACTAGAGGTAAAATCTCTCATTTTCCATAAACTTGTTAATCCAACATAGCATTCTTAAAAATCATGCCACTTGATTCATTAATTTACTGGTTCGTGCCAACTAAAATGAATAGGAAGATGAAGGACAAAGGAAAGAAAGTGCAAGCTTTGCTCATGGGCATTATAAGGAGAATAGAGAAGGCCACGAACTCGGGGTAGTTCCCATCTCCAACCCCTCAAACAATCCTTACTGATTGTTGGGAATGCACAACAAGAGTACGATATCTTCACCTGGGGAGATTTCCAAGAAGAAACCTAAGTCCAAATCCATTAACATATCTAGTTGGACCCATGTTAAACCGATGAGTTATAGACCAATTAGGTATATTAATTGCTCCACATCATATCAATTCTCCAATATGGGATTTCTTTAACACACATGTGTGGATCCTAACAATCTTCTCCACACGTGTAAGTTCCAGTTTTAGATTTGCTCTCCCTTAATTCGGTTATCTTTCTAAATTAACTTATCTCAACTTGAATTTCCAATGCCCAATTTCATCCTTAGTCTCTTTTTTAGACTGAATCATGAAGTCTGTCATCAGGCTTGCATTGTTACACCACAACGCCCCTTTGCTCGAAAACCACGTTGATCACTAGATTCCTAATTGAGATATTCACTAAATAGCAATACATATCGAGAGTGGGCTACCAATCAACCATCGACTCTAATACCATTTGTTGAGAGCGCGTAATGAAAGTCAAATACCTTCACTTGGGGAGATCTCCAAGAGAGAACCTTAGTCCGAGTCCATTATCATATCCAGTTGGACCCACCTTAACTCAAAAGATTAAGCCAATGAGTTATGAGTTAATGAGAATATATTAATTGTTTCACACCATGTCAATTATCTGATGTGGGATTTTTCTAACACAACTTATATATGTATCCTAACACCGATAGTTCCACTCTCTACAACTTTCATTTTTTATTTTTCCTTTAGTTTTTGTCTTTTTTAATAGCCTTTCTTAATTTTTTTTCTTTAGTCTTTCCTACCTTTTTAATTTTTAAATTTTCATGACGTCACTACATTAGCGCCGTATCAAAACCATGTATGCAAAAGGATAGTACAAAATGTCACATCAGATTTTGGAATCTAGGTTGGCAAATCTATTTTTAAGCTTGCTCGAAGGATTAAATTGCACTCAACAAAAAATGCTTAGGACTTGATTGCACAAATTTAAAATTTAGGACTTGACTACGTATTTAGCCAAACATTCAGGACTGTTGGTGTAATTTTCACTTATAAGAGCCTAAAACAAGAGTGTGGTGGATACCAAATATTCATATAAGATTGTAACAAATACCGATTACTCGGATACAAATTCTAATGTGATACCCATCCTACATTGGTCTCTCTTGCTGAGAAGAATTTTGCTATTCACAAGCTTCCCAATGCATTTGTTTTTTTTTTTTTTTTTTTGGTAGAACACGAAGTAAAAAATTTCATTACATAAGATAGGCGTGTAAATTCATACAATTTCTTTGAAGAACTGAGATTGATGTCTTTTGTTTTTTTTCCTTGGGTATGCACTCGAGAAATTTCTTCGTCCTCCACGACAACAGCCATATGACAAGAAAGCGCAGATTGCACATATATGTTCGTGTTATTTTCGCAAGAGGAAGCATAAGTCGCACAATATAATTTATTATTGCGTTGGGTGTATTATACCATGTCCCTCTTCAAATGATGTTGGGTCTAGTGAAAAGCGAGTTGTCTCTTTGTTTGATACCGATATGTGATGAGAAAAAGCAAGAATCCTTTTCCTTGTCCGACCAGACTATAGGACACGATGCATGTGATCGAGGGTCATTCATTTCTTTTTTGTAGCGTAGCTTTTGGGTCGGGTTATCTCGGGCTGTCATTGATTTGGCGATGGGACAGCAGACAGCACTCTTTCCTTCATTCACCGTCCCAACATCCGATGAAACCAATCTCGACCGTCGAATCAGATGATCGCATCTCGAGATCCATCAAGAGGGGAATTCGCGTGGAACGGTTGATTTCTAGTTGCGGTGCGTTGGAAAAGCTGAGACAGGGCAGTACCGAAGGGACTCGGAAATGGCCGGGCAGTACTGAAGGGACTTGGAAATGGCCGGGCAGAAAGATGCGTTAGAATAAACTTGTAGATTGGCAGCAAAAATAGCATATTCGTTGGGAGGACAAATTTTCACGCCAACAAGCGATGTCCATGTGATGAACACAAGAAACTTCCCCTCAACTCCCTGCGAAATCCCCATGTAAACGCAAGGAAACTGAAAAAGCCGAAGGACAGACGCGCATTACTTTATTGCTTTCGTGTTTTTCCACAACTTTGTTTTTTTCTCTGACAATTCAACTCAATTGCGAGTTGACGCGTGAAGCGTACGTTGAAGATAAGAGAGGAAAGAGACATGAAGAGGACGAGACTTTTGCAATGGGATGGAAACTTTTTGAGGCTTCTTAGTTGATTGGATGTTAAGTTGAAAATGAGAGGAAATTGTGGGGGCAATTAAATAGAATGAATATGCATTCTTGTTCTATGTAAATGTTTTTGGCATCTCTAGCAACGATTTTGAATGTTCTAAAGGCTTCAATATTGATTCCACATGTTCTCGAGCTCCAAAGTGGTGGGTTAGAGAAAATGGATTATTTTTAATTTCGCGAAATGTCCGGCGAGAAAGACTAAATTGCATTGGAAGGAAATGCACCTACATGTCCACGTTATGCACCATGCCATCTTCATTGACCCATGCTTCATGCGTCTCATCATCACCTTGAAGTAGCCACAGGCCCACAATCATAAATCCCAACTTCCCTTAAAGAACTTCATCCAGCATGGCTATCAAGGAATTTTTAGTGATACATATCCAAAGTAAAACTCTCCTTGCCACAAAATGCCAAGATGTCATCCAAGTTAGTTGAATATTGATATGGTGTGTCAAAATTCATTTGGCCTAGCTTGGTTGAATACATACATGACAGCGTTAAAATGGACACTTGTTAATAGTCGAACATAACACAATTGTGAAAACAAATCATAGTGCAACTAGAGAAAAGTATCATTATTCAGTGGGTTATATCGATCTTACAATGAAAGATGAAATGTTCATAAACCCAAGCGAAGATCTAACTCCAAATAAAAAAACAAGCAAATGGAGAGAAACTCTTATTCCACTGACTATTGGTTGTGATTGGTTTACAAGTTATGAACGTCGTGCACAAGTAAATTTAACGAAATATAATGTGGATGATGTTAATGTTTGTAAACCCACCAATTAAAAGATCAACTAAAGAAAGTTTCCTCTTACTAGGACTGGGAGAAAAAACATGGCCATCCTAAAAATAAAGGAAAAATAAATCAGGTAAAAAAATCTTGAAATTATCTCTTCTTGTGTTAGCAATGGTCTCATAGACGGATCATATATATGGTAAGAAAGCCTTCAATATCTTCTGCGTTTCTTTTACTACTCATGGATCCAGATATGAGCCCAGAAGTTCTTTGCTCCTCAATCAAATTGTAAACCGGGCCGATAATGCTTCTCACAACTTGTGTTGGCAATAATCTCATGGATTAGGTTGGCCTGCTTGAGCCTGAGTGTGGCCTCTTGCAACTAGCAGGTCATACTCGTCTTAGTTGCGTTGGCATCGTTCCCAATTTTGATGTGGTCAAGGTTGCCGCAATCTTGAATTTGCGTTTCCATTAACGATGTGAAGGCCTTGGCTTAATTTAGTGAATTTAGCAGCAAAACCTCATGCAGCTTTATTTCATTGACGGTTTCGTTGAGCTTGTTTTGAGCTATATTTGTTGATACTTAAATTTTGGCATTAATTGAGTAGAAAATTAAAGGTTAATTTTTAGCCTCTAAAAACTATTCATCATTAAAATCGCATGGTACGTTATGTAGATATTAGGAATATTTGCATAGACTTTATTAAGATTTATATAAAAAATTAAATAAAGGGTTTAAAAAAAGAGAAAAAAAGGGCAAGACTAGGCCGGGTTCACGCTGGCCCAGCCTCTTTTCTTTTTCCTCTTCTTTCCCGCCGGGTCGGCCCATTTTCCCTTTTCCCCGGCCCGGCCCGGCCCGCGCGCCTATCTCTTCCTCCTTCCATCTCTATAGCACCACAGACGTATCCGAGCAGAAAGCAGGGAACAGCCGTGATTCGGGGGTCGGGTTCAGACCGAGATTGAGAGTGGGAGGGAGCGAGAAGCAGAGAGCGAAGAGTGAGGCGGTGAGTGAAGGGCCTCCTCCGGTAGCCGCTGCATCTGGACCTCGGCCGCCAACCCTCACCGACGCGTGCCTCTCCCTCACGGTAGGTCTCGGTGTGTTTCTTTTTGATTGGTTTCGGGTTGTGTCGATTTCCTGAAGATCTCGGCTCCGAGGCGTGCAAGACGATCGGGCATGGCCTGATCTGTCAAGCTCGTCCTCCATTCACCGCCGCCGAACCGGGTAGGGCCGCTGCCGCGACCGCCCCTGTTTTTCTCTGTCCTGCGAGTCCTCTGTTTTGCCCCGTTTTGGGTGACATCGGGCCGGCGCTCGCGGGCCGTTCGGCTCGCGCGAGCTCCAGCCCTCGTCGCCCTTGCATTTTGTTTCCATGTTTCCATACTCCCCGTACGTCGTGCGTCTCTCCGGCGCGAGTTCGAGTCCCGGTTGAGCCAGAAACCTTACGATTCGGCAGCGCACATCAACCGTTTGTGAAAATGCCCCAGTTAGTGTTAATATAAAATGAGACCAAGACCGTCCTTCGACGGGCTGGCTTATGCCGTCCTTTATTGATGTTGATTATTCCCGCGCAGATTCGTGCAGCCCTGAATGTTTCTGCCCTCATTATCCTCTTCTTTTTATGAGCCGTATGCATGCTAGCGGTTAAATCGTGGGATGTGTCGGTGAAGCGAAGGCCTTGTGAGGATTCCTGAATGAGTCCTCGCCTCACGGCCATCAACTGGCGATGGCAAACTGCCAAAGAAATCAAAATGACAGCACAATCGAATCGAAGCATTACATGAAGTGATCGAAAACGAAACCGACATAAAGAGAGAGTACCAAGTGGGCTGATTGACGGTCAACAGACAAAGGCGAGGCCGCAATCCGCGAGATCAAGAGAGAGACTGGACGAGACGGCGGCTCAGGCGAGACCAGAGAGGGAAAAAAACGAAGGGCGCCGTTGGAGAGACGAGAGAGAGGCCAGACCTTTTTAGGGTTTTGCTTGAATCTATTAAACCGGTTTTAACTGAGAACCGGTTTTGAAATCTGTTCCAAACCGGTTTCACCCAAGAACTAATTTTACTAGGCCGGGGAGGCGTGCTGTGTTAGCATCTTATTTCGAAAGCGAGTTGTCCTCTTCATGGGCGAGATTGGAAGATTTTACGGATGATCCCGCCACTAATTATTTTTTCTTGACAAAAGATATATGAACTCGATAATCTTATAGTCTGAATTTTCCATGTAAGGAGAACTTGGTATCAGAAATTGTTGCCGAATTCGGAGAGGCATCTCCGAATGAAAATTGTCAATCTCAAGAGGGGACATGAGTTTTTTTTATAGGAGGAATACTTATCCAAAAATCCGTTTCTAAACTTTGAAAATTTTCCATTTTAGTTTTAAAGTATTTCACGATTTGTTAATTTAGTATTAAATATTTTAATGATTTGTCAATATAATCCTTATGGTAATTTTAATCAGAAATCACTAAAACAACCTCCGTCCACGTTAGCGGTTTCTCACCAAAATTGGTCAAAAAAGATTATATTAATAAACAGTCAAAAGATTTAGGATTTAATTAGCAAAATTAAGAAGTTTAGAACTAAATCTGCCTCCATACAATAGGTTCAAGATTTTTTGCAATATTTAGCCATTATGTGGGCAATTGGAGTTGGTGGTTTTAGGAAACATATTTAATTGAGTAAATTAGTGCAACAAAACTGGAAAAAAAAGAAAAATAAAAAGAAAAAACATCCGGTAATAAGT
The DNA here is from genome assembly GCA_014182395.1 of Eucalyptus sp. ANBG9806169. NCBI lineage: Eukaryota > Viridiplantae > Streptophyta > Magnoliopsida > Myrtales > Myrtaceae > Eucalyptus > Eucalyptus sp. ANBG9806169. Next base: position 18,810,984 of record CM024580.1, on the reverse strand, counting down.
CTTTTTACTTTTTCAAATTGTCATTGAGTTCTAATCATGCAGAAGCATTCGTGCAATTGTTGAATACAAGTCTAACATGTAAATTATATATGAAATTAATATAAATTGTGCTGCCCAGAGATGTAATCGAACGGACTACGTCGAACTCTTAAAACAATGAGGACCCTTTAGAAAAATTTATTATGATTTATTGTCACTAAAGTTGTTTAGTCTCTTCAAGCCCAACTAGCTCCATCTCCGCCACTCCCACTTATGAAACTTCCTCTTGATAGTAATGATCAAGCAACCAAATATAAATAATCAGCAGATGTTGAAATTTCGTAACGACAATAATCGATTGGTAGCTTCCTCTTGGGACCTAGCGGACAAGAATTTGTCTATTCTGAAAATAGGAAACTTTTATTTTTTGGTATTGACTATTGGAATATTTTCTAGGTCTTGAGGAGGGAAAAGTACAAAAAAAAAAAATTATTCTAAACATATTGCACTAGCACCAATTTAATTCTAAATTCTTAAGTTATATAAATTTAATCCTAATTTTTTTTCACATCAGTACTAATTGAATTCATTGTGCAAATTTAGGCTAGAAATTGCTAATTGGATTCCGATTGTCCTACATGATATATCTTACGCTAACGAGAATATATTTTTTACAATTTTTAATTATTTTTCAATTTTTTAATTTTTTCTTTTACTTTTCCTTCTTTTCATTCAATCCTTTTTCTTGTCTTCCGTTTTTCTTTTGAATTTCGTTTTCTCGCCCTTTTTAACTGCCTAACCAAAATTAAAAAAAAAAAGTGTGCTCTGCTCCTTCTCGAGCGGTGATCTTGTGCCCACAACCAACTACAGCCGAAAAAGTTCCTCCCTGTTTCTTCTCTCTTTCAGTCTCTTTGTTTTCTGGATTCGATTTGTCGGCTTGCTTGAATTTTGGTGGTAAAATTTCTTGCTTGTTGAATTGCGGATGTTCCACACCGATCTAGAAATCTTAAACCCTTTGAGCAAGACAGCGTTGTTCACGGAAGCTGGTCTAGCGGTCTTTGCTTTGAGGGTTTTTTTTTTTTCTTTGTTACATTTCCAAATTCTGCTTCTGGGTATTGCCACTCGCCAGTCATGACTATGCCGGCCTTTGGCGAGGGGCAGCCTTGCCTAGCCTTCACTCGCCCTCACCAAAGATTGGTGAGGGTATCCTGGCCCTCGCCCTCACTAATGGCCAAAGGAGATTGCGGAGGTTGGCAACTTGAGGGGAATAAGGATAAAAGAAAAAAAAAAAAAGGAGAAAATTCTAAATAAAGGCCTGAAGTACCCTTATTTTCTCAAATAAATGTATGAAATGAATATTATTTCAATAAAGACCTGAAATATCCTTAATTTCTCAAATAAGGGCCTGAACTCACCAAATGTGAAGGACAATTTTTTCTTTTTAATTTTTTTAAATTTTCGTTTTCGTTATTTTTTTTCCTACTTTTTCCTCTTCAAAAAAACTAAAAAACTAAAAAAAAAAGAAAAAGAAAACACAGGTGGGAGGGCCTGCCCCAGGCATTGGCAACCCCGCTGCCCTTCGTCGCTCCCCCGCTTGCAATGAGGTGGCAATTCTTTTTTTCTTTTTTTTTTAAATTTATAATATAAATTAATTGGGTTTGGACAAAAATGCCCTTATTGACCTAAATTTTTTGCCGATCAGCGAGGCTAGGCCCTTATTTGAAATGGTTATAATCATAGACCTTTATTTGAGAAAATGAGGTTACTTCGATCTCTTATGTGGAATTTTCCCAAGAAAAAATGAAAAAAGAAAAAAAGAAAGAAAAAAGGAATATAAAAACAATAAATAAAATTCACGTTAGGATCAGCCGTATCACGTGGGACGATTAGCAATTTTCGGCTTTGGATGGACTTAATCAATATCAACGTGAAAATATTTAGGACTAAACCAGTCTAATTAAAAAAGTTTATGACTAAAATGTTAGTAATACAATAAATTTATGACTTTTTTGGTACTTTTCTATTTGAGAACAGTAAAATATGCCTTTTCTTTTCTTGATAGTTAATAACCCAACCTAGGTAACGAAGGACATAAAAATAATTAGAGGAGGTAAACGTTCCAAATGTTACTTTCTTTCCTCTTTCCACGACCATATAATGTCCTGGCATCGTATGCCAAGCACTAATTGAAAAAGTGTCACTAGCACAAAAATTTTAAAAAATTCATATGAGTATCCTTCATGTCTAACTAATTTTCGTGTTATGAAAAATTCCTAGCTGGTTGACCCGCCCCACAATACTGCAAGCTGATTTTTACATAACAGAGAAATTCCAAGCCTATAAATTCGTGTTATATTTATCCTAAACTAATTCTATGTCACAAGAAATTAGTTTAGAATAAATATGATGTGGGTGTACCAATTTTTTGTGACATAATTAGTTTGAGGTAAAATGATAAGAATATACCAAGTTGAGAATTTGTATGGTATTAACTCTATTCTGGTGCATAAATTTTAGCAAAATTTGCCTCTGGATGTGTCATCCACTAATACTTATCCTAGTTGCAGGAAATCTGAAGATCGATAGCAGGGGCAAGCCATTTCACTATGACAATGAGGCAAGACATGTTGAGGTTATTGTATTCCTCGTCCAGCTGTGCGAGAAAGACTAAAAAGCATGTAGTGTTCCTTTTTATGCGTCCAACCGGAATTGGTGGAATCAAGAAAGAAACAAAACAAAACAAAAGAACAAAGATCGATCTGGTAAGTAAAACTTTTCCACCAACCAAAAATAAAAATAAAAATTAACCTGTTCCTTTGTCAATTTATATATTGTCACTTAATCCCGATTTAATGAAATGATTCACGCATTTGTTAAAAGTAAATACATCTCGAAATTAACATCGAATGTGATGCACATATCTCAGGCGAGATATGTTACGGTTATTCAATTACTCGTTCAGTTGTGCAAGACTGATTGAAAGCACCGTGTAAATTAGTACAACAAAGGTAAAAGTGGAATTCGAATTCCAATGTAATGCACATGGGATGGGACCTCAAATTTCCTAAACGGTGAGGCCCTTCAGATAAAGTTATTGTTAATTATTATGATCGAATTGTTAAGCGTCTTCAAGCCCAACTCTCTCACAACCCTGCCACTACCTTCTATTAGTCTGCAGTTGCTAAATTGACATAGTTACGAAAATCTAATGTCAAATGGGGGGGCAACAAATCATTATCATCAAACTAGTTAAAGTCCCATGTGTTGCACGGACCAGAAATTGATTAATTGAAATATTTGTTTTGGAGATATGTGGTATAACTTTACGAAGTGAGCATTGATTCATCAATCAATAACAAAATTCTACTAGAAACATATGAATCATTAGTTTAGTCTTTCTTCCTATAATATGCAATTTTCTTTTTGATTTGAATGTCGTTTTGTATATAAGCAAAAACTGTAGTACATTGTGGGATCTTCTTGATCTTTGTTGATTTCATGTGATATATATTCGGTCAGACTTGTGTATAGATTACTTATATTCTATATTTAACAGGATCTTTTGCAATTGGTTATTGGACCTACAGATAAACCACGCATTGTAACATTGAAGTTAAGCAATTGAATCATTGTTAGTGCAATTCTAGTTGTTACAGTATCAGTGCCACGTCTCTTTGTGAAAACTAATTAGTTGTTCATTTTATCGCTGCGATTCAGTTCACAAATCTCGCTGGCGTACGGCAAAGTCTACTGCCACTGGATCCTCTAACTTTGAAACTAGGGTGCTACTCAAATTGAGTTTAGCCTATCACTCCCTTCCCAGAAATCACACCTTCCCACAAGCAGCACTTTCCATTGTCGTCGACGTCTGTCTGGCGAAAGAGTCTCCTTGCGCCTCCTCTAACAACACCTTGCTCCGCCTCCTTATCATCGGGCCACGTTGTCAATAGTCCCGTCCAATTGCAGCCCCATTCCATGTGAACGTGATGGACGTCAGAATTTTAATCCCTAGTCCAGATTATTGTGCACTACGGTAACTTTTGCCTCCAAAATGAATTGACATAATCAGTTGACTTATTAGCCGCCGTAAAAGCGCTCGGCTGAATTTCTTTACCCGCAGATCACGCCCTACCACATCAGAGAGCTATGTTAGTAGGCCAAGTCACAGACCATGTTAGTAGGAGACTTCAGCAGCCCAATAACATTATTGACCGAACATGCTCAATACTTCGACTAATCGATTCAAAGTCTTCTAAACCAATTCAAACTAGCCTTGAGTTTCTTTAATGTTTTTTTCCTGTTCAAGTTCAAGGTGAGTTTTACTCTCAACCTTTTAGTACACCACAAAGATTAATCAGAGGTCTTCCAACCCGTCCGAATCATTGAAGATGGTTCTAATTATTATTTGTGGGTTAAGCCATGCCTAGTTTTTTGAAGGGGAGAAAAGGATGGCTACATGTGACCGGAGAGACATCTGTGGAACCTACATGAGCATCTGATGAAATTGTAGAATAAAATACGGTGAAAGACTAAAAGATAGATCAGTGAAAACCACCAAATCTTGAGAGCTGGTAGAAAGAAAAACAGAGTGTCAAGCCATCAATGAAAAAATTATTTCATGTACCTAATTTGTTTAGCCAAAGTATAGAGAAATATCATGTTCATATATCTTCTGTTATTTGTATGTATAAGCTATATTAGTATATAAAGTAAAGAGAACCTGCGACTTTTAAGGGATCTCAATCTTTTCTTTTCATTCCTCAATATTCTCAATCAGTCATTTACAAATATTATATCAATGGATATATGCATAGATTAATAATTATTTAACGATATCTCTATCAAATAGAATTTAATTTCTTTTCTATACCACCCACAATCTTCCTAGAAAAGTTCACAAACTTCCTGAAACCTCCGTGTCTTTTTTGAATGTATTATGGCGACATAGTATGACATGATTGACAAAACATAATTTCTATAATTGTCATATAAAATATCTTACTTTCCAAAATTAAATGTGAAGCTCTCTATTTTCAGACGATAGAATTTTTTTTTGCGTAAACTGATTTGTATTTAGATATTTATCTGTCTTCTCACACATTTAATCTTTATTTTCATTTATCTTGACACGCATACGCATGTGCCCTCATATTTGTTAGTATAGATAAAGCAAAGACAATTTATCTACTTTTAAGCGATCGCAATTTCTATTTCCTAAATATCCTCGATGAGTTATTATATAAATATCCAGCCAGTGGACTTTTTCATACAATTTATAAGTTTATTTTATCTCTTATGAATTTCAATTCCAAAATTGAATATTTTATATCTTGTGCAATAAAGCAAATCCCATACGGCAGCGAGTGCAACTAATTAGCATTTTTTTTTTTATTATGAGTGGATTTTTTTTGGTAAAGAATACATATTTTCTTCATAAATCAAGATCTCATCTAATTAGTTGCGATGTTAATCATCCTCCTTAAGATCCTTCATGCAAAAAGCATCAAGGGAAGAAAGAGGTCCACCCTTTTACCTCCATGATTGGCATTGAGTCTTAAACATTTTGTATTTATACCAATCCATTTCATCTGATCAATTTTGGCTGACTGGTGTTGACGTGGACGTTGGCCATCCTATATGACGCGATTGACACTGACGTTGACATTTTTTAATTACATTCTAATATTTTTCAAATTTTATTTTTATTTATTTACTTTTTCTTCTTTCTTTTATTTTTCCTCCATTTGGTCGCCGGACCTTGAAACTAGCAAGAGGCAAGGGCCGGGAAGGCTCGACCTCCCCTCACCGTTGCTGGGCAAGAGCGAGCTCGCCTTGCCACTAGCGTTGCCAGATTTGGCATAGGCGAGCCTCGCCCAACCATTGGATGGCATGACAGCATGGCAATCGAGAGTTCTTCTTCGAGATTGAATTCGACAGCAGATTCGTACATTGGGAGCTTAATTAGCTTGACGTCCGAGAGCGAGATCAGGTACGAGGGTGTCCTCTACGACATTAACATCGAGGAGTCCAGTATTGGGTTCAAAAATGGTATTTCGCGTTCTGTTTTTGATTCCCATTGTTCTCTCTTGCTTGAAGGGACGAATGGGCTTTGACGGGGTTAATTTGGCGATTTGGGCTTTTTTGTTGTTCTGGCCTTTGCTTCAGGCTTGAACTCGCTTGTCTAGCCATGGCGAAACTTGTCCTAGCTGACCTTTGGCGAGGTCAACCTCATTAGATCTTATTCGTGTGATTACACGTTTGAGAATATTAACAACACAACTTTGATTGAGATTCCTATTTTGAAGTACAAGTAAAGAAGGCTCTATTGTATAGATCTCTTTAATTATTGACCCAAGGAGATTCCACATCTTCAACCCGTGCGCTCACTTCTTGATAAACAAATGCCCTCCTGCATACTGGACATGATGTACTTTGATCGGAGGTCCTTGCGTATTCAGAATGATGAAATCTGCTTTAGGCTTATTTGTCCTACAATGCTGAAAATCACAATTGGCCACCCTGGTATGGTAGATTGAATGCAGAAATCTCTTTTACTAGATGTCTTCAGCAGCGTCTTGCCACTTCCATTTAGTGTCTAATTTGGTGGATGCCGACACATTGGGCAACCTTTCAAGGGACATGCAACGTTTGATCTTTGCATTCTTCAAAGAAATCAATTCTTTCAAACCTTCGATGGCTCTTATCTTTCCATAGTGAACTAGCCTAAGATGCCGTAAATTTTTCAACTTCGACAGGTTAGGCAATTGTCGATAGCATTACACCTGCTAATGTGTAGAAACTTCAGTGATTCCAGCTGACCCAATCCTGGGATCTCCGCCAATTTGTGTAAGTCACTAAGCTGTAACTTTTGTATCCTCTTCGAGCACAACATACTGGGTGTGCTCTCCAGGAATTCGCACAATGATATTTTCAATTCCCTTAACCTCTCCAAGTATTCAAATGCGGGGAAATGTGGCAACGGACATCTGCTGATGAATATTTGATTGAAAGTCAACCTCATTAAAACTACAATAAAGTGGTATCAGTGGCCTGTACTCTGCAAGAACTTTTCAAAGATACCAAATTTGCCAAATCGGACGGCTGGAATGCTTAATATTATTACTTTACACTGTAGCCATTCGATCCCAATGGAGTCGGGAAATTTCAGATCAAGTGACAATATCAAGTGATCTAGTTGTGGGCTTTCGAATGCCTCGGGAAATATTTTGAGGATAATGAAACCTTTTTCTCTCCCTGTAATTTTTCTGTTTTTGGATTTTCAAGCAAATCTTGTGTCTTGTGTGATTTTGATTTTATTTTCATACTTTATTATTTATGCTTCGATTGGTGCATCTTCTAGTGTTGTTCCGCAACATCCTCCTAGTCTTCATACTATAGCTAAATAATAGATAGACATAGATGCAGTTCTCATTTTATTAGTTGCAAAGTTTAGCATGATTAGTGGGAGCTGTCCTATATTCCCCCGGCTATTGTGGGGAAGAAAGCGGTTGTTAATTTGTCTGCTGAGGTGTTGCAGGCCGCCGATTCCAAGTGGAATGAGTTCTTGGTTGGGTTTTATGTAGGGAAGAAAGCGGTTGTTAATTTGTTTAAATGTATACTTTGAGGGTAGCTTTGTTTAATTGAAAGAGCTTTTTACGAACTAATCTTCCAGATTTCTCCTTTTTAAATATAAAAAATCATTTCTCCAACGTAGTAAGTATCTTAATAAATGCTCACTTTTTCATCTCATTTAATAATTATTATTTCAAATGAGGTCCCAATATGCACAAATGTTTTCATTTATACATTTTCAACATATCACCTAATAAGTAAAAACTAACTACTTTCTTTACAAATAATTTTCGTGTTGCACATGAAATAAACACACCCTTGTTGTTGGAGCAAATTTGACTAAGAACTTTAACAAGTCAAAGAGAAAAGACTTGCAAAACGGATTTAAAATGATCTTTAACTTGAACTCATTCGTCATCAGTCGGTGACGAGCGGCTAACCACTACCCAAAGAAAGCAGCAAATGTCACGAGGCCCGTCCAACCTCAAGATAATGTTCTAAAGCTTTTTGTTTTTCTTTTTTCAGCAAATCAATTGCTTTTTCATGCAAAAGAAAAGGAAAAAAAAAAAGAGACTCGATAATCTTTCAGTCTGAATGTTCCACGTAAGGAGAACTTAGTGTGAGAAATTGCTGCTGGTGAATAGGGAGAATTTAGCGGAGAGATATCTCCAATTGAAAGTTCTGAATCTTGTGCTATGGTGTCGAAATGATAATCTCAACTCACTCTCTGCCAACTTACCCAAGAAGAGATTCTATAATGGTTCTCTTGCTCATTCTCTTAAATCTTCTGGACGAAGCCCTAAAAAGCTGCACTTTAATCTCTTAAAACTTCAAACCTGGTGGCAATGACTGAGCTTCAGCTCATTCGGCACCCTCTGTGCATCATTTGCTTATTGCTTTATTGCATAACTGAACTGACAGTGCTCCTTGGAGGCGACACTACAGGTGCTTAAGAAAGTCGGCAATGTAAACGCGAAACTAGAAAGACGGACATAAAACGATGACATGCAAACATCCGTCCACCTTGTTATTACGCCAATTACCATTGAGTAAGTTACATGCAAGAAAAGAAAAACCCCGGTGTTTCGTCTACGTCAGCTATGCAGAATAAACTTTGATATCTGCCTAGGTCCGACCACTTATTCCCAAGAACCCATATTGAGTACCGACTAACCAGAAACTATTTTCGTTGCCGCTAACTCTTTCTTTGCCCTTTCCAAGCCAGCTCCACAGGTTAACAAACAAAGGCCGCAATTAAAAGAACTTCCATCTTCCTTTGTTGTCATCTGAGCACACCTAAAAATCTCAAGATTAATTAAAATTCCAGACCTTTCGTACTCATTCAGTGGGCCAAGAGGAAGAACCTCCTCCGCCTAAGTACGATTGAGGCGCACTTTGGACGAAAAGAACAGAAGATCAGTCACCTGAAAAATAAAGGGACAACAATAAAGAAAAGCATTGGTCATTTTAGTTTGAATTCGAGAGAAGTAAGAGGATTGGATCTTGACAAGTTTTTTTTAAGGCACCAAACCTGAGAAGCAACAAATGCACACTGAACAATGCCCACGTAGCCCCTCAACCTACGCAGGCATGCACCGGCGAACTTCATAGCAGCATATGCCTGCATATTTCATTTTCACATTATGTGACCATGTGAAATGAGTCCCCATATAAAAGAGCCATCAACTTTCCCGTTCATGAAAGAGATCGGATCACAACTCAAAAGGCCGAAGAAGGACTCGCCATTGAGAGAGTTGCCAAGGCAGCTCCAGCTTTTAGCCTAAAGTCATCAAACACAGAGTACGCGATTCAGTCGGCTTCATGACATAACAAAGGAAGCAGACAAATGAAGACTAAGACGCGATGTCATCATTTCATTGTGGAAATAGATGCAAAAAAATCCAGTTTCGAGTTGACCTCAAAAACCTTTTAGGAGAACTTGATATATTCAACAATTCTGTCACTGTACGAAACTTCTCCACTTATCATCAAAATTCAAGTAACAACAAGAGATGCAAAAAAACTCCTCCTAGCCGTAACAACAAGAGATGCATGCTGCTCTGTTTTACATACTTTCTGATAATTTCCGTTGTTTTCCTTTATAAGGACCAGACAAAATAATCAGAAACTAAGATATTCTCCATAATTGCTTGCTTCTGCCTATAGCCCAAGACAAAGCAATCATCACCTTGTGCATACTTTCACACGTGAGGTGTCCCATTTATTCGGACAAAGATCTTTATTAACACTTTTCTTGTGTAGTGGCAGTGGATAGGTTGCCAAGGCAGCATTGGTAAATCGAATGTAGAGATGATAACAAGCTCTATAATGTTCGTTGCAAGATATATGCCTCCATGGACCTAAGAAGTGATTCTTGCGAAAATCTTATCCCTCTCATAAAGAAACTTCTCAGCAGGGTACATCTTCGAAATGGCTCGTGAATTTAAAGATTACAGACTCTAACATGATTAAGCATGCAGTCGAATGTCTGGGAAACAAAAATGCTTGCTGGTAACAGCATTCCTCAGGGAGCCTTGGTATTCCGGAGCTTGTCACAAGCCCTAATCAAAATGAACATCACTAGAATAGCTAAAGCACTATTATACGGCCTGAAACGCAAAACTGAAGAGACTAACGGAATCTGATATAACGTCAACACTGCCAAAATTGACCTCTACAGATTTTGAAAATGCCGACTGACATTTAGCATTCTAGAGAAAGTGCAATTTCTAATAGGCTCGCTGTTGAACATATAAGAAGCTCTTATTAGGAAGAATACATCACAAACCTGAGATAAAAGAGGTAATATTGTCACCCCTGCGTGACCCCTAACAACTGGAACATCAACTTCTCTAGGATCAAGACCTAGTACTTCTGCCTTCATGGAAAATAATAGATCAGAAATCTGATGAGATATATCAGCGAACACCTACAAGATATTGGCGGGAAGGAAAGAAGGGGGAAGGAAAGAAGTTGTTGGCTTTCATGACATTGTCTCGAAACTGCTATCTTGTACAGATTTTGCTGCCTGAGCGTTAGTATCAAGTATCTCTGATCATAAACAACCTTCTGATCATGAGAAGAGAACCAATAACACTCACTAGCACATAACAGCAGTCACATTAATATTTCACCCCAAACAGTCGAATAAATGGGGCTTCTGGACTCTGCTGCTAGACTTGGAAATAGCCCAATTTTATAAACTTCACTTCTCACCTCCCACATGATCCAGTACATGAGGCATTAGCCTATTTAATAAAATACCAAGTCCACATAGATATCTTTTCGAAAGCTGGGAAAAGGTTAAATGCCCTTGGAGCAAGTTATCAATTGCAGGTACGCAAGACATGACGTTTGAGACAAAATAGGACAATAAACAAGGGGAAACACGCTTCTATCTTTGTAGGCTTATACAAAGCTGACAACCTGACACTCTGTACTCTGTAAACATATTCGATTCTTCTTGATAGTACCAGCAGTAGAACCAAGAGGGATACGTACCACAAATTAGTTAAGTCGAGGACGGTCGCACCCAACAGTTTCTTTGGATCATAAGGGCAAGCTCTCTTGAAAACTTTGGCTGCAACGGAAGCTGTGGAGTTAACAGGGTTGCTAATCAGGTTGACAATAGCTTTCGGCCAACATTCGGTAATTCCATCACAAAGGGTTCTGACCATTCCGGCATTTATGTTGACAATTCCTCCACTTGTTGCTGTCCCAGAAATCCACGGACCTGATAATAGAAGCCACAAAGTCTGATGCATGAGACGATCCATATATTCAAGGATGATATCGAGCTCACTCATCTGAATAGGTAATCCAAACAATATCCCCAAGAAAGCAATCAACAACATGAATTTCATCTTCATATAGAGCCCTAGCAATTCCATTCATCCTAAATTCAGCAAACAGCAGGCGAATTAGAGATGGGAAGGGAAACTCACCACGGCACCGGTGTCCATGGGGCTAATATCCGCGGTGACACCAGCAGTGTTCTCGGCATCATACAGATGAAGAACAGAGACGGGCGGGTTGATCTTGATCAAAACTGCCAGAGGCCGCCAAATCCCTCCAAGAGCACAACTTTGAAAGACACCTGACGTTGATTATTATAATCATATCCACCACTACAAAAGAAAAGATATTATCATTACAAGTGATAAATTGAAGAACCAAAAATGGCATAAATTGTTACACTCCCTCCATAAAATTGGTGCTCAGACCCTTTAATTCCTTTTTTTTTTTTTTTTGGGGGGAGGAGGAGGATTGGGGATGCGGAGAAAAAAAGACTCAACTCTTAATTTTTATTTTGAGGTGGGTGTATTTGAAGTTCTAAAACTTATTAATATAATTTATTTTTAAAATTCTAGATAATGCAATCAAATTTTAAAACTTGTCAAATTTGTGCAATCAAGAGTCAAGGTGGCTAAATTATTACTTCAATGTAAATCGTTAGTATGTGCTATTTTGAACGTCAAACTATGTAGCACCGATACGGACACGCGACACGCGACACGCGACACGACACGCCGACACATTATTTCTAAAAAAATAGAGAATTTCGACACGTTCCGACACGTTATATATTAAATATATATTTATATATAAATACAAAAATAAATAATAAAAAGAGCATATAATTAATTTATACTAAAAATATTAATTCAATATTTGTTAATATCATTTATTGTTTTAATTTGACAGAGATTGAATAAGAAATTCAATAATTGCAAACACAAAAGAGTAAATTTGAAGGAACATGTCATGTTTTCTTATATTTGTCGGAAATTAGTGAGATTTCTTATAGTAAAGTTTGGAGTTCATGATATAGACTTATCAAAAGAAAAAGAAATAACAAATTTCGCAATGGAAAATATAAGAGATAACTCACAAGCTAATGACATAGACCAAAAGAGATAACTCACAAGCAACGCCTGTGAGAGGCAGAAAGAAGCAAAAAATAAAATAAAAATCACAACTTTAAGTCTACGGGGGCAGCGGAGCGAAGCCGAAGAGAAGAGGGGTGTTCCATCGTCACTCATGGGAATGTCAAAACTTATAAGTGAGAAACTTGAGAGTGAGAATTGTCTTCTTTCCCATTTATTTTTGTTATTTTCATTATTTTTTCTTATATTTATATTTTGACCCCTCAAATATTGAAAATTTTTAAAATTGATCCCACGTGAGTTGGAATCGCGTGTCGGAATTTCAGACTCGTGTGTTGGAGCGTGTCGGGAAAAGTTGATCACGTGTCGGATTTCGCGACCCTCATTGACCACGTGTCAGAACGTGTCGGAGCGTGTCAAACACATGTTAGAGTGTTGAACACAACACGAAGGCTTTCGGAGAGTGTCGATGTTTCTTAGACGCCAAATGCAAAACATAGTCCTTCATGTGTGATACAATTCATTGGCCGTGTAGAATCACGTAAGCAACATTTCAATAAGCGCATTAGGTAATTACAATAGCCCCATTTATTGCATCATCAAAGGTGTGATGGATGACAAATTGAAAATAATTTGAGTCATTGATTGGCAAAATTACAAACACTAGGGCATGTCATCGTGGCTAATGCAGCCGACATCATAGATATAGGTAATTTTTTTGTTAAGCCCACTCAAACATAATAAATTCATACTTTAGAGATGATTGAAATGAATAGAGCAAAACACTTAATGCATCATGAGAATTCAATTTGAAAATTGAAAACATCGTTCTAACACCTATCAAGAAATATAATAGATGGTGCAAGAAGTGACATGAAGACACCCGGATTACCTCACGTCGATTATACTGTGCGTTGTAAGTTTGGCTTTATTCCACATGCAAGGCCGCAAATTTGTTTTTTATTCCACGTGCAGGGCCTTAAAACTCTGAATACTCGCCGCCAACTCTTTCTTGACCTTTATTCCAAGCCAACTCTACAGGTTAGCAAATAGAAGCCCTTACGAAAACTTCTGTATCCCTCATTATAATAAAAACGAACTTGAGAAGTTCAATGAGGCTATAATTGCCCACCTGTCCTACTAGTCCACTGAAAGTCGCAATCGCTTTGCTGGCTGCGTGGTGTGCTCAGCAGGTTCTAGCGGCGCCTAATCTGTCTCCAATTTGGTGGATGTCGGCACATCGGCAACCTTTCCAAAGACTCGCAATATCTTATCTCTGCATACTCCAAAAAATTCAACTCTTTCAAGCCTTCAACAGCTCTCAACTTTAGGCAAAGTATTAGCTTGAGACGCAATAAATTTTTCAACTTCGATAGGTTAGGCAATTGTTTGATCACATCACACATGATAATGTACAGAAACTTCAGTGATTCCAATTCCCCCAAACCTGGAATCTCCGCCAGTTCAGGGAAGTCATTGAGCTGTAACTCTTGTAGCCTCTTCAAGTGCGATAGATTAGGCAAGCATGGCATCAAACATTCGCTAATAGAGAGAACCGACAAATTTTGCAAGTCAGAAATGTATGGCAATTGCAGGATAGAGTGCATTTTCAAGGTTGATAAACTAAGTGGAAGCCGATTGATGGACAACGCGTCCTTCCAAGGTGAGGTAACCTTGTGCGGGATCCAAAGTGTCATGTGTTGTTCTTTACGCACTTCGAGATGATGTAAAATGAACTAGGCTTGAGAGGTCGGGAAGAATAGGGAATTGAGCAGCTACAACAACAAGGCATTTCAAACTTGAGGGAAGCTCGGCAAGGGGGAAAGTCGGTGGCTTGCAATTTTAAGCGTTTGGAGACTAGAGAAACCACCGATCTTTCTCGGCACCGTAGAGATTGGGCTCCCATCTAAATCCAAGATCCTCAAATGAGATAGGCTCCACAATTCCCATGGGATTTCATCCTTGAGATGTGGACAAAATGAGGCATCGAGCTCTTCAAGCGACTCCACCCCTCCAAGAGAACAAGGTATCGTGTGTATCTCTCGTGTATGCCACCTTTAAGACTTTTAGTCTCTTCAGATTTCCAATAAAATCGGGAGAAAGGACATCCTCGAGAATCTTAAATCCAACTCAACCAATAATTCCAATTTTTCAATAGAGTCTGGAAGCTCATGTAGATACATGCATCTTGAAAAAGACAAATGCGTTAAATTCGTGAACTTTTCAATGGAATCAAGGAGAATCGAGATCTCTGAGATTTTTAAATTCAACTTGACCAATGAATTTGGTTCCCAAATAGTGCGCACAAGCTCAAGTATACTATCGCCTATAACAAAGGACAAATGTGTCAAATTTGTTAATCTTTTAGTGGAATCAAGGAAAACGAACTCGGAGAGTTTTAAATCCAACTTGACCAATGATTTTGGATCTCTAATAAAATTCGAAAGCTCATGTGAGAATTCAAATAAAAGCAAATGTTTAAGATTATTTAACCTTTCAATGGAATCAGGGAGAACGGAAATCCCTGAGAGTTTTAAATCCAACTCATCCAATGCTTCTAGTTTCCCAATAGAGTTTGGAAGCTCAATTAGACTCCCAGATCCAGAAAAAGACAAATGCGTGAAGTTCGTTAACCATCCAATGGAATAAGAGAAAATAGAGATTTCTAAGAGTTTCAAATCCAACTCGACCAATGATTTTAGTTCCCAAATAGAATCCGGTAGCTCATGTAAATTCTTGCATTCAGATAAAAGCAAATGCTTGAGATTCTTTAACCTTCCAATGGAATAAGGGAGAACGGAGATCCCCGAGAGTTTTAAATCCAACTTGGCCAATACTTCCAATTCCCGATAGAGTCTCGGAAGCTTAAGTAGATTCTCACATCAAAAAAAAGACAAATGCG
Organism: Eucalyptus sp. ANBG9806169; assembly: GCA_014182395.1. Classification (NCBI taxonomy): domain Eukaryota; kingdom Viridiplantae; phylum Streptophyta; class Magnoliopsida; order Myrtales; family Myrtaceae; genus Eucalyptus; species Eucalyptus sp. ANBG9806169. The sequence goes on along the minus strand of CM024580.1, from coordinate 18,795,645 downwards.
TGACATTTGTTAACTTTCCAATGGAATTAGGGAGAATGGCAATCCTTGAGAGTTCTAAGTCCAACTTGACCAATGATTTTAGTTTTCCAATAGAGTCCGGAAGCTCATGTAAATTTTTGCATTCACGTAAACACAAATGCTTGAGATTCTCTAATCTTCCAATGGAATCGTGGAGAGCGGATATCCCCGAGAGATTTAAATCCAACTCAAACAATGATTGTAGTTCCCGATAGAGTCCGGAAGCTCAAGTAGATTCTTACATCCAGAAAAAGACAAATCTATGAAATTTGTTAACCTTCCAATGGAGTCCGGAAGCTCATGTAAATTATTACATTCAGATAAAAGCAAATACTTAAGATTCTTTAAGCTTCCAATGGAATGAGGGAGAACGGAGATCCTTAAGAATGTTAAATCCAACCGCATCAATGATTCTAGCTCACCGATAGATTCTGGAAGCTGCAGCATATTCTTGCAATTAGATAAAAGCAAATAGTTGAGATTCTTTAACTTTCCAATGGAATAAGGGAGAACAGAAATCCCCGATGAGTTTAAATTCAACTCCATCAATGATTCTAGCTCTCCGATACATTCCGGAAGCTGCAGCATATTCTTGCAATTAGATAAAAGCAAATGATTGAGTTTCTTTAATTTTTCAATGGAATAAGGGAGAATAGAGATCCCCGAGTCGTTTAAATTCAACTTCGACAAAGATTCTAGCTCCCCAATTGATTCTGGAAGCTGTAGCATATTCTTGCAATTAGATAAAAACAAACAGTTGAGATTCTTTAACTTTCCAATGGAATAAGGGAGAACGGAAATCCCTGAGGAGTTTAAATCCAAGTCCTTTAATGATTCTAGCTCCCGATAGATTCCGGAAGCTGCAGCATATTCTTGCAATTATATAAAAGCAAATCGTTGAGATTCTTTAACTTTCCAATGGAATAAGGGAGAATAGAGATCCCCAAGTCATATAAATACAACTCCACCAATGATTCTAGATCCCCAATTGATTCTGAAGCTGCAGCATATTCTTGCAATCATATAAAGACAAAGTGTAGAGATTCTTTAACTTTCCAATGGAATAAGGGAGAACGGAAATCCTCGAGGAGTTTAAATCCAAGTACTCTAATGATTTTAGCTCTCCGATAGATTCCGGAAGCTGCAGCATATTCTTGCAATTATATAAAAACAAATTGTTGAGATTCTTTAACTTTCCAATGGAATAAGGAGAATAGAGATCTCCGAGTCGTTTAAACTCAACTCCAATAATGATTTTAGCTCTCCAATTGATTCTGGAAGCTGTAGCATATTCTTGCAATTAGATAAAAGCAAAGACTTGAGATTCTTTAACTTTCCAATGGAATAAGGGAGAACGGAAATCCCCGAGAAGTCTAAATCCAACCACACTAATGATTCTAGCTCCCCGATAGATTCTGGAAGCTGCAACATATTCTTGCAATTAGATAAAACCAAATGAATGAGATTCTTTAACTTTCCAAAGGAATAAGGGAGAACGGAGA